>CM046721.1:36993804-38193804 GCA_025584915.1 Monochamus saltuarius | reverse complement strand
ATTCCTTCAACTTTAGACTTAATACTGGTATCAGATAAAAAAATCTAATTTCGGAGTCTCAATGCTTTCTTTGTAATATACAGATCAATGCCGTCTTCCATAACAAGCAGATTAGATATGTTAAACATATTAATTTGGTCAACTTGATTTCAATCTCCAGCATATTAACTGAGTGGAAATGTTGTATGGTAAAACTGTTGAAGACCAATGGTCCTATTTTTATAACACTGTAAATGATTTAATTAACCATTTTACTAACATTACGGCTGTGATGTATAATCCTAAGAAGCCATGGATTACCAGAAAAGTTTTTGACAAAATTAAATTTAAAAGATCTCTGTGGTGTCGTTTCAGGCGCACTGGGAACGAGGCTGGCTTTTTAGCTTTAGACACTTTTCCTATCATCTTAGCTGGTTTTTAAAAAGAGAAAAATCTAAATATGAAAATAAGCGTGCTGTTACCAGGTTACTCTACCGTAGAACTAGACCCAGTCATGAAAATAGGCTTCGGATCTATAATTTGTTACCTCAGTGTGATAAACTAATACGTGGTGACTTAATATTAACTTATAGGGCTTTCCATGAATTGTTTTCGGTAGATTTAAAATATTTGTACTCTCTAAATACAAAACCGTTTATGTGGGCATAATTTATAAGTTATCTCATGAAAACTTGTAGAAAATATTTTATATCAAACTACGTCTTCACCATATGGCATAGTTTACCTAATGAAGTTGTTAATGGCTCCTCTCTGTGTCCATAATACTGATATCACCTATTTTATTCCCCATTTTATATTTTACACGGAAAACTTTTCTTGAATTGTCCTGAAGGCTTAAATACAGCTGAAACGTTGACAAACCAATAAATTAGTTTTCTTTAACTTTAGACCCCATTCTAAATAATATTTCTGAAGATTAAACTATTGGGTCATGAATATACCTACTTATGAACTGCATTTAGTTTGAGTTGTAAATACAGGAACTATAACTTTTTAATAAAGCAAGGTTGTATTAAGGTAACTTAAATCACCTTATTTTTGTAAGGTGGAAGCTAACCTTAAAGGATGGCATTATTTTCATATTTATAACTTAAACTTACATGCAGTTTTCTCTAAAATGGTGCATTTCAGTGACATGTAACAAACATAACTTTTTTAGAACTAACAGAGTGCTGTTTGTTGCTGTTGAGTGTAACCAAACATGGGTCCCAAATTAAACATTAAAGTACATACGCCTAATGTTGGGTTGAGTCCCATGTCTGGTTATTGAGATATGTCATACTTGACATCTCACCAGTCACCACTACATGAGTATGTCAATAAGAACTGCTATTTTGGCAAGGTATACTCATACCTCCTCGAGGTCCGTGCTGCACAACAACAGCAATTTAATATGTTAATTGCATACTACTAAAAATAATTTATAGCATTCATATATACATATTTTAACATTTTAAATTATTACTGGTTAAAGTGAGTAAGAAAAAATATGAGTTTCTAAAACAGACAATACAATTATTTATTTATGATGCTCAATACATAGGTAGTACTAGGAAAACATTTAAATTTGGCCACGTTGCATCAGGTTGACACCGAGTTACCAACTGGGAGTTGTAAATGGCTCGGAGCCGTGAGTGGTTAATGGCAGTCTGAAAAAGGGGTTTAAATAATGATTTGAAAATATTTTGTTTCGGCGTCAATATGCATTTAAAAATTTTTTTAATCACATATTCGTCTTACACTCATTTTTCTCTATTATCTCTAAAATTAATGACACTATGACTGAATCACCCTGTATATATACAATGTGTCCCACTTTTCATGGAGCCACCCTGATATCTCGCTCACCTGATATCCGAATACTTTGAAACTTAAGTGGTAAATATATACCTATAAATTGAGTCTTTAGACGTAGCCATATCTGATTACAGTCAGAGGCGTCCGATTCTAAGATGGAGAAATGGGTCAATTTTTAAAAAAAAAGTATTAGCGATTTTTTTAGATGAACTAGTAAGATATTCTTAATTAGCACCATGAACCTGAATAAAAAATAAATAAATAAAATAATTTTTTTTTATTTGAGAGCCCATTTTATGGATACAAATTATTTTAAGTTGAAAAAAAAAATGTTTTTTGACGGCCCATATCTCAAACACCTTTGAACCCACAACGATGTAATCTTGTATAAGGGGGTTCTAAAGGTGCTGATTAAGAATATTTTACTAGTATCCTTCTAAAAAAATTGCTAATACTTTTTTTTTAAATTGACCCCTTTCTCCATCTTAGAATCGAACGCCTCTGACTATAATCAAATATGGCTACGTCTAAAGACTTTATAGATATATATTCACCACCAAAGTTTCAAAGTATTCGGATATCAGGTGAGCGAGATACCAGGGTGGCTCCATGAAAAGTGGAACGCATTGTGTGTATACCAGGTGTTCCCTCTAAGACTTTCAGTGCGAATATCTCAGCTACTATTGCAGCCAGTAGATCTCCAGTTTCAGAGTAACTTCTGAAGAAGAGAGCGATATGTGTCTCGAAACGTCAAGAGTTCTAAACCGACGACGTGGCAACCAGCCCGGAAATCACCTGACGTATAGTAAGACTATTCTTGGAAATAATAAAAGCGATAGGGGACAATCCCTACGAGCAGAAAACTAAATTTATGAACACGTCACATGTCCTTAACTACTCGAATCTCTATTATCTCGCTGTTATGCTACGAAGTTGCCGCAGAGCGCAAAGCCCGAAACCCGAACGATATGTAAAAATGATAAAAAATATGTCCAAATAATGAAAATCATTAATAATGTCTCGACAACAAGTGGTACAAAGGTTTTAAAGTCTAGAAACAATCATCAATAAAAATCTAATGGATTCCTTGAGTGAAAACTTCAGTTCCAGTATTACAAAAATATATCTGTTACAAAATCTACCCCACATCTCAAATCTGAGTAAAATTTCCAGCCATATAGGTGTGCCACAAATTACATTCATACAGTAAAAAATTTGATATGTACAACGATTAATGGGAACTGAGAGGAAACACGATGGGAAAATGTCAGTGTACTTAGCAGGTAATTATAACTTGCATATTATTTTTCACCTTTTTACATTGAATATATGAGTTGTATTTTCTTGTACTTATGTTTCATATTATCTACTTAATTTTAAATAACTATGGGGTTAAATTTATAAGAAATAACTCAGTTACGCAAGGACTAGAATTATCTTTACTTAATTAGTTTCAGATGGCAAAGCTATTGGGGGCTTACTTTCAAGAACAGAAATGAGGACATATTTCAGTATTTGTAGGAGAACAGAATGAATATAATGGTATTTATTTCATCTTTGTGATGTACAGAAATTAAAAATATTCTCGAAAATGCTTTGTCTCACCCCTAGGTAGGAACCTAGAAAATAAAGTGCTGTTATGGAAGCAGGTTGACATACACAGTTACGTTAATCATTGATTAAAAGATTCGATAAGATACTGAAGAAGCCAGATGCCAAGATTAGTTTATATTCACGCGACAGAGATGAGAGACGAGGAAAATTTTTCTAGAAAACATTAGACTTTACGTTTTGCCATAAATAAGGACATACCCAACTTTCTCTACTTGATTTAATTATTTAATAAAATTAAAGTGCATGGAATGTGTAAGTTAACGAGTGAACTAAATAAAAAATGCAAGTATAACGGAAATTAAAGTTTATTAAATTGATATTGTTTGTATTATTATACACTACAGCAAATACTACTTGTGTTTAATAATTCTATAACAAAATTAACATGTATAAAACATAAATTTCACTGAAGGGTTAATATTCAATTCTTAAATAAGGTAAGTATAATTCTAAGCATGGAATGATAGATAATATAAAAAAGGTCCCCTAACTCATTGCAAACAGTATTCTACAAGGACAAAATTTTCAAAAATGTTACACAGGACTAAATGGGTGATTTTTTATATTTTATTATACCTAGTTATTATTCAGTTGTAATCAGCATAATTTCAATTAAAAAATAATACGTACCTACCCACATAGTGGTTTATTTTTTTTATTAGTGACTAAATTGATTAACTTGACCCTTCATCTTTAAGTATTCATTATTTCGTGTAAACATTTCTGTTTAATAATTTGGGTAGAATAAAGAAACCACAAATACAAACTTTAATTTATTAAAATAAAATTACAACAAACTAAAAATATCTAAGTAGTATATCCAGCTACATACATTTAATTGATTTTATGTTAAACAGTTTGGAGAGTATTTTACAAGAACAAAATTTTCAAAAATGTTACACTAGACTAAACGAGTGATTTTTTATATTTTATTATAACTAGCTATTATTCAGTTGTAATCAGCATAATTTTAATTAAAACGTAATACATACCTACATTGTGGCTTATTTTTTAATTAGACTAAACTGAATGAGCGTATTCAGACGAGGTCAGCCGCTGAGAAATCCAGGCCAATCAAATGCACGCATTTAGCTGAATTCTTACTCAGCGGCTGACCTCGTCTGAATACGCCCAATAACTTGACCCTTCATCTTTAAGTATTAATTATTACTATAAGTATTATTTCTGAAACAATTCTGTTAAATAATTTGGGTAGAATAAAAAACAACAAATACAAAGTTTAATTTATTAACAAGAAAATAAAATTACGTATCTACATTATTACATCTGATTTTATATTAAACACTTGTTCTGTATTCTAATTTCTTTTACAGAGCAACGTTAAATCTGAGGGATGGTCATGCATGTACGATTAGAAACAAATCTTGCCATTTCATTGTTTGATACCTACCTTATTACGTTATGTTGTGTATATTGTAACAACAGTTTGCTTTCAACATTTTTAAGATATTCTAACGAGATGTTTTCATACTGTACATAGAATTATGAAATTAGTTTATTTTTCTTAATTTTATTCGTTTAGAAATTCTAAAACCCACGACAGACAACTGAATTTAATGTCTTATAGAATACTCTTCAAAGTGAGTTAGAGACTTCTTTATAATATTATCCATCATTCCATGTTTACAATTAATTCCAAGAAATGTCTGTGTAATATTTTTCGCTTATTCTTTCTGGTGTCGGATGCTATGAATCGTTTTGCTTTAATGTAATTAAAACACACATTAATTCACATAACTGAAAGAAAAAACAATAATTACAAATTATTATCTAGCTTTAAATGACTGTGATAGGTACCTACCTTCTGCGTAAAGTAAGTTTGCAGGTGACTCTTCCTAGCAAAAACCAGTTGCTTTATTTTAGTTCTGTATGAAATACAGAAATTGTAGTTCATTGTTTACTATTTTACAGATGTAGAGTTCTTCTTAAACATATTTTATCCATCAGAAACATAAATAAAGTGCTGAAATATGTGGACAGTGGACACACGCAACAATCAATCATTTCTAGGTTATGCTTTTAGTAATATTTCTTTTGTGGGGCTAAGGTAGGTTCAGTTCTCACTTTCAACGGCAAACACGTTCACGTTATAATAAAAAAGTTTTAGGAATCGTTTTGTTCGAATTTATTTGTTGCTAAATAAGTAATCAATAATTACAGCAGTTGGAAAAGAGGGATATTCTTTAGGTACTTACACAATTTTGTAAATTACTTTGTGATAAAAAATAAGGGTACCGAATTATTATGTACAGTGCGTTTCAATAACTTTGATAACATTTTGATCAGCTGTAACTTTTCTGTTTTTAAAGATATCGGAATGAAGCAAAAACCATATTGCATAGTGCACTAGCAAGTTTTTTCTTATTTGAAAAACAAAACAAAAGACCAACGATTTTGAGAGATCTTAACCTAACTTATATTTTTTTAAATGGAATGGAACCCTGTATATTATTGGATATTTGGATTTTACTCAAAATTCCAAGCATATTTTAATAAGCATATCCTATACCTATCTTCAACTGTTTCTGAGAAATAGTTTTACAAACATGTCAAATTATCATAAAAATTGCTCTACTTGTCTGCCATTTTCCTCAACAGAACAAAACACTAAGGCTCGATTGCTACCAGCACGGCTCAAGCAATACTGAACTTCAGCTTTAGCTCAGTGCAGTGTGCCATGAACAAGTAGAGCAATTTTTATGATAATTTGACATGTTTGTAAAACTATTTCTCAGAAACAGATATTGAAGATAGGTATAGAATATGCTTTTTAAAATATGCTTGGAATTTTGAGTAGATAGCAAATATCCAATAATATACAGGGCGTTCCATTTAAAAAAATATAAGTTAGGTTAAGATCTCTCAAAATCGTTGGTCTTTTGTTTTTTTTAATAAGAAAAAAGTTGCTAGTCTACTATGCATTATGGTTTTTGCTTCATTCTGATATCTTTAAAAACAGAAAAGTTACAGCTGATCAAAATGTTATCAAAGTTATTGAAACGCACTGTACACTGTAGTAACATAAAAAATACACTTTACTGAAGTTTTATTACATTATAATGGAACAATTTAAAAATATCCACAGATATTTTATCTAATATTCACGCTGTAACGGAAGACTGTGCCGGCGCAGCGACCCCAATGCTCCAAAAACCTCAACTCAAGTCTAAATTTTTCTCGACAAGTCTCAATAACACCACTGTGTATACGTAAATTGCATTAATAGTTATTTATGCAACAAGTGCAAAAAGTAAGTGTTTATTGCACGCGACGTGAAATCGTCCAACGAGGCCGTCAGGCCGAGTAGGACAACACGTCGAGTGCAATAAGCACTTTTTGTACGAGTTGCATACAATATTTTTTCTACGTTCATGCAAAAACCAAAAAATGTTATTTAGATGACACTAAGTCTAGAAAAATGTGACGTCGATTTGAACGTTTATGTTTGTCATGATGACAAAACGCTGTAGTAGAATGACAGATGAATGCAATAAACATTTTATTGCACCAGTGCAATGAAGAACCACTTTTTCCACTAAATATAGTTCAATATAGTATTGTTTTTTGCATGAACGTAGAAAAATACATTAATTAGCATTATTTATGTCCAATAAAATACTTTATGCCATTAATATTTGACAATTCAATGACAATTCATAGTTTTAACGTCTAGCGATGTTAGTTTCTTCTCTGTAAGTCTGGCTCAAGGCTATACACGTTTTATATGACAAAACAATGAAATTTGGGTACTTTTTGGAGGTGTTTTTATGTTAAATTTTAAAATTTTTGAATGTTTATTTTTCAGAATGTGTTTATAATTAAGTATATTTCAATTTAAACATAAGTTTTAGCGAGGTTGACTACCAAAAAATCAAAATGAAATCGATTTCCTGAAAAATAGAACACCCTGTATAAGAATTGATGTTATTATCAGATTCTACGCGTTATCTAGTGTCTGTATACCAAATTGTGTCGCACTGGATATGATGGTTTCTGAGATATTCGCACTGAAAGTCTTAGAGGGAACACCCGGCATATTGTAATAGGTATAGATTTTTTTTTAATAAAAAAAATAAAAAAATTGAGAAAAAGGATTAATATAAAGGCATATGTTAATAAAGTAGTGGAATTAATAAATGTGATAAAAGGCATTAAAATTATAGTGAAATTAAAACAAAGTTTCAATGGAAGGTAAAAGAAAGGAAATGAGTATGAAAATAAGTTTTTTTTAAAGTTAAAGGAATATTTAAGTAGATGATATGTAAATTTTATAAAATGTCAAAAATTAATTTAATTAATTGAAGGGAATATTTTAAAAAAATATATATGTAAAGTTGAAATAACGGTGCATTAAAAAATATAAAAGGAAAAGGTAATCAAGGAGACGGAATAACAGTTTTTTTAAAAGAAAACTTATATGACAGAAAATTATAAAAACGTCCATAAAAGGAGAAATAAGAAAATATTTATTGAAAATTTAATTTAAAAATTGAAAATAGAACAGGAATAAGCAGTTCAACAGTTACCAGAAATAATTAAGAAATAAAAAAGACCAACTTAAGGATTAAAGGCATTAAACAAGTAATATTAGGCAAATTATTCAAATTCTATTTGTGATCATAGAGCATATCCGCAGAACATCATTACACAAAATTAATTCACGGATGACGGATTAATAAGTACAATATGAGGAGCAGTCGCTAGAAGTTGAACTTCAGAATAAGGAAAAGAGAAACCTGAAAACCGAGATAACTATAAGGAATTAGAAAAGGAGCCGACATCTATAAAAAGGAAGGACACAGATTGAAGTTAGAGAGGGACTAAATTTAATGAAGAAGGAATTTTAGAAGAAAAATCGGTAATAACCTTTGGATTTCGTAGAATTTATTGTGATTAGAGTATAAGATAGAGCAGGATTTAGGTAGAGTAGCAGAATTTAATCAATCAAATTGTTAAAAGTAATATTTTAAATAAAAACAAATCAGTTAAAATTGAATATCTCATTAATAAGTTGATTTATCAAAGTTATTAGTAAAGTTTATCTGAATAGTCAATATTAATCCTGTTTTGAACCTACCATTGAGATAAAGGGTTATAAAAGGATATTAGTTAATTTCCAAAATTATTATTAATCAAAATTAGTAGACATATAAAACTAAATTTATAATAATTAATCATCAGAAAGGTGCAGATAAAAGTTAGCTCGGGTAAGTAAAGATAGAATTTATGTTATCAACTTAAAAAAATTTCAAATTGAAATTTAAATTTATAAAGATTTAAACAAATTATCATACTAAAAGACATAAAAGACAATACAATAAAAAAATAAAATATACCAATATATATATAATTATTATAAATTTTGTTGTATATGTCTACTAATTTTGATTAATAATAATTTTGGAAATTAACTCATATCCTTTTATAACCCTTTATCTCAATGATAGGTTCAAAACAGAATTAATATTGACTATTCAGATAAACTTTATTAATAACTTTGATAAATCAACTTATTAAAACAAAACCTTTTGAATATGATAGGGGTGCAAAAAATATTTAAGCTCTCTATCTCGGGGCAAGCACGAGGTGATTTCATTTAATGTAAAAGCCAAATAACTTGAAAACGATGAGTTTTACAAGAAAAACTTAAGATATCTTTTTTTGTTCTTTTATTTAGTAGAACGTAAATTATTAACAAAATTTTTTAAAAATTCAGTGGCGTACGTTTTGTTTTAAAAAAGATCCGCCATCTCCTTTGTTGCACACCACTGGTTAGCAGTTTGGCACCAGTAATTACACTAAATAAAAGACCTCCTAGCAGGTATGAACCACACCAAGTTTTATTAAAATTATCATCTGGGTCACTGAGATAGCTCAGAAAAACTTTTTTTTTTATAACTTTACCACCCTGTATCTCGAAAACGAAGCCTTTCTGGACCCAAGTTTATAGAGAAAACTAATATTATTTTTAAACGTACTATCATCCCTGAAGTTTGTGACATGCTTTCCAGGACACCCTGTATATACAGGGTGATTCTTTAATGTTGCTAAAAATTTCAGGGACAGGTTCTTTAGATAAAAATATGAAAAAGTTCCCATTAGCATGTGTCCGGAAACGCTTCGTTTCCGAGATACAGGGCGTTCATTTTTTTGTAATCTACTTTTAATACTTGTTATTTAAAGTCCTTTAACTATACGATTAGGGTAACTGACTTCACAGATGTCTGATTAAATTATCTAATCGTGTTCAAATAAAATAGCCCCAGTTGGCTTGGAAATTGGAATGCCCACCAACTACTGTCAAATTGTTTTTTGTCAATAGTTGATTACTGTTACAAAAAATTGAATAAGTACAGAGCAAAAGTTATTAAAATATTATTTTGTAACATTTTGTATTATGTTATTTTGCATTTTGTATTTTGTATTGTTATTAATGATACAAAAAATGGAATAAATAAGTGCAGAGCAAAAGTTATTAAAATTACTATTTTGTAACATTTTGTATAATGTTAGTTTGCATTTTGTATTATGTTATTAATGATACAAAAAATGGCTATTATTAAACATAAACCAGTCAATTTTCATATAAATCGGATAGAGGACTTTTGAAATACCTAACAATAATTAAAAGTAGATTACAAAAAAAATGAACGTCCTCTATCTCGGAACGAACCGTTTCCGGACACATGCTAATAAGAACTTTTTTCTTATTTTTATCTAAAGAACCTGTCCCTGAAATTTTTGCAATATTAAAGAATCACCCGGTATATATACATCCTTCTATCAATACGACGACCTTACAAAAACGAATAATTTGGCAGCCACTGGAAATACCGAAAATATATCTTAGATATTTCAAGTATATTAAATAACCCATTCCCAAAATCTCTATGGCAATTTGATGTACGAGACACACTTCTTTTAAATTTCACAAATTGCTATCAATGTGACGACCTTCTAAATTCATCCAATACGACGACCAAATATATATTTATTTAAAAATTCATACCTATAAGACGGCCGTCATCTGTGTATACCAGACAATATGACGGCTAGCACTGTTGCCAGATGATATGGCAATTATGAAGACTTACCTCTAGATAAAGTTGCACCCCTGAGGAGAT
Organism: Monochamus saltuarius; assembly: GCA_025584915.1. Lineage (NCBI taxonomy): Eukaryota > Metazoa > Arthropoda > Insecta > Coleoptera > Cerambycidae > Monochamus > Monochamus saltuarius. The sequence goes on along the minus strand of CM046721.1, from coordinate 38,183,248 downwards.
ACCTATTCGCCTTCAAAAATATTTTTAAATCCGTTTGATGTAACGAAATAGAATTTATTACACTATTTGGATTTATTACTAATCTTAATTAATAATTATTATAACCCATAAAACCAATGGAATGGAAATGGAATTCGAACCAATGACACCTTGGGCAAATAGATTGAAGCTTGCTTGAAAATCAAAGGGTTTTAAGTGAAAATGCAAAATCAAAGAAAGTTTCTGAATGAAATTTAGTATTAAGTAAAGTTATTAGTTTAGGAACCGACTGGCTGTCAAAAAATATAAAGGTAAAATTTGTGTATCTAAGAGTTTTTAATTTATCACTAATTACTATCAATTGAAGATAGTAATCAATCCAAATAGTCTACTAAATATTTCTTACCGATAAACCGTTTTAAAAATAAGGTTTTTTTTTAATTTTAAACTAATTTTTAGGATCCGCTTATTCCTCGCTCTCCGCCGCTTATGACGAGCGGGAAGCAAGCGGACTATTTCATCTCACCTATACATCGGTAATATGTATATAGTAGGTACAAATACAGCATAGCCAGCTCAGTTATCGGTAGTCTCACCTATGGCATACTGATGAAGGCTAACACGTCCGAAACCGGTCTATATTTGGTGGGATACCGGTAGGGGCACTAGTCCTCGAACTGATTGTTACCTGCAGTATTATTCTTATAATACTATACTATAAAGCACTCAGGTAAGTGGTATCTTTTTAAATTAATCTCTTTAATTAATAATAATAAAAATGATAATGAAAATGACAATGATAATGATAATAATGTAACCTGTACCTGACTTTGCGTGGAAACACGTCACGAAGACAAACTTTATTGTCGCTTTTGATTGTAAAAGAAATATCCTTCAAACAAATTTCACAACTGCCAACTATTTAATTTGACGTTTTTGTCACTCGCATTCAGCATCTCAAAATAAACTGAACTATGACAGCGAAACCGATCCGCTTATATAGGTTTTTTAGGGTTCAAGAAGTTTTTGGCGGTCTCGAGAATCAAATAGAATGTGGCCGAGAATGTTCCAGAAAACATCAAAATAAAGGCATCACAAAAATTATAAATTCTAATGTAAACAGGAACATAATTAACAAACTAAATAGTAGTAGGCATCATTTTATGTTAATGAGAATACATCCTGGTAGCGCCTCAATAAATCTTCCGAATTCTTGACTTTATCGGATTGTAATGGACACTTGAATCGGTTAACAAGGCTCTGAAGAACTGATAGTTTTTCAATATTTCGAGATGCTGTTGAAGGTTCTATATTACTGAACACCGACTCAACTTTTCGCCTCCAAAAGCCTTCGCCTTTCTTAATCTGTTGTGGATAGTTCTTCAGATTCAGCATTCTAACCAATACCAAATTGTTTTTCCTTTCTGTTAATATGCCCTTCTTATAAAAATGCTATGTAGTTCTACAATTACAATTTCTTCAACTGCCAAAGGACTATTACAAACAGCTTCAATTACTACTTCTGAACCTGCTGGAAGTTCTATGTCTGTTGACGCCTCTACAGTTCTAATAGGCAGGTTTCTGATTTCGGGAAACTGCATGATGATTTCTTCATCTTTAGTATTTAATAGTCTTCGAGGAAGATCCAGTACAAAATTATGTTCAGTCATGACATCAAGTCCAAGGATAACATTGTCAGTTATATCTGCTACCAGGGCGTTGTGTTGGAAAGTGGTTGCCCCCAAGGTTATTTTAGCTAGATGGATACCATCATAACAGTGACTTCCCCATTTGCTGTTTCCAAGATGAAGTTTCGGTCTGGTTGCTGTATTCTGTAGTAGGCGACGATATTGGATTTTATGATGGTGTGACTAGAACCGGTATCAAGGACCATTTCACAATCCCGTTCGCATATATACGCCCTGGTACTACCAAACTCGTTTCATTATTTTGCAGACGGGTTCCTTGATCTTAATAGTTGGTGGGGCTTGGTAGCACCTAGACAGATTCGGCCTCCGAAGCTGACTAGTTGACGTTTTTCTGGTCCTGACTAGGTATATTCTTAGGGCATCGATTTTCTTCGAAGCGTTATCTTCGATCTTTTAATTGTGCTTGGTAAACGTGTTGTAAATGAACCTCGTCATAACTCATTTCTAAAGCACCCTTCAGCGTTTGGCAGTCCTTTTGTTTATCCTCAGCTAGTGTTCTTACCATCTCAATAGCTTCACCTCTTAGAGAAACTATAAGTCGCTCTTTCTTCTTCTGACCAGTTATTTGGCAAGGCAGCTGCTTCAAATTGTTTAAGGTAAGTACTCCATGACACCTTTCCATCAAATGTTGGTGGCTTAATCCTTGACGACGGAAGAAAACTGTTCTCAGTCATGATGGGCTCCTTCGCGGACAACTGGAATTTTAGATTTGAGACTCACTTTGTAACCTAGTCATATTTTCTTCTACGACCTGGACTTTATCTTGTACTTCATTTCTTAATTGCGTAATTTCCTCTTCAATAGTTTCCTCAAATTCATTGAGTTTAATTTTAATTGCTTCTTTTAATTTCTTATTGTTTTCTTGTAAACTGGTTTTCATTTCGTTTCTTAACTCTTCCTGATTATTTTTCATTTCTTCTAAACTATTCTTCACCTTCTCTTGACTATTTTTCATTTCCTTCTTTAAGTCTTCCTTCATATCTTTCATCATTCCCATTAACTGTTTCAATGTTTCCTCCATTTCCGTCACTCTTGATCTCCTCAATGGCATTCACTTGTCTACTCCAAACGTCTTCTTTGTGTTACGTCGCACTTCTAACACCAATGTAACCTGTATGTAGACTTAGCGTGGAAACACGTCACGTAGACAAACAGACTTTATTGTGACTCTTGATTATACAAGAAATATCCAAACAAACACAACTGTCAGCACTTTACTTTGACGTTTGTCAATCGCCTTCGACTGCTCATTATAAACTGAACTGTGTCAGCGAAACCGATCCGCTTATATAGGTTTCCAGAGCTCTAGAAGTTTCCGGCGGTCTCGAGAATCAAATAGAATGTGGCCAAGAATGTACCAGAAAACGTCAAAATAAAGGAATCACAAAAATTATAAATTCTAACGTAAACAGGAACATAATTAACAAACTAAAAAGGTAGGTGAGCTTCCGTAACATTGCCCCCTTCTTAGACACAAAGACAAACTTTATTGTCACTCTTGATTGTACAAGAAATATCCTTCAAACAAATTTCACAACTGTCAACGCTTTACTTTGACATTTCTGTCACTCGCGTCCAGCTTCTCAAGATAAATTGAACTGTCAGCGAAACCGATCCGCTTAATCCATTAATAACCAATAATAAGGAAAAATGTAAATTTTTTTCATCAATCCCTGGTTCGCTGAAACTAAAAGGCTGAACCATTCAGTAAAAACTGATAATAAAAGAACACATAATTTAAAATTTTTAATAATCAAATATTAATTACTACATTTTCTTATTTCTGAATCCTGAGTTAATATTATGATATTATTTAGCATTACTTCATCAAGATCAATTTTAACTCAATTAAACTGGATTTTCCTGCTGCCCCTGAAAATTCAAAATTTGTAATTATAATATAATTTTAAAATATCTTACATGCTTACTACTAAAAATTTCGCATTTGCTTTGCATACATCTTTTCTGCCATATACAGGATGAGTTAGGTTTTAAGAGTCATTATATTTTTTGGTAGCTTTATAAGAGAAATGCAGTGTGTTGAAGTTGAAAAACAAGGAATTTTATACAGGACATGCCAGAAAAATATGGCAATATTCCTAGAGCTGAACATTGAATATAAATGAAGTTTGCTTAATAAATTTTTGTCATAAAGCTACCCATCTTTGAGATACAGGGCGTGTAAAATAATTCTTGAAAACCAAATTTTGACTATATTTTTTTAAGCACAACATTTTTTTGCAGACTTTATTCTGTAACTTTTTTTAATATAAGCTTTTACCATCATTACTTTTATCATTTTGTAGGCCAGTCCAAGGCCTTCTAAGCTAACTATGTACAGTAGAACCCCGATTATCTGGTTGCGGTTCATTCGTGCTGCGGATTAACCGTGCCAATGTTTTGTTTCCATTATCCGTGTTCCGATTTTCCATATAACTTGCGAAAATCACCGAACAACGCCGGGCGGTATACCTACGAGACGTCCTATCTAACCAAATGCGTAAATATTTCGTGAATAGTGACAGCGTGACTAATCTAATATGCAGTATGTAATTTGCAAGTGTGTAGTACTGTTTACATGTATGTTTAATGATGGGACCGATAAAACGCAAACGAAATGTTTTAACTATACAACAAAAGCTTGAACTCATAAGAAAACGTCGGCAAGGTGAAACTGTAGCAAATTTGGCGAGATCGTACTCAATAGGAATACAAACCGTTTGCGACGTTATTCGAAATCAATCTAAATTTGAGCAGTTTGTTTATAATGCCGATAGTTTTACCAATGCTAATACGCGTAAAAGTACGAAGGATTCAACGTATAAGGAATTAGGTGAGGCAATGGCAAAATGGTTTCTACAAAAAAAAGCGGAGGGAGTCCCGCTGTCAGGCCCAATGTGCACACGGCAAGCTGAACTATTTTACAAACAATTAAATATGGTAGGAACCTTTAGTGCATCAGCGGGCGGGCAAAAAACGCCACGGAATTAGAGAATTGGCGATTCAAGGTGAGAAATTAAGTGCAGACGAGGTTGGAACTGTAGACTTCTGCTATGATCTAGAAAACATCATTAAAGAGCATGATCTAAATTTAGATCAAATATATAACGCCGACGAAACGGGCTTGTACTGGCGTGCGATGCCTACAAGAACTTTGGCTGCGGGATCAGAAACTAATGCTCCGGGTTACAAGGCAAGCAAAGATAGAATAACAGTTTTATGCTGTGCGAATGCTTCGGGTAATCACAAATTAAAACTAGCTGTGGTGGGAAAATCAAAAAATACGCGTGTTTTCAAGAATTTAGACCAAAAGCAGTTGCCAGTTAAATATTATAGTCAAAGCGCCGGATGGATAAATACAGACATTTTTTAAGATTGGTTTTTCAAACAATTTGTTCCGTAAGTTCGAACGTTTCTTGCAGACAATAATTTACCCCCAAAGGCTATTCTCTTATTGGATAATGCACCATCACATCCAAGCGTCAACATATTGAAGTCCACTGATGGAAATATTTTCGTGTTTTTTTTTCCACCAAATGTCACTTCCATTGCGCAGCCTATGGATCAAGGGGTAATAGAATCAATGAAGCGGCTCTACAGAAAAGACTTAATGATGAACTTGTTGACTGATATACAGGGTGTTCGGAAAAGACGTGTACAACGGAAGACCACAGATTCCTGGGTTCAAAATAAGCCGATTTAGCCCAATTTACTTATTTACAAAATTGCTTCGTTTAGCCGCTAGGAGCGCTAAAGTTCGCGAAATTTTTTGTTTATTCCGAATATCTCGAAAACGACTTGATCGATTTTAACCATTTTTGGGCTACGCTATTAAAAGTCTTACCGACACTTTTTGACATTTCAAACTTATTGCAGTCATTATAAATATAAAAAAATCATGTATCATGCAAATATAAGCACATATTTTTTTTATCCCCTATACAATTACTCTCAGTTTTTTTCTATTAGTAGCCGACTTTATTTAGAAACTTTTTTTATACTTTCAGAATTTTGAATAGAATAGTAGTTTAGGCAGAACAAATATTTTTCGTATGCCAACAATATCGGCATTCGTTCTGCAATAAATAACGAAGTACCAGAAGTTGGCTCTGATATTTTAAGTATCAGTTGTGTGTCAAATCTAATCAGCTACTGAAATTAGTCTCTAGGTTTATTCTTCTTGCTCAATTACTTAGTTACTTTAGATATTACTTTATTTGTTGTTGTTATTGTTGTGTTTGTTTCTGTTCCTCATTTTTCATTATTTCATCATGGATACGTATACATATTCCGAACAAGTTGATATGCTTTTGGTTTATGGAGTTTGTCAAGATAACGGCCGCAAAAGGATCTACATGGACAGATTCCCCATCGACGAGTGCCAAATCATCAAACTTTTGCCAACATCGAAAGGCGACTTCGCGAATTTGGTACCTTCCACCAAATGAATGTGGCTCAAGGGCGTCAACGGACCACGAAAACTATTGAGGAGGAGGAACAAATCCTAGATAAGATAGAAGAGAGCCCAAAATTAGTGCAAGACGCATTGGACATGAAATAGGGATAACAAAACCATAGTTCATGATGTTTTAAAGGAGCAGTTACTACATCCGTACCATATTCAATCGGTTCATGAATTGCTACCCATTGACCCTGAAAACGTTTAGCATTTTGTAATTTTATACAAGATCAAAGAGCCCATGATATCAATTTCAGTAAAAACATTTTATTTACAGATGAAGCATGTTTTGCTAGGTCAGGAATTATTAATAACCATAACAAACACGTTTATACTGATGATAATCCACACTGTACTGAAATAAGACATTTTCAATATGAATTCATAGTAAACGTGTGGACGGGAATGATCGACAATTTTATTATTGGCCCGGTTGTGCTTCTACATGGATTAAATGAAATCAACTATTTAAATTTTTTACAGCAAATATCACCTAATTTATTAGACGATTTACCATTACTACTTCGTCGTAACATGTGGTTTATGCACGATGGTGCACCCCCCATTTTACAATACCCGTTCGTCAGTATTTACATAACCTGTATCCTAGCAGGCGGATTGGAAGAGGAAACCATGCTCCTATAAAATGGCCACCTCGAGCACCAGATTTAACCCCTTGCGATTATTTTTTGCGGGGTGCAATAAAAATCAATGTATAATAATGAAGAGGAATTTTTTAGGCGAATCCAAGACGCAGTTAACATTTTACGAGGTAATCCAGTAATCATGGAGACTGCACTACAACTTCGTAAAAGGGATTACTTGTTGCGTACGAGAAAACGGGACACTGAGCATTTATTGTAAAGAGATTATAACTCTTTTTTATTTGTTATATTAATATCTTATTATCTTGTATTTATTAAATAAAATATAAATGAGAATTTTGGAATTTTTTTATTTGTTGTAGAACGAATGCTGATATTGTTGACATACGAAATATATTTTTTCTGCCTAAACTACTCATCTATTCAAAATTCTGAAAGTATAAAAAAAGTTTCTAAATAAAGTTAGCTACTAATAGAAAAAAACTGAGAAAATTATACAGGGGTTTAAAAAAATATGTGCTTATATTTGCATGATACACGATTTTCCTTATCTTTCTAATCACTGCAAAAGATTTTAAATAATGTCAAAAAGTGTCGGTTAGACTTATAACTGCGTAGCCCAAAAATGGTTAAAATCGATTAAGTCATTTTCGAGAAATTCGAATAAACAAAAATTTTCGCGAACTTTGGCGCTCCCTAGCGGCTAAACGAAGCAATTTTGGAAATAAGTAAATTGGGCTAAATCGGCTTATTTTGAACCCAGGAGTCTGTGGTCTTCCGTTGTACACGTCTTTTCCGGACACCCTGTAGATGTCAAGAGCTTTTGGAAAAAATTAAATATTAAGGATGCTATATATGCTATTTCTAGAGCTTGGGATGGTGTAAAAAGTACACATATTACAGCATTTTCTAAAATAATGACTATGGATGAAAATGAAGCTGAAGAATTTACTTTAGTACCAGAATTATCTAGCAACGCCATACACACGATAGCACAACAAGTAGATGAATTAAACGCAATAGAAGAGGCTGAAATTGAGGAATGGTTAGGATGTGATCAAAATGATTTAGGTTATGAGAAAATGACAGAAGAAGAAATGATTGGTAAACATGTGATACAAGATGAAACAATAGATATTAGGGTGGATGACATTGAGGAAGAAAATAGTGGTGCAGAGGAGGTAAAAATAACCCATAGTCAGGCCAAAAATGCTGTAGATACTGTCTTGTGCTATTTTGAGCAGTTACCTGAAGTTGATGTCAGCATTGTACTGAATTTAAGAAAAATAAAGGAGACTATAAAATCAAACTTGTTTGAAAAAAAAGTGCAAACAAAACTTACAGATTTTTTTACTAACAAAGAAAATATGTAAATAGATTATGTATTTAAAATCCTTTCAACAATAACCTGTTTTAGTATTTCTACCTATTTTAGTTTTTGTTTTAATTTTGTATACATATACATATGTACTTGTAAATGAGGTTATGTAGGTACTGTTTGCTGAATTGTAATATGTAGATACATATATATGTCTAGAGGAAACTTTTGTATGTATGCCTATATTGTGTTTATTTATGAATAAATAAATTTTATTTGCTATTCGTTCATCCTACTCGCCCACTTTATATAAAAATAAGATATGCGGATTATCCGTGTTTTCGATTTTCCGGGCCAATCTCGGTCCCGACAGACACGGATAATCGAGGTTCTATGTAATTTTAAAAAGTAAATTATTTTTACAAAAAGGCTGCTTCTGAAAATTTTTATTTTCCCCATATATATTTTGAAAATCAAACATGATTTAAGTTTTACAGTACTACAGTAACAAAAGCTCACGGTCTATTTGATTGCATAATAATTCTTCATACAGCGTGTTAAAAAATATATATCTTGGAACATTCTCGGCCACATTCTATTTGATTCTCGAGACCGCTGAAAACTTCTAGAACCCTAACAAAAACCTATATAAGCGGATCACTTTTGCTGACACAGTTCAATTTACCTGGAGAAGCTAAACGCAAGTGACAGAAACGTCAAAGTAAAGCGTTGACATTTGTGATATTTGTTTGAAGGATATTTCTTGCACAATCAAGAGTAACAATAAAGTTTGTTTGTCTTCGTGACGTGTTTCCACGCAAAGTCAAGTAGAGGTTACATTATTATTATTATCATTACCATTGTCATTGCCATTATAATTTTTATTATTATTAATTAAAGAGATTAATTTAAAAAGATACCACTTACCTGTGAGTGCTTCACCGCAACAACTATACAGGGTGAGATACAATGATCCGCTTACTCCTCGCTCGAACTAAGCGTCAAAGAGGGACTCGTCATGCTGCAGATATTTAATTGCAGACCTTTTCGAATCGGAATAATACTGCAGGTAACAACCATTTCGAGGAATAGTGCCCCTACCGGTATTGAATTACACCTGCAGTATCTGTGTGAATAGCCAAGAATCCTCGTCGGCCATCCCACCAGATATAGACCGGTTTCGGACGTGTTAGCCTTCATCAGTATGCTATAGGTGAGACTACCGATAACTGAGCTGGCTATGCTGTATTTGTACCTACTTATACATATTAACGATGTTTAGGTGAGACGAAATGGTCCGCCTACTTCCCGCTAGTCATAAACGGCGGAGAGAGAGGATTAAGCGGACACTAAAAATTAGTTTAAAATTTCAAAAAAAACTTATTTTTAAAACTGTTTATCGTAAAGAAGTGTTTAGTAGACTACTTAGATTGATTACTATATTCAATTGATAGTAACTAGAGATCACGTGATAATGTAAATGTTTATCTACAGGAATAAAATGCTTATCTATCTATCTATAAATTAAAAATTTTTGGAGACACAAATTTTACCTTTATATTTTTTGACAGCCAGTCGGTTCCTAAACTAACTTTACTTAATACTAAATTTTATTCGGAAACTTTCTTTGATTTTGCATTTTCACTTAAAACCCTTTGATTTTCAAGCAAGCTTTGATCTACTTACCCAAGATGTCATTGGTTCGAATTCCATTTCCATTCCATTGGTATTATTGGCTATAATTATTATTAATTATTAAGATTATTAATAAATCTAAATAGTGTAATAAATTCTATTTAATAATAATAATAAATTGTTTTTATTTTTTTTAAATAATGCAATGAAATACAACATTTTTAGAGGGGGTTGGCGACATTCGGCAAAAGCCGCTCTTCCATGCAACCAACCTTGACATTCTCCAGTAATAGACGAGTTGTTGCAATTGCATTCCAAATAATTATGAGTACAAAAAAAATCAATAATTAACAAAAACAAAAAGATAAAAAATATGTATAGAGAAAAAAAACGAAATATGTTGCACATATGAGATATATTAAGTACATACATACTATTAAGAATTTTGGGAGGTTAACAAAAAACTTTTGACTTGTTTTCGGAATGACAAAATGCTAGACGCAGACTTGATATTTATGGGTATTTCATTATATATATTTGTGGCACTATACGTGAAACTTCTCTCAAATTCCGCCTTTGAGTGTTTTGGCACACTATACAAATCCCGGTTCCGCGTCTGTAACCCATGAATATCACTATTTTTGACCAACTTATCATATAGGTAGGTAGGTAATTTAGTGTTTCTGATTTTATAAACTAAAAAGGAACGGTGGTACACAAATCGTTGGTGAAGTTTGAGCCAACCCGTATTAGGGAAAATTGCAGATATATCATCAAATTTGCGTAGATTTAGAGAGTACCGCATGCAATTATTTAGAATTTTTTGAATAGTATTTTTATCACTCAATCGTAAAGCTGGCCAGTAAACTATATCACAGTATGCAAGTTGCGACAAAATCAGTGAATCACAAAGTAATAATTTGGTTTCAGTGCTAAGAAATTCTTTATGCATATACAGAACTTTAAGTTTGATGAAAGAATTTTGCACTAGTTTATTTATGTGAGTAGAAAATCGGAGATCAATATCTATAAAAAGTCCTAAATTCTTACACTCATTGACAGGTTTCCTTTGATCGTTAATTTTGAATATAAAATTGTGAGGTTGGGCCTGTAACTCTAACCTATTCTTGCCAAAAATCAATAGCTGCGTCTTAGCTCCATTTAGCAACAATTTATGAGCGTTAGCAACAGTAACAATATTTTTCAAATCGGCATTAATATGGAGAGCAGCAGCCTCCGGTTTGAATGAAAAATACACTTGCGTATCATCGGCGTATTGATGAATCTTGCAGTGAGTTAAAAAAGAATTGAAATCCGCGGTGTATATTGAAAAAAGCCAAGCCAATCGGGCCAAGTATGCTCCCCTGGGGCACTCCTTGCTTAATTTCTTTAAATGGAGATGTATCTTGACGTGTAATGACTCTCTGCCTACAATCTGTTATATAATTTTTGAAAAATAAATGTACTGAATCACCATCGTTACATCAAACGGATTTAAAAATATTTTTGAGGGCGAATAGGTATCTCCTCAGGGGTGCAACTTTGTCTAGAGGTAAGTCTTCAGTACTGCCATATCATCTGGCAACAGTGCTAGCCGTCAAATTGTCTGGTATACACCGAAGATGGCCGTCTCATAGGTATGAATTTATAAATAAATATACAGGCTGTATCACATAAGAGGGCCACTTCCATGTATCTCGCTTAATATGCGAGACACGTCAAAAATCTTTGTTTTTTGTTGCATTTTTGGAGGCCTTTATGCTCGTAAAAACAAATTTGAGATCCATGGCCAACTTTATGAGTAATAACAAAAAAACCTGTAAAGTGCCCAAACTTTAAGGCTATCTAACTTTTTTATTTTAAGAGATAGAGAAAACTTATTGGTAATACATTTTTATTGCAAAATTGATACCTTCCACCTGATATAAACAGATTTTTGAAATATCGTATGTGGTTCGCTGCGACCTCTAGGCGGATAAAAAAATTTTTTATTGGAGCAGGCTATGGCCACAAAAAATTGCCTGTTTTTTCGTCTTTCATGCAATATACTACATGTTGCCCTTCTCTTTCGTATTTATAAAAAATTTTTCAATTTTAGTTTAAAAAAATTTTCCTAAATATTTTCGTGTTGTTCAAGATAATGTAGAGCCTGTTTTAATAACGCCAATTGCAAAAAAAATAATAAACAGAATGTACTGTTTTTATGCAAAATATAGATTTTCTTATAATATTATTTTATTACATTGTCTGTGTCAAAATAATTTAAAAGACCCAATTGCTTCTAATATGAAAACCAAATAATATTATAAGAAAATCTGTATTTTGCATAAAAAAGTACATTCTGTTTATTTTTTTGCAGTTGGCGTCTTTAAAACAGGTTCTACATTATCTTGAGCAACACGAACATATTTTTTTTAACTAAAATTGAAAAAAATGTAATAAATACAAAAGATAACGGCAACATGTACTATATTGCATGAAAGACGAAAAAACAGGCAATTTTTTGTGGCCATAGCCTGCTTCAATAAAAAAAAAAATTTATCCGCCTAGAGGGCGCAGCGAACCACATACGATATTTCAACAATCTGTTTATATCAGGTGGAAGGTATCAATTTTGCAATAAAAATTTATTACCAATAAGTTTTCTCTATCTCTTAAAATAAAAACGTTAGACAGCCTTAAAGTTTGGGCACTTTACAGGTCTTTTTGTTATTACTCATAAAGTTGGCCATGGATCTCAAATTTGTTTTTACGAGCATAAGGCCTCCAAAAATGCAACAAAAAAACAATTAAAGATTTTTGACGTGTCTCGCATATTAAGCGAGATACATGAGAGTGGCCCTCTTATGTGATACAGCCTGTATTGGATGAATTTAGAAGTTCGTCACATTGATAGCAATTTGTAAAATTTAAAAGAAGTGTGTTTCGTACATCAAATCACCATTGAGATTTTGGGAATGGGTTATTTAATATACATCAAATATCTAAGATATATTCGCGGTATTTCCAGTGGCTGCCAAATTACTGGTTTTTGCAAGGCCGTCGTATTGATAGAGGGATGTATATATACAGGGTGCCGAAAATTAGTAGGTCAATCCGTTAACCATAGATAGCTGATATGAAAATAATGGGACTTTCATTATGCCACTTTTCATTTAGGAGTCCCATTTTTGAAATACAGGGTGTCAAAATGTAAATGTCAAAATGGAAATTTGTCGATAACTCCGGTAGAATTAGAGATATTTGTTTGAAATTTCGCTAATATTTTTTTCTTGTAGAGACACACTTTCAGTATACTTTTGGTAAAAGAAATCAAAGCACGAGCGGAGGTGAGGGGGTTAAAGTGCATTATGACCCTCAACTTTTTCATACGCACGCCTATGGTAAAACAATATATTTTCTTAGATAAAGCGGCTTTTATTCTAACTTTTCTTATTCTTGCAAGATTTTGATTTGGAGCCTGGGTTACCAGATATTGTAACGTATTTGGACGGATAGTATGGATTTGGTAAAAAGTGTTTCAAGTAATAAGTTCTATGTAGGCTTTAAAACAAAGTCAGATAGGTAGGTACATTTGGTTGTCAAAATAATTTATAAGTTAAATAGAAAAACATTGTTTAGACATTTTTAATTGAAGTGTTCAATAAGAAATGGCGAACAGAGAAGGTTTGCTATCATTTTTTGAAATAACCGATATGATTTTAATAATGGGTAAGTAAGTACTTATTAAAAGGAATAGGATTTTTCTTAATAAGTGTTAATTATAATCTCGCACATAAACAATTTAATTTCTCTTGCTTTTAGGAAAATGTAACTCTAATGCTAGGCGTTATGCGGACAAATTTCCAACCAGGCACCATCCAAAATGGAGATTTTTCTTAAGCTTAGTCAACCGTCTGAGAGAATCTGGCAACTTTAAACATAGGAGGGTGGGCCAATGTGGACGGCAACCCAAATTACGTCCTGACGAAGAGGAGCAAATCTTTCAAATTGTAGAAGAAACTCCGAGTATAAGTACGAGGATACTAGCTAATCAAATTAATAATGGTGGCAACAATAATATTAAGTCAGATGATGTGCGACGTGTCTTCAAACAGCAATTACTGTACCCATATCATGTACAAAAAGTGCAGGCACTTCTACCTTTAGATTCAGAAGCAGGAGTCACTTTCTGTAATTGGATATGCCAAGAAAATAATGATAATATTAATTTTAGTAAATTTATTTTATTTTCCGATAAGGCCACGTTTACTCGTAACAGAGTAACGAATATTCATAATACTCATACATGGGCTGCTGAAAATCCGAAATTCATTGTAGAGGCACATCATCAAGTAAGCTTTAAAGTAAACGTATGGGCAGGAATAATTGATATTTTTCTTTTAGGCCCGTTATTTTTACCCCCCCGTTTAAATGTTGTCGAATTTTTGTATTTTCTGCAAACCTCTTTTGCTGACTTACTTGATCATTTGCCCTTAGACTTCTGTTTCTGGGGTTTATGAAAGATTTTGTTTACATGGTTCCAATTGTGGATGAACAACATTTAAGATTAAGAATTCTAGAAGGAGCCGAGCAATTTAGGGTGAAACCACATATTTTTCAAAATATTCGTTTCTCGTTTATAAAGAGATGCAGGATGTGCGTCCGAAGGTGGTTCTCATGTTGAACATTTAATATAATTTTTTGAATTTAATTTCTGTTTGTAATATGAAATATATGCAGTTTGTTTCATGTTGTTAAATGTTAAATAAAATTTATAGTACAAAACGGATTGTAAACTTTATTAAAATAAGTTACAATATCTGGTAACCCAGGCTCCAAATCAAAATCTTGCAAGAATAAGAAAAGTTAAAATAAAAGCCGCTTTATCTAAGAAAATATATTTTTTACCATAGGCGTGCGTATGAAAAAGTTGAGGGGTCGTAATGCACTTTAACCCCCTCACCTCCGCTCATGCTTTGATTTTCTTTACCAAAAGTATACTGAAAGTGTGTCTCTACAAGAAAAAAATATTAGCGAAATTTCAAACAAATATCTCTAATTCTACCGGAGTTATCGACAAATTTCCTTTTTGACATTTACATTTTGACACCCTGTATTTCAAAAATGGGGCTCCTAAATGAAAAGTGGCATAATGAAAGTCCCATTATTTTCATATCAGCTATCTATGGTTAACGGATTGACCTACTAATTTTCGGCACCCTGTATATATATTTTAATTTTTATACTTACATTATTGTCTTGAAGATAAAGCAAGCCATCAATTAAAATAGAAAATGTAGCATGATTCCTTGACAGCGAATTAGTAAGTGAAGTTAAATCAGCATTTATATTTCTCCCTACTCTGAATACAGATTTTGAAATAGAATGGATTTCTCCAGTTACAATATTCTTCAAACTCCATGTATTAGTTTTCATAATATATCTAAAAAAAAAAAAACAGTTTTAATACTATATTTCAATTGTTTATTGTGTCAAAATTTAGTACATATTACAGACTCGCACCAGTAAGTACAAATATAATAGTATAATAATTAGTAATTATTATACTATTATACTTTTTGCGACGATACAAATACGTAATCATACAATTACTATTGTTGGCATTGCAACCAGTATACCCATTAGTAATTATGTAGTACTTGTATATTATACATTATTACGTTGTGTTGCAATATTATAAGTTCATGTTAATACTTGTTGGTGCTCGGCGGGATAAGGTTTTCTTATACATAACATATTTACACTATTCTATCTATTATAAACATCTCTTCCATTCATATGTTCATTGTTAAATTAGATGGATTTAATTGGTACAGATTCAACTCATATACTAATAATAATAATAATAACAATCAATTTATTTGTCCAACAGAATATTTCCAATTACAGAACAAAACAAGTAAAAGAACACTTTAATTAATATTATACAATAACTGATGAAAGATAATTACTAAAAACTAGTAATGTATTGAAGATTACTCAACTAGAATTACCAAAATAACAGATTACGGTACATTACAATATTTAAAAGTGACAAATAATAATTGAATATTACAGTGAAATATATCACATAAAGTTAATTGGAAATTTTAGCAAAATGTTAGTGTAGGCACTCAAATAATAAAAAGTATGCAATAATCGACTGTTGAGTCTTGGAACAAGAAAGTTAAGTTGACCCAGGATATTTGGGGAATCAACATTAGTGTGCAATAACACATATACAAATTTGACATTGTTAAATTTTCTTCTAAAATAAAGTGAATTAATATTTAAATCTGCTTAACAGTTGCTTGTAATCATAGCCGGGTACGTACCATCAAGTCGAAACGATAGAAATTTTAAAAATATTCTTTGTACTGTGTCAATCATATTAATATGCCACATAAATAGGGTTCCATATCAAACAACAATATTCTAAGTTAGATTGAATATAAGTAAAATAAAGTTTCTTAAGGACATTTATATCTTGAAATTCTTGACCCAATCTGAAAACAAACCCCAACATTCTCATAGACAAAGAAACAGTTAATTCAATATGTGACACATAACAAAACTTATTATCTGAAAGCACACCCAACTCTTTAATTTCACTTACCCGACTTAAAACATCGGAAACAATTTGTGGAACCCCTGACGTGACAGTGAAAACATTTGATTTAAAACCGTTAAATGTAACATATTGCAAACGATTGGAACCTGTCATGTTGATTAAGTCACATATTTAATCTCTCGATTTAATTATCTATTAAAATTTCAACATTAGTTAAATAATTCAAACCAATCTTTTAGGGAAACCAAAATCTTTTCTTTGCATAGGATATGTTTGTTTCCAACAGATCAAATACATCAATTGTCGCAGTGGACAGCTAGTTATTGCCTCACTTACTTTGAACTCACACATTAAATCTATCTGATGTGGTTCGTGATTTAGTTCAGCACATAAACCAAAAAAGAACTTATGAGATAAATCTAACCTAACTCATACATGAGAAGTTTTATGAGCTGGTTTCACTCATTCCTTACTGAATGTTACATTATCAGCTTCATTTATTTTATACGTTAAGAGACAAAACAGGTTACAAAATACATAATACTAAGGTAAATGTCCCGATTATCGACCATGTCTCGATTATCGACATAGTTTTCATATTTTTTATTCAAATTAGAAATTGTTAAGCTGTTAATTTTTCATGCGACCGTAATAAACATATTTTTTCAATATTCGCCTTTATTCTAACAGACATAAATAGGCACGCCTGACAAATACATGTTCCGTCGTATGTCAGACATCGTGCAGTGCGCATCTCTCACTCATGCAAAGTAAGTAAACCATATCAACTTATTTCCAACTTGTTTATTCACTACATCCATGTCTAATATCTAGTTCCAGTGATTTTTTGTGCATAAAGTTAGTAGAATAAATATTTAAGTAAAAATTTTGATATATAAACTTATGATCTAAAATATTTGCTATGTCGATATTCGGGACACAGTAATATGCTCTGACCTAATTATCGACACCCTCTGTCGGTAAATGGGTCAGACACATCGGATATTAAATAGGAAACTATAATTATTTAATTATTAATGTTACGTATTTTGTTTTATAAAATGGAAAAAAAATGGAATGGCCTTAATCATTCACGTGTCGTATTATCAATACCCCATTTTCTTTATAATAAAGCTGGAAACAGGGCTAATAGACGTAGGTCGATATTACGGACAGTTTCATGTCGATAATACGGCAATATTTTTTTGTTTTCAGAAACTCAGCTTTTATATGAAATAAACATGTCTAAAAGGTTGTTGTATTGAGAAAACGACATGTTCAAAGCCATAGACGCAGTACAAAGTGGTATGTCTATCCGTAAAGCAAGTACTACGTATCAAGTTCCACAAACAACTTTAATCGACAAATTAAAGGGAAGGGTTCCTATTGAACATAAAAGGCCATCCTTCAATTTTAACCCCAGAGGAAGAGCGTTACCTTGTAACTTGGATTGTTAACTCAGCTAGGGCAGGTTTTCCAATAACAAAAAACCAATTGTCGGACAGCGTATAGCTCCTAATGAGGGAATTAAAAAAAGAAATTACCTTTCCCAACAAGCCACAAAGACATTGGCATGAGGCGTTTTTAAAGCGTCATCCAGAAATTTCTTAAAGCCGTTGATAATTAGGACATTTACCTTATATATAATTAACAAGAAAAGTACAAACTGAAGAAAGAAAATGTAAAATATCTGAAAAATTATACTTTAAATAAAAAAATACCAAAAGATAACATTTTGCATATCAAATTTGCTATAAAACGAATATAGTTTCAAAACCCAAATTATGGGGTTCCAATTAATATTTTTTCCAAGTTTTTGGTAAAAGTAAAAAATATTTAAGCCAATTTTCAAATTTTTATCTTTACAAATATTAAGGTCAATAATTAAAAAAAATATTTCTTTTAAATTATTGATACCTTGTATCTTGAGAAGTAAGCGTCTTCATCCATATTTATATGATCTTGTTTTATTATTTAAAAAAGTTTTATCATCTGGTAAAATTTGGTCCCTGCAATTCAAGATACTCTATATAAGAATATATGGACAAGCCTTTTAAATATATAATAGACCAACAATTTTTTTTAATGCATTTTTCAATTCTTGTGTGCTAATATGAACATCATGTAAATATTCAGTATTTATAAAAATACTCAGCAAAAGCATCAAAAATATTTTTTTAGTACACTCTTCAAAATAGTAATTATAGATACTGAACTCAATCTGCAAAATGCTACTTTAGCAAATTAGTACTTAAAGTCACTCTGGAAACACTTTAATGGAGTATTTATTTACTGAAAATATGAAAGAAAAAAAGAATACGCTATTGTTAAAGCTGAACGTTAACTTTATTAAAGCACCTCTTCTATATAGCTCTCAGCAACTGATACGAGTATATTACCATCTAGTGATATTTTAGGGTCACCGATTCAGTACCAGCATGGGCAACAAGGGCAACAGACATTTGACTGAAATAACACTCGTATGTATACCAACAGACTATACAGTGCACCTAGATCCTATGTAGCACACGAAAAAATAATTATGTGATACCTTTCATGGACGAAGACAAACATATTTGCTGTATAATTCCAGAGGATTTAACAGTCTCTGGTTCTGCACCTACAAAAAATATTCTCTTGCGATTAATTTTGACAATTTTAATATCAGACAACTGAAGGGTATGCAATATTTTCTTCTACGTGATCCGTAAACACCAAATTTTGTTCAATCAATCTTGCTCTTTCTGATGTCAATTGGGGTTTAGAACTCATTCTTCAAATTCATCATTGACAAATACAAGTGCTAGTTGTCGTAATAATGTCCCTTACACAAAGTTTCTATGATTTATCAAATGTTAAGAATGTTAAATAAAACTGTATTAATTTAAGTGTTAGTCGTATAGTTAACTAAACGCAACCTTCAGCTTTTATAGCTGCTTGGTTTTTGAAAAAAAAAACAATGAATAAATAATATGACAGATGAAAATTTTCTTTTGACTGTCAGGTTTTAAGTTCCAAATTAGTTTATCTCTTACAAGTGTATTGAAAAGGTTTCCAATAAAATGTATTATGAAGTACGGGACTTTTGATTTGCCTGCTTGAAAAATCTAATAGGTTATGGAAGCAGCCGCGTTTTCAAGTGCGCGTTGTTAAAGTTGGTCGTTGTTGAGAAGTCTCGCTATAATTAAGATGGATTTAGCAAAGCACATCAAACCGCTGACAGGTGAATCAGACTGGCCTATGTGAAAACGAATTATTCGAGATCTACTTGACTACCACGAGGGAGCTTTAGACGTTATCGACAATAAATTAGTAAAACCAGAGCCACTAGGTGAAGATGGTATGGAAGCACAAATCAAGAAACACAAAGAAGAGTCTGATTTGTACCGTAAGGCAAATAGTTACACTAAGTCGATGATTACAAGTTCTGTTACTGATGCAGTTTATCAGAGGGTCATGGACAAGGAAACGGCAAATGATGCGTGGGAAGCATTGAAACAGCAGTTTGAGGCCACATCCAAGGATCAGCTGTTTGTTTAAGATGTGTACAGATTTCTTTGCATTCAGTTGGACGTCAGATGAAGATGTTTCTATACACATTGCAAAGTTGAAAAGTTTATGGAACGAGCTAAACAATGGACTAAAGGCCAAGAATGAGCACACACTACCAGATTTAATTATTGTTTGCAAAACTTTACACATTTTCCCAAGCACATTCGAAATGTTTCGATCTATTTGGATGCTACTAAGGATGAGGAGAAAACGTTCAATGAGTTAACAATGCAGCTGTGCATGTTTGCAGAAATTTGAGAAAATGTACAGGCAGTGAAAATTTGTTCAGGACGCGCTACTGGCAAGATCAGAGAAACCAACAAGAAAGAGTTATGCAAAGTCAAAGAAAGATGACGTTTGTAATTATTGCAAAAAGAAAGATCACTGGGTAAATACCTGCAAGAAGTGGATAGCTGATGGTCGACCACCGAAAAATAGTAAGACGGCTGGTGAGCAGTGCAGAGCGGTAGATACAAATGCTGCACTGGTTTCTATTTCTAATGAAATAAACATAACTAAGAACAGTTCATCAGATTGGTGGATTGACAATAGGGCAACCCGTCATGTAAGTGTCCAGAGTTCTTCGTTGATTTTGAAGAGTTTGAGAACCCCAGCAGCATAAATTCAGCTGGAGAGGAACAGCTTCAAACCCTTGGAAAAGGAACTATCCAAATTTTGTCATTTGTTGATGGCAAAACCATAAAAATGACCACGAAGATGTGTGGTGTTTCAAAAGTTTTAAAAAAAATATTTTCAGTTTTAGCCGCTCAGGACAGGAATCCAGACAGTAAATTTAAGTCAAGAGCAACCAAGTGTTGACTTGAGGTTGATGGCAAGGCAGTATTATGCGAAGTCCGAGAGTTGTACGGAACGCTTTATAAGACAGCTATAAAAGCGATTTATCCTGAAGACAAAATACAAGCAAGTGTAAATGTTGCACTTAAAGATAGTTCCACATTGCAACTTTATCACGAGAGAGGGGGTCATCAGGATAAGCGTCTTGTTCGAGATATGCTCGAGAGAGAATTAGGGAATAAAGTCAAGTTGGAAAATGAAGTTTGTGAACCCTGTATACAATGGGTCCCACTTCTCATGGAGCTACCCTGGTATCTCACTCATCTGATATCCGAATACTTTAAAACTTTGGTGGTGAATATACAAGGTGTAACTTTGAAGGGGGGTCTTTGGAGGGGGGGTAGTCCGTGTTCCCTAGATTGCTAATCTGAAATTAGTTTTTTTTAAATCAAATAAATAGCCGAGTTATAATTAATTTTTTAAACTGCACCCAAATTGCTATACACGCCGCCCCTGTATAGCGTCCGAGTTTCACTGCAGAACCATGTCTACGGTGTTGCCAGTTAGTTGTTAGCAGTCTAGGCGTCGGAACTTCTCCCGTCATTTCAGGGTCATATTGCAAACAGCGCGGCGCGACCGAAGCTGATATTTTATAATGAATTCAGTACATACGTAGCTTTGACAGTGTGCAGTACGTGTTATTTATTTACATTACGTTCACGAGTACAAGTTAACGGATACCGTGCAGAAAAATGGATTCACAATTTGCCAGTTAGTTAGTAGGTTAGTACCTCGACCAGAGAGGTAGACATTAGATTATTAAGTTTTTGACACAACTGGCTGCAAGAAAAAGATTCACTTCTTTTATATAAACCAAATGTTATAATGTTTTTCTTTTCATTTTTTTTAATTTATTCTATTTCATTGTGTTACTCCACATTTTCTTCTTTAAGTTTTATAATTACGTCTTCTAATTCTCTAATCTTTAACTGCAATTTGAAAGAATCCATGAAAGAATTAAAAATATATATATTTAAACTGTCTTCTAAAGTGTTTTTCTTAAATATTCTATATCCATATACATATTTCTCTTCTAAATTATTAACACTTATTTCGCACTGTTATGCTAATTTCAATTAAAAGAGGGGGGATATTTTTCTGTCAACATCGAGGAACTTCTCACCTATAGCAGTAGGTGTACAAAATAATAGCAGTAAGTGTACAAAATACTAGCAGTACATACCCGACAGTATCTAGGCAAGACATATCAGTATTAAGACGCTTGGTATTACAAAGTCAGAACCTGGCAGTACTAAAGCAGGATTTGGCAATACTAAAGCAGAACCTAGCAATACTAACGCATGACCTGGTAGTATAAGAGTCTGGTATAGTATAGGAGCAAGACCTTTGCTCTGGACATTATTTAAATGTTTATTAAGTACCCTTTACAAATATTTTGTTGCTATTTTCTGTTACCAATTCCAATTTTGTAGTTTATTCCGTTTTCAAATTCAATGGTGGCTGGTAGAAAACTTATTACATTAAATTCACCCACTCAATTTATTACTGTTTTGTGCTTGCCTAAACAGAATAACCCAAATAGTCATTAGTCAAATTCGAATATTATTAATTCTTTGCAACATTAAAATGCAATTTTATATATATATTGAAATCAATAAAATTATTATTATTTTAATTCTTTGCTAATCCTGCGTCGCAAATGAGCGAGCAAGAGCAAATATTCTCTATGTGCTTGTGAGCAACAACAAACTTTTGAATTTTAGAGAGAACATTTTTGGTCTCGCTTTCTCTTATTCACTAGTCTGGTACATAAGACAAATTTAAGAAATACAGGGTAGTTTTTTAGAGCTAACACAACACCAGAGCCGCTTTTATGCAGTGGTGGCTAAGGCGTAAGAAATATATTGCCATTTCACCTAAATGAATTGTTTCTCTTACAATTTTGATATCAAAGCATTTTATACAGTAGAACCTATCAAAAAAAAGTCAAATCCAGAATTTGTTGCTACTATTAAAACAATTTAACAGGTGCTTTAATGCTGGTGACATGATATACGTGAAATAATAATAATATCTCTACTCCTCATTCTCACGAAGATTAGCCCAGAAGTCGAAGACTTGTGCGAGAGAGGGGGCGGCATATTATTAATAAGCAGGCCGCATATAAATAATTTATTACTTCTATAGTTTTGGTATCAGTAACATTTCTCATCAGAACAGAGAACAGAATCTGTAGAAAAAAGTCGAGATAACTTGTTGCTACCATTATAATATTGTAATAAACTAGGCTGACCATTGCTCCGGACAGTCTGTCATTTTACAGTACAGTCTGGTATTCATAAGTATCCGGGATTCAGTAATATAACATAATCACATGCTTTGCAGTTTTTTTTTTTAAATGAAAACAAATACTCGTAATTACATAAAAAGTAATAATTAACAAATTGCAAAATGGACGTTCAGGTTAAACCTGACTCTTCCACTCAACCACTACTGGTAGAAAATATAATAATAAAAAATGGTAAAACAGTAGCAGCATAAATACGATGTTTATATTAAAAAATATATATCAGTTAGCAATTGCTTTTTATCTTAGATTTGAAAAATTAAAAGTTTTTATGAAATGCGGTATTTTATTGTTGTAATGTTTAATAACTTAATAACTAAAATAACTTTGAAATAAAGATGTTACACGGATAGATAACACATTTTTAAATCTTATATTTAAATTGTGAATATCTGTTCTGTATTTAAATTTTTCATAAAGATATGGCGGTGTTTTAAAACATAATTTTATGGAATAGACAGCAACTTCATAATTTTGGCAAACAATAACCAACATGTGTGTTTTGTTCTTTTCAAAATTACTGCTTCAGACTGTCTTTAATAAGTTATCGTAATAAGAATAATTTTTGTGGGGGGTTTAAGTAATTTTGCCCGATTTAACAAAAATAATATTTTGTGCTCGCTATTAATTTGTTCCCAGCTGGTTAGCTATAGTGTAGTGTATACCGCAAGATGACATGCACAAAATAAACATCTCATATGTATCAAATTACATACAACATTTTCTTACTGAGTCACCTGTCTGTACCAGCTTCATAATTACGAAAAAAATGTGCTTTTTATTCATTTTTGTGCTTATGGCTGCAACAACAGTTAAAAGCAATTAGTAATATGTACACTTCATATATTATTTTTGAATAAGTTATAACGTGACAAAACTGACATCGTACTTGTCTAGTTGGTAGTGGTCACACAGAAACATGCTTTTTCAAAATTTTGAAAATGGTTCAGTATCCAGTATAAAATGTTTAGCAAGCTAATAGTTTTACTTTCAAATAAATGGTATAATTAAGCAAAACGCTATATTATAATAACAAAAAGAAAACTGATTATCAACTTTAAACAACTACAAGTGTTATCTAATTGGACGAGGATATCGAAATATAATTACAAACGACTTATCTGTAGGAAGTTCTGTTTTGAATTATATGAGATATACTCATCTAATTAGATAGGTCTCACCCTGTAAACTCTCCCAGTTATCAATTTTGCGTTTTAACAGTGTAATGATTGTGAGGCTAGCGGTATAGACAGGTTATGAAATCATTTTTTGGTCGTGATGATACATATTTTAAATGTGCTCGACAAAGCCCGCAACGGTGTGACTACTACATGTGTTATCTAATTGGAGGAGTATATTTCATATAATTCAGAATAAACTTCCTACAGGTGTCGTTTGTTCTTGTAATTAATTTCCCTTTCTTTCATATATTTTTATTTAAATAAAGACATGACATCTTCGGTAGCACTATTGCTAAAATTATAAACTCAAATTGTAAAAAATATATACTAAATTTATTCACAAATTTAGCATAAAATTAAATGTAACTAATTATATCAGATATCCTGTTTAATGCAAAAATAAAATCAATTTCCAATTTTACGATATTTAAAACTATTCATAATACCTACTTGATAAGAAAAATAAATAATTTTTATATATTTTTAGGTATTAATAATATTGTGTGAAACTAACTACTCTGTGGACTAAAGCCCCAACCAGCGTTGAATTACACCCACAATATCTACCCATATATTCTTTATTATTAGCTTTTGTAACATTTTTTACTGTAGGAGATTATTGTAGGAGATTTATATTAGCTTAAAATATCTTTCTAATACAGTAAAAAACAAATAAGTTGAATTCTTAAGAAATATCTGACAAATATAATTAAAATTATGGTAATCATTTACTATAGTGTAATATATAAATTAATTTGATACATGATTTTCTGGGTTGTTGTGCCGTGACCTCGATAACTGGTAGCTGCCAGCTACCTGTTTAACTGTGTAACTCTGTTTCTGGCAGCTATCAGTTACCGAGGTCACGGCACAACAACCCGGAAAATCACCATGTATCAAATTACAGCACTGACCGTGAAAGCCTAAAAACCACATAAATTAATGTTTGTTATTCTTATTTCACTATACTATTTGAAATATGTAGGTTTGTAAATATATAATTTTTTGTCAATTGTTAAATTTGTGTAAAAATTACAACTTAAAAGAATATACCGAAATAAAATTAATTTTATGCTTTCAAGACATATTATAGTATGTTTACATCTGACATTAACTGTTCGATATTTATGTCGGACAGAAATTGTACTGAACTGTTTACAAAACAGTGAATAATATCTGTCAGAAGATGTGTTTCAAACTCTGTGATATGTATCGACACATCTATACAATTAGATGTAAACACCTATTATTTTGATATTCATCTTCTACTTTTGTGGTAGTGTTGGCAGCAAATTATAAATATTGAGTGATAAAAAAGAATGGATAAAAGGCAATATTGATGAATTGATTCATTTATACCACGGTAAACCCTAATTATATGACAATTTTACCAATAAGCTTTTCAAATTAAGCTGGTTTTATCCCCAAAAAATTTTAAAATTGCTCTGAGTCTTCGACACTGGGTTGGCATATTAGTTGACGACTATAAGCAAGTAATTTTTTACGTCACGAAAGTAACTCAAACCCACACTGAACAAATTGTCATTCTCAGAAAGAAATTGTATTTAATCTAACCAGCGCAAAGATTTCTCTAGGAACTATATGTTTCAAGCGTCTATACGATTAGATGTAAACACATATTATTTTCGTATTCGGACTCGCCTGATAGAAATTACTCTAAGTAGTTGACTAGTCGTCTACTTTTGTGATAGTGTCTGCAGCAATTCAAAAACAATGGGAAAAGAGTGGTATTGATGAGCTGATTAATTTATATAGAAAATAAACGTGAAAGGGGCGATTTATTTCACCCCCTATAACAAACCAGGAAATTGGGAAATATGCCAGTAAAATATCTTTTTATAAGTGTTCCTACCAAAATTTGTTTATATTCAACAGTTTTTGAGAAAATGTTTCTGGGGACAAAAAACTATAGATCTGAAAATGTATACAGGGTGTTCCACATAAGAACCGACACAGAGCAGGTGCATGTAGGGGGTCCCAAAATATTGCAATTTAACCAAACATACCTATATACAAAGTTGCACACAGGTGGAGTTACAGG
This sequence comes from Monochamus saltuarius, assembly GCA_025584915.1. Classification (NCBI taxonomy): domain Eukaryota; kingdom Metazoa; phylum Arthropoda; class Insecta; order Coleoptera; family Cerambycidae; genus Monochamus; species Monochamus saltuarius. Next base: position 38,157,032 of record CM046721.1, on the reverse strand, counting down.
CCCTCAAAGTAGAACCAAATACAGTCAAACTCGGGTTTAACGAACACTGGTATAACAAACAAAATATAAAGTTCTGTCAAAAATCATATGTTACAAGTGTAAATCTGTTCGGCTATAACAAACTCGCATATAACGAACACTTGGATATACTGAACCATTATTCAGCCTGAATGTACGTCTTATGATCGGATATAACGAACTAGCGAGAGTATTTTTTTCCCCACTCTAGGTTCACATTTGCGCATAACATATTCTATTCGTTGCCGAAACAGGTTTCCTTTCCACGTGTTAGTGTGATAAATATTTACATACAGCACGGACACATTTTTAAGTCTAAATTACGATGACCGGACCAGATTTGGTAGTTCAAAACAAACGCAAAGCAATAAGTTTACATAAAAAAATAGAAATAATTAATAAAATAGAGGTGCAAATGCCGCAATTTGCAGGGAGTATAAGTTGTCAAAGTCGACTATATCAACAATATGGGCCAACAGAGAAAAGTATGTCAGTGTCCAAACTGTAAATTCACCTTCAACAAAAAAACTACGAAAATCATCCAAGCCAGATGTGGATAAATCTTTGTTAAAGTGGTTTTCTATAAAAAGGAGTCAAAATGTTCCCATTTCCGGACCTATTCTTCAAGCAAAAGCTTCAGAATTTGAGAAGATGTACAAAACTCGAACATTAGATGAAGAGGATCTAGGACCTTCTACTGAATCAGCCGAATGTTCTAGAGGTTGAATTGACCGTTTTAAACGCAGATATATTAAATGTGGCAAAATGCATAGTGAATCGGCTAGTGTATCTTTGGAGGTTACTAATCAGTGGCTTACTACAGTTTGGCCAGAATTAAAACAAAAATATCGTGAGTGTAACATTTTCAACGGCGATGAAACTGGGCTATTTTATAAAATGACACCAGACAAAACTTTAAAGTTTAAGGGAGATAAATGTTCAGGGGGCAAATTGTCTAAGGAGCGTATTACAGTGTTTGTGTGTGCAAATATGGACGGCTCTGAGAAAAGAAAACTCATTGTTATTGGCAAGGCAGCTTCACCAAGATGTTTTAAAAACATCAATAATATACCCGTTACATATTTTTCAAATAATCGCGCATGGGTACCTCCGAAATTTTTACAAAAATTTTAACAGACTGGGACAAAGAAGTAGCTGGGCAAAAAAGAAAAATTTTACTCTTGGTTGATAACTGTCCCGCTCATCCAAGACTAACAAATCTTAATTGTATCGAGTTAGTCTTTTTGCCGCCTAATGTGATTCGTGAGGGTGTGATTCGTTGTTTAAAATCCCATTACAGACAACAGCTCCATTTAAAATTAATCACAGCTTTAGACAGCAATGTAAAACTGAAAATAACAATATTAGATGCAATTGTAATGATAGTAACTGCTTGGGAACATGTAAGCTCCACTACAATCTCTCACTGTTTCCGCCATTCAGGATTAATTGTTCAACCAGAATTTGAAGAAGATGATCTTCCACTGGCTGCGTGGATAGATAAGGAAAAAAAATGAAAAAGATGATAATACAGATCTACAGAAATGGGCCGAACGGAACTCGATTACAGAATTCGAAAGTTTAAATTTAAATGAATTTGTCTCCGCTGACGATGACCTAGTTGTAGCTGAAGTTCCTACCGACATGGACATAATTTCCTCTGTGACTAATGATGAAATCAACATTGAAGACGACGAAATGGAGACTGAAGAAGGTGGATGTGAAAACAATTTACCAACAGTCAGGGAAACCTTACACTCACTGGAGACTTTAAACAGATTCGTCTGCTTTAACAGCTTTAATAATGATTGTGTTGAAGCATTACATCTTGTTAACAACAGTATTCAGAAATTTGTCTTACTAAAACGGAAATAACGACCGATTTTCTTTCCCCCTTAGTGGTTTGTTATATCCGCGTTTGACTGTATTTTGAAAAAAAATAATATCTAAATTACTTGGAATAACCAAATTTGGTACCTACATGACTTTGACTACCCCTGTAGCATTGTAAACTGGGCCACTATATGTCAGCTATGTCCAATATTGTACTAATTTAGTACTCATTGATATTTTCAATATATTCACCCAAAATATAATCAATATTTTATCAATATTGGAAAACCATTCAATATTAACATTATTAAACCAAAATTGGCCTCATGTTTACAAACTAATATTAATTGATAAAATGTATGCGTCCTTGGTCGTTGTATTGGGTGAATAAATGTAAAATATGTTATCGATATTGTAAATTGGACCCATATATGTTCACTGTGTGTACCAATATATAGTTCTCGGCAGTATTTTCAATATATTCATCCAATATATTTTATCCAAATTAGCAAATCATTCACTGTTATATTAGCATTATTAACCCAAAATGTGTGATTCCTTTATAATTTATTTTTGAACCGCACCACCGTCTTCGATATGTTTTTAATTGACTTGCGCATGATTATCTACTCATCATTCTGTTTGAACAACATTTATTTTCATTTGAAACGTGAAAATTGTAAAGTCTGGAAAGGTATGTGGGAATAAGTAAAATTCAAATTAAATTTATTTGAGATTGCATCAATCAATCAAATTGCATATTTACACTACTAAAATAGCGTTTCAATTTTTTTATAAAAATTTCAAGCGTCGTTACTTTTTAACCACCCTGTATGTTATATCGATATTCTGAAAAACTCTTTACAATAAGTAAAACTTTTATAAGAAATTAATTTGAATAAAAAAATTGATAATAAAACTTCCATCCAGGGAAAGACTACTTAACTACATACTTCTTAATTTTAAACGGTAAGCGCACAGCCCTCTATGTTGGTCATTTGTCATGTATGATACCGCACATAGCCATATTAAAACGTCAAGAGTGCCGGCACAGCATAAATAAATACAGCAGTGAATCTCTCGGGCGGCGCCTTTCATCTTTTGTCTCTGAGTCCGCCATCTTGCTGGGCTAACCGCCAGGCCCGGACTCGCTAATTTTGTACAGCCGAACAGAGGCGTCTTTCAGGAAAAATGTAAAAACTGCCACCTACAAATTGCTTTCTTAGCAATAAATTTAAAGTCAGCAGCAAGTTTTTCCAAGAATATTTATGTAGGTATATTCTTAATTAGCTACATCCGTAAATGAAATACTTTATTATTTATATATTTATTCATACAAAATGTAGTGTAACGTACCCGGGTTCGTTCAACATTGTTGAAAGAGGAAGTATTTGGCCAATAATCGAGAAGATTTACCTACGTTGTGTTTATTTATATTATTTATTAACTTACCTCGAATGTGCTACATATTTATGAAATTAGGGAGATTTAAGTAGTTTTAAATAAAACAAAACAAATTACTAAATACACCTCGTTTATTAGTTTTCTGTCAATGGTGTAATAGCCTACCTAACCACCTATCAGTGCCGTACTCAGCCTTGAATTCACGGGGGAAAAGAGCACGACAGAGAAAACCCTTATCACAATTCAAAGAATCGCTATCACTATTGCAATGGTAATAATAATGATGACAATAATAAAAATGTATCTCTACTTCAGTACTTGAATACACGGTAATATAATCATAATTCTAAAAATAAAATAAAGCTGTTGAATAAAAGCTGACAACAAAACGTTCTGTTGAAGCATCATCTCCAGTAATTCCTGCAAACTTCATCTCGAGCAGGCACCCCTACGGTAGACATTGCTGCACCGCCAACGTCAACACTTACTACCTCCAAGGCCTCCTTCTGTACTTCATCAACAGTGGTGCCATAGTATCTGAAAAAAAAATACCTAGTTTGAATTCAACGACAAACATATCATACTAATTATTTTGATAATAAAAATTTAACTCTTCTTATAATATAAAAAAAAATTAAAACTGATTAAGTATATGTTTTTGTGACAAAAGAGCAAACGTTAAAATAGGGAGTTATAAACAAATATAGGTATACAAGCATATTAACTAAAACTAAATACAACAGTATATCTAACGGTTCATAGGTATATGAATAAGCTAAAAATATGAGAAAAAGAAAGTACATCCAATAAATATAAAATTTTAAAATTGATACTAATAAAATACCGTACCTTCCAGTAAATCCACAATTTTGGGAATCTTCACTGGAATAACAGGATTCTCCTCAGCCAAAGCTGACACCCTTTTACCTGTAATCATAGACATTATTGATAAGTTCATTTGTTTTCCGCATAGGCTTTATTGGCTCCCAGAATATTCACCATTGGCTAATGGATATTGATATTTGTAATTTGATTAAATAAAATACTGACACAAACTTTTGAAAATAATGTTATGTTAATATATTACGAGATATTTCAGTAAATTTAATTTTAATAGCTTTTTATGTAACCAGTTAGAAGAAGTTTGATTTTATGTAATAAGAGTTGAGAAGTTGCATAAAATCATATTTCCATGTTACATATTTTTTCAAATTTTTAATTGTGTTTTTTGTAGTTACTTAGTAAAGTTAATAAAAAATACTTTAATCAAATATATAGGGGTAAGTTTGTATATTTATGGAAAAGAAATATTTAACCAATATATATTTATTTATAAAGTGTACTAATTATAGGAAAACAGCGAAGAATAAATAGTATTTATAAATTTTGTCTAATTTGACACTGTAATTAATTTATTAAAACAAGTAAAAAGAATAGAACAGAAAAATATGTTTACACAACTTCCTTAAATTGTGAATGTGGACTTAGAGAACACCCTGTATATTATAAAGCAAACAAAAATTCAGTATGTTATGTTTAAAATAAAAAATTGTTACCTTTCCTAGAATAATTCGCTGTTTTAAACATCGAAGTGCTTGAAGAAAAACCGTTTTCAATTTCGTCTGTAGATTGCCCTTGATGTGAAGATGAAGAACCCTATAACTGATAAAATAATGTGGGAGTAACATTTTGATGTAATCTATTTTTGAAGGTATTTAAAAACATATGATTTTCAAAGTGCGCACCACATAATCTATAAGTGCTGTACAAATCGTCTTTTTCCAGCAAATCTTCTCTACCACAAGCTATGGCACTAAAAAAGAGAATGTTATGTTGTATAATTCCAAGTAAACATCCAGTAGATAGGTAAAAAGTAAGGTAAAAATATATATTTATTCAAAATAGTATTCAGATTGGATGACATACTAGGTAGGTGGTAAGTTTCTTGTTAAAACATTATTTATGTTTAACTACAAGAATGTAGTTTAAAAAGACAACAGAGATTTGTCAAGAAATCTGTTTTATATATATATTACCTATAATTACTATTAACCTTGTTTATGTACTAAAATTAATCATTTTTCCTGATTCAAAACTTACAACCTCCCATAGTTATCTAGAATGTTGTTTTTTTTATAGTAATTTTATTTTATAGTGATCTTCCAAACAAATTTATTTACTTACCGATGAATATCTTTTGGGAATCTAAAGAAACTTAATTTACAGTTCTTTTGATTGTTTGTACAGTAAACTGCTAGCTGCACAAGCATGATAACCTCTCGAAGTTCGTTGCATCGTCAAAAAAAGTTGTAAGTTCTAAAACACACACCAGAAAATAACCCGATAAACAATAAAATGAAACACTTGAAATATCCACAGATATTACTGATAACCTCACTTTTTTGACACACAAAGAGTTCGGGACACAGCGGGCAGTTAAAATGATGCTGGTTAGCCCAAGAAGATGGCTGCTACCTGCGCGTTGCTGGCTGCGCTAACTTGCCCGCCAACTAGGAGATTCACTGCTGTATTTATTTATGCTGTGGTGCCGGTAACCACTTGTCGATGCTCTACAAATTCGTCAATTCAGTGAACAGAAAATATTGTAAATCTTGTGTTAACTGCAGTGATTTGACAGGTAGCTGTGTAACATTCTATTGAAGCAATAATTAATAGCAAACATCGTTTAGTTTGCAGTAATTTTACACATTTTCAAAAACGCTATTTGCTTTGTCCTGGAATTTTCATCGATTATTATAAGACGGATGTATAATGCCCAGGACATTTTTGTAAAATACATACTTGGTTATACTCAAATTATACTTTTACTATCATATATCACCAATGTCCAAATAAAACGAGCAATATCAGCATACTTTGCTGGATCTGAAGACAGAGATGGTGGAAGGAAATATTACCTGAGTAAGACTGAATAATTCAGTCACGATGAAACAAAAAAAAAATTGAAGAAAACAAAATAATTAAAAAGCTGTTGAGTTTAGACATATGGTATAATTAATAAAGTTGACTTAAAATTATGTAGAATCTGAAAATAAAATAGTATGTTTTATTTAAAATTAATGAATTGACGTCTATGTGCCACATAACTGTACTTAAATATTTTGCTTAATTTCAACAGTGTTGAAAATTCCTAGAAACAAAAATACAGGATTTCTATCATTTCCGGTTTCCTAAATACGTCCAATGCACGCTTACTGTTGGACACCCTGTATATATCTATATTATCAGTCTTTTTAACTAAGTATATATAGATACAGGCTAGTCCTTCCGTTACGCTAATGGCATTTCTGAACTTGTTATCTTTATATGGCCAATTTTTACAAGCTTTTCAAATTGAGTTGGTGTCATCCTCAAAAAAAAATTGAGAATTGTTGCGGATTCTCGACAGTGAGTTGGAACATTAATGGATTTATGGACACCTAATTCATCATGTCTTAAAAATCATTCTCAAAACCACACCAAATGTTTTTTTATTTAGTTCCAAGTGTTTAATACATAGCAATACTTGATATCAAAGAACCATGAACTCTCATCAAATTCAAAATGATGGAAAGGAAATTATTTGCGTGTAGTCATGGACTTTATTTTTTTACTCTACTTATCAAAAAAACATACCAAGTTTGACAGGCATCCAAAGAAATATATTTTCAATCAAAAAAGTTAACCCACAAAAAAATTAATAATATGCAGGGGGTACTTTATTTCAACGCCTTTATAACTGGATAAGGAGAATAAAAAATAATCGCTCAGATCAGAAGTTTCATGAACCTAAATACCTGACCAAATTTCACTTCTCAATTTCAGTGCTGGAAGAAACTAAATAAAACTCTAAATTTATCACCACCTGTTAAAGAGTCGTAACTTCTCAAAGAGGAGTTCATATCAAAAAATTTTATATGAAGTACCCCTATTACAGTCGTACAATTTAACCTCAATATTTTTTTTGCACATTACTCCGAAGCACCCCGATACTTGATACATATAATCCGGACACAAGTGTCAGATGTAAACGTAGTATATTTATATCTGTGAAAATTTACTAGGTACTAAATGTGTGTTTGTGTGTGTAAACCTATTCAAATTGTTTATAACAAAAATATAAGTATTATGAAATCTGTATTTATTTATATTTAAATAATATTTTAAACACCCATTATTCCGTTTCATAATTAATCATTGCTAACTTACCAATAACAATTACAACTGACACACTTATTATTAATTATTTTTCAACAAACTATGAAACCTATGAAATATGTAACTAACAAAGTTTACAAACATGAGAATCACAGAGGAATACACTGAACTGAACACAGAACGTGCACAGAACAGAACATATGAGAATCATAGAAGAAGATAAATATAGAACGAGCTTAAAGATGCGCAAAGTGGTCATCGTGTGCGAAGTGATGTTCTTGAAGATTAAATGAAGGATTCAGGATGAAAAAAACTCTTTTATTAATAAAAAGCAAGATTACAAGTTACGTGTGTGCCTGGTATGTGAGCAACTGAACGCCGTGCGTTCTTAATTATGCGCTTTTATAAGCTCTGTTATCTAAACTGGCCACATAGCTTTTCTAGGAATATAATGCGCCCGTCAAAGTCTGAAAATTAAGGGAAAACATCGTTTCTGTCGTCTTGATTTTCATTAGTATTAGTGGTTGGTTTAGATTTAGAAAACCATAATAGAAAGTGATTTACTGACTTAATTTTAAACATATATCTACAAACTTTATATAAAATAAAAGGTATTATTAATATTCCTATGTATAGCAATAAGTATATATATAATAGCGCTACAGGCCTAGTGGCCCTTGGCTTAAAGTTTTGCGATTTTTCGCTGCCATTTTTTTCTATCCTTTGCTTCCTCTTTCCAGTCCGTGACACCAATTTTCCTCAGATCATTTTTGACTTCATCCAGCCATTGCTTCCTGGGGCGTCCTCTTCTCCTCTTCCCTCCTCCTGCCGATAGTATTCTTTTAACCCATCTGTTGTCGGGCATCCTATAGCTATGTGTCCCAACCACCTGGATCTTTGCGTCTTCACTACGTGGACAATGTTGGGTTGCTTAAACAGATCTTTTATTTCCTTATTTGTCCTTCTTCTGAATTCTCTCTCTCTCCACCTTAATTCCTCCGAATATCTTCCTTAAAATTTTCCTCTCCCATATTCCCAGTTTAATTTCTTCCTTTTTGCTCATTATCCACGTTTCACAAGCGTAAGTAACAGTAGGTCTTATTATAGTTTTATACAGCCTTATTTTTGTGGATCTGGATACATTCTTCGCTTTTAGAATCCTGTTTAGCATACCTGCAGCTTTACTTCCTTTTGCCATCCGCTTTTCTAATTCCCTTTCCTCCTCTCCTTTACATGTTAACGTCACTCCTAGATAATCCACTTGTTGGACTTTTTCAATTATGTATTTTCTATTCTCTGTGCAGTTGATGATTAAATTAGCTGGGTCGTCATAATCGTTGTCTTTCATTACCATATATTTCGTTTTCTTCTCATTGATAACCAAGCCATACTCTTGCTTTCGCTTCCAGTAACTTAAAGGTGGTTGTTACTTCTTTTTTCGATCTAGCCATAAGAACGACGTCATCAGCGTAAGCCATGCACTGGTATCTGCTCCCGTATATTAGACCACTAGTTCTTATTCCACTCTCTCTAAAAATTACTTCCTGTACAAAGTTAAAAAGAACTGTAGACAATGGGTCACCTTGCCTTAGTCCCCTTTTTCCTTTAAACTCCTCCGAAACCCCTCCTCCCAACGTTATTTTATTTCCCGTTTTCCTTATTGTCATTGCCACCAACCTCCTAAGTTTGGTTGGAATTTCCAACTTTTCCATTGCTTCAGACAACTTTTTACGCTTGATAGAATCATAAGCTTGCCGGTAATCAAATCAACAGCATGTGCAAACTTAAATTATGTTCGTATGTGTCCTGTTGTAGTTGCTTCATAACAAAGATTTGGTCTATAGTCGATCTTCCGGCTTTGAAACCCCCTTGATATTCTCCTACTTGCTCATCATGGTACTGGGCCAGCCTTTTTTTCACTATGCTTGCTAACACTTTGTAAGTAACATCTAAGAGTGCTATTCCTCGATAATTATTACAGTCTTCTTTAGCCCCCTTCTTGTACACTGGTACTATTAAGGCTTTATTCCAATCATCTGGCATTTCCTCCTTTTCCCAAATCTCTGTTATTATTTTCCATATTCGCGTAATCAAGAGTTTGCCACCATGCTTTAGAATCTCAGCTGGTATGTTATTCTCCCCTGCGCTTTTGTTATGTTTTAGTTGTTTCACACATTCTTCTATTTCTTCTTTCGTAGGCGTTCTGATCATTTCATCTCCTCCTGTATTATCCGGCTGCTCCTCCCTTTCGTACTCGTTCCCACTTTCATCTTCGCTTTCATTTAACAATTCTTGGGAATGCTGGGCGAACCTGTTTAATTTCCCATCTATATCACCTACTAAGTCTCCGTCCTTATTTCTCAAAAACATATATGGTTCGCGTATTTTCTGCTCTGTATTCCTCTTAACTTCCTGGTAAAAATTCCTCAGTTGTTTACTTTTGTATGATTCCTCTAGTTCTTCCATTTCCCGCTCAAGGACACTTCTTTTTTTACTTTTACATATTCTGTTAACTTCTCTTCTTATCTGCTCATATTTTCTTTTATTTTCTTCGTTTTGTTCTTCCATCTGTCTAATCCTTGCTTTATTTCTCTGTTGTAACATCTGCTTACATTCCTCGTCGAACCACTTATTTCGTGGTCGCTTTTTTGATTCCCCCAGTGTTCTTCCCGCTACCTCTTCCAGTACTTTTCTAATCTGTGTCCATTCATCCTCTGTCTGTTCTTTCTGTGGTTTGCTCTTAACGCTTCTGTCATTTCATTTTCAAAATGGATTGCCGTCTCTGTATCTTTCAGCTTTTCCATATCATATCTTTTTCGTTTTTTCCTAGCAATAAGTATAACTGTAAAAAAATTAAATCTTTTACTGTTAACAATTAATTCCCTTGGTTGAATTGTGAAAACTGGATACTCCGGGAACATGAATGGTATGAGAAGCATGATCCGGGTGCCATCCTGTAATGGTGGGTAGGTGAAATGGTCCTCCTTGGACTGGGAACTCGTCGTTAGTCTGGTTTATTCCTTGCACTACGATACTAAAATGCTCGGGAATTTGTACCAGGCTTGGTACCATCCCACTAAACATAATTAAATTTCTTCAATGTTATAGAAACATTTCTGTACTAGCTGTAATGTTGCTCTCAGACTTATAATTAACTGTATGCAATGTCCCAGGGACCTTTATTCTGCAGGCTAGAAACATTGCAGTGTAAGGTTCCTAAAGGAACACATTACTAGCAAATTGCATTTTAATTTCTATTAATATGCACACAAGTTGCAGTGCAATGTTCTTTTATAACATTCCAGACACTGCATTTGGAATGTTGGTAAGAATGGAGTACCTATTGATTTTTTTTTAAATTTAAATACACAGTATACACTACAGGGTGTATATTTTCTTCGGGATTTTATGACCAAGCATAAATTAGGGAACTATTATTCCCTTGCTCGTGGTGCCAATCGTGCCAATTGCCAAAGCTCAAATCTTGTAGATATCCTACCAAAATTCGATTACACAGTATCAGGGAGATATAAGTGGCGCCATCTGTCGGCTATTAATATACATATAATTAACTGAATCGTTTCGTGATTTTGATAAAAACGCATATTCCACAATTTTAAAGAATATTTATAAACTGGTCCGCTCGTTTAGCTGAAGCATAATATTTCTGAGAGTAACTATAGATTCAAAACTAAATAATACCATATGAAAAAGATATGCAAATCCGTTGCAGAAATGTTGTAGAATTAATTTACCCTCAACATTTTTAAATAATATTATATTATGAAACATTGTTCAAAGCATTCCACAACTTTCATTAGTTATGTATCGTAATTCAATTCAAATTCAGCTGTATGCAACGTTGCACAGATATGCTGTAATGTTTCATGCTTAGTGGGGTAATATCGGTGAATCCATTGGGTCGACATTTTTGGACTACTCGTACTGTTTGGGCTGGCAGAACAATGACATAGGCATTGTCGACTGGTTCTACCAAAGTTGTTTGTAGATTAATTGATGTTAACGGGCAACTGGATACTTCCACGTTTCCTCGTAGTATTTTGGGTACGCAGTTGATTGATATGGGTCACACAATAATCATCGATCATGTGACAGTTATCTTCTTGGCAATGATGAGTAGTAGAATTTATTAGAATATAAGGTAGTAAGGTATGATTGTGGTGTTATTGATAGGAATTGGGGAATAAGTCGAAAACATCTTTCTCAACAACAGGAAAATGAATTAAAATCATTATATTATCACCGTGATATTTTAGTTCTGTGTGTAGATATTTATAATATTCTTGTACTTGAAAAATCTAAAATTTGATTGTTATATACATTTTTAATTATTTTAATTTGTTTCTAATAATTCATTAATTGGTAATATTACATTAGTTAATGTGCTTAATACTGCAAAGGTAATAGCATTTTGAATATTATCTATATGTTCTATTAATAAATTACAATCTATTAATAACATATTTAGAATCTGTTGTACACTCAAACAACGGGTAATCATATCAACTACCTGTGAGAGTTTAATATTGTCTTTCTTAACTATTTCATTGTTAGAATTTCATTTTTTTAAATAGACTTGTAGTTCCATTCATACATTTTTTGTAATATATACGAAATTTGTGAAATTATGATACATTGATTGTTGGTTCTTATCTAAGATTGCTAATGTTTTATCATATATTTGACCGTACTCATCAGTAAGGGTGCCAAAAAGCCATCCTTGTGTTGATTTAATTTTTATTAGTAATTTGTCTACTTGGTTTCATAATTTTTTTGTGAAATGTTCCTTTATTTGTGTCTAATTTATCTAACAATGGTTTAGTTTGTTGATAAATAGCATGGGTTTTATTACGGGTATTATCCTTAATGTATACGTTATTAGTTTCATCTATATGAATTTCTGGGGGATCTGTTCTATTTTTATTACTCTTTGTTAAATCTCTTGCTCTTACATTATTTTCGTGAATTAATTGTTGTATAACATTAGTGTTTTCTACATGTTTAGTCAAATAATCTGATACAATTTGAGATTCAGTTATTTCAGCAGGTGTTGAATAATTTAGAGTATCTTTAATTATTTGAAAAGGTGTAAATTTAGTAGAATTGTGAATACTATTGTTATAACCAATTAAAGCATATACCTTTAAGTTGGTTATTGGTCTCATTTTTTGTTCTTAATATGCGTAAACTCTCTATTAGACTAGAATGTAGTCTCTCTACAGGACTATTAGAATTTGGGTTTCTAACTGTAGTATAATGCAAATTAATTTTATGTAATGCACAAAAATTTTCAAAATGTCTATTTTTGAATTCGGTTCCTTAATCACAGGTAATTTGTACCGGGATACCATAATGGGATATAAATATCAATAGATTATCTATTATATCTACAGCATTAGTGGTAGTGGGGTAGGCTTGAGCAAATTTGAAAAAACTGTCAATGATAGTGAAGAATTTTACTTTCTCTATTTGAAAAGTATCTATATAAATATGATCAAAGGGTTTATCGCCTATTGGTGTATTTTTAAATTTATTTTTTTGACAAGTTGTGCACAGATTAATATAATCGCTTATGTCGGTTTTCAATGTAGGCCAATAATACTTTTGGCTAAGGGATGTAAAAGTTTCATTTATATCTCTGTGTATGGTTTTACTTTCGTGGTGACACTGTATTTTTAGTTTTTGCTCATCTTTTGTTTTAACGTTCTCCAAAAATAAAATGCACCTTATAAACTTAAAAGATTTTGCTAGAAAGTTAACTTGAATTGTCTGTGTGAATTTGCTTAAGAATTCTATTGGTATTAATATACCATATGTAGCGTTAGGTTTTAAGTAATCTTTTAAAAAACTGAGTAAATCTATTTCAAAATTTTGTGTCCTAAGTGTAACATTATATCGCTTTTTATTATCGAAAGGTTGGTCGATTCGAACGATCGAATTTATTGCGCCATCGCTGACATGGATGTTTATTTGGTTTTTAAATGTATTTAATGCCTTTTCTGATATAGGAATTTCTAATATTGGATTTTCTTGTGCCGTATGAACTGTCTCATTAGTATCAATGGATTTGGTTGATTGTACTAGAATATCAGGTATGATATTGATTGTGGAATTATTTATTGATTTGTTACTTTGATTTACAGTTGAAGTCGATTGTATATTTTGAGGATTATTTGATGAGTTTGTTTGAGTAGCATTAGTTAAGGCGAAAAAGTCTGCTAAATTATTTTCTGTCGCATCATAATTATTTATAATTGATTGATTTTGTATTTCTACATAAGCTTGCCAATTTTCAGCTGTTGTTACACAACTATTAATCAAAACATTATTTTTCTGAAATTTATTTACGAATACGTTACCTTCCTTAATAGTTACTGGTACTTTCTCTATTCTAATTTCCTTTGAATTTAATACAATGTTATAAAATGAATTATTATTTACTTGCCTATAATGAAAAGGTAACGCAAACTTGTTTCCATTTAATTGTTGATTTTTAAAATCGATATTTAAATTCAGATCTCTGAGAAAATTAATTCCTATAACTCCATCGAAATAGTCATGAAAGTTATAAGCTACACATTCCGAACAGTATTCAATATAATTTGAAATTCATTAATATGTGAATTTTTTGTTATTAACCAAAATAATGGAATATGAGCTAAGCCTTTAGCTTCAACTAAACCACCAGCTGTTTTAATTTGTGTTGATTTATTAATTATAGAATTTGGAAAATAATATTCTATTATATCAGGTTTCAATATATTTAAACTACACCCTGTATCAATTAATAATTTAATTTCTGGTTCGCTTTGTGTTGCCCTAATTAGAATGTATGGTAGTGGTGTTTGAAAGTTAGTATTTATTTCCGCTATGGTAATATCAGTTGTTGATGGGCTTGGGAAAAATCCAGCGATTCGAATTCTTGTAAGTTGTTATCTACAAGGTATTCGTTATCAGTGTCTAGTCTTTCATCTTGCATATTATAATGTTCGTCGTTGTTACAGTAGTTGTCAGGATATTCAGTTTCTACATTGTAAGATCGGTCGTTCTCATAGTCGTCGGTGAAATTTGATATGGTCATATTACTCTCCGTGTTCTGAACTTCATTAATGTTGTACAAATGATAAGGTTGCACATTCTTTTTATGTGTAACCGTGGGATTTCTAGTACTTGTTGACATAGGTTGAAGATTATTTCTTGGAATATTCGTAGGAATTTGACTCACACCTGACATAGGAGTTGGTTTTGGGTAAAATTGAGAGGAATTTTGTCTGGGTTGCCAAACATTTGTTGGTCTGCTAAGAACTCGTGAGTTTGTGGATTTTGTGTTGAATTGGGAAATTGACTGATAAATTGATTTTGATTTTGGGGTCTTTGATAATTTACTGGGTTAAACTGTCTTACTGGAAATGAGTTTTGATTATGGATTGGTTTTTGCCTAATGTTATTTATGTTAGAATTTTGTGGTAAATTTGCTCTAGGTACGAGTTGTTTGAAGTTATTTTGAGGCTGAAGAAATAAATCAAAATTTTGATCCTCTTGAACTAAGGCCATCGCATGTTCAAGATTTATGGGTTTTTGAACAATAATTTTATCACGTAAGCGTCTATCTAAATGTCTTAAAAATATTTTTACTGCCAAATCATTGTATTGTCTCAAATGAATTTGTTTAGTATTTATGTCCATTTCCGTATTGGGTAAAGTTTTTAATCTTAATGCTAATTTGGACCTGATTAGTTGTAATCTTTTAGCAAAATTTTGATAAGATTCGTTTTTTTGTAAAGAACAAGTCATAAGGGTTTGTTCTAAAACATCAAGATTTAAACGTTCCCCATATACATTGCGTAATTCCTCTTTAATTAAAGGCCACGTATTTAACTCTGTACGAGATCCAATAATTAATAACGCATTTCCTTTTAGTTTTCCTAAAATTGCTTGATAAATAAATTGATTGAATTCGGTGTTAGTTCGTGTATAGTATTTGTCGTGAAAATTATCGCAAGCTGAGATAAAAATTTCCAACAGATCTTTATTACCGTCATATTCGGGAATTGTTTCTAAAATTAATCTAACTAAAGTGTAACTTGGTTCAGTAGTCATGTTCACAAGTCTACTAAAACATCGAAATTTGACTAAATAGCAACTTAATGAGTCTAGTGAATATTGTAAACTTTAAGGTTGATTTGTTTCAATGACTGAATTTCTCCTTAACTAGGTATTACTGATCAATAATGATTTTAATACTTGATATGATCTTAAAACAAAAGATTTATCACAATGTTAAAACTAAGTTATCCTAAGATGATCTCGATGGGATTTCAAAGGATAGGAGTGCAATATTTTCACTCACTTTTGGCTCGGTTCGCATTCGAGTCTCAATCTGCCTACTCTCGAACTTTGGCTAACCTTGCTACTAGGGTGTCGTGAAAATGATTACGAATGTAAAGGATGAATTCTAAAAATTCTTACTCGTCAATAGTTGAACTTGAAGACTTCGATCCTTGGGTGGTTGCTGCCCAACGTACCAGGTAGATGGTGGGTCGTACTTGTAGATTCGGGATATTGGATAAATCGTTGAAACGAAAACTGATCAATAAATTGATTGCTTCCAAATATCCTACCGACTGCGCCAGTGATGTTCTTGAAGATTAAATGAAGGATTCAGGATGAAAAAAACTCTTTTATTAATAAAAAGCAAGATTACAAGTTACGTGTGTGCCTGGTATGTGAGCAACTGAACGCCGTGCGTTCTTAATTATGCGCTTTTATAAGCTCTGTTATCTAAACCGGCCACATAGCTTTTCTAGGAATATAATGGCGTTCCGACTGCGAATATTATGTGAAGCATAGAAAAAGATAGATATAGAACGAGTTAAGACGGCTACGCATCCACTTTTTGGGTCATAGCCTGCTGGCAGCCATTTTTAGTCATATTTCTGTGATTTGTTTATAAATAAAATTGCGTTCCGTGGTTTTGTTTATTTACGTTTTGCTTATCTTCGTTTATAACCCTAGATAGTTTATCTTATCGAAAGTTATTGAAGTTATACTTCTTTGCGCCCGTTAGGCACATTGGGATGGGATGTTGGTCGAGAAACCGCGTCACGCTCAAAAGGAAGAACAAATTTTTAAGAACTTTTTTTTTTGTACGTTCAGACTTTGAAAGGAAGTTTTTTTTAAAGAAGTATAACTTCCACCGTCTGGTCCGACGCAGACCCAGTTTTTTTTCCTTCCTACGAAGGGGAAAGTACATATTTTAATATGTAAGTACATAATCATAAATTGCATTTTATGGTTATGTAATATATTAATAAATTTGTAAATAATAATTATATTTATTTTAGACAGTCCCACATTGTAAAAACGTTTCCCATCGAACAAGATACAAGAACTAAAGTGACATTCCGTAGGTAAATCTTTGAAAATCTTTTTTTGTGACATTAGATCGAACAGTAATTGTAAAATTTACATTAATCTACTATTATATTACATATAATATTGTATAAATAAATAATTTAAAATATTTGCAGACGCCATGTCTAAGAATAATTTATTTACTTTTAAGTTTCCGAGAGGTGAACGATTTAACGTACTTTAGAAATAATAGATCATCCAAATTTACAGTGGAATCGTAGAAAATATATCTGTTCACAACATTTTCTTTAAACAGATTTTAATAAAGGAAAACGATTCACTTTAAAAAATGTTGCAGTTTCATATCAAAATTTACGAAGGATAGAAGTTTCCACTGAAATTGATGTTTTTATCCATTAAAATGAAAAAATAATGAAAATGTTCAGAAAAAAGAATGGGGAGAACTAGGTAGTTTCATAATCTTTATCACCTCTTTGTTTTGATTAATTTTGTCAATAATAAATTGCAGTGCACTTCCTGAAAATTCTAGTAGTACTATAGCATTATCTTCGCCAGAGAAAAGTTATCAAGCTCTGAAAAAATGCCATCCAGTCCTGTACATCTAATATTTCAAGCTCACCACATAAAACGAGAGCTTTATGTAGGTAACATAATTTGTATTTGCATTTAGCTAAATTAAACTGACTACTATAAAATTATAAAAATATTTATATAATTAATACTCTTTAGAAAACCTGTATTAGCTGAGTTCCCTCCTAGTATACGTCATCTGGTAGTATACGAGTATCCAGCAGTACGAAACAAAAGAGACTGAGAAACTTTTATTCGTTCTGTATACATTTATAGGTATATTTTATATTTACTTAAAACAAATAAAATATGCTAGACATTTTTTATTTCTATTTCAGTTAAGCACAGGAAAGTTAATAAAAGAAGTTAAGAAAAGATGCAACGAGTATGCTAGTGTACTGCACGAAAGAGTTACCAAGAAAGAAGTGGTGGAAAGAAAGGAAATCGGTTCACAGTTCAGAGCTCATAATAAATGGTTAACTCATTATGACTCTATAGTGGGGTGTTTGCCCCAAGCTAGTTCAAGTAATATGATAAGCTAATTGTTGTAATCTATTGTATATTTGAACTGCCTTCTGTAATTTATATATGTATAAATAAATACTTCTTGCAGTCAAACAAGTAATTAAAATTATAATAAAGGATTATTAATTACTTTCTAGTGTCTTATTAGTGACTTTATAGTAGTGACATATGGTGGAATCACAAGCGTATTCATAACATTTTAAAGACGTAGTTTATTCCTAGACGTGGTGCATAGATCCTATGAAATCGATAAGTTAACACATTAATCACCTATATGATTTAATTAACTAGACATAAGTGTAAATATACCTATTAAATCCATCGGATAAGACTGACATGCGAGTTAAATCGGCATTAAATAAATTCAGCCATGCATGTAAAAGAAAAAATAGGTTATGACTTCATCAACGTGGTTGAAAGAAGATATTTCAAGTAACGAATTATTTCCAGAACATTATTCTATTTTTCGTCGTGATAGAAAATTTCATGAGACTGCTTTAACATGTGGTGGCGGCGTTTTGATAGCTTTCAATTGTAAATTTAAGGTAACTTTGATTGATACCGATTTTGTTAGAAATATTTCGCCACTTATTGATTTATTAGGTTGCAAGGTAACAATTGAAAATTTTGTATTTCATGTGTATATAGTTTATCTTCCTCCTCGTATTAATAATTTAGAATTTGAACAGTTTTTGAAGCCTTTGAAATACATATTGTTGATATTGAAAACTTAATTGTTTTGGGAGACTTCAATGTTCCTCTTTTCATTTCATCAGATGTGTCGGATGTAAAAACCAAATTAGTTTTAAATTTTCTGCAACTTAATCGTTTGCAACAATTTAATACTGTTTGCAACTCTAATGATAGAATTTTGGATCTTTGCATATCTGATCTTGCATGTAATGTTATTCGGGATAGTCAACCAATAATTAATGAAGACATTCATCAACCCGCCTTATCAGTCAATATTGCAATGAGTGTCATGAAAAAGTCGATATTTCCTACTAATATTTTTAATAAATCGTATAATTTTAAGAACGCAAATTTTCCGGAGTTATATAATGCCTTACAACATGTAAATTGGGAATTCTTAAATAATTTTACCGATGTTAATCTTGCATGTGATGCTTTTTATCAACAATTATATGATTTATTTGATCAATTTGTTCCTTCATATAAAAAATTTAAAAGGAAATTTCCATCTTGGTACACTACTGAAATAATTAGAAATATAAAGCTTAAAGCGTACTACCACGACAAGTATAAAAAAACTCGCATTTTGTATCATCTTGAAGAGTTTAAACATTTGAGACGAATAATCAAACAACAATTAGCATGTGCATACAAACACTATTTGGAATACTTATGTTCAGGAAAATCTTAAAACTAATCCTAGAAACTGTTGGTCCTTTATTCAAACTAAAAAAGGCAATACACGTATACCATTTGACATGTTTTTAGACGATAAGAATTTTGACAGCCCCATTGATATTGTAAACGGGTTTGCTAAATATTTTTCAAGTGTTTATACTGATATTGACTCCCCTAACACTTTGAACAACTTTAACTTTAACATAGAGGGTTTTAACTTGAACCAGTTTACTGAAGCAGATATTCTTCACTCTTTACATAAATTGAAGAATAAAATGACTAGTGGAGACGATCAAGTTCCTAGTTTTATTATAAAAGATTGTGGTCAAGTATTGTCGACACCTTTGCTTATTATTTTCAATCTGATATTGTCAACATCTACTTTTCCTAACGTTTGGAAGTTATCCAGGGTTTGTCCGATTCTAAAAAGTGGTAATTCATCTGACATTAAAAATTATCGCCCTATTACAATTTTGTCAAATTTTGCAAAGGTTTTTGAGATGTCGTTGTATACTTTCATCTACAATAATATCAAACTCTATTAGATACTATGGTTTTAGTAGTAATTTGCTTTGTCTTATGAAGTCTTATTTACATCAACGTAATTTATATGTATCTTATAACGGCTTTAAATCAAATACATTTTTAGCAACTTCCAGAGTCCCACAAAGGTCAAATTTAGGTCCGCTTCTGTTTGTTTTATTTGTGAATGATTATCTTTGAGTCTCTTTTTTGCTGACGACTTGAAGTTGTTTCATAGCATTTCATGTATTGAAGATTGTACTAAACTTCAGGGTCTTCTGAATGTTGTGGAGGAGTGGTGTGTGGACAATAACCTTCTTTTAAATATAAGTAAATGTAAAGTATGTTCCTTTACTCTTAAATTACAGCCGTTCATATTTGATTATACAGTTAATTCAGAACCGTTAGCGCGTTGTAGTAATGTCAAAGATCTGGGTGTACTTTTTGACAATAAACTATCTTTTTCTGAGCATATTATTCAGGTAGCTAATAGTGCATATAAAGCGCTAGGTTTTCTCATTAGAAACACAAAATCGTTTGATAATATAAACGCCCTTAAGTGTCTTTACTTTTCGTTGGTGCGCTCTAAGCTTGAATATTGTAGTCTTATTTGGTATCCTCACTATAATATACGTATCCAAGAGGTAGAAAAAATTCAACGTCGATTTTAAAATTCTTGTGTTTCCGAATTGACCATTTTTATCCAATTAGGGGACACGATTATAATTTACTTTTGCAAAGATTTAACATTCAATCACTTAGCACTAGAAGAGCACTAGCAAGTTTATCGTTTTTACATAAATTATTTCATGGCAATGTTGACTCCCCTGCTTTGTTAAGTTTGTTCACTATTCGAGTTCCGCGTTCTGGTTCTCGAAGTAATGATTTATTTTATTGTCATAATGTTAGAACAAATGTTGCTTTGAAGTCTCCTGTATATGTAATGTCCAATAATTTCAACTACATTAGTGAACACATTGATATTAACGTTTGCAGCTTGAATGACTTGTTAACTTTAGGAACTCTGTCTTTTTAATACTTATCATGCTTGTAAGCAATTAGTTTATGATGTATTATTATTATTATTTTCTACTCTTTGTTATTTCTTTATTATTTTTATATTTTTCTAAGATATATTATTATTATTATTTTAGTTCTACTAAACATTTTCTTGTATTGTTCTATTATTGGAAGTTATTCTGTAGGGCAATAAATGCATTATTATTATTATTATCAAGAAGAAATATAAATTAGATAAATTTCAACACAAGACATCAGGTATTAATTCGACAAATGTGAACCAAAAAATAAAGTAACGTAATCATTGCGTTTACTTACATAAAATATTTTCCTTAAGCATATTTTCAATTTTCCAAAATTTTTTATTAAAATTGCACTATACATATGTATATGCTAACCCTTTTGATAGTTTATTGAGACTGTTAAATATCCAAGTATTAATTAATTCGACCCTTATTATTATATATTATATTACAAAGGAAATTATTTAGAGCAACTTGAAAAAATTACATACAATATAAAGATATACAATATACAATGCTAAAAAAATTTGTCCTGTAGCGATGATTATTTACATACCTATCAGGCAAATAAACCAGTATCAACCACTGAAATATACGATATGGAATGCGTCCCATTGCGCATCTAAATAAAGGTATGTACCAACCCTAGGAGCAGACAAAAGGAGGCACATGAAACTCAGCAAAGACATACTTCATTGGTTATGTATGTGGGTGAGAGAGAGACAACCATCTCCACGTACGATACGAATTGTGTTCTTAATTTCCCATTAGTTTGTTTGTAAACACGTCATTGGCGTACAGTGTGGCTTCTTCTTTTATCTTGTATCTCAGTGTTATTCTTTGTGTATTTTTGTGGGTGTTATTGTTGGAACATGTCATGTTTTATAAGGGACTGTAAAATTAACCAGCATATAGCACGAAATAATTCTTCATATTCAGAATTCAATTCCATTTCAATTCACAATCAGCTAAGCCCCTACTGCTCCGCCATTGCTAGAGGCACAAAACAAAATATGGCGCTGATCATAAATAATCCATTCGCGCAGCTTTTAGCGCATTCCAGTCATCATAATATAAAATTACATTTCAGTGGTATCAACAATGTTTGTTTACAAATTTAAATTTACCGGCTTCAACACAGAGAAAAAGATAAATATAGAATGTGCTTAAATATGCGCAAAGTGGTCATCGTGTGCTTTCCGACATTTTTAGGTATGTTGAAGCCGGTAAATTTAAATTTGTAAACAAACATTGTTGATACTGGTTTATTTGCCTGATACATACCTATTTGCCTGATAGGTATGTAAATAATCATCGCTACAGGACAAATATTTTTAGCATTTTATATCTTTATATTGTATGTAATTTTCTCAAGTTGCTCTTAATTAATTTCCTTTGTTTTGCATAATAAGGGTCGAATTAATTAATACTTGAATATTTAACAGTCTAAATAAAACAATTATCAAAAGGGTTAGCGTATACATATGTATAGTGTTCGACTTATAAATTTAAGTTGGATCAATTACGAAATAGAATTGATTATGGTTAATATTCAAAATAAAAACAAATTCAGAATTGCTCATTTAAATACTCGATCTTTGTTTCCTAGCGCTTTGACCATTTTTCAGATTTGGTTTTACATAATGTTATCAATATAATGTGTATTATCTTGGCTAAACGAAAATATTCCGACACATATTTTAAATATTCCAGGTTTTAGTTTTTTGCGTAATGATAGACGAGGGAGAGGAGGCGGCGTCGGAGTTTACATAAGTAGTAGGATAAGTTATAAGCAAGTTTTGCAGCATTTTTGTAATGTAGACGGAATTGAAATTATGTGCATAGAGTTTAGAGTCGCAAATATAAGGTTTCTTTGGTGTGTGGTTTATAGAATTCCAGGAAAACTTGTTAATATGTTTATAGAATTTTTCGATAATTTTTTTGTCTTATATTGTACCTCAATATGATAATAATAATAATAATAATAATAATAATAATAATAATAATAATAATAATAATAATAATAATAATAATAATAATGATAATGATAATGATAATGATAATGATAATGATAATGATAATAATAATAATAATAATAATACTTTACTTTACTTTTCTTTACTTTATTGACCACCTTATATACGTAAGTACATTTGAAGTCATACAAACAAGATATAAAAGTATTACTAGACAAAAATAAAACAGGTATATAAAAATAAATTGTATAGTTAACAGGCCTACATTTTAAAAGACAAAAATTCGTCAACAGTATAAAAACAATGATTTAGCAGAAATGATTTGGCAAATCTATGAAATTTTCCTTGAGACATAATAATAATAATAATAATAATAATAATAATAATAATAATAATAATAATAATAATAATAATAATAATAATAATAATAATAATAATAATAATAATAATAATAATAATAATAATAATAATAATAATAATAATAATAATAATAATAATAATAATAATGATAATGATAATGATAATGATAATGATAATGATAATGACAATGATAATGATAATGATAATGATAATGATAATGATAATGATAATGATAATGATAATGATAATGATAATGATAATGATAATGATAATGATAATGATAATGATAATGATAATGATAATGATAATGATAATGATAATGATAATGATAATGATAATGATAATGATAATGATAATGATAATGATAATGATAATGATAATGATAATGATAATGATAATGATAATGATAATGATAATGATAATGATAATGATAATGATAATGATAATGATAATGATAATGATAATGATAATTATAATGATAATGATAATGATAATGATAATGATAATGATAATGATAATGATAATGATAATGATAATGATAATGATAATGATAATGATAATGATAATGATAATGATAATGATAATGATGATAATGATAATGATAATGATAATGATAATGATAATGATAATGATAATGATGATAATGATAATGATAATGATAATGATAATGATAATGATAATGATAATGATAATGATAATGATAATGATAATGATAATGATAATGATAATGATAATGATAATGATAATGATAATGATAATGATAATGATAATGATAATGATAATGATAATGATAATGATAATGATAATGATAATGATAATGATAATGATAATGATAATGATAATGATAATGATAATGATAATGATAATGATAATGATAATGATAATGATAATGATAATGATAATGATAATGATAATGATAATGATAATGATAATGATAATGATAATGATAATGATAATGATAATGATAATGATAATGATAATGATAATGATAATGATAATGATAATGATAATGATAATGATAATGATAATGATAATGATAATGATAATGATAATGATAATGATAATGATAATGATAATGATAATGATAATGATAATGATAATGATAATGATAATGATAATGATAATGATAATGATAATGATAATGATAATGATAATGATAATGATAATGATAATGATAATGATAATGATAATGATAATGATAATGATAATGATAATGATAATGATAATGATAATGATAATGATAATGATAATGATAATGATAATGATAATGATAATGATAATGATAATGATAATGATAATGATAATGATAATGATAATGATAATGATAATGATAATGATAATGATAATGATAATGATAATGATAATGATAATGATAATGATAATGATAATGATAATGATAATGATAATGATAATGATAATGATAATGATAATGATAATGATAATGATAATGATAATGATAATGATAATGATAATGATAATGATAATGATAATGATAATGATAATGATAATGATAATGATAATGATAATGATAATGATAATGATAATGATAATGATAATGATAATGATAATGATAATGATAATGATAATGATAATGATAATGATAATGATAATGATAATGATAATGATAATGATAATGATAATGATAATGATAATGATAATGATAATGATAATGACAATGATAATGATAATGATAATGATAACGATAACGATAACGATAACGATAAAGATAATGATAATAATAATAATAATAATAATAATAATAATAATAATAATAATAATAATAATAATAATAATAATAATAATAATAATAATAATAATAATAATAATAATAATAATAATAATAATAATAACAATAATAATCATCTCACTGCTGCCATTATCCGTTGCACTTCGTCGTACCCGGGGTTACAACTGCGATACCCCAGGAGACCGGAGGCATAAGGTCACCCATTTGTTCTATATGGATGACCTTAAACTCTATGCCTCCGGAGAGAGGGATTTAAATAAGTCCCTCAGAGTGGTGCATGAGTACACGCAGGCGGTTGGGATGGAGTTCGGGCTGGACAAATGTGCACTGGTTCATCTCAAGAGAGGATGATGCGGTCCATACGGAGAGGACGCCCAGCTCATAGACGAAGCATCTTTCACTATCTAGATGCCGGAGAGTCGTACACCTATTTGGGTGTCCCACAGCGGGGCACTCATGAGGTGGCAACGGTGAAAAACGCTCTCCGCGGCAGGTATCGGCACCGCCTCCGACAGATCTGGTCTTCGGAGCTGTCGGGTAAGAACAAGGTGAGTGCCACAAATATGCTTGCCGTTCCGATCCTTCTCTACTCCTTTGGAGTAGTGAAATGGACACTAGAAGAGCTGAGGCAACTCGATGTAGGGACCCGTAAAATGATGCATCTCCATCGGAGTTTGCATCCAAGATCGTCCGTTCCGCGGCTATACTTCCCAAGAATTCAGGAGGCCGTGGACTCTTGAGTTTGGAGTGTCTCCAGGGCAGAGTGGTTTTGGAGGAGGCCTGCAAAGTCATCAGGAGCTCGGATCCCCTTCTCTGCATGGTCCAAGACCATGAAGCAGCAGGGATAGGAGCGTTTGTGTATAAGGCAGCGAGAAGAGCAGCCGATGAACTTGGTCTCGTGTTCGATACTGAGCGGGAAAATCCAGACTCTGTCACCGAGTCGGATCCTGCTCAGTTAAAAGCCATAATTAAAGCTGTAGAAACGCGCCATCTTCTGCAGCTACATACGGATAAGCCAATGCATGGTCTCTTCTACCGTCATCTAGACGAGCTTGGCTTATCTGAAAGGCTGACCTTTGCTTTTCTGAGGTCAGCGGGGCTGAACTCTGAGACCGAGGGATTCATAATGGCTTGCCAAGATGGTGTAATTAACACACTCGTCTATCGTAGTCGTGTCTTGGGTATCGAGGTTCCTGATACCAGCTGCAGGGCCTGCCGCCAAGCGCCGGAGACGCTTATGCATCTCCTGTCTGCTTGTCCGGTATATGCGGCCACAGCGTATATCCAAAGACACGATTCAGCCTTACGGGTGTTGTATTATCATTTACGACACTCGTATGAGATAGACGAGACGCCAGTGCTGCCTTATGCCCCGGGGGATATAGAATCCGTAGTGGAGAATGAGAAGTGCCGAATTTATTGGAACTATTCATTCCCCACCCTCAGGCAAATCCAAGCCAATAAGCCTGATGTAGTCCTCCTCGACCACCAGCTTAGGACGATGTTTGTGATTGAGTTCTCGGCTCCCGCAGAGAACAACATCGTCCTAAAAGAGGAGGAAAAACGGAGGAAGTATCGAGATCTTCTCTCCGAGCTCCGCAAGCTGTATCCAGACCACTCTGTTAAGATTGTGGTGCTAATTATAGGCGTCCTGGGTGGAATGAGACATACGTTGCTTTCTGACTTAAAGATCATATCGGCTTGTCGAAATTCGGCAGAGATCTTAGCCGGCAGAATGCAGAAGGCAATCGTCCTTGGTTCGCTACGTCTGCTCAGAACACACGATTTACGGGCGCAATGATTACTGACTCCACGGGGTGGAGAGTGGTCATTGCTTGACTCTCCAGAACATCTCCGAATGTGTCGGAGCCTCGAAAGGTGTTTACTGGAAAATAATAATAATAATAGTAATAATAATAATAATAATAATAATAATAATAATAATAATAATAATAATAATAATAATAATAATAATAATAATAATAATAATAATAATAATAATAATGATAATAATAATAATAACATGCCTTTATTTACATTTAAGTTAGATCATTTAAGTGGTAACATAATAGTGGTAGGGTAGTGGTAGTAGGTAGGGTAATATAAACATTGATCTTTTATATGTTTTGTGTTGATCAGTTTCATCCTAACCCCTTTGCAGAATGTATTTCAGTTAATAGCGGAACCTATTAGAATAACCCAGACATCTCAAACTCTTATAGATGTGAAGTGCGTTAAATCATTCACCTCTGGGAAACCTAAAAGTAAATGAATTATTCTTAGCCATGGCGTATGCAAATATTTTTAATTATTTATTTATACTATATTATACGTAATATAATAGCCTTGTTCGCGGTAGCGATTCCGAACTAGTTCAGGATTAATTTACGGATGTGTTCAAGCGCAGTTTGAATTTGATCGTCCGAAATGCAAACTGCGCTTGCGCTCATCCGTAAATTTATCCAGTGTAGGGACTCCCGAAATCTCGATTCGATCATTTTTGATCGAGATCGAAATGATATCGATATATTGGTACTCTTGAAAATTTTACTATCGAAATAATCTCGAAAATCTGTCCATTCGAATCGAAATGATTTCGACGAGGCTTGGCTAGCCGAAATGATTTGTTTTCTTCTTCTAACACATGTATTGGATTTGCTGTTTTTTTCTAACATCACCGTAGTGACCGTGCGCGTACGTGTAAAATAATTATTTATTTATTATTTTGACTTAAATAACGTATGTAATATAACCAAACATATAAGTGTGAGATGAGGTGTGAACTGTGAACTTATTTGTTTATCCTACAAATAAATTTTAAGTGGTTTTGGAAGAGGAATATAAATGTGTCCCGTAAATTTTTAGTAAAGACTAGGAAATGTTTACAAGTATATACCTATTTATTTTATCTTTTCCTGAAGTGGTAAGGTTATATATAATGTGTTAGGTTATTAATGATGTCTTAATTTGTATATATGACTAGGGAAAAATAATATTCAACGATTAACTGATGCCATTATTTTAAATAAACAAGAATGAGCTTTATATGTTTATATTGTAATGTATAGTGTGTATATGAGTGTAATAATAAATATATTTTTATTAAGACAATTTTTTTATTGTTGCAGTTTTTATATATTTATATAAACATTATTTACTAAAATGAATTTACAAAAAGTAAAAAGTGACACTATTAATATTACTTAAAAGCTAAATTTTAAAATGATTGTTTCATTATTAAGCCAATAAATTATCAGAAAAAAGTAGGTAAGTATACTATCAGTTACATTTATCTAAAATAGTGTTGAATAATTCTATTCCGAATAGTTCGGCCTTCATTTAATATCTCAATTGGTTCTGAGATTTGTACAGCTTCTCTATCAGGCTCTTCAATGATCAAGTTTTGATCCCATTGTTGTCCACCAGCACTGCAGATATTATGCAAAATAGCACAAACTGTGGTAATTATTATTAATATATTAAATAACAAATATAAAGCAGCTTTTGTTTATTTATTTATTTACTTGTTCATATATATTAATTTTTAAATTCACATAAACAGCGGGACTGGGGCATAGAAAGAAATATATAACGCAAGCCCGTATGTTAGACAGAGATAAAAATTGCCGCTGAGTGAACGCAGTTGGTAACGCTGGTAATTTGTTTCACATTACACTCGATTTGCCGAATATACCCGAGTATCATTTCGATGCGTTTCAAGAGTACCAAATTATATTTCGATACGGATGAATCGAGATCGACATCGAAATAATCTCGATATCGATAACACGACATCGAGATTTCAGGAATCCCGCTACTGGTATTGAAATGAAATAAATGTATTAATGTATACATGTCGTCTCACCAATGTTTTATTGCCCACTTTATCTTCCCAAAATGATATTATATATATAGGACATAAAATATGTCAATGCCATACTCGTGAAGTAACTTAATAAATTATTGTACTTAAGTTTTGCTAGTAGAATTTTACATATGCATAATTACATGCAAAAAAATCAAAAGCGATCATATATCACTATAATTGTAATTATATTACGTCACAAGGGAAAACCGATAAGAACCCTTTGGACCGAAAAAGCTGGTCAGAACCGGACCGAAATATCAACTAATGGACCGTAACCGAACCGAAACCGAAATAGTACTTTTCTTACTGAACCGTAACTGGACCGGTACCGTTATTACATTTAGGTCCGGGTTCCTGTCGGTATCTCTTTTGGCGTTCTATTCTATATATTCTTCCTGTAATCTGTGCTGTGATATAGACCTCGACCCTCGACCTCATAAGGTCTATGGATCTATGGTTTATGTCAATGTCAATAATTGTCTTTATTTATTTAGCATTTATTAGTTTTCTGTTACAGTAATTAATCGGTCGGCAGCAATAATATTATTTTTGTATTTTTAAGGTGTTGAAGCAACTCAAGTAATTCAATATATAGGTATTGAAAAAAAAATGCCTATGCAACCAAATATGATAGCTCAGGTAATTCAGTAAATTTACTTCTCAAATAACCTTAATATTATTATTCACTCGTTTAAAATACCCTGCCAAATTCACAATTTCTTTATTTAATAAGTTCTTTGTAATTAAAAATAGCAAAAATAATCCTGAATGTAAAATTTAAAATTATGTTCCAATAATTTTAATAGGACTTATATATTAGAAGTTTTAAATTTAAATTTTTAAGGAATAGTTATAGTTGTGGACATATTTCTTATAAGAATATTCCATCAATGATTTGGACTTGATTATTAGGTATGTGGTAGTTAAAACTATAATAAAAAATCCTAAGTAAAGTGCCGTAACTACGGATAGCAACGATACTCTCACCCGAAACAAGTGTTCTCACTTATCGAGTAGATTGTTTATTTAATTTCTTTATTGTTATTGTGCAACAAATATTATATTGAAAACATTGATACATCCACATTTGAACATTGATGGTTTACGCCGATATATATTAATATTGATTTGTATAAAATTTTGATACATTAATTAGGTCATCTAATACCTAATGCATAAAGTTTGACTTTGGCACTGTATGAAGAAAACATCAGTTCGGTGTTATGGAAAACAAGTTATATTGGACTCTTCTGAACTGCCCGATTGTGATTTGTTAATAGTACAAATTTGACACTTTGCATTCACAGTTCGATTTCCCTATCAATTTACTGTAAAAAAGCTGCACCTTGCTCTAATCGATATTTTTTATCTTTTTTGAAATAAACGTATATAATTATGTATGTAGTAATAATTTATTAATAATGAAATTTGTATTCCGTGTAAACCGATGCTATTTTATTTAAAATTAATAACTTGGTTGAAACTCCAAAAAACATTTTAAACAGTCAGAAAATAACTTTATCTACATCCGTAAAATTTTTAGGAGTTCACATTGATGACACATTGAAGTGGACGACTCATATTGACTATTTAACGAGTAAATTGTCCTCCATTTGCTATGCAATTAGAGTTCTAAAGGATTTAGTTGACTATGAAGTAGTTAAAACATTATACTATGCAAATTTTTATTCTTTAATTAAATTCTGCATTGTCGTCTGGGGAAGTTCTTCCGAAATTACCAGAATTTTCTTATGTCAGAAGCGAGCGGTTAGGCTTATGCTTAATATGAAAACTAGAGACACATGCAGAGGCAAATTTAGGGCTAATAATTTGTTGACGGTTACTGCCCTGTACATTTATGAATGCCTACAATTTTTAATTAAAAATCGTAACAGGTTTGACTCTTCCCTAAGTGACCATCCCTACAGCACTAGATTTCGGGGATATTTTCTTACCCGATACATAACAAAACATTGTATAAAAGAGGAACGTACTACCGCTGCTTAAGTTTCTACAACCACCTGCCAAATAACATTAAAAATTGTTCAAACGAAAATATTTCTCTAAAACGTGTTCGAGATTTTCTGTGTGATATTGAACCCTACTCAGTGGATGAATACTATAATTATAATTTTTAATGCAAATAATTCATACGTGGATCATTTTTAAAATGTTAGTTATGTGATATGTTAGGTATCTATATGTGACTTTTCTGATTTTAATATCTAAGACTCTTCTCTTTGTATTTGTTTTGTATTGTATGACGTATTTCTCAGACCAAATATTTACTCTGTTGAAATAAAAAACTTACTTACTTACCTACTTACTTATTCAATCAAATAAATAAAAATTACCCCAACATGTGTGTGCTGCAAAGGTGTTTAGATAATTTTTACAAACTCTAGGTGCTCATATTGAAAATACGTATTATTATTTTTTGCCTGGAAATATTAACTTTATTATTAATACATTATTATTACATACATCATTAAATATGAGTTTATTTCGAAGATTGTAAAATATATGGATTAAAACAAGCTATAGCTTTTTTCCTGCAAACTGATTGGGGAATAAAACTGCAAATGCAAAATGTCCAATTTGGCAACATCGTTAAAATTATAAATTCTAAAACTTAATTTCGGCCATATCTGTATAATGAAGTGTCTAATTTCAATTTAAATAGTGAAAGTTGTATCACTATAAGTTACTATCTCCCAAATTTTGAGGTTGCTAAGATAATGGTTTAGAAATTATCACTGAAATTCAATATTTCAATTTTTGGAAGCCCCATAACCATAAGGAAACCAGATAGGACAAAAATGTATACATAAATAAGTTTGGAATTTTTTTGAAAGGTGATTTCATTAATTCTTAATTTTCTCTATCCCCTCTTAAAATATTTGTACTTAGTCATAGTTAACCCTGTATAAGTATATACATTATTTTGACTCCCTCTGTGTGCCCTGTCATTTTTGATAACTAGTTTTTGGACACCCTGTAGATAGTATATTATATCCATTTTTATATATATTTGTATAGCCAAAAAAGCGAAATCTCAAAATAGACAAAAATATTTTATTTATTATTATATAGTAGAGATAAGAGGATAGAAGTCATATATACACCGTGTTTTACTTTTCATGGAGCCACCCTTGTAACTCGCTTACTTGTTATTCAATTGTTCTGAATTTTTGACAGCTTATACATATTTATAAAGTAACTATTTTGACATTGTGAGGTGTTAATTTGGTTATAGATGTTCCATGTAGTATCGAAAAAGGGAACCAATTTTTTTAAAAATGATATTAGTGATTTTTTTATTCTTGTTCAGCATCGTTAAAAACTCCTGTACCAAATTTTGCCAACCTACCTTAAACTTTTTTTTTGTGGACAATTATTTTTTTTGATAATGGTAATGATACTAAACTTAATAAAAAAGAAGCAGTTCAAAACATTAAACTGTTAAAAACTTAATTTTTGGATAATGTAATATATGAGTACCTACCCAAAATTTTAAGTTTTGTTATGGTCGCATATCTGTCAACTTTAAAACTAATGCAGTTAGATAAACAGTTTAATGTTACTGCTTCATTTTACCTTGACCTTACCTTTCCTTGACGTTTGAGATATCATTATTTTCTTCAGAAGTAACTTTGAAACTGGCGAGCAGTGTGACAGTATCATTCAATTGTTTTCAAAATATACTTTGCTTAATCGTAAAAGATATGAAATTCATCAGCATGTTCTAAAAAAATTGAATTGTCGATTTTCTTGCAAACGGTTGGTTTTTTTGACTTGAAACAAGAATATCAAATTTTTAGATAAACTTTCATTCTTTAAAAAAGTTATAGCCAATAAACAAATTTAAAAAAATAACTTTAAGGCTACATAGCTCCGTAACTTCGTTAATATTGACATTTTCGATTTTCGAGAAAGTATTACATAAACTTGACATTATTTTTTCGAGTAGTGTCAACTGTCTCAATGTGAGATATTTTGTGTTTTTTTTAGTCAATTTAATTTGTAAAACCAACTCCTTGACTGATCCATTATGAGTGAGGGATTATTTGTTAATATTTTTATATTTTAGTGGCAGGAATATCTGATTAAGAAAAAAGTAAAAAAAGTTGCCACAAATAAATAACTACAGACAATATCTAAATATGAGGGGCTCAATATTATAAGCTTATGCATAACATTCCTTAAAGAATTAAAATCGTGATTTGATTAAGATAATGTTGTATTATATTATTAATTTCGCCTACTATTAGCCAGCTCCAATATTTAGTTTAGGAAAATATATGTCCATTTTTAATTTTTCAGTATTTTTTAAGTGTATGGTTGTATATAACATACCTATGTCAAAAAGTTTTTGCATCTGTACCATGTTTATAAATACAGTGAGTATGCGTAAAAGTACGGAATAAATTTATTTAAAAATCAGGTGTTTGTGTTTTGGAAAATCTCTAGAACCCGTCAATTTGTATTACTAGTTGTGCATTATTTAAACCAGTTTTCATGTGTACAGGATGAAGCAAAACAAAGTTATAATATAGTCAACTTTTTTAAATGGAATGTATTCAATTTGCCATGAAATTCTAAGTATATTTAACCTTTTTCGAAAAAATCATTCAATAACAAGTAGGTATTCAGATCTGTACTGTAAGTAAAATTGCCAAGAAATTTCGAAATAATAATAAACCACTTAAAACAAAAACAGTTAAATTGAATGTTCAAAATACTATTCATTGACTTCTTGACAAGCCTATGTACAAAAATCATCTTGAATATAATTTAAGATGTTTCCCTCAATTTTTCTCATTCCTCGCCTTATTCGGTTTTTGAAGTTTAAGGCCTGTTTGCAGAAACCTTAGATTTTTAAATAACCCCATAAAAGGTAATCCATGGGTGTAAGGTCGGGTGATCCTAGAGGCCACTCTATTGTTTCACATCTTTCAATCCAACAGCCATTAAAACATTCATTTAAATTAGAGATGGGCGGAACATGACTGACCCGGCTCTTAGAACTGCTCTGAGTGAACCGGTTCCTTCTAAAGATCCGACTCGGATCTCAGATCTTTGTAGGCACAGAATGTTAACGTGCAGTATTGTACCGAAGTCATGAAATGAAGAGTTGAGCGAGCAGCTCCGAGTCCCGACGCGACGGTTAGATGACCACAGGTGCTCGAATAAAAACATTGTTTTTCTGTGTTATTATTATTTTTGTTGGTATACTAAGCCTTTATTAAAGTCTGCAAATTTAGTGTCCCCGAATTTTGAAAAATATATCTTATGCAAATTAGATCGTTTGGTTGGGTTAAGTTATATATGATTTATAGTAGGTATTTACATGCTTTTACAATAATAATGACACTCTCAAAACAGTTTGTGAACTTCTGAGTAGAAATTTCATTAAATCTCTTTTGGTGAGTGAAACAACTAAGAACTAATGTTAAAAGTAGATTTCATTGCAAATATGTCAGCAGTAGATATCGCAAAATTCATTTTAAAGAGTGTCATTATTATTGCAAACGATTGTACACATTTATTATTTTTTAATCTTTATCATTTTATGTAGAAGTTGTAATGCTACAAGAAAATTTTTGCTCGCGCTTAAGGGGAAGAATTTATATCAAATTCTATACCGACATGTGAAAACAAACTTGCACCGGACAGTTTGTACAATGCAGGTATAGATTATAGAAAATATAGTACTATATTTTCTATGGTATAGATTGTGCGCTGTGTGCTGTGACCTGCATAAAACAGATACATGCGTCTGCGTACAAACACTACAAGGTAGAGGGAAGGGATCTATTGTGAGTTTGGGATTTGGGACGAATCCGGCTCTAATGTGCCGGTTCACTGTACCGGTACACTACAAAGATCCAGAACCGGTGAACCGGATCAGTGAAATGAACCGGATTTCCCATCTCTAATTTAAATAAGTATTGAGCCAGGTACTCATATGCGCTCCGTATCTGTATTTGTATCATGTATTGTAACATAAATTTATAGTGTGTATGTCTTGTGCTCCGTATTTGCGAACACGCTGCAATCCATTTTAGTGATCCGTATCTGTATTTGTATCATGTATTGTAGCATAAATTTAGTGCAATCCATTTTGGCGATCCGAGCGCCTGTCGGTAAACTCGTGAACACAAAGAGGAACAGTGTAGTAGTGGACGGTTCATAGTAGGAGCAGGAGAGGAACACAAGTTAATACGTGTTAAGTGTATTGTATATCAGGCAGCGCCAGCGTTGCGTTATTTATTCTGTAAAATTTAGGTGATTTATGGAATTTAGTGAGATTTAATCGAGGCATACAAGAATATCCCAATTTTGTGGGATCCGAAAAATAAACAAGTATTGTAATCTTGTAAATATATCTCCACTTGCCAAATTCTCAAAGTCGCAGCTAATCTGTAGCGGGACTCCTGAAATCTCGATGTCGTGTTATTGATATCGAGATTATTTTGTTGTCGATCTCGATTTATCAGTATCGAAATATAAATTGGTACTCTTGAAGCGCATTGAAATGATACTCGGGTATATTCGACAAATCGAGTGTAATGTGAAACAAATTTCCAGCTGCCTAACATACGGGCTTTAGTTATCTATCTATTTCTATGACCCAGTCACGCTGTTTATGTGAATTTAAAAATGAATGTGAACAAATAAATAAATAAATAAAAGCTTATATGTACATATATATTTAATATATAAACCTACTTCATTTACGTTAGTGAGTTTAGTGTAGGTGTATCTCCATACTCAACGCATTGATATTTCTTCACTCTAAATTAATTTTTATTTAAAAGATAAAATGTTGCCTGTGAATATAATGATTGTTCAAGAATTAGAGCAACGAGAAGCATTTAGAATTCAAAATATTGGAAGAAGACAATTATGAGATACAGCTGACCCATTGTCTTTACCTGACACAAGATTTGTGGAATTGTTTTGCTTAAATAAAGATATGGTTCATTATTTAATTATTTCTATTGTTCCACATTTAAAAGAAGTAAGAGTCAGAAGTTTATCCTAATATTAAAATATTTTGTGCTCTGCGATTCTATGCAACAGGAGAATATCAACAAAGTATAGGAACAAGTAGACTTCATGCTGCAAGTCAGCAAACTATTAGTAAGTGCATAAAAGAAGTTACTGAAAGAATTTACCAAAACCTTTCCAATAACTGGATAAAATTTCCACAAACTGTTAGAGAAAAAAATATTATTAAAGAGGCATTTATGGCAAGAACAAGATTCCCAGGTAAATATGTAGTACTATACTGTTATTTATTTATTTAAGGCATCCTAATTTTTTAAAAAGGTGTAATTGGATGTATCGATTGTACCCACATATCAATGATTGCTCATAAACAAGAAGAACATAATTATGTTCAGATAGTAAGAAGTTAATCTATATATAAGTATTTTATATGATTTTGAAATAATTATTTTTAGATTTGTGACTACAATTTAAGAATTCTCAACATTAATGCTAAGCATGCTGGTGCGACTCATGACGCTTATATATGGCGATTATCTGCAGTCCAACGGGAGTTAGAAATTTGTTATCGAAATGGTGATAGTAATTCTTGGTTGCTTGGGGACTCTGGATACCCACAACAACCATGCTTAAAGACACCAATTCAAAATGCTGCTCCCAATACTCCAGAAGATCGTTACAATTTGAGACATGCTTCAGCACGTAACTGTATTGAACGTTGTAATGGTGTTCTGAAATCCAGATTCAGGTGTCTCTCGGGAGAGAGACAGTTACGGTATAATCCAGAATTGGTTGGAATAATTACCTACCACAGTTTGTGCTATTTTACATAATATTTGCATTACTGGTGGACAACAATGGGATCAAAACTTGATCATTGAAGAGCCTGAAAAAGCCTGATAGAGGCTTTACAAATTATCGTAGAACCAATTGAGATATTAAACGAAGGCCGAGCCATTTGGAATAAAATTATTCAAAACTATTTTAGATAAATTTAATTGATACTATACTTACCTATTTTTTATGATAATTTATTGACTTAATAATGAAACAATCATTTTAAAATTGATCCTTTAAGTAATATTAATATGTAGTGTCACTTTTTACTTTTCGTAGATTCATTTTAGTAAATAATGTATATATAAATATATAAAAACTGCATCAATAAAAAAATTATCTTATTAAAAATATATTTATTATTACACTCATACACACTATACATTCCCATATAAACATGTAATACTCACTCTTGTTTGTTTAATAACTTTATAATGGCATCAGTTAATCGTTCAATATTATTTGATATATTTTGCAAATTGTTATTAATCATCAACTGACCCATAGTTTCTGACTGTAACACTGAACCTCTGGGCCGCCTTGATGTTCAGTGAGACAGTGAGGTGTCAGATGTCGTTGGCTGAGGTGTCAAAGGCCCCAAACTTCAGAAGTTTCTGAAGGTGGACCGCTCATTCCTTCAGATGTAACAGCTTCTATTGGCTGAGGGGAATGAGTAATATAAATAATTTCTTCCTGTACAGGTGGCAATTGCCAGGAAGTTGATGGACCAGCCTCTAGATGATGTAGTATAGAAGGCCTCTAATAAATGTATATATAATTTAAACATATGCTCTAATGAAAACAATATAAATAATTTGAAGTTATTAAATAATTAATAAATTAATCACCTGACTTTTAAGTCCAATTCCTTCTAACACACCATCACCTTCCAAGGAACTTCTTCCAATTAGGCTCATCAGTCTCTCTTCCTGTGGTGTCAATTTTTTTTCTAAAGATGGTCTCCCTCCTGTTTTACTACGCTGAGTTCTTATTTCAGCGTATTTTTGTTTTATATTGTATTTCGTCAGTAAAAGACCGAAAGAAATAAATTAGGCATTAGAAAACAATTAACATTTTCTTAAAGATAACATTTATTATACTAGGTACTTACTTTTTGCCATTTAGTTGCAGTTTTCATGCCATGTCCTAACGAATTTAATTTTTCTGCCAATTCGTTCTAAAGTTTCTGCACTTGATGTTTGGCACTTTCCGGTAGCCATTTCGGGATGTTCAGTAACAAAATCCAGAATATAATCCCACATCGTTGGTGTAATTTTCATTCTCTTTGCAGGCTCCATTTTCTTAAAGAAAGTGGATGATGTATAAAAATAAGAAAACAATCACAAATAAATATATATTACCCTTGTTTGTATATTTATATTTATCTTTTTATATATCGAGAACAGAAAATAAAAGTATTTTTTTTATGATTTTAT
Source organism: Monochamus saltuarius (assembly GCA_025584915.1). NCBI lineage: Eukaryota > Metazoa > Arthropoda > Insecta > Coleoptera > Cerambycidae > Monochamus > Monochamus saltuarius. The sequence continues at coordinate 38,118,954 of CM046721.1, read as the reverse complement.
GCAGTTACTTTTCTAAACGCTTTGAACAAACTAATGAAAATATACAGACACAAAGCAAGTGAATGAGAAATATCAATTTCTCTAGTAATATATACAAAAGACATCATTAATAACCTAACACAGTATACCTTACCACTTCAAGAAAAGATAAAATAAATGGGTATATACTTGTAAACATTTCCTAGTCTTTATAGTCTAAGAGCCAGTGGTCGGCAACCTATAAGTAAATGATTATACGTGAAATTTTGCACAGTGAGTCTCTTATACCTATCATTCATGAGGTGGGGACTCGCTAAGCCCGGCGAGGCCAACTCAAGAGATATTCAGGTGCGAGAAGTATGAAAATGTAACCAACTTCGTTATTAAATGAACAAAGCTGCCGTTTGAAAATTTTAAAATACACAATTATTATTATATAAAAATAACAAAGGCAGACGATTACCGTGCTTCCAAGGTCATGGCAAGATAAGGAAAAATGAGTATAATACGAATACGCGATTTAAAAAAAATTAAATGTATATTTACACCAAAAATAATATTTTCAAATCATTATATAAACCTCCTTTACAGATTGCCACTGACCACTAGCAGCAATTCAACTCGGTGTCGGCCTGACGCGATGTTGCGTCTAATTAATGCTATAAATTATTTTTTTAAAGTATGCAATTAACATTTTAAATTTCAGCATAAAAAAATATTTAATATTGAAATTACAAAACTCCAACAGATCAAAATAAACCATTCACATTTGATTACATAAATAGCGTAATCACATCCAATACTAAATTAAATTATTCAGAGAGGCTGAAACGTGTTTTGTATTTAAATACAGACAGTAATAAAAAAATCTCAGTGATCAGCAATCTCGCAAGCCAAGTCTTGACCTACCGTATTTAGGTCAATAACCTTGTTTTTTTATGTCTAATCAATGACAAGCACTGAGAACCGCTAAATAACAGAAACAAACAGTAATTAAATTTGTATTTTTATAAACACCCGTTGTAGATAGGAAGTTATGAGACTTTTATAATAAATGCCAACCTTAAAAATGCAACAATTTTTAAAGGTACCTCAAAGAATAGATGAATATGGATACATTTTAGATTGCAAAAAAGAAGTTTGAAATTAATTTCACTACAGTACCGAATATCCTTTATTATATGTATGTTGTCCTGAGTGACGATGTTGCTCGACTTCTATATAGCTTCAATTGGAATTGTTGGAGATTTGATATATATTAGCTTAAACTACCTTTCTAATACAGTAAAAAATGTTACAAAAGCTAATAATAAAGAATACATGGGTAGATATTGTGAGTGTAATTCAATGCTGGTCAGGGCTTTAGTCCGCAGAGTAGTTAGTTTCACACAATATTGTTAATACCTAAAAATATATAAAATAGCTTCCATACTTGTACTCGTCAGAAAATCTTCATCATCAGAAAATTTGTAGCGTACCAGGAGCGTCCTGTTACCAATTGTTATGGGGTGATTTGTTTATCTTTTGAAAGGTGGAGTAAACATTTTTTTTTTGATTTTCTGTCTTTATTAGGCCAAACACATGGTTAAAATAAACGACGTTATGACTGAATCACTATGCAACTATAAATAAAAATTGATGGATCCCAGCTGTTTAAAAAAAAAACGAACACATGATTTTTTAAATAAATTTATTCCATATTGTTGCGTATACTCAATGTATAATAAAAAGCAAGCCATTTTAAAATTTTTTTTTTGTGCATGTTATTTTTGGCCTTTTGGTGTCCAAATCTATAGTTGTTAGGGCTCTTAGCATAACTGAAAATGCAACTGATATAAAAATATATTTTCGTTGAATTGCATTGATTTTACATCTAATAAATAGTTTTACACAAACACACGGTATATGTATAAATTTTACAGAATGCAGTGGAGCCAATGCAAGTGGATGCGCCACCTGAAGATAACGATAATAATGAAGATGAAAACTATGTAGTTGAAAATCCTTCTTTAGATTTGGAAGTATATGCTAATAGCTACATTGGTTTAGCCAAATTATACCGTCTTATTTATATAGCAGATCATTGTCCAACTCTTAGATTAGAAGCGCTTAAAATGGCAATATCATATGTTATGACCACCTACAATGTTAATTTATACCAGGTACTTCATCAAAAGTTAGGAGAAGTTACAACATCTATGAGTGTCCCTGATGTAGCAGCTCCATCAACTTCACAAGATATTCCAACTATGGATAGCATGTGGATGGAAACTAGATCAAAAAAAGCTGCTCTAAAATTAGAAAAATTAGATAACGATTTGAAAAATTATAAATCAAATTCTATAAAGGAAAGTATTCGAAGAGGTCATGATGATTTAGGAGATCATTATCTTGATTGTGGAGATTTGTCAAATGCTTTAAAATGTTACTCCAGAGCTAGAGATTATTGTACCAGTGGAAAACATATAGTCAACATGTGCTTAAATGTTATTAAAGTATCCGTACACCTTGAAAATTGGTCTCACGTACTGAGTTATGTATCTAAAGCTGAAGGGACACCAGATTTTTCTGATACTCAAACAAAAGATGCAAATCAAATAATTTTGACAAAACTAAAATGTGCTGCTGGATTAGCCGAACTTGCTACAAAAAAGTTCAAGTCAGCTGCAAAACATTTTCTGCAAGCAAATTTAGATCATTGTGATTTTCCAGAATTACTTTCTCCAAATAATGTTGCTATGTATGGGGGACTCTGTGCACTTGCCACTTTTGATAGACATGAATTACAAAAAAATGTTATATTTAGTAGTTCCTTCAAACTGTTTTTGGAATTAGAACCTCAGTTACGAGATATAATTTTTAAATTTTATGAATCAAAATACGCATCATGTTTAAAACTGTTGGATGAAATCAAGGATAATATTTTATTGGACATGTATCTTGCTCCTCATGTAAATACATTATATACACAGATTAGAAATAGGGCTTTGATCCAGTATTTCAGCCCTTATTTATCTGCAGATATGCATAAAATGGCCATAGCTTTCAATAGAACTGTTTCTGCATTAGAAGATGAATTAATGCAGTTAATTTTAGATGGTCAAATTCAAGCCCGCATTGACTCTCATAACAAAATTTTATTTGCTAAAGATGTTGATCAAAGGAGTACTACATTTGAAAAAAGTTTATTGATGGGAAAGGAATATCAAAGGAGGACCAGAATGCTAATTCTAAGAGCTGCAGTTTTAAAAAATAAAATTCATGTTAAGGTAATTTTCAGTTTATTAACAACTTCACGAAAATAAAAAAATATTGCTTAAACTTTAATTTTTGAGGATATATTAGTATAAGGTTTCTTCAATTGTTAGTTAGTTTTTAGGTATAAGTTCAATGTAATAAAAGTCACACAAATAATTTGTTTATATTACAGAGTCCACAAAGAGAGTCAAGCCAGGCAGTAGAGATTACAGTAACACCAGGTACAAGTAATGTTTTAACTGCAAGAAATTAAAAAAATATTGTAACATTTTGCATTTTATAGTAAAGTTTTGTTATTTATTGTTTTCATTCTCATTATTTATTAAAATTAATTTTATGACTGTTTTATATATTGCAAGAAAATTAACATTAATTTTTATGTCTGATAGAGTTTTTACTAGTAATAAAAAGGTTCTATGATTTTGTAAAGACCAGATTTAAAACTCATTTATTCAAGAGCTACTAAAAATATAGACTTAGTACAGTGCCAATGCCTCAAAAGACAAAACTTTTGTTTGCAAATGGTCTATCTATCCAAATCTACAAAAAAATACTTATAACATTGTTTTATGACAATGAAATTTTTCAAATCTCTAATTCCAATGCCACCATATATCCGATGAGTTACAGAATAAATATACATAATTTATTCTGTGCCTGTTACAAAATAGTAGAGAGTAACTGAGTGACTAATTCACAGCACTTAGATGGGTACAGGAGGTGAAGGTTGCAAGGGAAAAGATTCCAAAGGAGTATGACTAAAGAAGGGTTCAAAGAACACGAATAGGGTGTTTTCTATATATAAACATTTGCCTATATTTGTATTTTAATGCATACTATAACATATACATAAACACCTAAAAGAGTTTATATTACCTATTTCATAAGAATTTATTAAATATTTAATAATAAAAAACTGTATAAATTAAAATTACAAAACGATTTGTAAAACATCACCTCATTGGTTGTGACATCGATGACATCACTACTCATATAAATGGCGGATGGTGTATGTCAAGTCGTACGTTTGCCTTGTATTAAGTTTTGTTTTGGGAATTATTATTATTATTACAATTATTAAAAGCTTACCAGGTGTTCTGTGATTAACAGTGATTGTGTTGTATATTCGCAAAACGAGAAATGGCTTCTCAGAGTTTTGTTAAAGCCTCAACAAACAATTTAACGTGTGTTTATATTTTTATGGTTACCGAATTTATAAAGAATGACGAACGCTTCAATGCAGCCGAATTTAAAGGTGTTAGTGCAGCAGCGTAAGTAAGCATAATTACTTAAACTTAACTTAATTAAATACCTTACATTTCGTGAATAATATAATATGCGAAAGCTATTTACCCACAAAAAATATGCTGTTATTCAAGATAACCTATAATATGCATAACTATAAAAGTTGTTACATACACTAAATTGCATGTTATGTAATAATGTAATGTTAATTAGCTAAATATTTATTATTTACAGAGCTTCACGAGAAAAATATGGTGACAGTGCAATTGGATATGTGGAGTTGAAGCGAGAAGGTCCTTTGTGTACTGTAAAAGCAAGAATTTGTCCAGAACACAGAGTTCGATCTAAGGCATATGCTATATGTAGAGCATGTGTATTGCACAGTACAAGCCCAGCGCTATAGGACATGATCCCAGGCGTTGGGTTTCCTTCTAGAAAGGCTTGCACGGCTAAGAAGTAACAACTAGCGTTTGAATCATCTGCGTTTTGAAGACCGTTGATGTTAGCATAGGCAATAACGCTCCACCCACGCTCTATGTACTATGAAGCAGTTTCAAGTGAACCAACCACTCTGTTTATGGCTCGACTGCATATATATCACAGTTTCCCTCTAGAAGCAACGCAAACATGTGGCTGATGATACAATCAGACGTGTATCATAAAGCATACATTAAGGATACACACTGGTTATACCTTTACTGCATGTGTATTGCACAGTACAAGCACAGCGCAATAGGACACGATCCCAGGCGTTGGGTTTCCTTCTAGAAAGGCTTGCACGGCTAAGAAGTAACAACTAGCGTTTGAATCATCTGCGTTTTGAAGACCGTTGATGTTAGTATAGGCAATAACGCTCTACACACGCTCTATGTACTATGAAGCAGTTTCAAGTGAACCAACCACTCTGTTTATGGCTCGACTGCTTATATATCACACTATCGCTCTAGAAGCAACACAAACACGTGGCTGCTGATACAAAAAGACGTGCATCACGATACATACATTAAGGATACACACTGGTTATACCTTTACTGCATGTGTATTCCACAGTACAAGCCCAGCGCTATAGGACACGATCTCAGGTGTTGGGTTTCCTTCTAGAAAGGCTTGCACTGCTAAGATGTAACAACTTAGCAGTTGAATCATCCGCGTTTGCCAGACGGTTGTTGTTGGTATGGGCAATAACGCCCTACACACGCTCTATGGACTATGAAGTACTTTCAAGTGAGACAACCACTCTGTTTATGGCTCGACTGCTTATATATCATAGTTTCCTTCTAGAAGCAACACAAACACGTGGCTGCTGATACAATCAGACGTGCATCACGATACAGACAATAAGGATACACACTGGTTCTACCTTTACTGCATGTGTATTGCACAGTACAAGCACAGCGCTATAAAACACGATCCCAGGCGTTGGGTTTCCTTCTAGAAAGGCTTGCACTGCTAAGAAGTAACAACTTAGCGTTTGTAAAACCGTTATTGCTCTATGCTATATGTCAGACGTTTTAGTGGAATCTATAATAGGTGCTTACAAGATTAAAGACACTAAATACATGATGCGAGGCCGAAATTTAGAAAAAGAAGTTGTCAGAATTGTCGAAAATAAATTAAATATAAAGGTAAAAGATTGTGGACTGTTCATGTTACCAACATATCCTATTTTCGGAGCTTCACCAGACGGAATTTCACTAGAATATGTGGTAGAAATTAAATGTCCAAGCAGTGAAAAAACTGTAAAAAATTATATAAAACATGATCAGATCACTGAAAAATTTAAAGCTCAAATTACAGATGTTGTGTGCAAAGAAACAAAAAGGACTTTTTTGTGTTGCTGACCCGGAGTTTGAAAAAAACAATAATGTCAAAATTTTAGTTATAGAATTTGATGATAATTACATAAAAAAGATCATATCTGAAAGTTTAGCAAATTTTGTTTTTCCAAAATTAATTAAAACTGTAAGCGACAATTAAGCTACTTTTTTTAAATTGCACGTTTATTAATGGTATTTTATTTATTTTAATAAATCTTCAGTTAAAACACCATTAACTTTCTATAGTTCAAAAAGTAAATTTTCAATTTGTAATAATGGACAAAATAGGTAATTTTTTTCACTTGTGGATGTTGACAAACATTTTTTATGTTAACTATTGTGTGTCTGTATGTCACTACTAAACAGTGAAAAAAAAAACATTTTACAATATTTCACTATTAATTGATTACTTGATATTAGTTATATTTATAAAATAGGAAATCATGGCAGTCACATTTTATATTTATCTAGTTATTAGTGTTGTGTCCAGCTTGATAACGGTATATGCAACTGACTTGTATAAATGTTGTACAGGGTGGGCAAATAAGCAAGGTAAGCGGCTGTATCTCAGAAACTAATGATCGTAGAGAGCTACGGTAAAAAAATGTATAGGTAAAGTGGGGAAGGGAAAATGCTGGAAATTATTTTCAATTTTCCAAGATGGCCGCCAGTGGGCGTTTCCACCATCTTGAATTACATAAAGTTACGTTTCTCGCGATTTTCCCCAATGAATGTAACAAAAAAGTATTTGCGTTTTAATGTTAACTTAAAATCGAACATTTTTTGTAAAAACAATTTTTCTCTATCTTTCGAAATAAAGTGGTGGGGGGTATTTGAATGTTGTTTTAAATAAATGCCTGTAACTTCGAAACGGCTTAATGGATTTGGATAAATTTGGTATCATTGAAAAGAGCATTTCTTGCGCTTTTAGGTTTCTTGTAGTCATGACAGTTGTGACCTACACGACGCCGATAGAGGGCGTTATTCGATATTATAACCAAAATATTGGATCTTCTCAAAAAATTTAAATGCGATGATATGACTTTTTAGACTAGAAAATAGACAAATGACCAACCAATAAGCCTGCGCAAACCGCATCTTAATATCTTTTTATCACTCCAGATATTTTTATGAAATTTTGTACACACCTATTAATCATTAAGGAGCATTGTTTGATGTAAAAAATGTTTTAATATCTTTGCCAATGACGTCTCAATGAACTTGGGGAAAAAACTTTATTGGTTTTCATTTTTTTCCGTGAAAATGGTGCGTCGTACGAGAGAGTAAGATTTTAAAAATAATGTTAATTTTTAGAAAAAGCAATGGCGTACCATTTTTTTCTTCAAAAATGTTTAGTTCAAACCTCGTACCTCATTGCCTCATTGGCAAAGATTTTAAAACATTTTTTACATCAAACAATGCTTCTTAATGATTAATAGGTGTGTAAAAAATTTCATAAAAATATTTGGAGTGATAAGAAAATTATAATAAAAAAGTAAATTTTTTCTTAAAACTGTAACACCCTGTAGCTCAAAAATTAAGAGGTTTAGGACATATGTTGATATTAAGTTTTCTTCTTAAAATGACCCAAGGATTCACACTCTTAAGTATCAGCATTCAATTAATAAACACCCTGTATACAGTGACCGGCAAACAGTTAGACACAAATGGGAAACTTGGTTATTATTAATTTCTCAGAATTTTATTCTTGATTAAAGTTTCTGTATCATTTCAAACTCAAAACGCATATATCAAAATTTAAATACCTATCTATTTTTGGATAAGAGGTAGATTCAAATATGTCAAAGTGGGGCAAGAGTAAATTGGAAGCAAATTCATAATTATCCTGTAATACCTGTGTATTGGTGGTTGAAAACATGCAAAAAATTGAAAAAAATGATTTTGTTGAGTAGACGGGTGTGATTCGGTATTTTATGTCTGCTCTCAGTTTCAAATAACTTTTGTAAATAACTTTTTTTAATATTTCAAAAAATAAGGGTACTTTACTCTGGCCCCTCTAATATTTTTTAATCTACCTTGTATCCAAAAAGAGATATTTTAATTTTGATAGGTTCAATTTGAATTTGAAATGATACAGAAACTTTTATCAAGAATAAAATTTTCTGATAAATTAATAATAAACAAGTTCCCCATTTGTGTCCAACTTTCTGCCGGTCACTGTATCTGTTCATTTAAACTTTAATAAATATTATTTTTCTAAATACTACCTCTTATTATTAACCTCTATTTAATTTTTTTTATTAAAATATAAAACCACCAGTACATATTTTAATCATTTTATAATAGATACATATTTAGTATGTACAACAGATTGTAGTGATACAATCAATCAATCCATGTTATGTGATACACATTTTTAGTTGAAATTACATAGTATACTTTTTTCAGTGTGAGATTTTTGATTAGGCAAATATAGTTTAATAAACAACCCTTGACTGATCCTCTTGGCGCAAGGATTAATTTAATTAATTTTTTCCACAGGTGGCAAAAAAACTAAAATTATGCCACAAATAAATAGCTACAATACATAGTATACTTTTTATGATTTGGATTTTTAAAAAATTAAACGATTTTAAGTTAGTATCCTTATGCAGGGGTTTCCACCCTTTTTATCACATCGACCCCTTTTAAAAAAAATTATTAAACTGTTGATCTTATTGATTTTTATATCATTTTATAATCGAGGTTTGTAAATTAATGAGAGCACAAGCAATAATAATAATGCAATCTGTATGAGCCAGAAAACTGTGATCTATTACTGATTGAGGTTTTAAATATTGAAATTCTCGAACTCGACGAATAACTCGTTCTATATGTATTCGTAAACTAGCTATACGCTTAGTTTCGAGTACTTCTAATTTTGTAGGCTTTTCTGCACTGAGGACACTAGGAGGCCTAATTAAGTGGCAGTTGCGTTCATGTAATAATTTACCAATATCCTTGAATCCTCTGTCAGCCATCACACCACATCCTGCCGGAATAATTTGTAGGTAACCACTGTCTTCAACTAATAATGAATCACTTCACTTATTCTTCCTCCATATCCTTTTGATATGAAATTTATAAATCCGTCTGGAGTTGATGAAATCACATATTTTAATGTATTGCATTTCTTGTATTCAGACCATGTAAGGGCCTGCTTCAGGATCAGATGGTTTTTCAATCTGAATTTCTAAGCAGTCTATTATGGACTTGCACATTGCTGTAGCGTGCTCTAAATGCAATAGGTAGCAATTGTATTATTTTCCTTTTTTCCGACCAGTATATTAGTGTTCACAAAAAATGTTCAATTTGCACTAACGACTATTTGAATATCTTGGAACAGTTAGAATGTGACATTCCAAATGAATCTCCTAACCGTGAGAATGAATCGTTTAATTTTATTTTCATTAGTGTCAAAAGCACACTATCTTTATTTAATTTAGTTTTTGAGCAGAGCAAATCAACAATGTTAAACCTTAAAAACTAGGAATATATATAATGAAGCGAATGCGCCTGCGTGCGCTTAACGCGGTTCGGAGAATGTATTAGTTTTAGTTTGAGTTCCGAGCGAGTATTGTAAAGTCAGGGCTCGTAGTAGGAGCGCTTCTCTCTCACTCAGTTATTAACAGTAGTTATTATACTTATGTTGTGTTTAAAAGTAATATACCGAGTATTTAATCCCTAATCAGTGTTTTAATCAATAAGCAAAGCAGAAAACAATTGCAAATCACGCGGGTGCAAGCCCCAACAAACAAAATGGGGAAACCACTTATCAAGTACACCTATATAACTTTTTGGTTTTCTTGCAATCATAGTTCTAGTAACATTTAAAGCTTGCGTCTGTTCATCTTGTCTTTAAATTTAACAGTAATAAAACTAAAATAAATCAAAACTAAAGAAATTATTCAAAATGGGCACCATTTTTTCTGTAGCATAAATTTACTCTTCGCCGAAAATTTAAATTTACTCTAATAAATCTAATTGATGATAATAATACGATTCCACAAATCTTCTCGGGATTCAATTCGTGAGGAATAAACAAAATCTTTCAATGTTCCCCAAAGAAAATAATCACATTTGTTGACGGTGGCGATCCTGGTGGCCAATTTTAAAGATAATTATTTCTTTGTCCTAACCATTTATTTGGAAACTTTAAATTCAATAAGTCTAACAGTTGCACTAAAATGAGGTGGTGCCCCATAATTAGGCTTACCATACGTCTCGGTTTGACCGGGACTGTCCCGATTTGAGTTATCGGATCCCGACGTCCCGGTCGGTTAGATGTTTGTCCCGGTTTATCTTGACCATAGCACTGAAATGTTTCATAAGCAACGATTTTAGCTTGCGTTTTACAACTCGCAGTGCAATGTACAATGGTAAATTTATGGTAAAAGTTTACCATAATATTACCAATATTTTTAGTCACGTACCTACAACGGGTGATCGAGAATGATTGACCGGTTTCTAAACGCATCCTGTCTCAAATCAAAACTGAATTCAGCTTGGTATATTACCTACTTTATTTTTCATTCTCTGCGATTTGACGATAGTATTACTAACATTTTGGAAATCTCAATTTACAACAATGTCTATACTTTCATTATTGATATAAGGTTGACAGAGGCATGTTTTCACGATATTATCGTCTCATAGTTGTAACAATTTCGTAAACAGTTTTATAGTAAATTGTTACATTAGTAATGAAGTATAGTAATTGCTGCAACATCAACTATAACGTACTCACTAAGCTCTAATGCAATTAAAATATTTTATATAATTTTTTGTTATAAATATCTGAGAATTTCGTAAATTATTGTTTTCGAATATTATATAGAATGTTTTAGAATATAACTTATCGATTATCATCCAAAAAAAAGATACAAAATACAATTAAGATAAAACTATATTTATTGATAATTTACTTAATGTGTAAATATTTATGTTATTATTTTGACCATAACAAGAAGCATTATTATTATTTTGTATATGTTAGCCTAAATATCGCCAATCGGAACGCAGTATTTTTGAAATGTACATTTTGTCTTGATAATACTTTGACTGACTTTTTTTGAAGCCTATAGTTTAGAGTATTCTTCTTAATCAAAGTTTTCTTCAAATTACTTAATTTTTCTTCCCCGGAGTTGTTTCTGCTGAAGGTTGAATATTACAGACTTTTGATGAATCTTCACTGCTGATCTTATCTGCTGTTAATATAATGATCTCTTCAGATGGATTTGATAATGTATGTTTCCTTTCTTTTTGAACCCATAAGTACATACCTCACCAGTTTTAAGCACTTTTAATTCTGGCTTCTTTTAGTATCAATAACTTTGTCATTAAATCGGGTGCCTTTAAATGTTACAATACTATTTATTTTTAGCTTACCTGTGCCTTCCTTGTCAGCTTTGCATATAGTTTTATTCCAATTTAATTGTTTGCTTGTTGAAAAAAAAGTACCTAATCTGTATTAAATTTTATTGCCGGTAATTTTGATTTACAAGGATATTTGAAAGATTTACATTTTTACGATTACCCACTGCTTACATCTGTTGTATCTTTCTGACAATTTTGATAATACCCACTACATTATACTTTGTATTTAAATTTTGATAAAACTTGTATTATATTAAAATCAGCTTGACAGGAATATATTGATTATTATATCTTCTCTTAAATTTAATAAATAAATATCTACATTTTCTAGAATAATTTTTTTACATGTACCTATACTGGATCATATTATTATAAGATTTGCGAAAATATTTATGAAAATCTATCTTATTAAAATTTAAAATGTAATTCCTGGATAGAATTTATGTTTTACAGCTGGCAAACGCCGTTAACTTCTTTTGTTTCACTCTCCTCGAAATAATATCTACTTTCCCTCATAGTATACTATACCTACTTTAAATGGTGAAGTGTCAATCAAGTGTGTAATTAACAGTATATTCATCAAGTGAGTTATGACCATTAGTCCCCTCAATGATAATAATTGGCAGTTCCGCCTACTGAGAGGCGTTGGCAGTTTAATAATTTTAAAATCTTTTAATTATTCATTCCTTTCCACTTGTTAATTTTTTTTTCCATTTTACACCAATGGAACGTATTTATCGGCTTAAAAATTTCCAAGAATTTACTGGATACACTATTTACTTAGCGAATTATCATTGTAGAAGCCCAGCGTGAGTTATAATAACGCACTATAAAAACCCACGCTATTTGTGTATTGATACTATTAATTGCTCAAAAGCAGTTGAATAATTAATATATAAATTAATAGGAGTAGATAAAATTAGAAAATAAGTTTTTATGAACATGTTTTAAAATGCTTCATGTTAGAGTTGCAGTCCTTTAAATGATAGACAATGAGAATATTTATTTTTAGGAAAACAGGATACTTCAGTTTGTGTGAAATTTTGTATTTGATCATAAATTTGTATGATCATCGTCGACTTGGTTAACATTGAAAAAAGTTATTCGCTCAGAAGCTACTTGTTAGGGTAAATTTTTATTCACAAAATTGTTTTAAAATGTGTATTAGAAACGGCATATTTATCATTATATGTTAAATTTATATACATTTTAGTAGATATTATTCAATTAAAAAGTGATTTATTATTAAAGCTTAAGCAATTTTCATGTAAAAAGTTACTTAAATAATTATTATGGTCAACGCTGGATCATGTGTGAAGGATTTCATCTTGGTCTGCTAGGTATTCAGACCTGAATCCACTACATTTCTAGCAATGAAGTTGCATCTCTTTGAAATTACATCCGATATATCCTGGGAATTTTCCAGCGCGACCGACAGCCTCGACGTCAGAGCTAAATATGTTTCTCTATATTACAAACTTTAAATACAAATATCTCAAATAGCTTTAATTTCCCACAACAAAACTTTATGGCGAAATAGTGAAAAACTTAAAAAAAACTAATCTACCATTTTTTCCGACAACTTAATAAAAAGTAATCTTTTTATCCATTCTTTAAAGGGTTAATTACATAAGTATGTTTAAAGTTTTATTACTACCACCTCCTAAATAAATTTCTTAGGAAAAAATAACTAATATAAATACTTTTCAAATTTTATCTTAAAACTCAATAATATGATTTTTATGGGATCTTATTCTTATATTCCTGTTTTTAGCAGGGACCCGGACCTAAATGTAATAACGGTACCGGTCCGGTTACGGTTCAGTAAGAAAAGTACTATTTCGGTTCGGTTACGGTCCACTAGTTGATATTTCGGTCCGGTTCTGACCAGCTTTTTCTGTCCAAAGGGTTCTTATCGGTTTTCCCTTGTGACGTAATATAATTACAATTATAGTGAAATTCCTATGATCGCTTTTGATATTTTTTCATTTAATTATGCATATGTAAAATTCTACTAGCAAAACTTAAGTACAATAATTTATTAAGTTACTCCACGAGTATGGCATTGAAATATTTTATTTTTTTCATATATTTTCAGGTATTAACAATATTGTGTGAAACTAACTACTCGGTGGACACGCTACGCGTTGAATTACACCCACAATATCTACCCATATATTCCTTATTATTAGCTTTTGTAACAGTAAAAAGAAATATTTTATGTCCTATATATATATATAAAATCATTTTGGGAAGGCGAAGTGGGCAATAAAACATTGGTGAGACGACATGTATACATTAATACATTTATTTAATTTCAATACCTGCTTGTGACAAAGTAGAATTTGCCGACAGCTACCCCACAGCTACCACCGACTTGTACATTAGTCCATTGAAAAGTTACATTTGGGGTTGCATTTTTTAGAGGACGCAATTTTATTGTTTAGATGTGAGGGGGGGGTCAAAAAAAGCTTAACTTGAAGTTTGTGGGGTCACAACCCTCGAGGTTTGGCCGCCATCTTGGAAAAGGGGGTGAAATTGTTTTTAGCATTTATCAGGTAAACTATTGGTTTACAAAAATTTTGTAACATTTTTTATTGCAAATTGATTCCTCTACAATTTTAGTCCAGTAACTTTTTGTTGTAAACAAAAATAACAAAGATATTAAAGAAAAACAATCAAAATTTTTGGACAAATTTTCTTTTGGACGCCATAATTTATTTATTTCTTATTTAAAAAAATGACATTAGACCATTTTTGTAGAGTTCAATGAAGAATTTTTATTATATACTTTTTTTATTATATTCATTAGTTTGGGTTTTACAGCGCTGTGAAGTGAACACTAATTTTCCCTACTGATAAGTATACATTTATATCAATGATATGGCATAGTTTTTAATTATTTTTATAATAATGTTTTTTGTTATAGACATGCTCTAATGTCGTTTTTCTTAAATAAAAAATCAATCAAAATTTTGATTGTTTTTCTTTAATATCTTTGTTATTTTTAATTTTACAACAAAAAGTTACTAGACTAACATTGTAGAGGATTCAATTTGCAATAAAAAATGTGTTTAAACAAATTTTGTATGACCAATAGTTTACCTGATAAATGCTAAAAACCATTAATCCCCTTTTTCCAAGATGGCGACCGAAGTTGGAGGGTTGCGACCCCATAAACTTCAAGTTAAGCTTTTTTTGACTCCCCCCTCACATCTAAACAATAAAATTGCGTCCTCTAAAAATGCAGGCTAAAGCCAAAATAATGTAACATTTCAATGGTCCTAGATAAAATTGGTACATGTCATAAGCAGGTATAAGTTGAAATGAAATAAATATATACATAGATTTATAAAAAATAAAGACTCCCTAAGCACTTGTCGGTAGATAAATCCATAGAAACACAACAACAATGGAAGCTTAAAAAATACAGAAATTAACCCAAAAAACCGTTTTAATTTTTTCCGGTTCGGGTTCGACACTTGGAATAAACTAAAACATGACATGTGTTCAGTTTCGGTTTCGGTCCACAAAAAAATTACGGTTCTGGTCCGGTTTTCTGTCCAAAAACTGTACGGTCCGGGTCCCTGGTTTTTAGGAAGCAAAATGAGCGAAGCTGCTACACAAATATTATACGTAGAGACATTTAATCGGATGAATAAGGATAGCCAGTTGTGGTGGATCGGTGAATGTTTGAATAAGTACGGGTGCTTCTAGAATGAGCGCTAGACGTACACATAAACACACGTAATGTCACTAAATTGTTTTGCTTTATTTAGATACCTAAATATGTCAAACAACTGAAAAATATAAACGTCTGTTCCAACAGCCGTCGAGAACTAGTTCAGAACCGTGAAAAATGTTTGACCAACACCGTTTTACGTCGCATTCGCCGAGAGTACATTAAAAACTGAACTGATTTAACTAGTTCTGGACGGTTCGGAATCGATTCTTGCTGTGTTGGAACAAACCTATAATTGATCTCAAATCATTGTTAGAATTTTTGATAGCTGCTCTGTAAGCTGTATCGCTTTTAAGTTTTAAATAAATTCTTTGTCAGGTACCTAGGTAATGAATTTATTTGTATTGATAAAGTAATTGTAGCGATCTACTTAGGTGAATTTTAAGAGCATAATAACCCTGGAAAGACTTAATTCAGTAAAGGGTTAAAGTGAGTACCTAATATACCTATACCTATTATGGTTATTATTTATTAATTTATATTGTATCAAATATGTATCTATTTTCAGTACAACTAAATGGCTTTATACTTTTTGTACATAAAGCCTAAATTTGATTTACTAAGATTATGACAAATATTTAGTATACCTATTATATAATGTAATGTTGTTTAAAGAAATTGAAAAAAAGTTTTTAATAATATGATATGAATAAATCCCGTATTATGTACTCTCCTACTATACTATTTTGAAAAATGACAAATTCGATAGCTTCCAGTTTAATATATTTTGGCTAATATTTTTTCACAAATTTACAAACCATATTTCTCAAAATTTTAATTAGGTAGGTATGTCAATATGTCAATATTTTCCAAAGCAAACAAATTTCAAACCTTTAAAAACTAATTTTTAACTTAACGTTAGTTTAATTTGTGTATACAACAATTTTTATGCACATTTTTGTGTATATTTATATTTTCAAACGTATGAAAATTTTGAGGTACGCCCATGGTACGAACGGTATTTATTACGATTTTATTTATCTCAGCAATAAACCTTTCCAGGAGAAATGCATTAGTTTCGTTTAGTGCCAACGATGGCGCCATATTACAGAGACCACGTTAATGGGCGAGGGGTCGGACACGTGTCGCGGTGTAGATATAACAATATTATGGATATGGTTAGCGATCTTATAGTCGAGGCAATGAACTAAAAAATTTCTAAAACTAGTTGTGGTGGACGGATCGGAATGCGGTTTTCTGCATTCTCTTCCAAAATTTATTTGTAAAAAATGTGGCGACATGGAATTTCTGACAAATCGGAAAATGAATTGCTGCAGCCAAAAATGCATTCAAAAAATGCATTATTTGAGAGGCCTCTTGGAAGATGTCAAAACTTGGTAAATAATCACGAATATGATGTTCAAATTGACCCCCCGAACACCTGGAGCTCAGGAACGCCGATGAACGTCATCTCCGTGGGACTCTCCCACAAATCACGCGGGAAAGAAGAGAAACTCGGCGCCCGGGGTTTTTTTGGGTCGCTGAATCCAAATCTGGCATCGGCGAACACCCCATGGGCACCTGGTGCGCCGGAACCTGGACGCGAACGTCATCTTCGAGAATTTTCCTGAGAAGAGTGCCAAAAACCACCCGAAAATCATAATAGGGGCGTTTTGTGGGGCGTTGAATCCGAATTTCAAGTCTGAAACGACCCCCCGAATACCTAGTGCACCAGAACCTGACCCTAAACGTCATCGCCGTGGCTTTTCCTGACACAATCATAAAAGGCGAACCGAAAATCGTTATGGGTTTTTTTTTGGGGCGCTGAATCCGAATTTCACGTCGATAACGACCCCCCGAACCCCTGGTGCGGCAGAGAGAGAGGCCTTAGATGAAGAAGACGATCTACTTGAGAATATGCCAGTTGATGAGGAAGAAAATGAACAGAGTTGTGATGTGTCACTTGATGAAGAATTTGATATTTAGTCACGTATTTAAAAATTGATGTTATTCATTTATGAGGTAAGGGAAAGTTAAAGTTGGATTGAATTTGATTTGAGTTCAATAAAAAGTTTTGAAACCCCAATTATATGAATATTGACTTTCTATTCCTTTTATTTCTCTCCTCACATAATTTAAGTAGAATCAACAATTCCACACGATGTCAAGATAAAAGTTCCAGTGCGCCAGGCGTTGGGAAGGTAGTTTTGGGCGTGAAATTCGGTTGTTTTTGGCACTCTTCTCATGAAAATTCTCGGAGATGACGTGCACGTCCGGGTTCGGGGCCACCAGGTGCCGGTGGGATGTTCGACGATGTCATATTTGGATTCAGCGACCCAAAAAATACCCCATAACGATTTTCGGTCCGTCTTTTTCGATTGTGTCTGAAAAAAGCCACGGAGATGTTCAGGGTGAGGTTCCGGTGCACCAGGGGTTCGGGGGGTCGTTATCGACGTGAAATTCGGATTCAACGCACCAAAAAAACCCCCATAACGATTTTCGGTTTGCCTTTTTTGATTCTGTCAGGAAAAGCCACAGAGATGACGTTTAGGGTCAGGTTCTGGTGCACTAGGTGTTCGGGGGGTCGTTTTAGACGTGAAATTTGGATTCAACGCCCTACAAAATGCCCCTATTATGATTTACGGGTGGTTTTTGGCACTCTTCTCAGGAAAATTCTCGGAGATGACGTCCGCGTCCAGGTTCCGGAGCACCAGGTGGCCGTGGGGTGTTCGCCGATGCCAGATTTGGATTCAGGGACTGAAAAAAACCCCGGACACCGAGTTTTTCTTCTTTCCCGCGTGATTTGTGGGAGAGTCCTCACGGAGATGACGTTCATCGGCGTTCCTGAGCTCCAGGTATTCGGGGGGTCAATTTGAACATCATATTCGTGATCAGCGACCTCGAAAACTCCCAAGTATCCGATTTGAGCCAGTTCTGACACTTATTTACCAAGTTTTGACATCTTCCAAGAGGCCTCTCAAATAATGCATTTTTTGAATGCATTTTTGGCTGCAGCAATGCAATTTCCGATTTGTCAGAAATTCCATGTCGCCACATTTTTTACAAATAATTTTTGGAAGAGAATGCAGAAAACCGCATTCCGATCCGTCCACCACAACTAGTTTTAGAACTTTTGGATTTTTTACTAGTTTATTGCCTCGACTATTATAGAATACCTCAATCAACGTTTCTACTGTGATGTAGAACACTGCTTATAAGTCTATGTGTAGAACGCTTTGTGTCTGTAGTTTGTTCTCCGGAATGGTCGCTAGATGTAGCTTAGCTACTCCGTATTAAGGTCCGTTTATATCTACAGACACTGCGTTTCAGACAAGTACCGTGGCAGACACCATTTATTTACATCTAACGTGAAGTGTACCGTGTCAGACATCAACAGACACTGTCGTCGGTGTCGGACGCGGCCGCTCTCACTGGCAGTTACTAAATACAAAACACGTCTGCACGGTCCCGATACTCTATTTACAATGCCCGGTAAGTAGCCACAGACACGTACAGACATGAACTGCGCAGACAAAATATTCTCTCCGAGAATACTAGCCGGCCACGACCCATGTCTGTCGGCGTCTGCGCGACCGTGTTACGATAGATATAAATACGTTAATACACATTGTATAGAATAATATTATTTAGTCTGACACCGCACGTGTCTGACACGAAATGTTCAGACACTTCTATGTGGAAGATTTATCCATAATTGCATTGTTACTAGAAGAAGAAAACCGGAATAAAACTAAAAAAAGAGCAAAACGCATGGCCGTTCATCCTATGCTCAAGAAAAGAATTTAATAGGAATATTTTGTTCCATGTCAGATCCTTTTTCTGATTGTCACTGTATTTTTTATCAGTTAAACCATAAAGATATTTATATTCTCTTACAATTTCTATGAGCTTTTCGTTATCCATGGCAAAAAGAAAATAAAACACGTCTGCAAGGTCCCGATATTCTAGTTTACAATGCCCGGTAAGTAGCCACAGATATGAACCGCGCAGACAAAATATTCTTTCCGAGAATACTGGCCGGCCACGACCCTTATCGGTCGGCGTCTGCGCGACCGTGTTACGATAGATATAAATACGTTAATACACATTGTATAGAATATTATTTTGTCTGCCACCGCACGTGTCTGACACGCTCGATGTCTGTAGATATAAACGGACCTTTAGTCATGGTCCCTATGTATTATACAGGGCATCCCAACGAAAATTTTACCCCCCCTATAATTGGAAAACCGAATAATATTTCAAAATTCTCCGAGACCCGTCGATTTTTGTTCTTGGGGGGAGCTTTTTTGACAGTCAAGCCAACTCGATATGTTCATCCCCCTAATGCCTAGCAACCCCAACTTAAAAATTTCAAATGCAACTACCCCACTTGTGGAACATCATTTTAAAGCCCTTTTCATTGCGAATACAGTGACGTACCATTTTTAGAAATCGGTTGAGATTTGACAGAATTATTGGTTACAAACGAAAAGATGACAAACCAACGTACGCGTAGTAATTTCTACACAAATGCCCACCACTAATAAGTTTTTCATCTACTAGACATGACCGCATTACCTAATTGTTATTGATGATTGATGTGTCTATCAGTTTACAAAAAAGTCAGAAATGAAATAAAAAAGCTGAAGCAAATAATAAATCAGATTTATTTGATGAATTGCTCAAAATGACCCCCGTTAACTTCCAAAAAATAATACAGTCTGTTTTCAAATTCTGTTCGAACATTATTAAAGACATCCGCACTTATTAATCGGCATTCTTCTACAATTCTCTGACGTAGCACTTGCAATGTTTCCGGCTGAGTGGCGTACACTCGTGATTTTAAATGACCCCACTGAAAAAGTCCAAAGGGGACAGATCCGGAGATCTTGGTGGCCATTCGACGGGACCTCTTCTGTCAATCCAATGCCCCGGGAAATGGTCATCCAAAAATTGTCGCACAGCAGCAGCATAGTGCGGGGACGCACCATCTTGTTGGAAGGTTATTTCATTTTCTAGTAAATTGTCGTCACTTTCTAAAATCTCTGTTATCCTAGGATCAATTGTACTTTCCAATAATTCTAGATAGGTGTTTCCATCGAGATTACTTTGGATGAAAAATGGTCCAACAGGATGGTCGCTCAAAATGCCTGCCCAAACATTCAATTTTTGAGGTGTCTGAGTATGAAATTCCCTGATTAAATGCGGATTAGTATCACTCCAATAACGACAATTGTGTCTATTCACTTCGCCATTCAACATAAATGTGCATTCGTCGGAGAAACATGTATTGTAGAGAAGATTTGGAGTCAGTAGAAGTTGTTCACTAAAGTATTCGCAAAATTGGTTACGGCGATCAAAGTCATCTTCATGTAACTCTTGAACCAGCGTCATCTTAAATGGATGAAACTTGTGTTTTTTCAAAATTCGATGAACACTGGAACGGGATACGCCAGAAGCTTGAGACACAGTTGTAATAGATTGATTATTACCCATCTGTACATGACCCAAAACTGCCACTTCAACTGCTTCATTTTGAACTGGCCCAATTACTTCACGTTTCTTGTTTAAAAACGAACCTGTTGCAACAAATTTGTCAATCAGGTGTTTAACGTACTGGTGGTTTACATTTTTTTCAGAATGATTGGCATTAAAAATTCGTGCTGTAGCTTTAGTGCAATCGTGATTTCGATAATAAATTGCAACAATTTCTACTCTTTCCGCGATAGAATAAACCATTTCGAACACACGTTAATACTTTCAATAACTGCTGAAACTAACGATTTCTTGGTCACAAGCAAAAAACACCGACTTTTTTTGTAGTACTGATTTTTTGTTATTTTGAAAAGGTCTGAATTCCTATAAACTTAACTATCTTCTAGTAATAACTATTTTAGTATCTAGTTTTATTTGCTTCAGCTTTTTTATTTCATTTCTGACTTTTTTTGTAAACTGATAGACACATCAATAACAATTAGGTAATGCGGTCATGTGTAGTAGATGAAAAACTTATTAGTGGTGGGCGTTTGTGTAGAAATTACTACGCGTAAGTTGGTTTGTCATCTTTTCGTTTGTAACCAATAATTCTGTCAAATCTCAACCGATTTCTAAAAACGGTACGTCACTGTATTCGCAATGAAAAGGGCTTTAAAATGATGTGCCACAAGTGGGGTAGTTGCATTTGAAATTTTTAAGTTGGGGTTGCTAGGCATTAGGGGGATGAACATATCGACTTGGCTTGACTGTCAAAAAAGCTCCCCCAAGAACAAAAATCGACGGGTCTCGGCGAATTTTGAAATATTATTCGGTTTTCCAATTATAGGGGGGGTCAAATTTTCGTTGGGATACCCTGTATATTCTGTGGTCCCTACTGTCAGGTTAGACAGACTTAACACAGCTAAGGTTATTCGTCGCTTACCTCACCAATGGCATACTGATGACTAATAAGCTCGAAACTGGTGATTTTAGCTATTTGCTATAGGTTTTCCAGGTGCAATTCAACACTGGTTGGAGCATCGTCTGCTAAATCACAGCACCCGTGCTTTTGGTGACGCGATTTAGCAACAAAGGCGACGTGATTTGGCAGGCGATGGGCGGAGCATTAGTCTAGAAACGCAGTAAACGCACCGACAACAACTCTTTGTTGACACATTTTTCACATGCAATAATTGTATCGCAACAAAATTTTCTCAGTACATTAATCATAATTCGATAAAGTGACAAGTGTATTTTGGTCTTTGACCTCCTCACTGACTCTACCATTCTTCATAAATTTTTAATAGATACAGGGAATATACAAAGTGGACGAGCAAACAGAGGTGACTATTTTACTGTGGCAGTTTTTATAGATGCTGGATGAAGAAAACCAAAAATAGATTTTGGGTTCACCCGATTAACCAAAAATAAAATATTTGTGACTTCATTCGTGAGTTAAGAAATGATCCAGAGAAATTCTACAACTATTGCCGTATGAGTATTAAAATTTTTGACGAGCTTTTGAGTATTTTTTACTGTATTAAAAAGGTATTTTAAGCTAATATAAATCAAATCTCCTACAATTCTTATCAATGAAGTCATATGTATGTTCTCTGATACCAAACATCTAGGTATGCTAATATTAGCTTAAAATACCTTTCTAATACAGTAAAAAATGTTACAGAAGCTAATAATATATGGGTAGATATTGTGGGTGTAATTCAACGCAGGTTGGGGCTTTTGTCCACTGAGTAGTTAGTTTCACACAATATTATTAATACCTAAAAATATATAAAAACTTTTGAGTTGAAGACATAATAAAGAAACAGAATAAAAGTTACAGGAAGCCCAGCTAACAAGACTATGTACCTAATACATATCTGAAAAGTCACACCATACACCAGAAAGTTACATGGTATGTTTCAAATATGTACCAGATGTGTACCTAGGATCTCTTAATGTCCTCCGGATGTACCCTTATGCGAGACTTGTATCGTATATACATATATCAACAGACATGCGATGTACTATTTGAGACTTACATGGTATATACAAATATTAACAGAAATGCAACATACTATGTGGGAAATATAGTTACGTAACACTTCATACAGCCATGGTATACACCATGGTATTTCCATGATCCCAAATAATGCCCAAAAAATTTTAGGGTAGATTGTATAACTGATTTTAATATGGGTTGTTCATATAAAATTTGTTGTTTTAAGTCCTTGCAGGAGTCATGATCCCTTAACAGGGGGTGATAAATTTAAAGTTTTATCTTTTTTTTCTCCCAAACCCTTTGAAATGAAGACGTAAAATTTGGTGGGATATTTAGACTGATGAAACTTCTGAACGAGTATTTTTTCTTCTCGCCCTATTATAAGGCGTTGAAATAAAGTACCCCCAGTATATTTATTATAAAAAAATATTTTTAATCGAGAAAACCCTAGAAAAAAAATCTGAAAATTATACAGGGGGTAATTTATTTCAACGACTTATAACAGGACGAAAATAAAAAATACTCGTCCAGAAGAAGTTCAGTAGCCTAAATATCCTACCAAATTTAACTTCTTAATTTTAAAGCATTTGTAAGAAACTAGATAAAACTTTAAATTTATCACCCCTGTTAAAGGGTGGCAACTCCTCTAGAAGAGCTTAAATAAAGAAAAAATATATGAAAGACCCGTATTAAACTACCCTCCAACCTCAAATTTTTTGCACATATTCAGGATCACCGTGTCTATATCTATGGTATAGTAACACTATTATGCCACAATTTACATATCGTTTAGATGCTGTTTATTATTGTGTTTTAATTTGAAGCATTCCATGGTTTCATCTTTAATTTAGATAAATTATTTGTTTTACCATTTTATTGAAGTCATCATATGATGTCGTGTATACCATGGAAAAGTCGAAAACTTTCTTATTACGTTGCCTTTATTTTTCATATGGATTCTAAAACTGTGATTAAAAATAAGTAGATATTTAAAAAAAAATCTGCCCACAAACACTGTATAGACCCCACAATTTTCTAATTTTAAAAAGCTTTAGAAATCATTTATTATTTAAATTACATTACCACGCTAATACAGGGTGCGGCAGAGAGGACGGACGTTTTTGAGATGAGTAGTACTCTCCCTCTCCGTCTACGAGAGAGGTGGGGAGGGTGCCGTTTGACTCGTGAGTTCCTAGCATTGTTTTACCAGTTGTCGTCATGGAGCCTTGGACGGTGGAGCACCGCGTTTTCGCCTATGATTGTTTCGTCCGAAATAATGAGTCAGTCACCATCGTACAGCGTGAGTTTCGTTGCCACTTCAACATTCATCGGAATAGAGCTGTTCCCTCTCGAAACACCATCCTTCGTTGGGTTGAATCACTTCGCAGGCGTGGTGAACTGATCAACAGAAGACCAAGAGGAGCTCCGCGAACAGTTCGAACTCCTGAAAATGTTGAACGCGTTCGACAAGCCTTTCTTTGCAGTCCGACTCGATCTGACCGGAAACATGCTGCTGCACTTCGCCTCAGTGATCGTTCGGTGAGGCGAATTTTGCGTATGGATCTCCGCTTTCACCCCTACAAATTGGCCATTGTGCAACAGTTACAGCCCGGAGATTATGCACAACGAATGAACTTCGCACGTGAGATGGAAGCACTGATCGATCAAAATGAGAACCTCATTTTGTTCATGAGTGACGAAGCCCACTTTCACCTAAACAGCATGGTTAACCAGCAGAATTGCCGTTATTGGTCTAATGAAAATCCGCAACAGTTACACGAAAGACCGCTGCACAGCCCAAAAGTAACGGTTTGGTGCGCTGTATCGCAAACTTGCATCATTGGCCCTTACTTCTTCGAAAACGGTAATGGTCGTGCTGTTACCGTGAACTCAGAGCGCTACGTCGAAATGATCACCAACTTCTTTTTCCCTGAATTACGACGGCGACGTGTTCCAATCCGACGTGTGTGGTTCCAGCAGGATGGGGCGACCTCCCACACAGCCAGAGCATCAATGAACGTTATTCACCCTCTCTTCCCTGGTCACCTTATTTCCAGGTTTGGCGATGTTCATTGGCCTCCTCGGTCCCCAGATTTATCCATATGCGATTTTTTCTTATGGGGACACATCAAGGCTAGAATATACGAGAACAAGCCCCGAACTCTGGACGAATTGAAGGACGCAATTCGCGTGGAAGTCGCCCAAGTTGAGAAAGCGATGTTGGAGAGAGTCTACGCGAAATTCCAAGAACGCCTCCAGCACTGCATCAACGATTTTGGCCACCACATGCCTGATGTGATTTTCCACACTTGACTGTCTCAAATGCTATTTCCTTGCGAACCTGATTCCATCAATAAATTTGTTTTTGAGTAAAAATTAACTATTTTATGATTTTTTAAAACCGCCCGTCCTCTCTGCCGCACCCGGTAGTAATGGATAAAGATAAAATAAACTTTCATAAAGCTTTTATTTTGAAGCTATTACCGTTTTTTCTGTGAAAATGACATCACTGTGATGAACTTTCGCTATTTCATTAATTTAATTGAAGCTTTTTGGTATATCTTTATCCGATACTGAGGCAAAGTATAATCAAGTTAAGTGGGACATCCTGTAAATGTTCTATATACTAAAAAAAATAATGCAGCTTATTAGTTAACTCATTTCAGTATATTGAACAACTGTGAATCTATATTCCATTGTTATAATATTTCTTTATTTCTC
This sequence comes from Monochamus saltuarius, assembly GCA_025584915.1. Taxonomy (NCBI): domain Eukaryota; kingdom Metazoa; phylum Arthropoda; class Insecta; order Coleoptera; family Cerambycidae; genus Monochamus; species Monochamus saltuarius. The sequence goes on along the minus strand of CM046721.1, from coordinate 38,093,396 downwards.
TCGATTCAAACGCTGTCTTCCATTTAGAGTTTAGACGAAACAGTTTCTATTTCTTTCATGTTTTTTGGATGTAGATCTAAAAGAATTCAGAGTACTGACCAGTGAGCTGAAGAAAACTTACCTTTTATTAAACATACTGCTTGCTATATATTTTTAATATACGGATAAGACATTATTTTGAGAGGTTAGGTATGCTTAGTTAATCAAAATTAAATAATACACTTTAATAAATAAATACCTATACTTACATTTAAACAATAATAGAGGTAAAAATATATTAACGTAATAGACGGAATAAGAGATAAGGCCAAGTCGCAAGACAATCATCCGCCATTAAATTGCATCAAGCCGAAAACTGCCACAAAACATCCCCCCTTTCCAACCAAAGTCTTTGAATATGGAATCTGGTACATCACAGAATAATATCTATCTGCACATATATTTAACATGAATATTATTACATCTTGTTTAAATTATTATGTGAGGCACCTGGCCATCGAGCAACAATATCTCTTATCTGATTTTCTGAATTACACACTACTTGTACATTTAGGGAAAAAAGCCTTTCCGATTTCAGACATTTTTAGCAATATTACCCCCTGTAAAAACATATATTTTTATTAAAACACAACCTCTTAATAATACATGTATTTACCTGGTGATTGTAATTTAATATGTGTATAATCATTAGCTCCAATAATTCGTGGAAACTGAGCTATTCGATAGAATTTTACAGCTATAGATTTTCTAGATGGTGGATATAATTTTCTCTTATCCTAGCTAAAGCATATACTACACGCTGTACAATTTTCCCAACAGTAGATTTATGTATACCTACCACCAAAATCTGCTATTGTGATATAAAAACTACCAGTTGCAAATAATCTCAAAGTAAGCAACATTTGTTGTAGTGGTGGAACAGCATTATTTCTAAAAAAAATTTACCTAATTAAATTGTGAGAAAGCAAATTTTTTTATATAAATACGTACAAGTACAAAAATGTTTCCTTAATATTTAAAAAGCACAAACCATTATAAAGTATTACTAGAAACAATTATTTATATTTTAATATTTATCTGTTAGTACGATGTCTTAAAGGTTGTTCAATTTCTTCAATAATATTTAGCATTGTTATTTTTGATACACGAAATCTTCTAATAGATTCATCATCATCCCATAGGTTCAAATTATCTAAATGAAGTACGTTTTTCATTCGGGATTTGCCATATTTAACATATTAATAATTTCATGATCTATTAATATTTCTTCTTCGATATTGTCACGGAATTTGCCCCACTCACACCCAAACCGATGACTGTGGTATCGCGAAATGCTAAGATTGCCCCGATCGCCCATACACGATTCTGTTAAACAAACAGAATGTCGCGGATCGAGATGGTACTGGAAAAATCGGGAATCGACGAGAAGCATTTGAGTCGTACGGGAAAATGGATCTAGAGATACTGGAATATACCTGGAATATTCGTTGGGTCTATAAAAGAAGAATAAACGGCCGAGTTAGTTACTCTTATATTACAGTGTTGAAGTGAAGTGTTTAGTTAGAGAGATCAAAGGGATTTAGATAGCGATTAATTAAATAAGTGTTTAGTTGACCTGTATTTAGTAGTCAGTAGTGTACTGAGCAGTTAATAAAGAAGTGATTAATTAACGGATTTTTTTTTTTTGGAAGTAAGAAAAAAACGGATTGGGAAATCCGTGACAATTTGGTGTCAGAAGTGGGATTTAAGTTTTAAAGAGCTTTCTGGAACCCTGTCCACAAAGTGGGATTTAACTGGGAGTTTGAGGAACTTTCTGGAACCCTGTGCGTGAATGGGTTTAAGTGGAAGTTGGAAGAACTTTCTAGAACTTTGTACGGGATTGAGACAAAGACCCAAGTGTGACATATCACCGCACTCGTCTTGACGAAAGGAAGTGAACAGTGGTATTCGCGAAGGACAATCTCGAACATTCTAGAACTTTGTACGGGAGTGAGACAAACACCCAAGTGTGACATATCACCGCACTCGTCTTGACGAAAGGAAGTGAACGGTGGTATTCGCGAAGGACAATCTCGAACATTCTAGAACTTTGTACGGGAGTGAGACAAACATCCAAGTGTGACATATCACCGCACTCGTCTTGACGTAAGGAAGTGAACGGTGGTATTCGCCAAGGACAATCTCGAACATTCTAGAACATTGTACGGGAGTAAGACAAATACCCTAGTGTGACATATCACCGCACTCGTCGTGACTTAAGGAAGTGAACGGTGGTATTCGCGAAGGACAATCTCGAACATTCTAGAACTTTGTATGGGAGTAAGACAAATACCCAAGTGTGACATATCACCGCACTCGTCGTGACTCAAGGAAGTGAACGGTGTTATTCGCAAAGGACAATCTCGAACATTCTAGAACTTTATACGGAAGTGAGACAAAGACCCAAGTGTAGCATATCACTGTGCTCGCTTCATTGTGAAGAAAGCAACGGTGATATCTAGAAATACATTCGTGGACATTCTAGAACTTTCCAAATAGAGTGAATGCTTGTAACTAGAAGTCAAGTCAATATGGATGCACAACTGGCAAAACTGTTAGAAATGATGCAGACAATGCAACAGGAAATGAAAGACCAGACGAAGGCCAGCAAGCTGACTGTGACATCAAGCCTTTACTAGACTGGAAAGAAGCCAACAACCGACCCTCTTGGGCTGAAGTCAGTAGTAAAAGCCCAGCATTAAAGAGCTATTGGGCTCAATGGAATTCCTTGGTGTTGGAAGACGGTGTTCTAAAGAGATCATGGGAGAACAATGACGGAACGGAGGTCAAGAAACAAGTACTACTCCCGAGGTCCCGGGTCAAGGAGGTGCTGCAGGAAGTACATGGAGGTACTGGAGGTGGACATTTCGGAATCAATAGGACTCTACAGAAGATTAGAAGATTAGGGAGCGTTTCTACTGGTTGAGTTGTAGGACGGATGTAGAAGATTGGTGCCGAAAATGTGACATATGTGCAGCCAGCAAGGGACCGAAGACCCGTTCCAGAGGCAAAATGCGTCAGTACATCGTAGGAGCACCGTTTCAGAGGATTGCCATTGATATCGCTGGCCCCTTGCCGAAAACTCAAAGTGAGAACCGATATCTACTAGTGGCCATGGACTACTTCAGCAAATGGCCGGAATGGCCTCTTCCCAATCAAGAGACTACGACCGTAGCAGAAGCGCTAGTCAACAACCTGTTCTGCAGATTTGGTGTGCCCATGGAACTACATTCAGATCAGGGCCGAAATTTCGAATCAGATGTGTTCCGAAAGGTCTGCGAGCTCATGGGAATCCGGAAAACCAGGACCACCCCACTGCATCCCCAGTCAGATGGTATGGTGGAACGCTTCAACGCCACACTAGAAACCAATCTGAGGACGTTTGTGAACGAGAACCAGAGAGACTGGGACAAGCTCATTCAACTTCCTGTTAGCTTACCGCTCAGCTGTCCATGAAACTACTGAGAAGACTCCCGCAAGGATCATCTTTGGAAGAGAGCTTCGCCTTCCATCAGATTTGGTATTTGGTCGTCCTGCGGAACAGCCCACAGAGCCAGACACTTATACCCATGAGTTAGAACGAAGACTCGATACGACGTCCGGGCCAATTCAGTCGGATTCCAACAGGGTGACCTGGTGTGGCTGTACAACCCCACGCGGAAGAAAGGAAGATCGCCTAAACTACAGAACCGTTGGGAGGGCCCCTATACCGTCATTAAAAGAATCAATTACGTCGTCTACCGGATACAGAGGACTCCCAGGAGTAAGATGAAGGTCGTCCATCTGGAACGTCCGTCCCCGTATAGAGGTGTATCCGATCGGGACGATCGGTCCTAAGGAGGGGGCAGTGTTACGGAATTTGCCCCACTCACACCCAAACCGACGACTGTGGTATCGCGAAATGCTAAGATTACCCCCACTAAGCATGAAACATTACAGCATATCTGTGCAACGTTGCATACAGCTGAATTTGAGTTGAATTACGATACATAACTAATGAAAGTTGTGGAATGCTTTTAACAATGTTTCATAATATAATATTATTTAAAAATGTTGAGGGTAAATTAATTCTACAACATTTCTGCAACGTTATAATTGTCCAGTTGATATATCATTACTTTTGCTCAAATTACAACAATGTCTATACTTTCATTATTGATATAAGGTTGACAGATGCATATTTTCACAATATTATCGTCTCATAGTTGAAACAATTTTGTAAACAGTTTTATAGTGTTACATTAGTCATGAAATATAGTACCCACTAAGCTCTAATGCAAATTCAATTAAAATATTTTATACAAATTTTTGTTATCATAAATATCTGAGAATTTCGTATACCTACATCATTATTGTTTTCGAATATTATATAGAATATTGAATATAATTTATCTATTATCATCCAAAAAAAGATACAAAATACAATTAAGATTAAATTATATTTATTGATAATTTACTTAATGTGTTAATATTTATGTTATTATTTTGACCATAACAAGAAGCATTATTATTATTTTGTATATGTTAACTTAAATATCGCCAATCGGAACGCAGCAGTATTTTGAAATGCTTAAATCCAAAGGACCTCATACATTTCAGATATTTTCCACTGATTTATCGGTGCGGATCGACCCGTACGGATAAAATTGACAATATATGGTGCACTCCGTCCAGGTTTATCAGCGCAGATGAAATCTATCAATGCTAGATTTTATCGGAACGGATTTGCATATCTTTTTTATTTGGTATTATTTAGTTTTTTTGAATCTATAGTTACTCTCAGAAATATTATGCTTCAGCTAAACGAGCGGGCCAGTTTATAAATATTCTTTAAAATTGTGGAATATGCATTTTTTTTATCAAAATCACGAAACGATTCAGTTAATTATATGTATATTAATAGCCGACAGATGGCGCCACTTATATCTCACTGATACTGTGTAATCGAATTTTGGTAGGATATCTACAAGATTTGAGCTTTAGTCGCAGCAAGATATGTGAAAAACGGGTCTAAATAGGGAAAAGTTCCGTACAAGATGGATCGGAATTAGTGATGGGCAAAACCGTTATTTTTAAATAACAGTCGCAACTGTTATCGTTGTTTTTAAATAATAGTTCAAAATAACAGATAACTGTTATTGACTTTCAAAATTCAGAATATTTCTCTGAATGGTATCGACTGGCACAGGATACACCGCCGTACCCGTTAATTACGGCCCATAAAATTGAAGAGAATTTTTGATTGCATAATTATTTGTTTAAAAGCAAAGCAATTTGTTACTCGTATATTGTCTAAATATTTATACAGTTATTTTTATTTATACATACTCTTTTTTAATAGTAACGATGAACATTTATTTTTATCTGGTTGTTCTATTTTTTAAATTTTGTTTTTTTTTAAATAAATACAATTTAGAAACCTAATCCAGCCTTAAATTTAATACATCATACATCCAATTCTCTTATTTCATTGTTTTACCAAAATAAAAATGTCAAATACACTGAAATAAATTGAAACTAATTTTTCTGCCGGTATTAACATACATCGTTAAGTATTTTTGAAAATATTTAAAATTATAAATGAATGGTCTACGCTATTATAACGTATCCACTGTTACGTTATTTTCTAAACACCGTGTTGTCCTGAACTAAAACTGTTATCGGTGATCGTCGTTGTTGAGAACCCTAAAGACTGCGATCTGTGATTCACCGTCGTTTTTAATCCGCTGTTAGACCGTTACGTTATTTTCCACACGCCGTTGTTGTGAACTGGAACTGTTATCGGTTATCGTCGTCGTTGAAAACTCTAAAGACTGCGAATGGTTGTTCGTTACTCTACCGTTCCATAAGACGGCTTCGCGTTTCGCTTTAGCTCGCGGCCTGTACTCACATGCTCTGCGCAGCTGCCTCCCACTGGGACAACTGATACCTGTTATTTTGGCAGACAAATAACAGTCGTTGTCGTTGTTGAACAGATAACAGTTATAGAATAACAGATATGCAAATAACAACCCATCTCTAATCGGAATGCGGTTTTCTGCATTTGCTTCTAAAAATTATTAATCCAAAATTCACCTAGGTGGGAATATGCTGAAATTCGTAGTTGCATCGCTGCAGCCAAAAATGCATTCGAAAAATGCATTTTTTGAGACGCCCTTTGGACGACTTAATAAATTTGTAAAAAAGAGTCGGAATTGGCCCAGAATGGGTGCCCTGGGGTTTTGAGGTCGCTGATCACGATTATGATATCCAAATTGCCACCCTGACCACCTGGGGCTCAGGAACGCCGACGAAAGTCATCTCCGTGGAACTCTCACAAAATTCATCCCGGGAAGGAAAAACACTTGGTGCCCGGGGGTTTTTTGGGTCGCTGAATTCAAATATGGCATCGGCGAACACCCCCCAGACACCTGGTGCGTCCCAACCGGGACATGAACGTCATCTCCTTGGAACTCCCGCACAATTCATGCGGGAAAGGAAAAACACTTGGTGCCCGGGGGTTTTTTGGGTCGCTGAATTCAAATATGGCATCGGCGAACACCCCCAGACACCTGGTGCGCCCCAACCTGGACGTGAACGTCATCTCCGTGGAACTCCCGCACAATTCATGCGGGAAAGGAAAAACACTTGGTGCCCGGGGTTTTTTTGGGTCGCTAAATTCAAATATGGCATTGGCGAACACCCCCCAGACACCTGGTGCGCCCCAACCTGGACATGAAGGTCGTCTCCGAGGTTCTCCAGATATACTCGAAAAAGACGAACGGAAAACTGTTAAGGGGGCTTTTGGGGCATCTCATGATTTCATACATTCATTCATGCGTAACTCCCCCTGGGGCCCCCGAAAAAGTTCATCTAGCCCTGTAAGAATGACGAGAATAATCTCCGGCTACATCTCCAAACTTTGCCAAGCGGCCTTTCACTTTTTTCCCAACCGTCAAAACGCTTTGGTGTAAGTATACACCATAGATACATTATAATGTATCTGTGTATACCATAGATACCCCACTAAACATAATTAAGTTTCTTCAATGTTATAGAAACATTTCTGTACTAGCTGTAATGTTGCTCTCAGACTTATGATTAACTATATGCAATGTCCCAGAGACCTTTATTCTGCAGGCTAGAAACATTGCAGTTTAAAGTTCCTAAGAGAAAACATTACTAGCAAATTGCATTTTAATTTCTATTAATAATATTGCAATTACGTTATTTAGCAAAACGTTATCAACATCGCTAAATGTACATGACACTAACGTATGTGCAATGTTGTTACATTATTTCACACAAGTCGCAGTGCAATGTTCTTTTATAACATTCTAGACACTGCATTTGTAATGTTGGAAGGATAGGAATGGAGTACCCATTGAATATTTTTTTGAATTTTTAAATATACACTACAGGGCGTATACTTATTTCTTCGGGATTTTATGACCAAGCATAAATTAAGGATCTATTATTCCCCTGCCCATGGTGCCAATACTGCCAATTGCCAAAGCCCAAATCTCACACACAACCAAATATTGTAGGTATCCTACCAAAATTCGATTACATAGTATCAGTGAGATATGAGTGGCGCCATCTGTTGGCTATTAATATACATATAATTAACTGAATCGTTTAGTGATTATGATAAAAAAAAAACGCCTATTCCACAATTTTAAAGAATATTTATTTATAAACTGACCCGCTCGTTTATCGTTTAGCTGACGAATAATATTTCTGAGAGTAACTATAGATTCAAAGAAACTAAATTATATTTAATACATTACATAAAACAAGTTTGTATACCATATGAAAAAGATATGCAAATCCGTACCGATAAAATCTAGCATTGATAGATTTCATCTGCGCTGATAAAACTGGACGGGTCGATCCGCACCGATAAATCGGTGGAAAATATCCGAAATGTATGGCATCCTTTGAAATTAAGCATTTCAAAAATACTGCGTTCCGATTAGCGATATTTAAGCTAATATATACAAAATAATAATAATGCTTCTTGTTATAGTCAAAATAATAACATAAATATTAACACATTAAGTAAATTATCAATAAATATAATCTAATCTTAATTGTATTTTGTATCTGTTTTTGGATGATAATCGATAAGTTATATTCAATATTCTATATAATATTCGAAAACAATAATGATACCTACATTTACGAAATTCTGAGATATTTATGATAACAAAAAATTTTATAAAATATTTTAATTGAATTTGCATTAGAGCTTAGTGGGTGCGTTCTAGTTGACGTTGCAGGAATTACTATATTTAATTACTAATGTAACTATAAAACTGTTTACGAACTATGAGACGATAATATTGTGAAAACATCCTCTGTCAACCTTATATCAATAACGATAGTATAGACATTGTTGTAATTTGAGCAAAAGTAATGATATATCAACTGGACAATTATAACGTTACAGAAATGTTGTAGAATTAATTTACCCTCAACATTTTTAAATAATATTATATTATGAAACATTGTTAAAAGCATTTCACAACTTTCATTAATTATGTATCGTAATTCAACTCAAAATTCAGCTGTATGCAACGTTGCACAGATATGCTGTAATGTTTCATGCTTAGTGGGACATTATAATGTATCTCTGGTATACACAGATACTTTCTCCTAAGTCCAGGCCCCGCCCACCAACGCATGGAACGAGCAGCTGGCGGCGGTAAAAACCCGGGACCGAAATACATTTCCAAAGTTCTATAGTCAGAAGAAACACGTGTTTGATTTCTTGATATTTTTTGAGGTTATATTTATTAGAAACAGTTCTGTGAGTTATATTTTTGGTGCATATAAGTGAATAAATGCTTATTTTTCGTGCATATAAGTGAATGCTTATTTATTTATATTTATATGCAACAGAATGGGGGTGAAAAAAGGAAGGCGACACACTGATCCCTGTCAGAATGATAGAAAAACCTGCGCCCAAGAACATTATGGAACTAATATTCTGTGGATGTGCAGGAAATTGTAATCTGATAAACTGTACTTGTAGGAAGCACGGCCTCCCTTGCAATGTTGCATGTAAAATTTGTGAAGGCGCTACTTGCAGCAATACCGATCGATATTCAGTTGAAGACGTTATTGCGGCAGATGAAGAGACCTTAGATAAGAAAGATGACAAAGAAAATGAACAGGCTAACGATTTGTCACTTGATGGAGAATCCGATATTTAGTAACGAGTTGAAATTATGAATGAAGCAGGTTAGGTCAAGTTACGGTTGAATTGTATTTGATTTGAGATCAATAAAGAGTTTCTGAAACTCAATTACATAAAAATCGACTTTCTATTCACTCTATTTCTTTCCAGGATACATATTTGAACTTTAATCCTTTTCGCCGTCAAATTCTACTTTGGTGACCGAAAAAACCCCCCTTAACAATTTCTTGTTCGTCTTTTTCGAGTGTGTCTGGAAAGCCTGGAGACGACCTTCAGGTCTAGGTTGCGGTGCACCAGGTGCTCGGGGGATCCTGTTCGACGTCAAATTCTGCTGTGGCGACCGAAAAAACCCACCTTAACGATTTCCGGTTCATCTTTTTCGAGTGTGTCTGCAAAGCCTCGGAGACGACCTTTATGTCCAGGTTGGGGCGCACCAGGTGTCTGGGGGTGTTCGCCGATGCCATATTTGAATTCAGCGACCCAAAAAACCCCCGGGCACCAAGTGTTTTTCCTTCCCGGGATGAATTTTGTGAGAGTTCCACGGAGATGACGTTCATGTCCCGGTTGGGACGCACCAGGTGTCTGGGGGGTGTTCGCCGATGCCATATTTGAATTCAGCGACCCAAAAAACCCCCGGGCACCAAGTGTTTTCCTTCCCGGGATGAATTTTGTGAGAGTTCCACGGAGATGACTTTCATCGGCGTTCCTGAGCCCCAGGTGGTCAGGGTGGCAATTTGGACATCATAATCGTGATCAGCGACCTCAAAAACCCCAGGGCACCCATTCTGGGCCAATTCCGACTCTTTTTTACAAATTTATTAAGTCGTCCAAAGGGCGTCTCAAAAAATGCATTTTTCGAATGCATTTTTGGCTGCAGCGATGCAACTACGAATTTCAGCATATTCCCACCTAGGTGAATTTTGGATTAATAATTTTTAGAAGCAAATGCAGAAAACCGATTCCGATCCATCTTGTACGGAACTTTTCCCTATTTAATCCGCAACTTGCTGCGACTACTTTGGCAATTGGCACTATTGGCACCACGGGCAAGGGAATAATAGATCCCTAATTTATGCTTGATCATAAAATCCCGAAGAAAATACAGCCTGTAGTGTAGTGTATACTGTATATTTAAATTTAAAAAAAAATCAATAGGTACTCCATTCTTACCAACATTCCAAATGCAGTGTCTGGAATGTTATAAAACATTGCACTGCGACTTGTGTGCAATAATGTAACATTGTAACAACATTGCACATACGTTGATGTCATGTTACATTTAGCTATGTTGATAACGGTTTGCAATATTAATGGAAATTAAAATGCAATTTGCTATTGCTAGTAATGTGTTCCCTTAGGAACCTTACACTGCAATGTTTCTAGCCTGCAGAATAAAGGTCCCTGGGACATTGCATACAGTTAATTATAAGTCTGAGAGCAACATTACAGCTAGTACAGAAATGTTTCTATAACATTGAAGAAACTTAATTATGTTTAGTGGGCCCCGATCGCCCATACACGATTCTGTTAAACAAACAGAATGCCGCGGATCGAGATGGTACTGGAAAAATCGGGAATCGACGAGAAGCATTCGAGTCGTACGGGAAAATGGATCTAGAGATACTGGAATATACCTGGAATATTCGTTGGGTTTATAAAAGAAGAATAAACGGCCTAGTTAGTCTTGTATTACAGTGTTGAAGTGAAGTGTTTAATTAGAGAGATCAAAGCGATTTAGATAGCGATTAATTAAATAAGTGTTTAGTTGACCTGTAATTAGTAGTCAGTAGTGTACTGAGCAGTTAATAAAGAAGTGATTAATTAACGGATTCTTTTTCTGGAAGTAAGAAAAAGACGGATTGGGAAATCCGTGACAATATCAATGTTTTCCAATATAAAAATATATTTTTGTCACCGTATTACCAAGTTGTTTACTTTCTTCAATATTTAAGGTTAGAAAACACTTGATAAATACTTTATGTGCTAGTAGAACTGACCGATAAGTTAAAAAGCACATAGCCAAGTAACGATAGGATTTAATTTAAAACTAAGTGGAAAGACACATTTTATAGTTATAAGATAGATAAATTCAAAAGGAAGTTTATAAAGAGATTGAAAGACCGACCCTAAATGTATATAATAGTGGGTATGTAATTACACATCTCTCATTACAACATATACCAATGACATCTAAATCACGACTGTGTTTAGTGGGGTCATTGTTAGATATACTAGATATAAATCATTTGATATAGAAAACATATGTGCAAAATTACATAGCGCTGATATACCAAAGTGGTTATACAGCTTACATAAGCATATTTATGTGCCAGAAACATGTATGCGAGTATTTAAAAATAATAAGTAATAGCGACGTACAAAATACGTATTTAATACATAAAATGTAGTATGTATCGCTCTGTCCAAGATTGGTATGTATCTGTAATGTCAATGTCACACGCCTGTTTGCTGGGAGAGTATTTCAGTCGAAGAAAGATTAATCATAACATAAGATAGGTTTTGAGAATTTATTTTTCGTTTAACTTTATTTAAAGAAAATATTTTGTTCTAAAAAAAAGTGTAACATATTGACATCTTATAGATGAAACAATTGTCCCGAGTCTAAACATGTGTTATTAAGCGTGTTATATTGCATAATCGATTCATTTCGCTGTGACTTCTGGCATTGTAGTTGTTGGTCCATTCGCAAACCCAGAAAACACATAAAGTGTGGCACTTAAATGGGCCAATATTGTATTTGATGGCTTTCTTGTGGCACAGGTAAACCATTCCCACTAAACATAATTAAATTTCTTCAATGTTATAGAAACATTTCTGTACTAGCTGTAATGTTGCTCTCAGACTTATAATTAACTGTATGCAATGTCCCAGGGACCTTTATTCTGCAGGCTAGAAACATTGCAGTGTAAGGTTCCTAAGTGAACACAATAATAGCAAAATCAAAATGCAATTTAATTTCTATTAATATTGCACACAAGTCGCAGTGCAATGTTCTTTTATAACATTCCAGACACTGCATTTGGAATGTTGGTAAGAATGGAGTACCTATTGATTTTTTTTTAAATATACAGTATACACTACAGGGTGTATATTTTCTTCGGGATTTTATGACCAAGCATAAATTAGGAACTATTATTCCCTTGCCCGTGCCAATTGCCATTATTGCCAAAGCTCAAATCTTGTAGATATCCTACCAAAATTCGATTACACAGTATCAGGGAGATATAAGTGGCGCCATCTGTCGGCTATTAATATACATATAATTAACTGAATCGTTTCGTGATTTTGATAAAAAAACGCATATTCCACAATTTTAAAGAATATTTATAAACTGGCCCGCTCGTTTAGCTGAAGCATAATATTTCTGAGAGTAACTATAGATTAAAAAAACTAAATAATACCATATGAAAAAGATATGCAAATCCGTTGCAGAAATGTTGTAGAATTAATTTACCCTCAACATTTTTAAATAATATTATATTATGAAACATTGTTCAAAGCATTCCACAACTTTCATAGTTATGTATCGTAATTCAACTCAAATTCAGCTGTATGCAACGTTGCACAGATATGCTGTAATGTTTCATGCTTAGTGGGTTTGTGGTACATCATAAATTATTTGCCTGTTAACCATCATTCGGTGATTTCTGATTTGCCACATAAGGCCCAAAAATGGCCAATCATTGCTCGGCCATAAATTAGGTTATTTCAGTTCTTACTGTGATGGACTTTTTATGGTCAATCATTGGCATTATCCCGCTCCCCTTCCTATTATTTTTAATAAACTTGCTCATGCGCATTGTTTGCCGTTTAGTGTTTTGCGTCAAATCTGCTTTTCTGATCTTGGTTTACATCCGCCATATTGTCAACATCAATTGTCATATATATCAGCGTCCAAATGGTTTATTTTATGGCTTTCTTTATCATAGGTAAACCATTTGTGGTACATCATTAAATATAATTTGCCTGTTAACCATCATTCGGTGATTTCTGATTTTTATAAAAATAACGAAACGATTCAGTTAATTATATGTATATTGCTCGGCCATAAATTAGGTTATTTCAGTTCTGATACTGTGATGGACTTTTTATGGTAAGATATCATTGGCATTTATCCGCTCCCCTTCCTATTGGCATTTTTAATATTTAACTTGTGCATTGCGCATTGTTTGCCGTTTAGTGTTTTGCGTCAAGGGAATAATAGCTTTTCTAATAGATCTTGGTTTTACATCCGTTCATATTGGTGACATCAATTGTCATATCCCATATCAGCGTAGAGATGGTTTTATTTTCAAGATCCGTATTTTATCGATATGGTATACAAACTTGATTTTATGTAATGTATTAAATATAGATTTAGTTTCTTCATGAATCTATAGTTATTCTCAGATAAAATATAAAAATAACGAAACGATTCACGGTGTAATATTTCATATGTATATTCACTTAACCGACAGATTTTGAAGTCACCGGTTATATCTCACTGATACTGTGTACTCGAATTTTAACGTGAAACTTTTAACAAGTCGCTGTCTATATGGAAACTATTTTAATGAGAACAATACAGGGTGTTTAAGAAAACTGGATACCAATATTGAAACGCGTTCGCCAAAAATTGGCGACTGGAATAAAATTCGTTTGCCCATTTGCTGATTCAAGCATGGGTAGTTTGCGGAACTGGTACGAAAGATAGGTAGATTATATATAAAGTGTTAATGAAATGTTGAACGTTAAAAAATGTCTTTTTTTTTTAATGGCAGAACTGACAATTTTTTTATACTCAACTTCCATAGTATTATCTCTAACCATATTAATTATCGATTTATATATACATGGTATATGAACCATAAACCCTACTCAAGAATATTGTCAAGTTTTGGCGATAACATGTAAATCCCATATTATCTAGATACCTCCATTTAAAAGGGTCTGTGCAATTGGCTATGTTTACCGAATGTAACTGTTAATTTTTTGCTTTTATTTTCCTGTTGACTGTTATGCAAATACTAAATAGATTTCTAATAGAGATGGGACTTTTAGTTCATTTTGGTGAATTCATTCTTTCAGTCCCATTCACTAGAGATGGGCGATTCGAATCTTTTTCAAGATCCGTATCGTTCGAATAATTTTACAAAATGATTCGTACCATAAGATTCGTACCAAAGATTCGTATCATCATAACACAATTTGAATCCTAGATAAAATATAACTGAATGTAAAGTAAAGGCCGTATGACACAGTGTAATATTTCACATAGCTTTTTATTTGATATTATAATTAAAGTTCGTCCCGTATCATACAAGCAAAATGTACAGTTTTCTATATATATAAAACTGAAAATTAAAACATGTTCTATTTATATAAAATTCAAAATACATTTTTATGTGAACAATAATATAACATCCAGTGCATCTTTCCCATATCTTTCCTATGTTTGCTTAATTTTTTGGTTATTGGTTATAATAATAATAATTATTATTAGTACTAAATTATAAAAAAATGCTTATATAATTCTGTGCAAAAGTTTATATATAATTTTCTACCGTGTCATACGGCAAGTACTAACAAATAGCCCGGTCCGTGCTCGTATTTCGAACCGAACTGTGAACTGTATAATTATTTGTTATGTGAATGTGAATCAACAGTCGCGTCACGTAGGTACGGTTCATATACATGGTACGGTTCCGTTCAGATAAAATTTGGTGTCGGTTTTCTATCGGAAGTGCAGTTATGTGGTACGACTGGTACGAATCATTTTAGTATAGAGGATTCGTATCATACGAATCAGTGTCTTGATTCGAATAATTTAAACGAATCATACGGATTCGACTCATCTCTACCATTCACCTAAGTGAATCATTCACTTGAGTAATTCATTTGATTCAGTATGGTCGAGAATTGTATATTTGTAATTCGACCACCGATCGTTCAGTCTCGACGTTCAATATCGGAGTTTGCTTACAACGGCAAACAGCACTGTTTCATGACTCCCGTGGTGTCGTAATTTAGAGGCATATATAACATACAATGCTTTTGAGATTACAGACAAATCTAGATTTTAGATTTTAAAATATTTATAAGTAAGCATTTGAATATAGGTAATGAAATATAAATTTAAATGTGAAAATATTGTATTAAATTAACAAAAGAAGATATTTAAAATTAAAAAAAAAACTAATTTCATAAATAAATTCTAAACATTTAAAAATTCGCGTCTAAAAACAAAACTTTAGAAATTTTGTCAATTTTAATCAAGATCGTTTTTCTGTTACCCTGCCTTAGAAAATATTCTGTCGCAAGACACCGAAATAGCCATTCTATATAGGTGATTCGACTGAAACCTGTCATTGAGTCACATCTCCGATACCGTCTACGTTTAATCGTCAGCTGCAATTTTTCATTTAATTCAGTCTTTCGGCCAATGATCTGTGAATTCAGTGAACTACTGAATAAGTATAGAAGGACTGAATTTGTCTCGCCTGAATTGCATTGTTAAATTTTATGGAATCAACGTTGCTTTTAGTTCACAGGGAATGATTCAGTCCGACAAGGAGGAATGATTCATTTCATTCAGTGAAGTGAATAGTTCGTTTGTACTAGTTCGTTCGCGAACTACCCATCTCTAATTTCTAATTTATGTTTGGTCACTGCTGCACGCTGCACTGGCAGAGGAAAACCTTGTCGAAGGAGTTTATCCTGGGAGGTGTGGAGACAACAGACAACTACCACAGCTCGATCTCACAGCATAGAAAACAACTATGCTGTGCAACTACTATACAGGGTTAAATATGACTTAGTACAAATATTTTAAGAGGGGATAGGGAAAAATAAGAATTAACGGAATCATCCTTCAAAAAAATTCCAAACTTATTTATAAAGGCAAAAAAATTTTTTTTTCAAAACTATATTAAATCCCTATTTATCGCCGTCACTGACCTGTCAGCCGCGAGGTTAGGTATAATCTGCCAAAGTCAAAGGTGTCAAACATAGTGACAGGTCACCGCATTGACACGTTTATCAGTTAAAGCCGCTTTGAAAGAAAAAAAACTACAAAATGTAGATTATTATTTAATGAGAAATACGGTATGGTACCACAGAGAGGCAGCACCTATCTTACTAATATTTATTTCCAGGATTGATACTTGGAGATTTGAAGAAATTTTAATCATCTGTTTTCTTACTTGTTTAAATTAAAACTTGCAAATATTTTTGTACTTGCTGTGGACCTCTCCTTCCCTCGTTCTTTTTGTGTAAAGCGAGGTACCTACTTGGTTTGGCGATCTTGATCAAGTCTATTACTTACGTTGGGAAAAAGCACAGCGGATAACAACAAAATACACGCAAATGTACACAAATACATAAAAACACTGCCACACATTTACCGCCACGGCTGTTCGATGTGGTTCAAAAAGTATTCAGCATAATATTTTGTATACTCGGGAAACGTCTTTGACGCTGTTGTACGATATAATATGCATTTGTCACACTCCTATAAATCAGCACCTTATCCGTCATCTAGGCATTTGAATACGACATGTTTGTAAATACACATAAAATACGCGAAAAATTAAATTTGCGAAAAACAAGTACTGAAAAATTATTTCAAACTAATCAGACTGTAACCGTATACTATCCATCTACAGACAACATCTGTAGGCCACTAATGCTAGGTGCACTCTTCTTCTTCTTTTTATGGCCTACTCGCGGCACATGAACAAGGAGAAGAAGAAGAATTTTTAATTTTCATGTGTTATTAAATTCTGTTAATACTAACAGTAGCAACAGCAACAATATTAACAGTAATCGACGATGTTTGCACAAAATAATTAGTAATACTTTAAACTATAACATCCCAAGATGTTTACAGTGTTCTTTAAAAATGACCCTTAGATTATAACTAACTTCGCGTTTCTGCATGATTTGGAGCTTGGAAAATAGGCAACTAGCAATGCAATATTCATAACCTATAACTTACTGTTACTTTAAATCAGCTGACTAATTTTAAACGTGTTATAGTAATTAAATAAAGGATTTTATGTCGGATATGTTATGATGAAGCTGCAAGGAATGAAAATGTAATTTTGCAGTATGCAACGAAATAACGAAGATCCAATACAAAATACTGCAGCTAACCGGATTAGCTGTTATCTATCAGGTATTATTAATAAAAAAATGTATTTTCATCGTTTCTACACTTGACAATGTTGATAAAAACGACCGCATGGTAGTTGACATATCTAGCCATGTCGGATGATGATTAATTGTCATAGGCGCCGACTTTCCGTAGGAAAAGAGGGTTTTGCCCCATTTTTTAAACATCGAGAATTCCAAAATAAATTTTTTAATGTCTTTTAGGCCTCCCTGAGAACGTGGTTAAAATTTTTGTACTTAGGCATAGTTAACCCTGTATATTTCTTCGCAAATTAACTGGTCGAAAAGTTTGAAACCACCAATCTCCTGACCGTTGTGAAAACAGACGTATTTTAAAATATTTAAAGTAAATGACAATATTTATTGGTAATTTCTGAATTAACTTTATGTTGTACTAAAGTGTACAATTTTATCTTGCTTAGGAGATGTTTGTTAATGTATGACTCATTGAAGGAACTGTGAGGTACATGGCGGCTACATGCAAATAATATACTCTCCTGGTCATTAGCTGGTGAGCCATTAATGTACCTATGCCATTATATTAGTAATGGTCAGTCAATGGCATCAGCATTGGCTATTTGATGGTCCATATAAGCAAATTGGCGGCTAACTGTCTGGCGGCCGGCTGCTGGCCGGTGGGACATTTCGCTTGTGGTACATTTCTGGCATACCATTAAAGTACCTTTATGTTAGGGTTGGCTACTGTATATATGACCATAAATGGGCCAACAGTCCGTGTTTGCTGGGAAAATTGCCGTCCCGAAATTATATTACAAATATTATTTTGAAAATGCATCACTTCGCCAAGAAAACGCAGTAAACTGTTGCCCAGTCTTCGGCAGTGCAACATCGCCTTCTTGCATTAGTCCATTCGCTGACAAATAAGTGAATATTTAATTTTATTAAAAATATTTATTTCAGTCATTGAACATATTGTATTATGTTAAACATTAACAAATATAAATATTTAATAAGAGATCTAATGTAAATATGTATAAACAGACGCAATGAAAACTGATAAAAATAGATTTCACTACTGAGCAGACAGTTGTAAGCTGTTTTTTACGATGAAATGTATTCAATTCGGTTCAAAACACTATATTTTTGCATTGAAACAGTGACGTGACACAGGTTGCTTTTTAAACCGTATTTAAAACGTCCACTGAATCCAGTTTGAACTCTTTGGATGCTTTGCTATTGGTCTATGCAACAGCAACAGTTGCCTAAAAAGTAGTGATTTCAAAATCGGTGATTTACATTTTCAGATTTTATGTTTAAAATGGTTGATATTTTTATACTTCTTATCTTGTTTATTTAAAAAGGAATTTGTTGTGAATTATTGTATGTACCTCTGCAAATTTTAACGTATTCTTAGACATCTTAAATTACATTACAAAAGCATAATCCAATTACTTTTCTCTCCAAATTTCATTAAACCTGTCACTCATACGGACATGTAGGTAACTATTTGTTTTTGGTTTGCAGTTGCTAAAATCCATGTCATGTTTTTGTTCTCACACATTTTCAAAATATATGTACAAACAATAATCAAAAAATGTGATGTTAAAGAGAAACAAATATTTGATGACTTTACGTTTTGAAACTATACATTTTCATGGTGCCTTACATAAGTACCATTGAATACGTTTTGAAATAGTCGATGAATACGGTTCGTCACAAAAAAACAGCTATACACCAGATATATCCGTTTCTTTCTATCAATCTGCGGGTGCGTGTAATTAAAGCAAACAGAAATAGGCAACTGGGTGCGTTCATTAAATAAAGAATTTAGACACGGCATGAGTAGCCTTCACAAATTTTCCCTGACGACAATAAAAATTCCCTGATTTTTAACAATTATTGGCACTTTCCCTGACGTTTCCCTGACAAAGTTCAAATTCCCTGACATTTCCAGGTTTTTCAGGTTTTCCCTGATGCTGAGAACCCTGTCTTGTTGCGCAATGTTGAGAGACATAGTTGCACGCGGTGCGCGCTGGTCCATTACATCCTGTTGTGAATACGGAGCCTGCAACATTGCAAAACAAATAGTTGCGGTCGGTGCATTTCCAGCCTTAGCCCGCAGAGTAGTTGTTTTCTGGAATTACGTATTTGCAATGTATTGGTGAGATTATCGTCAGTTGCTAGACGATAATCTCACTGTTCACTGTTACATAAGGCACACACTCTTTTGGTCACCATCTTCTTACTATTAGACTTAAGATTAGATTTAATCAAAATTCAAAACATATCAATATATTCATAAGGAAGCGCTATATGAATATGTAATACCTATACAGGGTATTCCATCTGAAGAAGGCTTTATTTAGTTTTTATAGCCAGTACCTATAGCTTTTGGTTAACATTTTTCTATAGTAACGCTTTTTTTCTATAGTAATCCTAACGCTTTTCTATAGTAATGAAAACCAGATCAACATATTCGTATGCACGTCAACGAGTATTTTCAATATGTTAACAGTTATTTCTGGCATCAATTCATTTTTTAAAAATATTTACTGTAATAGTTATATTATTTTCAGCTGTTATTTCTTAAATATGTATACTCGTAGTGAATAATTTATTACATTGAGTATAGTTGAATTCATGATGCTATAATATATATTTTTTTATTCTAATTCTTATCATAAACTCTAGCTGGGTGCCAAAATACAAATGAACTTCCTGCAGATATAATATGTATAAAATATTCTGTTGCTTTTGTCATCACATTCCCTCCTCTCTTTTGTATGCCTCAACCACTCTTACATATATCTCAAAATCATTGTCAGTGACTTTATTATAATTATAGATAATGGCATCTTTAGAAACCAATATATAGGGTATTAACAGCTTATTTAAATTAAACCTGTTTAGGTATTGTATCCCATACATGCTTCATGCTGTACTTACAGTCATGCATTCTTGTACAGAAAGAGAACTGTCTAAACGAGCTTTAAAAATAATTTTACAAAAAATTCTTCTAATAGGTGTAGCAGAAAATGTATTTTGTCATCATTCATCCTTTCATCATCCTTTTCACTTTTTGATTTTGTAGGAATAAGAAACATTTTTTTTAATTAACATATTTATTACTTATCTGTACAAACATACTTGTTCAATAGAATATTTCATATTGTTGGTTGTTGCACTATTACATATTTTTTCCATTTTAAAGTAACTTAAAACAGTTAAAACAAATTTTAAATCTTCAAATAAACTTAAATGGTGCTCAACTAATTTATTTAATTGGATTAACACCTCTTTTACAGAATTATCTTTAGAAAGTAATAATTTTTGATAATTTGCGTCTATTATTACAAAACTCCATTCTATTAGTTTTTCGTGATTTTTCACCACATTCTTGATAGGAAGTAAATGACCTTCCTCAGACCATAAAAAACATATATACTTTAATAAAGTTACAGCACTACTAAGCGTAAGTTCGGACCGCAAATATGGAAGAAGTAAAATTTCACTAAAAGGTTTACATAAAATTTTGTCTATGAGTTCAGTTCTGGACATGGGTTGTAAATCAGATGGAAATAACTGTGATATATGTTTTGTTTGATCATGAAATGCTTTACTATCCAAAACTGTTAAATATAGTAATAACTTTGCTAGATATTTTTCAGGTATATCAGAAAAGTAATCAATGCACAGTGATATGTAGGCAAGATTTTCGTTTCTCAAGATTACAAGTAGCAGGTCTTCCAAAATTATACTTTCTGAGAAACCTTGTCTAAGTAGATCATTAATTTTTAATTTAATTGTTTCAGGGATATGTATATCCCCCAATTTTAATTTATGATCCCAAGATGCTACTTCTGTTTCTTGCACAACAGTAACATCAGCATTGGTTTCGCTTTGTACATTTTTGTGACTTCCTATTAACGCTGCTAGTTGCTCAGTTTCTAGATAATAGGGAATAACTGCTAAGTTTTGCCCAACTGGTAATAACAAATTATTTTCATAGTTCCACAACTTTGCACCATTTGTAAATAATTTAAAGGACTGTTTTGATTGTGTTACTTTAAACTGAGTATTATACATTATTAGTATAGCCCCTTCTTCATTACAATTAGCTCCAAACATAGCTATATAATTTTCATCTAGAGCTAATATGCAAACAGTATATTTTGTTGAAATGTGTTGTATTACAGCAAATAACTCCCCTGGAAAAGGCATTACATCAGAATCTTCAAGGACATATGCAAACATTCTTCCATCTGACCCTGAAATAACAGTCAAGGTTTATTTAAAAAATAAAAGTAAACTTATATTTTTTAGTAAAGCAGAACTATATTATATAAATGGTGTGATTTACATCAACATATTCTGATAGGGCTATAATTAATTAAGTCATTTCAATAGTATGGAGAAACTAAAAAACAGAATAAATTACAATAAATATATTCATTTTCTGTGCTGTTTAAACAGATTATATTCTGACATGAAACTACACAGTACACACACTGAGAAACTACAAATCATACAAGGGGAAGAAATGAAGTCAATTTAAAAAACCTTTAATCCACAATCGCCTTTTAATCGGACTTTTATCCACACATATGAACCGTCTAGTAATACTTTATCCACTAGTACAATAAATAACTTTTTATACGACTGCCTTGCAAAAGGGGATTTTGCACACGGAAAACACGCTCTGAAAACGGTATTTTGCACACGCCGTGTGCTAAACATTTTGCACACGGTTATGTCATCTTTGCACACACGTCTCCAGATTGTGATTTTTGTTTGATGTTGTCACCCAAATTATGCAATGTTTCAAATTGGCTGAGTTTAAATTAAAATTTGATTTTTGTGGTCTCTGTTTGCAGTCGTATAAAAGGTATCGTAAAAAACTCGATTGAAAACCTCTTTGCACACGGGCGAGACATTGGTGGACCGAGCCGAAGGCGAGGTCCACAAGTCGAGCGAACCTCGTTGTTTAATATACTATTGTGTACATGTACTAAATAAAAGTCATTACTGCTGTTCCAGAGGGTCGTTGTTTAATATACTATTATTTCACTAGTAGAATAATGAAATAAGTAATACATCTATAAACAAATTTAATTTATTTACTTATTTACAATAACATTTATAGTAATAGACATTTCGTTTTTTGTTTTATCACATGTCTTTTTTTGTAAGGAAGATCTATATTTTTCTTGCAATATAGTTTGTTAGATATGGACACATCAACATAACTTTCTGCTACAGAGAAGCTCTTTCATCCACCATGCTGTCTAATGGTTGTAAGATCAGCGCCTTTATTGGCCAATAAATCTGTTGAAGTATGCCTCATACAATGGCCAGTATATGCTTCAGGATTTGCGATATTCAGGAATGAAGCAATTATTGAATGTAGGTTCACCAATGTGTTGATTGCAACAAGCTGAGAAGTATAATTTTTATTGATGTACATTTAAAAAGAATCTGTCTTGAGTTAAGTGAATTGGGCGCACAGAAGTATATTATTATTATTTATTTATTCTTTCTAAAAAAAATATTACAATTTTACAGGAAGGGTTTTGTAATAGACAAGAGAAAAAAAAAATTATCATATCTAAATATTCATACAAATTTTGAAGAAATTAAAACAAAATTAAGAGAAAAAAAATTACTCGTTTACAATATGCACATCATCTTAGCAGTTTGTAAGTAAAAAACTATTAATCCGTTGTTTGAGATTATTCGCGGTTAGGTTAGTCCACATATCATTTGTGCTTAAGAAAGGATAGAATTGTCTAATTTCTGATACCCAGTTAAATCTGGAGTCAATATTTGATAACTGTAGTTGGCGTAAGAAACATAGATAAGGATATCACTTTTTGTCCATAACTAATATTTTATATAGCCAATTAAGACAAGATTTCAGTATAGTATATGAAAGAGCTACAACTCCAGCCTCAAGCCTTATACGTAATCAGCCGTGTTCTTTGGAAGAAGAAGCAGCCTTTTAAAGAAGCCCACCTGAATTCTTTCCAATATATCATTGTACCGTACGTACACCCCAGACAGCAATTTATAAGTGAGTTGATAATTATACTGTTATATAGCTGCATACGGGATTTCCAAGAATTCATTTTAGACCGCGACATAATGGAAAGAACGGATCCAATAATCTATTTTGTTTTGGCAACTGTACATTCAGCCATTTCACAAAACAAAGCAGAAGAAACAAATGTAACTCCCAAATATGAATACTTATTTACCAATTCAATTCTTTGATTATTAAAGAAAAATGGAGATCTAACAACCGTGTTATAACCTATATATTTTCAAATATTTAAATTTTTGTAGACCTTTGTAGTAGCCTCCAACATCGAATACTTCGACCACATAGATGAAATTGCATTTTTTTTTTTAATTTAAAAAATACAGTGACATGACTTCTTTATTTATTGTCATTACTCTCCGTTTTCCCTCCATTCGTTAAATTCGGCAAATACTTTTTCATAATGTTCTCTGGACTTCGCTGGCAATAAATAAAAAAAAGCTTCTTGAGCTTTTTCGAAAACAGCCATAGAAACACAATTACTTTCTTGAATTTTTACCAAATTCAGATAGAACTGTTTATTAAATAATTGATAATATACAAAATACCATAGCAACCAGTAGGTATAACAAAACCTACCACGTTTCATTGAGTACTAAGAAATATCAAGTTGTGCGATTATTTTTTTTTATTAAATTCCAATCATTCTGACACCACAAATATAACTGTGATGTGATTATCAGTAAAATGTTGTATTGCATTCGTGTTTTAATTGCCTTTTATCCACTTAAGAGTTAGTTAACTTTCTTTTTATTTTATTTATTTATTTTTTGGATGTACTCAAGATTTGTATATTGTATATGGGAATGTTTCATGTATTAATTTTTAATTTATTATTATTTAAGTGTTAAATTGTTAATTTAAGATTTTTCCCTGTAAATGGAACTCTGTTGGGCAATAAAGCGTTATTATTATTATTATTAAAACATTTTTGTGTGGAGAAAATGCTTCATAAAACACTTATACGATAAATAACTATTACTATTCGCAGCTGTCAAATTTTTATTCTGACATAAATCGTTAGAAAAGAAAACCTACATATTTATTTTCCTGTATGAAAGAGAAAGAGGTATGCAATAAGGTGAATTCTTAAGGTTGCGTATTTCTCGCCACAAATGTTGAAATTTCTGATGTCTTTATGTAGGTACCTATCTAAAACCTGTAGAACAAAATCACAAAAATAAAATTCTTGATGTTTTGTTCATTCATTGCTACTATTTAAATTTTGCTCAAATAAAACAATGATTTTTAAAAAGCGTGTAAGAAACACATTTGTTGCTATCTTAATCCCCCATTTTAACAATATTTTCACACACTTAAATAAAAGTGAACAATTTTATATTTAGTAGGTACTACTTAAGCAAGTTATTGAAATAAGAATATTTATACCTAGTTATATTTAAAAAAAATTAAAATTTCCTAGATTTTTGTATCTAAAATGTTATTGGTTAGCATTTTACTTCAGTATCTTTGAAAATAGCACAATGTAGATAACATTTCTATTATTTGCTAACATTCCCATTATTCATTTATTTGTTCAGGATAGTTCAAATTTTCATGTTTTTGAAGAGAGTTAAAAACGCCTTGTAGCTCGAAAACGGTAAGAGACAGATATGTGGTTTCGCCATTGTCAATTTTTGGAAAAAAGAGACCAGAACTCTCGATCAGATTTTTCTATTTTGATATCAAGTATGTCTTTATCTAGCAGAAAATATGTGAAGTAGTTATAAAAAGTAAGTAAGTCTAGGTTCATGCAAAAACCAAAAAATGTTTTATTTAGGTCGCACTATGTGTAGGAAAATAAAAAGCGTAATTTAATAGTAAAATATTTAATAATTAATTAGCACTATCGATTTGCATTGAGAAAGTTAGAAACTAATATGTTAGTTACAATTTAACTTAAACTTTATTTTTACCATTAATGTTAAAAGTAAATGTACCTACAATTTGTGCAATTTTCAATATTAATATTTCTTAGTGAATTATTTTTTTTATTTTAGCTGATTTGTGACTTCTCTAAATGTACTAATACTTGATATTTGTATATAGTTATTTTCTTCAGGCTAAAATATTTGTCTTTAGCTGCTAAAATATAAAAATATATTTTGTAATTCAGTTGATATTCCAGGAAACTAATTTTAATTTTAATAAATTGCATTTTCTAGTAATTTCGTAATCCAGTATGTAATAAATATGATTTTAAATAATATAAAATATGCAATTGCTTAAAACGTAATACAATTTCACAGAAAATGGACTACTTAAATATGGTGTCGATTTGAATGTTTATAGCCGATTTCAAGCGAATGACCGGTAATAACTGCGGTTATTCTCACAGAAGCCCTTAGTTATGCCCTACTCTGACCCTCACGATAACCATGCTATAACCACACGTAACGCGCTAAAATGCAATTGGTTATCGGTTTCTGTTATGATATGAAATAGAGTTACGTTGTTACGTGAGAAGTTTTGATTATTGAGGTTATATGAGAAGTTGATTTGATGTTAGTGTAATAATAATTACCTAAAGAAAGAAAGTTGTGACAATTCTCGTTATACCTACCCGAAACCACCCAGTCGCTGGAAACCAAAACAACTCGTCTGCAAATCAAAACAACTCACCCGCAAATATTTGCACCATCAGCAACATCAGCATTCTACTTAGATTGTTGTTAAACGTCACCGTTACTTTTGATAACATTACCATATATGGTCATGCTTAACTGTAGACAGGAACGCGCTTGGGTCCGCCCTTGCAAACGGAACAAAACCAAAAGCCCGCACATTTTGCGACACAGATCACGTTTGTTATTGAGACCGATTGCGGTCATTATTGAGAGCTTGTAAGCTTTAGTACAGAGTGTATTTTGGAAGAATTTGTGGTAGAAAGTGAAAGTAACTGTAAGGGCTGGCGGTGGAGGACCGTTAGGTTCTTGTTGCAGATTTGTTTTATTAGTATTGTTAATTTGCTGTTCGACATTGTGACATCGACATCAATAATAAACCTGTTAATCATATCATGGAGTTTCACCCTGAAACCACCCCAGTATCTTCACCCTCTCCGACATATATATATATATACCGGGTGTTCCCTCTAAGACTTTCAGTGCGAATATCTCAGAAACCATCATAGCCAGTGCGACGAAATTTGGTATACAGACACTAGATACGGAGTAGAATCTGATGATAACATCAATTCTTATACAGGGTGTTCCATTTTCCAAGAAATCGATTTGATTTTGATTTTTGGTTGTCAGCCCTGCTAAAACTTATGTTTAAATTGAAATATACTTAATTATGAATACATTCTGATAAATAAACATTCAAACATTTCAAATCTTAACATAAAAACGCCTCCAAAAAGTACCAAAATTTCATTGTTTTGTCATGTAAAACATGCATAGCCTTGAGCCAGACTTACACAGATGCTGTGCTAACATCGCTAAACGTCAAAACTATGAATTGTCATTGAATTGTCAAATATTAATGGCATAAAGTATTTTATTTTACATAAAAAACGCTAAATAATGTATTTAATGCATTTACGTATACACAATGGTGTTATATCACAAAATAATTTACAAAAGTGTGTAAGTACTTAAAGCATATCTCTTTTCCAACTGCTGAAATTATGGATTACTTATTTAGCAACAAATAAATTCGAGCAAAACGATTCCTAAAACTTTATAATTATAATGTGAACATGTTTGTCGTTGAAAGTCAGATCTAATCTGAACTGAACCCCTACTGAACCTAGGTACCCCAGCCCGACTAAATAAATATTACGAAAGCATAACCTAGAAATGATTGATTCTTGTGCACATATTTCAACACTTTGTGAAGAAGATGCTTAAGAAGAACTCTACATCTGTAAAATAGTAAACAATAAACTACAATTTCTGTATTTCATATGATACAGAACTAGAATAAAGCAACTGGTTTTTGCTAGGAAGAATCACCTGCAAACCTACTATACCCAGTAGGTACCTATCAAATAGTCATTTAAAGCTAGATAATAATTTGTAATTATTGTTTTTATGTTTCAGTTATGTGTGTTTAGTGCCACAAATTAGTACCTACATTAAAACAAGACACTAGAAAGAATAAGCGAAAAATATTACACAGACACCCACTAAACACACTTACATACCAATTACGTAACAAGTACATAACCTGTTACACAGTGATATTACAAAAGATGGACCAGCTATGTAACCATTACATACCTAGTACCTCCAAATGTCCTCCGCATGCACACATTATTGCTATATGAAATGCTTGTAGGTAATGTTATATGCCCACGATGTACCTCATTTTATGTAGGTTTCATGTAAACGATGACACATACCAAGAACTTAACAAAGTGTATATCATTTCCATAAACGCTTTCAATATCTCAGTAATGTAACAGTATGTATGTTAACAATATATGTACAGGGTGATCCCAAATAATCTGCAAAGAATTTAATGGTAGATTGTAAACTGATTTTAATAGGGGTTCTTCATATAAAATAATTTGTTTTAAACCCTTGAGGAGTTACTGATCCTTAACAGGGGTAATAAATTTAAAGTCTTATCTTTTTTCTTCCAAACCCTTTAAATTTAAGAAGTAACATTTGGTGAGATATTTAGACTGATGAAACTTCTGAACAAGTCTTTTTCTTCACGTCCTATTATAAGGCGTTGAAATAAAGTACCCCAGTATATTTATTAAAACAAAAATATTTTTATCAAGAAAACTCCAGAAAAAATCTAATGAAAATTATACATGGTGTAATTTATTTCAACGACGTATTACAGGACGAGAGAATAAAAAATACTCGTCCAGAAGAAGTTCGTTAGCCTAAATATCCTACCAAATTTAACTTCTTTAATTTCAAAGCATTTGGAAGAAACTAGATAAAATGTTAAATTTATCACCCCTGTTAAAGGGTTGCAACTCTTCTAGAAAAGCTTAAATAAAGAAAAAATATATGAAAGACCCGTATTAAAATCCGGTCATACAATATACCCTAAAATTGTTTGCACATATTCGGATCACCCTGCCTATATCTATAGTATATAGTAACAGTATTATGTCACAATTTACATATCGTTTAGATGCTGGTTATTATTGTGTTTTAATTTGACACTGCATGGTTTCATTTTTAATTTAGATAAATTATTTGATTTACCATTTTATTGAAGTCATCATATGACTATATAACTACCTTTAAAAAGTCGAAAACCTTTTATTACGTTGTCTTTATTTTACATATGGATTCTAAAATTGTGATTAAAAATGAGTTGGCATTTAAAAATTCTGCCCACAAACACTATATAGACCCCACAGTATTTCAATATTGAAGAGCTTTAGAAGTTTAGAAATCATTTATTCATTAAATTACATTACCACACTAGTAATGGATAAAGATAAAATAAAATTTCATAAAGCTGTTATTTTGAAGCTATTACCGCTTCTCTTGTGAAAATTACATCACTGTGATGAACTTTCGCTATTTCATTAATTTAATTGAAGCTTTTTGATATAATCTTTATCCGACACTAAGGCAAAATATATAATCAAGTTATGTGGGCATCCTATGATAATGTTACATAGACTAAAAAAATAATAATGCAACTTAGTTAACTCATTTCAGTATATTGAACAACTGTGAATCTATATTCCATTGTTATAATATTTCTTTATTTCTCTCGATTCAAACGCTGTCTTGCATGTCTTCCATTTAGACGAAACAGTTTCAATTTCTTTCACCATGTTTTTGGATGTAGTTCTAAGATAATTCAGAGTACTGACCAGTGAGGTGAATAAAACTTACCTTTTATTAAACATATTGCTTGCTATATATCTTTAATATTCCATAAGGCGATTTTTGAGAGGTTAGGTATGCTTAGTTAATCATAATTAAATAATACACTTTAATAAATAAATACCCATACTTACATTTAAACAATAATAGACGGATAACTAGTAAAAATATATTAACGTAATAGAGGGTATAAGATATAAGGCCAAGTCGCAAGACAATCACCTGACATAATTGCATCAAGCCGAAAACTGCCACAAAACACAAAACAATCCTCCTTTCCAACCAAAGTCTATGAATATGGAATTTGGTACATCACAGAATGATATCTATCTGCACATATATTTAACATGAATATTGTTACGTGAGTACTATATGGAACATAGTACTCACACAGTAGTACCGATAAGGACATACTTTTAACATACAAACTGTTACATACTCATGAAATAGCAATAAGCACATACTGTAGATGTTTAAATTATTATATCATAGCGAGGATCACTGTATATATACACTGCAGAGGGATTATGTTATGTTACCTCAATATCCACAGAGCAATGTACGACATTTATATACTAAATACGTTAAATGTATATAACAGTGGGTATGTAATTCCACATCTTTCATTGGTATATACCAATGACATCAAAATCACGACTGTGTTTAGTGGGCATTTTCTTGGAAATAATTCTAAATATGGAATGATGGATAATATTATAAAGAAGTCTCTAACTCACTTTGAAGAGTATTCTATAAGACATTAAATTCAGTTGTCGTGGGTTTTAAAATTTCTAAACGAATAAATTTAAGAAACTTAACTAATTTCATAATTCTATGTAGAGTATGAAAACATCTCGTTAGAATATCTTAAAAATGTTGAAAGTTAACTGTTGTTACAATATACACAACATAACGTAATAAGGTAGGTATCGAACAATGAAATGGCAAGATTTGTTTCTAATCGTACATGTTTGACCATCCCTTAGATTGAACGGTGCTCTGCAAATTAGAATACAGAACTGTTTAACATAAAATCGATTAAATGTATGTAAGTACTTAGGTACTTTTAATTTATTGTAGTTTTATTTTATTGTAAATAAATTAAATTTTGTATTTGTCTTTTTTTATTCTACCTGAATTATTAAACACAGATGCTTAAGAAATAATGAATACTTGAAGATGAAGGGTCAAGTTAATCAATTTACCCACTAATAAAAAAAATAAACCACTGTAGGTACGTATTACTTTTTGAAAAAAATCTTTCATTTAGTCTTGAAAATGTAGAATACTTTTCAAAGTGAGTTTTTTATAATTATACCTACCTTATAAGAACTGAATATTAACAGTTCTCACTGATATTTATGTTTTAGACATGTTAATTTTGTTATAGAATTATTAAACACAAGGATTATTTGCTGTAGTGTATAATAAATACAAACGATAACAATTTAATAAACTTTAATTTCCGCCATACTTGCATTATTTAGATTTTTTATTTAATTCACTCGTTAACTTACACATTCCATGAACTTTAATTTTATTAAATAATTAAACCAAGTACAGAAAGTTAGGTATGTTTTTATTTATAGCAAAACGTAAAGTCTAATGTGTTCTAGCAAAATGTTCCTCGTCTCCCATCTCTCTGTCGCACGAATATAAACTAATCTTGGCATCTGGCTTCTTCAGTATCTTATCGAATCTTTTAATCAATGATTAACGTAATTGTGTATGTAAACCTGCTTCCATAACAGCACTTTGTTTTCTAAGTTCCTACCTAGAGGTGAGACGAAACATTTTCGTAGACATTTTTAATTTCTGCATACCACAAGATGAAATGAATATGTTTATATTCATTCTGGTCTCCTACAAATACTGAAATATGTTTCCTCATCTCTGTTCTTGAAAGTAAGCCTCCAATAGCTTCTCCATCTGAAACTAATTAGGTAAAGATAATCCTAGATTTTGCGTAACTGGGCTATTTCTTATAAATTTAACCCCATAGTTCTTTGAAATGAATTAGCTAATATGAAACATAAGTACAAGAAACTACAACTCATATTCAATGTAAAAAGACGAAAAATAATATGCAAGATATAATTACCTACTAAGTACACTGATATTTTTCCTTCGTCTCAGTTCCCATTAATCGTTATACTTAGTACTTACACATCTCGTTCTATCAAGCTTTTTACTGTATGAAAGTAATTTTTAGCACACCTAGGTATATGGCTCGAAATTTTACTCACATTTGATGTGGAGTAGTTTTTATAACAGATATATTTTTGTAATACTGGAACTGAAGCTTTCACTCAAGGAATCCATTGCATTTTTATCTGATTGTTTCTAGGCTTTAAAACATTTTTACCACTTGTTGAAGAGGCTTTATTCATTATTTGGAACTCTAGGTTAAGTTTACACATCGTTCGGACCTCGAGAGAGTCGGGCTCTGCGTCTGCGCTCTGCAGCATATTCACAGTAAACAACAGTCAACAGTCCTCTGTCTGTGGTAAAGCAAAAGCAGTGAGTCAAGGGCGTGACGTGTTCATAAATTTAATGTCTTCTCGTAGGGATTGTTCTTTATCGCTTTTATTATTTCCCAGAATAAACAAACATGTTTCACATATTTTCAGAGTATTCATGCCGAATAAAGCTCAGCGTACGCGAACAGCTAATAACCTCTAAATTCCATTTTTTTAACAAAACTAGCAATATTGCAAATACGTACGCAGATTCAATGTACCTCGTGGTGTTACGTATTTATAATAAAATTCCTACAAAAATAGTCAAACTTGCTTTGACAGTTCCTGTCACTTTACGTTTTGACGTCTATCCATGCGGTTGTTGCGTGTGTGTAAATTGGACTCACGGCTATACACATTTTGCATGACAAAACAATGAAATTTGGGTACTTTTCATAGGCGTCTTTTATGATAAAATAAAAAATTTCGGGACTTTTTTTATCAGAATGTGTTCATAATTAAGAATATTTCAATTAAAATACAAATTTTACCGAGGTTGACTGCCAAAAAATCGAACTTAAATCGATTATCTGCAAAACTGAACACCCTGTATAAAAATTAATGGCATCGTCGAATTCTACACGCCATCTAGTGCCAGTATACCAAATTTTGTCGCACTAGCTGCAATAGTAGCTGAGATATTCGCACTGAAAGTCTTAGAGGGAACACCCGTATATATATATATATATATATATATATATATATATATATTATTCATTTTCAAATTGAAGAATTTTATAGTATTAGCCATTGGGCGTATTCAGACAAGGTCAGCCGCTGAGTAAGAATTCAGCTAAATGAGTGCATTTGATTGGCCTGGATTTCTCAGCGGCTGACCTCGTCTGAATACGCCCTTGATTAGTTATTCAACACTGAAACAACAATACTGAAATTTCTGCAGTTTGCAATGGTAATCACAGATTAAACAAATGGTACCTAATTTAGCACTTTTATAAAGTATATTGACATTTGAATAAGAGAGATGGAGAATAATACCTGACTTGAGTATTTACCGGTTATAGAATTTCAAACTCATGACATCACAAAGGGCTTTTTCATGACGTCATGAGGAATTTGACGTCTATAACCGAAGTGCTTAAATGTCTGTGGTAAATACTATTTATTACCGGTATTTACTGGTAATTCGCTTGAAATCGGCTTATGTTTGTCATGATTACAAAATGCTGCAGTAGAATGACAGATAAATGTAATAAAAATTTTACTACATTAGTGTAGTGTAGTTTTTTCACTAAATATACTTCAATAGTTTTGTTTTTTGCATGAACGAAAAAAAACATATTTTTTAATTTAACAAATATGATGAAAATTAAAACTTGATTTTATTAAGACACATAAGAGAGGCTTGATTATATCAATGTGGAAAATAAAATTTATCGATAACCCAAGTAGTTAGGAATATCTGGGATATGGCGTGAGAAAGATTAATCTATTCGTAGATTTTTTAAATATAATATATGATCCTTTCAAAATAAAGATGAATTCAATTGTAACCCTCCTGAAGCACTAATAGGGTTTTATCACTTTTTTCAAAAATGGTATAGATTGGTTCTAGGACTTAGTTATGATAACGCTATATATATTTTTTAATTATTTTGTTTCTATTTTGGAAGTAATTTCATCGCTAAGTTAAAGCCGTAAAATTTGTCGCAAAAACATATTTGAGTTGCATAATTCGATGACGTAGCAAAGTAGTTGTCATTATAAGATAAATGTCAGATGCACGTGCGAGCGTTAAGATGGCTACAACTTATAAATTTTATAAGTGGTGTTTTGTACCATCTTGTCCAAATACTTCTATGAATAATAATTGTAATTTGTATGACTTCACTTACACAGTACAAGAAAAACACAACCGCACTTACCGGCTCAACAACATGATTGTGGTGAACATGAATGAAATGACAGAATAATTGTCAAGTCAAATTCCAAATCCCCGCAACCAACATAACTGAGCCCTTTCTAGAACTACTTTCCTACGTCATCACCAATAAGAACGCGTTTCGAATCAGCTTTAAACTTTTAAATTTTAGATCATTTTAAAAGACATATAATTTAGTAAAACAGTATATACAATACTAATTAATGTGATATCTATGTTTTACAAACTATTTACTTTATAAAAATTCTTATTTGAACCAAATTCTGAATTATGGAAACAACCCTATTGTACAAAATTTTCACAATTTGATGTGCACAAGTTTGTTTATATACTTACATAAAGTTAACAAATATGCTGTATTTTCCATAATATGAATAGCATAGCCCTTCAAATTGAAAGTATCTCTCTGTAACTTTATTTTGGTAAATCCACATTTTGCAGAATTATACTTCGTCCAGTATAAATAATAATCATTTGCAGATTTAACAATCAATCCAATATAAAATTGATCATTTATTTTTGCATATAAAACTTCATAAATTTTTTCAGTGTCAGAAATTATTTCCTCAGAATTTAAAGTTTTCCTTAATTCTAGAGCTTCTGCAAGTATATAAAGATTTCCATTTTCAAATAAAACAAATATATTCTCATTACTAGAAAATATTGTATAGATTTGTTGATTAAACTGTAAATAAAAACACAAAGTAATAGGTATATTTTTAACATCTCCGTCATATTACCTTATATTTTTTCAATTTATCTAAATTTTCTTCTTCGCAACTCCACAGTTTAATGTATGATTGATTAAAAACTGCTACATATTTAGAACTTTTCTTATCATATAGTACTGGAGAACTAAATTTTTCTTTGGTCTTCCAGCAACATACTTGTTTTTGATCTGAAAGCTAAGAGGTAAATAATTAGTTTCCATAATGCAATGTGTTTGACTATCATTACTCTTAAAAACAATTTTTTTTTTAAACATCAAATAATATAATAATAATAACATTTTTATTTATCCTACTTTTGTTTACAAACATATAAAAGGTACACATATACAAACAAATATAAAACCATATAAAAGTTTATGTATACTCTTAAATGAAGAAATAAAAACTATTGCAAGTAAATAAAAGTTGTTCGAGAAGTGAATTAACAATTGTTTCGAGAACATGACTTACATTTAACACAATAATATTCAATATATAGTTACAGATATTAATTTTAAAAATGTATATATCTGTATAAATACTTATACTTAAATGTTAAATTTAATTACAATAACAAACACATCTTTAGTTAAAATTGGCACAAACCTAAGCATTACAGATTAACAAAAGAATCTGGATAAAATTAATAAAGAAAGCTATCGAAGTAGCAAGTTAATTGAAAAGAGTATTAGTATTTTGACGACTGATGAGAGTATTGAACAATATTGAGTTTGATAATTTATTGTTGGTAAGTAAATAAGTTTTATTAAGTATTCAATTAGTTTATTTTTGAATCAATGAGTTCATCGAATGTTTTTCTGGGATTCAATAATATGTAGGTTTTTAACTTTATTTTAAAAGAGTGAATGTCCCTTATATTTTGAATTTGTTTCGGAAGAGTATTATAAACCTTTGGAGTCAGAAAAGTAAATGAGCTCTGTCCAATAGTCTTTGCCATAAATGGAATATTATATTTATCTTTCCGTTTAGTGACATATTTATGTGTTTGTAAATTATCTATAGATTTAATTCCGTGATATTTAATATTTCAAATGTTTCACACATTTTAAAGTAATTTTATTAAATTGCGTTTTTCAATTTCAATACATTCTAATTTAGAGAACCATCATTCTCTATCACTTTGCCTGATATAACAACTCGGTTTCTGGAAAGCGGATATTTATTTTAAATATCTTCTAAAAAAATATTTTTGTGAGAAATTACATTTACATTCACCCTAAATAACATTAACAAATAAGAACTGTTCTCAACTAGATATGACAATAAGTTTTATGAAAATTATTGGATAAACAAAATACGCCAGTTTTGCTAGTACCAAATTATCTGTGAACTAAATTTACTTAACCTCCAGCTGAAACAGTATTGTGTCGCACGTTTTGTATGTTATAGTTTTATTTTTCATTATTATGGAAAATCATTTACTACCAATATTTGCAGATAACGATAATTTGAATGTTGCCAAGTCAGCCTTAGCACTAACTGAAAGCATAACGTGCTGGCAAAAAGTGTTAAGTTAGTCGCACAAAACATATAATACAAGATCTTTTTCATTGTGCCAACAGCATTGTCAAAAAACGACATTGTTGCCCTCATTGTGCCTGGCCCCAAAATAATTGAACTAAATAAGTTCGCTAAGTCGATAATAATATTGATAGCTTATCGACTTCATCGGTGAAACAAGTAATATTTATTTTATTTGATTTGTCATCTTTGTTTCATAATAATATTTAACATTATCAGTTATGATAATAACATTGTAATATACTCATTTAAATATTATTGTAAACTCATAAAACACTCAAAACTTGTAAAAAATGTATTATATCACAACAAATAAATTTATAAAAAGTCAGTCACAACATTATACATTGCATAAGTTCTATTAATAATATTATTATGAATGATCATAAGATATAAATTAATAGTCAATTTTTAATAGATTTCTATGCAGAACATATTTTGTTGAAACTGTTTCCTAAACACATATTACACTGTTAGTCTAAGGAGAATTGCTATCAATGTTTGGAATATCTCATTAAATCAAAATGATTAGCAAGGGTGCTTGATTAACGGACTATCGGGAAAAGAATATGTATTAGATGAGAGTAATTGATTTTGTTCTGGTTATTGTTCAGAACCTTCAAACGGTTTATTATATTTTGACTGTATGTACGTTTCGAAACAGTTTTTGGTACAATAGAATTACAAATTTTACGACAAAATCAGAATCTATATTACAAAGGAAAACATTTTGACCACTTTTGATAAAACATTGTTTCCCATATTTGCAGTGATTCCTTTGACTGTGGAAAATTATCAATATTCAGGAGAATATTTCCGCTCTGAACAAGTTTAAACATAATCATTGGGACTACAAAATTCAATTAGTTGCTTCAAAAGCTTGATTCTGTTCTCAAGACTAGACTTAAATATGAATTTTCGGAATTTGAGAAATCATCTTGCGATTTATTCGTATTTCTAGAACCCCAGTGGCATATTCTTCAGTGTGTTAACTTAGTGCTAAACTTCTAAATGGATCTGGTCATTTGGAACATCCACATCAAGGTACCTTGTTAACAAAACTGTTTGTTGCGTAAAAAAGAATAATTCTTTGTTGAAACGTAATAATTTCTTAAAATTGACTTCACATGACCGCCATAAATTTGCAAAAGTCAAAATTGTTGCAACTGTCTTGTCCCATTCTATGGGGGAGAAAAGTGGAAATCAAAATTTACATGTAGGAAATGCAAGAGGCGCCATCATACGTTTTTGCATTTTCCATCTAAAGTTAGTGAAAGACTGAAGTTTTTTTAAATTCTGAAGTGAAGGCATTAACGAACCTTGTTCATGAAAACTTGCAGCGTTGTTTGCCATCGCGCATGTAAATATTCTGATAATTGTTGATACTGTCAATACAATAATACCTTTAACTAGTGATCAAGTTAAGGATATAAAATATCTTATAGCGGTCTCCTTACCGAAATTATGTGAATTTCATAATGAAATTCAGATCTGGTAATAGGACAAAAATAATAATAAAAAGTTTGCAGGACATTGTGGCGTGAAGGAAAAGGTATTTCTAAAATATTAGACAAAACACTAGTTTATTGTAATATTGTATTTAATAATTATGTGAATATAAATATAGGGTTAGTATTTCCAAACGAATATTTCTGTTCTAAATTTGTTATCTGGATAGATAATTTCTTCATTTTTAGTTGTAATAATAGGATACTATAAAGATAAAGATGAGTAATTTAAATATTACACAAACGAATTGAATAATCTGAATAAAATGAATGAACTAAAGATACAAATTTAATCTGATTTGGACTTTATAATCATAAAATAATGGATTAAATATTATAAGCATGAATATAAGAAGTATACAAAAAATATTGATGATGCAAAATGATATACTCGAGACGAGAATTCAGACGACTTTCGTCATCACTTTCAGCAACCAATAAAATTAGTTGTCATTTTATATCATTTTTATACTTTTAAATAGTTATTTATGTATCAAGGGAATTATAAGGGCCTTAATTACCGATGGCAAAGTTTGCGTCCCGAGGGACAGCAATTGCCTGAGGTTATTAAGGCTCATTAATTCCCGTGGTACATAGATAATTTTATTTCTGACCGATTTCAATAAAATATTGTTTATTTTTAAAACGGAAAAATTCCCAGTATATTTGAATCAGTTACCATTGATTATAAGAGTTTTGTTGTTGCTAGGTTGTTGCTATGTTACGTATATGTATATTAGGGTAGAGGGAATTATAGAATCTATAATGTCCCAAGGGAGTTATGACTCTCTTTATTGATAGCGTAACTATGACGATATAAGCTTATAATATCCCGGTCATTAAATCGACTCTCCCTGTGACCTTAGTTACTCATGTATTTTGGGTTGCTTTACATATCCCTAATATATAAATCTGTAATCTGTGTTGCATAATAGCTTTGTTCGCGGTAGCAATCCCAAACTAATTCAGACATTAGATTCATGCGCAGTTTGAAGTTGAACGTTCGCGGTGCACCTAGTGCACGTTCGGAATTATAAATCCTGCGTTCGCAAAACCCAGCTTTATAAATTTGAACATATTCTGAATCCGTCCTATGTATCCCCGGACCTGAGACAGAATTTTTAATCCGCATGGACTGGATCTAGATGTCTTACATACTCGGACTGCTTTAAAAATATTTATATGTAAAAACATTATATTAATCTAATAAAATGATTTCATATAAATGACCAAACTTCATCAATACAGGGTGATCCCGAATAATCTGCAAAAAAATTGAGGGTAGATTGTACGATTTTAAAGGGGCCCTGCATATAAAAATGTTTAATATGATTATGTTTATTCTCTTCGTCCTGTCATCAGGCGTTGAAATAAAGTACCCCATGTATATTATACATTACATTTTTTGAGGTTAACTTTTCGATTGAAAAAAAAATCTTTTTGAATGCCTTTTGAATTAAGAATGTTTTTTGTCTCTTGCAATTTTTTGATAAGTAGTACAGTTTTTGAATAAAAAATGAAGTTTGTTACCCTACACGCACATAGTTTCCTTTCCAATATCTAATTTACATATCGATATCTAGTAGGTTTAAATCATTTCGCATTATCGTCCCTCAATCTCATTTGGTCAATGAGAAAAAAAGTTTTGCACAATTTTAGGAGTGAGTTGCCTCCAAATAAACATCTGTGCTTCAATTAACTTTAACTCATGTTCAAAAAGACCAGTAATAAACCTTGTAATGATTCACTACCGGTAAATATAACTATGTTAATTGCAATCTGAATGCAAGTCTTTGAACAGCTAACTTCCACTAAAATAAATGCATCTACAACAAAAGCAAGGACATCTGGTATAAGAAATTAGCGGCAAGTGACACCACAGGAACAGCCGGTATACACTGTTTGAAACGCGAGTAAAAACTAATCAAAGAAAGCGTTTTTTGGAAACGCCGAGCGACGAACGTACGCCGGGCGAATCTAGAAAATTAGAAAGATCTGAGCCACCTATCTTGAATACATAAGACAAAAATTAATGTAAAATAATATCTTTTGCAATAAGAAGGCCAAATAACAACTAAGGTAATTAAATTTATTTAAATTCTCATATATCTCATATTTTATACAGTGTTATAATTAATTTGTACTTTGTAAAGAAACTTAAACACATGGTTATTAAATGCTAATGTTAAACTACTAATTTCGGCTATTCGTTTCTTGTGTGACACAGTCTGTTATTTGATTATACCAGGTACTACAGATTGCATTTATTTTAGGCCTTTTTATTTTTATTACGAGTTTTCCTATCCACAAAACAGTGGAACTTTTATTGGAAAATCCATTTGTCAAGGCGCAAACTTGGAAATCTGGGACTTTTACCGTTATACATTCGATGAGCTGGATTGGCTGAACAAAAGCAAATAAGGGAACCCAAGTTCTACTGGGGAAAAAGGCAACCTAATATCCAAGAAACACTTGACTTGAGGTTACATATATGGTACAAATGGCTGATTGGTAACATATTGGTAACATATTAAGATCAACTCTAAATAAATCTGAGTGAGTCACACTATTCCTATTTCTCATAAAGTCGTCAATGACATACAGAACGTTTGAGAACGCCGCCATCTTGTTAAAAAAACATATACATTTTCAAACCTTACTACATATTTTCATATTTTCAACTAAATATTAATTTAACATTTTTACTAGCTTTAGTCTTTTAATTACATGTAAACTTGGAAAACAGCTGTTTCTCGAGTACTTATTTAGCACATTTTTTTACTAACCTAGTTGTTAATGTTTGACTTAAAATTCTACTTTACTCAATTTGTTCATATTTACATTTATACATTTTACATTTGTTGCTAAATCAATTTATAATAGATATTTACGTATAATTGTGTTGCCAGCTATTATTTTGTGTTGTTTTGTAAATTCCCCAACCCTTGCCATTTTTTTTGGCTGGCGCCCATGCCTACTATACTCTGAATATATCAAAAAAACCATAATCTTTTCGAACCCACGACCAGCCTTCGACACTAGAGCAACCGTGAGCAAAAGAAAAAAAAGAACTAAATATACCAATAAGGTTAAACTTGATTCTTCTACGGTAAAGTATCGTATATAGATATATTTTTTTCGAAATTTAAAGGCCCACTTTGGGGACTATTCACTCCTCAGAAGTGCAACTTTGCATATAAGTAAATTTAGTTAAATTACCATACTTTGGACACCCCTATATGCACATGCTCTGTGTCGGTTTTTATGAGAGACACACTATATAATTTATTAAATAATGTA
Source organism: Monochamus saltuarius (assembly GCA_025584915.1). Lineage (NCBI taxonomy): Eukaryota > Metazoa > Arthropoda > Insecta > Coleoptera > Cerambycidae > Monochamus > Monochamus saltuarius. The sequence goes on along the minus strand of CM046721.1, from coordinate 38,052,657 downwards.
ACATCTTAATTGTCATGGTAATAAGATATCGAATCTAATACAACGAATAGTTATGACTACCCCACTACTATTACAAAATACATTTTATTAAAAAAAGGAAACGATACAAAAAGAAAATGGCAGATAATATTGTCAATAAATTTGAAATTGTGATCACAGAACTCCAAACTGAACACAGAATACATTTGAAAAACGTTCGCGGATTAGTAGAAATTCAGAACATATTCAGAATTTTGCATGCGCATTTGATATGTACGGTATAAATTCAGTATTAATTCAGGATATATTCGGAATCACTACCGCGAACAAAGCTAATATTTTAAAGAGAACATTTCAAGTTTCTAAAAATGTCTGATTTTCGATCAATGATGCTTCAAATAAAAACTATAAATGTACGAATAGGTAGATGGTAAATATGTGTTTTTAATATAAGTTAATTATTATTCACACACATCATTGACAGACGTGCTACAAAGTTCTTGAATGAATTGCTAGGTTTGGTTTGGTTTAACTCCACGAACTGTGTACTGTGTGTGACCATTTGGAAATTTTGACTTGGGTAATTCGTCCGTTGTTTGTTTTGACATTTCAGTTAACCTAATGATTGCGATCAAGAATTTCTTATAAGAACTAGGCTTCTTGAAGACTGAATGGCATGTTTAGGGCGAAACTTTATCGTAATACCAGAAGTATTGGAACCTTATACCATGCCTATCCACAGCAGCTAGTCAAATTTTAATAGCCAGTAATATGGGCAAATAGTCAACAGCATCTCCTTTACCACCTGAAAGTGATGAAACTAAAGCCAAAGCTGATTTCAAATGGAGTTAAAACCAAGCGAAAGGGTTAGATAAAAAGTTAAAAAGGAATATGACAAATTATAATTGAAGAACTAAAACGTAATACATATTGATATATTTGATCAGAACTGCCACAATCAGTAGAGGGTGTTAGAACGTAGTTACAAAAAAAAATCATTGGTAAACAAAATGCCACAGAAATGGAGAAGCTTTTTGAAGTCACAGAAGAAATAGAGAAAATAATTGGAGGAAAGAAGTCAGTTCGTTCTCAATTAGTTCTGCATACACATAAAAAACATTATGGAAATTAAAATGATATAGCTAATATAGAAAATGTTTCAGAAATTACCTAATATCCACCTTCAAGAAAAAATGAAAATTAAAGAAATATAAGAAGCGTTTACAGATTGAACGAGAAAAATTAGAAGAATTAAGATGAAAAGAATAAGTCAACAGAAGAAAAAAATTAGATCATGACTACGAATAATTGCAATTGTAACAAGGAAAACAATGCAACACTGTCTAATAGTTGTTTTATCGAGTCATTTTATTTTCAATTCAGAAAGTATTTTTATTTACTGCGATTTATTTCTAATTAAAGAAAGTTGTGTTTGTAGGAACAGGTGTAATAATTTACTGTTTTCATTAAGGTGCCCGTATCTCTCGCCGTAAAATGATCAAATTTGTGGTGTTTTTTAAGTACTGAAATCTCGAAAAATAAAACTCGTAGAGCAAAAGTAATATCAAAAATAGAATTATTGATGTTTTGTTTATCCACTTTTACTATTTAAACTTTCCTCAAATAATGTAATAACTTTTAACATGCATTTATATGACACACATAATTTCGCTATTCTAACCCCACATTTTAACAATTATTTTCACATACTTATAAACAAAAGTGAACAATCTTATATGCAGAACTATGTAAGTTTATGTTATAACAATGTTTACATCTATAGTTGAATTTAAAAAAATACGTATTTTGAAAGATTTCACTACCTAAAAATTTGCTGAATAGATCGCTTTCTGGCGTTATATATTGATTTTACTTTGTTAACTTTGAATATTTGCAGGTGGTATGAGATAACATTCTTGTTATTTGCTGAACTCTATATTATTCAGTTCTTGTCTAAATGTTTAAAATTACTTATATTTGTAGAAAACACTATTTCAAGAATACGGCGTCCTTAAAATCTTTTAAATAAAAACTAGTATTTAGATTATTTCTTTATTTACATATTTCTATTAAATATTATTGATGTAAGAAAGTATTCTGCAGTCAGCCGTCTTGACCAGTGTTAAATTGCACTCATTAGGTTTGTTTTAGCAGACAGTTTGGGACTGTCTCAAACTGTCAAATGTAGTCAGTCAATTAAGTTGCTACTATATAATAATAATAATAATACTATATATAATAATATATATATATTTAGCGATATGAATACAAGATTCACTTGGTCAAACAATCTCTGATAGTTTGAAACCAGTCCTTAATACTGCTAAAACAAAGCTATTATATACTCGAGTCAAGAATTCAGACGACTTACGTCATACGAACAAATGAATAATTATATTTTTATCAAAATATTTAAGAAACTGCAACTGAGAGTAATAAAACTATACAGGGTGAGTCAGTCAAAATGTCATTAATTTTAAGAGGAGATATGGAATAATGAGTATAATGCGAATACGTGATTTAAAAAAAATCTAATTGCATATTTACGCCGAAAAAAAGTATTTTCAAATCATTATTTAAACCCCCTTTTCAGACTGTTACTGACCGGTCACAGCCTTGGTCGGTTACAGCTCACAGTTCAACTCGATACTGACCTGATGCAATGTTGTCAAGTTGTAATATTTTTCTATATAGTACCTACCCACCTAGGTTTTAGACATCACAAATAAACGGTTGTACTGACTATTTTAGAATATCATTTTTTGTTGCTCAGTTCAACGTCAGCCAATAATAATTTAAAATGTTAATACCCAATAAAATCAAATAATAATAATCAAATAATTCTATTAAAAATTGCAAGTAACGCGGTCCACTCAGGTTTTCCCGTAGAAAATACGGCCCAATCAAACGATACCCGTACACTCGCGTGTCGATTTTTCTCTGAGCAAATGTAGCTGTTATGACTGCAACAAAACTCCAACGTGTCTAATAATAAACTGAGTAATAAACCATTTACGTACATTACATAAAAAACCTATACCCAATGGGTAAATTATTGAGAAGTTGAAAAGTGTTTCGTGTTTAAATACTAAGTATTTAATAAAAAACCATCGTGTTGTCGACAGAAAACTGTCCAAGACCGAAATGGCACGCCGCTAATCTAAGTTATCGAGAGTCAATCTTGACCTTGACCTACCGTATTATTAGGTCAATAACATAGTTACCTAGTTTTTGTACTGTTATTTAACGACAAGGAGTAAAACTATTTTTTTTTTAATCTAGATACATGAATGAATTTTCCTTAAATATTGATTTATTTGTTAATAAAAACAAATGTAGATAATAAATAAATGTTTTCGAATGTTGGGTTATTACAGTTTAATAATTTTGATATTACGTTTTCACTACGTTTTACAAATAAATATGAATTTTTAGTATTACTCGTAAGTACAATTAACCGCACACATAACCAGATGTACAATTTGTAGTTAGGTACATCTAGCCTAGAAATGTATTGTTTTTTAAGTAGTATGATACTAACCTGTTTACAGCCCACATTTCAAGTAAAACTGCATTTATCCGTCCATAGCACTTTATTAATAAAATTCAGTCGCATTTCATAAACATTCTCCGTATAACACTACCATTTCCACATATTCGGAATTTGTAAAATTATGCGTTGTGAAGTTACGCCAAATACGTGAGGTTAGACCGAAATAAACAAACTACTGCTTACTGCTTGTATTCTCTCCATCCCCGCTCCAAATGTGTGGCATGATCTACAAATTTGAGGGGGGAGAAATGCGGGAAATGCAGTGCTAAATGGAGGTAAATTTGAATAACACGCTGATGTGTTAGACGATATTATGTATGTAAATGTGGCATCCATGGTTAATACGGCAAGTCTGTGGCAATAGATTTTTGTCGGGTGCGCCATCAGAAAGTTCGTAGCGTACCAGGAGCGTCGTGTTACTGATTTTTATAGGGTGATTTGTTTATTTTTTTAAAGGTCGAGTAAAAAAATTTTTTTTCGATTTTCTGCCTTTATTAGGCCTCCCAAATACGTGGTTAAAATTAATGACATTATGACTGACTCACCCTGTATACTACACTAAATGTTTGCATTATATATTGCACTAAATTGCAAAAAATTGTTGTTTTTAACGTGACCAAATATCGAAAATTTCGTTGACAATAAAAACAACTGCCTAATGTCAACCATGACGTAAGACGTCTGAATTCTTGACGCGAGTATACCTAGGTATATATTTTTTATTAGTTTCTTGCAGATTTTTTTACTTTTATTGTAATTTAATCTAAATCAATTTTGCTGCAATTACTAACAATGTATGCTGATACCAGTGGCGGCTGGTGAAATTTCAGGTATGTCATATCTTAATAACCAGACATGGGACCCAAACCAAGCTTTAATATATACAGTGCCTTCATAAATGATTACAAGCCACGTGATCAGGGTCGAGATTCTCAAATCAATCGCAGAGCAATTCATATGCAAATATCCTTTTCCTCACTACGGCAATTGAGAGAGACAAGAAATCTATTTGCATACGAGTTGTTCTTCGAAAATCACAGTCCTGGTCACGTGGCTTGTAATCATTTATGAAGGCACTGTATATACTGTAGCTGTATAGAGACCTTCAGGAGAAGGAGAACGATTTTGCAGTTTGTGAAAAAAATTTTAAAAAAACGTGGGCCTCACGATTTCCAAATTGGCTTGTTTAAATTTCGAGAAACATTTTTTTTCATAAACTAGACATAATTCTACCGATATGTTTCAGATTTTATTAAAAATTTTTAATTTTTGTTAAAGTTGCAGCAGTTTGAAAATTAATATTGTATTTGTGATACATGTACTGCCTGCAAGTTATTGGCTTTGCTTTTAACATTGACAACATTGTGTGTAGAACACACCACTTATCCTTATCGTATGTACATTTTATTAGAGCATTAGTGTGTGTTCTACACAATGTTAAAGACGCAACCAATAACTTACAGGCAGTAGACATACTCAATGATGAAGTTGGGGATTACAGATTTAATGATGATGGATCATCAAGAAGATGCCAATACAAATATTAGAGATAGAATTACAAACATTTAATAAAAGGTTTTACATTCAGTTTTGTACATTATGTGTCTACTGGTATTAATACCGGCTGTAAAAGAGGTATGTTTGAAGTTAACGAGCACTGACAGATGGTATTAAATTTTAAACTTATAGCGAGTTGCTGATGCCTTAGACATAAGTCAGTAGCATATGGCAAGATATCAATACCAGAGAAGAGTTAAGTGCATCTTCTAAAACCACTGGACTACAAAACAACCAGTAGTTGACTTCCATGACATTTACCAAGTTGCGATCAGAAATGTTATTTATGAAATGTACAGAAATGGTAAGTATTTACTATTAATACTGTCGCTATTTACTAACTTACATATTAGTCTAGTCTCTTGCTGAAGTTCTGAAGAAATGTGATATTTATAACGCAAGTTTGAGTAAAATATTAAAGAAAAAAAGTTTCAAGTTTACCAAAGACAATCCACGTAGGAGATTAATGGAGTTCCCAAATATTGTTTTGAAGCAGGTGATTTTTTTGGAGAAATATATTTAAGAGTGAGCAACGGTAGACACATTGTACAAATTTGCGGTCGCGGAAGGGGGACTTTGACCGGTGGGCGTGTGCTTAGAAGTGATAAATTATCTGGGTTGCAGTAAAAAATGACACTCGCTCGACATAGTAGTACTCGGGCTTAAACGAACGGCATTAAAATTAGGCAAAATATGTATATCACTGTATCATATTTTAGGATTATGAATAGGAACAATCCGTCGCGTCGCGCGGATCAATTAATAATGCTTAACATATTGTTCCAATTCATGACCAATTCAATATTAGCTCAGTCGTAACAATATACATATATTATTTTTTACTAACAACAAATAATTTGACAAAAATACAATGAAAATTATATAGCTATAGCTGTGTTACTACTGTGTCATACAATGCACTAGATTCTTAAAAGATCAAAATATGACGATTTATGCTAATTTACCTAAATGCAACAATGAGCGCCAAAGTTTTTTAAACAATATAGAGATATTATTATTATTATTATATCAATAACCGGTTATAAAACGGAAAGGCGTTGAACGATTAAAATTAAATTGATATATGAAAATATATTGATAAAAGACTTTCCCTGATGCAATTAATGTTAATTACCAACATGCACTAATGCCTTAAATTGGATACCTCAGTCAAAAAAATAATCCATATTTTTTTCGTATTATCTGTCACATTTTATTTTCTAGTAAAAGCCAAAACTTTTTAAAACAAATTATGTCTCTTCCAAATTTTTGATAACGTTACAGTTAGGTTTTTAAAAATTATTTCTTTAGTTATTTTTTTTTCCTATTCACATGGTAAGTTTGTACGTTGTACTTTTCTGTTTGTAAAACATTTGTTTAATGTTGTTCAACTTTTTGCAAAAAGTTAAAAAAAATTCAAAAAAATTATTCGCACATCTGTGCATTAACTTTTTTGTCAGATTCACGTGACTAGTAAATGGAGGGAAACAAATATAAAAGAACAAATGTTTTTGAAAATGTTTCATTATTGAATATTAATCTAGTGCTAGTGTAACTTGTGTGATTTACCAGTGATTTTATTTTGCCATGGTTCACCTGCATCTGACCCACGTCGCGTCAAAAAGGGACACTTACGTCTAATGCTTGCAACAGACTATGCGTGAATTCGCGATTCGCGGTTTGTAAGGAATTCGTGCATCGTGTGTAGGGTTTTTATGAATGGATTTTAATGAACAAGACCCTACACACTATTCGCGAATTCCTCGCATATTACGAATCGCGCATAACGAATCGCATAGTCTGTAGCAAGCCTAATAAATGCTAATCGCGATTCGTTATGCGCGATGCGTGATTTGTATGAAGTTTGTGTATGGATCGCGAACAGGGGCTGGAAACTTATATTACCAACTTGGAACATTGAAAAGGATGGCGATAGTAAATGTGGAACATCTCGTTAGATGGCAGGGATGGCATAGCATGAGCGTGCATTTCCTTCCTTACCGACATTGTATGATTCAAATAGTTTCCGAATTTGTAAAAATATACATTGATATTATGTACATTTTGCATTACGCAGTAAATAACGCAGGTTCATAGCGACATAGCTATAATTTGGTGAATTTCGTTTAAATTTGTATCAAAACAGTTTAGTGTATATATTTATGTTTTATTTGCATACATAATTGTGTATGATAAGTGTTTTTATATTATTTGTTAACATACTTGGTAAGTTTAGCGTACTTAATCGATGTAAAAATATTTGTAACATGCAATGCTTCAGTTGTAGGGTTTTCCTGAACTCATTATGAGTGGTTACCGAAAATGTTCGGTTTATGGATGTACAGACCACTATTCAAGCCGATACAAATTTCCAGATCCTGATAATATCCGGAAGTTTTCAAAAAATGGTTGTTGGCTTGTCGCAATAGTGATCTAAATAGCTTAGAAGATAAAGAAATTTACCGATTAAAAAGATATGCCACATTTATTTTAAGGAAAGTGATCTGCTTTTTCTAATATGGTCTTAAAAAAAAGCCGTTCCTTCATTAAATTTGCCTGAAGAAGGTAAAAATATTTTTACTAAATTAATTTAAAATATTGTGTGTAATTTTATATAATAGGCTTGACTGTGTCTTTAATTTTCAGTACAAGTAGTTTCTTGTCCAGAGTGCAGTAATGCTGTAATTCCAGAAGAAACAGTTATTGAACACTGTAAGTATTACAAAATAACATTCATTTGTGTTTAATAATAAGTTTAGTATAACGGTTAAAAATTTTAGAAAATTCATTAATATCTTTACAAAGTCCTGTCGCAAATTTTATAAGGGGTCAGCTGCAGTCTGCCGGTAAACATCCTAAGGGACGTCGTTTTACAACTGATGATAAAATTTTGGGGGTTTGTTTTGCACATACAGAGTGGCCCGTCCAGAAAGACGTTGAAAGTATGTATGAAAATACGAAAACTATTTTAATTACGCCACTACCCTTAGAGCATTAAACTTACCAAAATGGTATTTTAAATTAAATATTTTAAAATATAAACTTCAAATAATTAACTACTTTTAATATGAATTGTGTGTATTGTAGGGTTCGAACCAATATAGAAATATTTTTGTTTTTATGGAATACTTTAAAAAATTGCATTTTTTTAGAGGTTTTTTATGTTTATAGGTTTTTGAGAAAGTTAATGCTGATATACTAATGCAGAATATACTAATTTAGTTTTTTCATTATGGTTAATACTGGAATATCTATTTTGGTATTATATAAAAAAATATATATTCTTCATATGACTTCAGTGACAAAATTACAAGTAACTGTGAGTTTTGCTTCCCCAATATGATGAAAAAAAACTTTATTTCACACTGTTTGCTAAATAAATATTTCCTGGAGTCATTTGGAGTATGTTATACTGTAATGTGTGTTGCCTAGGAACACTTTAATATTTTGCTTCTTAATTTTATTTAAGTTGAAATTAATACTTTTAAATATTTATAAGAACCTCAATTTGAAAATACTTTGTGGCAAAAATTGCCAACTATTTTTAATAATTATAACTATTCATTTTTAAAACGGTTATAGTTGTGGCAAGAATTCAGACGTTTTACATCACAGCTGACGTTACCTAATTGTTTTTATTGTCTCTATAATTATATTTTTTATAATTTAGTGTAATATATAGTGCAAACATTTTGTGTATATAGTTTTATTGTTCTTAGTTGCAGTTTCCTAAATAATCTGATGAAAATATATAGTATTATTAATTTGTTGTTAAAACGTAAGTTGTCTGAATTCTTGCAACTATATAGAGTTTGACATAAAGTATTATACGATACATGTCCATGAAGGTCTTATTACAGTATTCGTACCAGATTGATAATGTAAAATTACTATTTTAAAATGGATTTTAGTAATGCTCCAGTGCGTCCAAAACTTGAGTGAATGAGAATACTTTTAGGTCACATACTGATATTTTTGGCATTATTATTAGTCAAAGAGAAGCAGCAATTTATGAAATGAAACATTTTTGCATAATTTTGTATTAATGGAGTATTTTTGAATTCCATAATTTTTATCATTAATATTAAATTATTCATACCTACATATCTTAAAAGGGTCACTTTACAATTTGTTTGCTAGAATAAATTTTCCTCTTTATGTCCGTTTGACTTTCAGTCCATCACACTAAGATTATTTATTTGAGACCAGGTTTTTGTACATCAGCAATCTTACGTCTTCCACTAGCCTGACATTCTTCAAACTTTTTAATTATCCATCTTTTGAACTCTATATATATATATATTTTTATCTACTTATCAAACATTAAAATACAAAAAAAAAAATTTGAATATGAGATTTTTAGCTGCTCCATTATAGTAATCCTATTAATAGATTATTTTGTCAACCGCAGCAAACCAATTTAAGTTTCATATCCACAGTAATGCTGGATAAAATGACGCTTGTCAGTATTTTGTCATCAGTAATACAAAGTCCTTTGGGATGTTTATCATAAAGCAACAAACCACAACTAATTTCTTCTAAAATGAACGCAAATGGCTCATAATGATATTAATAATTAATTTAAAATATCGTAACTCTATATTATGTCTGATTATACATTGGCTTTTATATGAAATTCTTTATTTTACAGATAAACTGATCACATTTTTAGCACTAACTTTTGACTAAAAAAAGTTGTATACCACACATCAAAGGAACATGAAAAATTAAACCTAAATTATGATTTCAATCCCGGTAAATTTTATGTGAAGTCACTACTGAAGATGCGGACAGTGCAGAGTGGCAAACCATTGGGATGTGACTAGTACCACATTACAGGACATGTTAAAGGATCATTATTTGAGGAACGAATCAATTTATAGGCAGGCATATAAGTTCTGTTAATGAGACAACCCCCACAGAGACCAGCTAAGAACAACAAGAAAATGCCTAAATTTTTCAGCAAAGGCTAGGAAAACTCGCATTAATTCTGTGACTGACATACATACTTCTGTGACTAGTTGCATAAGCAGAACCTGAAAACCATAGTATATTAAAAATTGAAGCCTTGATACATAATTATATACCTACGTAATGATTAATAGATATAAATTATTAAAAATAATATATTGTTTTATTAGATAAATATAGGTGTGCAGATATCTACAAAGTATAAATCGCCACCTTAATGCAGAACTAGTTTATGACCATTTTTATCAAAAATCGGTTTTCTATTGTAACTGAATTATTAAAATATTCACATGCAGAAGTCATCTAAGTGTAAGACAAACTGCACAGATCATTGACCGCAAAATAATACACTGAAAATATGTATACACAATAATAATTGTCTTAAACTTCACTTACGTAACTTCTACATGATATGAACAATACTTTAATAATTTAGTTAGAACAGAAACCGATTTTTGATAAAAATGGGCATAGGCTAGTTCTGCGTTAAGGTGACGAAATATTTGAAATTTGGCGCCAGACGACGATATATATATATGCATACATATTAGTACCGGAAACAATCACTTGAGGGCGCTCATAGTTTTCAAATAAATACTTTAGCGCCAATTTTCAAATTACAATAAAAGAGAGAGATGCTTATATTAGTTCAGGAATCTCTCAGAAGGAGCATTGTCGTTGCAAATTGTATTGGAGTTGCCTATCTATATGTATATATTTTAATTTATCTAGGATCGCGAATAGACGCATAGTCTGTAGCAAGCCTAAGTGCGTGACGTAAAAAACGTGGTTGTACTTAATATAACTAATATATGGGTATTTTCAAAGGAAGTAGCACAAATGGTACCAGTGAATCTACTGCTAAAAAAAACACGTTTGCCTAAAAATTTCTATAGCAAAATGTTTACCCCTTAAAAGATAGAGCCCTTCAAAGTTTCCAAAAAATTAGCGGCTGTAATTTGAAAACTAAAAAAATGTATATGTAAGTCAAATTCTCTATTAATGCATCTGCAACTTTTCAACAGTTTTTTGAAAATTTCTGCTCTTAGGCAGTGGTTGAAATAAGCATCCCCCAAGTTCTTTTTTGCTACAACTTATTTGTTTGACATAAATTAAGTATTAAAAATACATATCGGATTGCCTGCTTCAGTTTAAAATTTTTACCTCTCTTACTTTTTTGCTTTAAAACTAATTAACAAAAAAATTAAATTCATCATCGTTTACATTACAACTCACACGATTGCAAGTTAGAAATGTTTATGCTAATTTTTGTCCTTAGATCTTTTGTAACTTTTCTTCTTGCTGCGGCACAGTATTTGTAACATTCAAAAAATACTTGCAGCATGTCAACATATTCATCATTAGTAAAATTATTTGCCATAATTATTTTGTAAAAAATAAAATTTTTAAGTAGCAGATTTAAGAAAGCACTAACAAAAGTCACAAAAGGTCTAATGACAGAAACTAGCATGACAGTCGCCTACTATTACTAGCAATCGTGTGAGTTAATAAACAGTTAGTTTTAAAGCGGAAAAGTAAGAGAAGTCAACGTTTTAAAATAAACCAGGCTATATGATACGTATTTTTAAATACTCAATTTTTGTCAAACAAATAAATTAGGAGATGCTCATTTTAACACACTCGAAGGGGCAAAAATTTTCTAAAAATTGTTGAGAAGTTGCACATGCAGAAAATTTGTGTAAAATTTTACTATTATACCTTTTTTGGTTTTCAAATTCCATATTTTTTTGGAAACTGAAGGGCTCTATCTCGTAAGGGGTAAACATTTTACTAAGGTCATTTTTATGCAAACGTGTTCTTTTTAGCTGTAGATTCATTGGTACCATTTGTGCTACTTCTTTACATTTTCATTCAAAAACGTGATTTACGTTTGTTATTGGTCTTCGTTGACCTTCCTTGACTATGAGTTCAGGTAAATTGAAACAATACAAGGTGTTCATTGAGGGTGAGTCACCCCTAAAATTATACCAAACCTTCTTTCCATTGACCGAATTTTAAAAGAATAATAATATCCCGCGCAGAATTTAATTTAAAATATTTTTACTCTTGTTAAATTTAAAAAAACTTTAAGGTTTTCAAGAAAATATGCATTAATTAAAACAAGATTTTAATAGTATTTATTAGAAGAAATAAAAAAAATCAGTAGTAGCCTTTGTTTCTAAAATTTGACAGTAATAAAACTATGCAACTTTATATATAAGTATAGAACCCCCTACATCACGCCCTACATGCACCTGTTCTATGTCGGTTCTTATGCAGAACACTGTATATTCTTTACAAAAATATTTGAATTATCAATAAATAAATCAATAAAACAGCTATAAATTAATTATAATTTTTCGTGCAAATTTACATTGTCCACTTTTTTCAATTTAATTTTTGAACCATCTCTATGCTATTCAACATTACATGGCTAAATAATTAGTTACTAAATGACAATTATTACTATAGAATCTCAATACTTTTATTTGATTGGTATATTAAAATTTTTGTGAAAAGCTAAATACTAGAAAAATAAAAAAACATGTATTTATAAACTTCTAAAATCAATTCACTTCCTTCTTCAATAATAATTGATTACTATAGGCAGCAGAACAGTGATGAACATAGTTATTTATTTCTGTGTGGCTTTTCTTTTCAATTCATAAGTATATATTCTTGTGGAAAATATAATTAACGCATTATGTTAATTTATATTACATGCAATATTAAGTTAATCATTACATGTATAGACAAATAAAAAGAAATGGTACATAAATTACCGTATTACGAATTTTACCACAAACATGATTGTAAAATTTGCGAGATAGGCGTAAACGGGCGCCGCTGGCTCTGCTACAACTGGACCAAACCAGAATAGTGGAGAGAGCTAAGCCGTTTAATAAGATTATTAGGAATATCTCTGGATTCATATAATAAAAAAATTAAATAACATGATTTAGAATCTGCAATATATTGCTGAAGTCCGATTTCACTGGTTTCCTGTATATGGTTTGTCTAATAGACGTAATTAAGACTAGAAATTGAAACCCCGTGGCTTCTAACAAAGTACTACAGTATTCGAGTAGATGTCGCTACAGAAAATACGTTTATAGTAAAATAGTACTATTATTTCATTCATGCCAAATTTTACCAGAATCCAGGCAAAAAAGAAAGACACTGCAAGCGAGATGCATGATCTTTCATCTCGCTCGCCGGTCGCATATTTGGATTAAAAAAGGGTCGTAAAACCTTCCTATTAGCAACCGCCGCGTCGGCTGCTTTGAAAATGTTTTTGTCCGGTATGACGTATTTACACAAAAAAGAAGGCACTATATTTTATATGTATTTGTATTTTATTATTTATCTGGACTCGGACTAGAGTAGATGAGAACATGCGGATCTCTAAGTAGGCATTTTTATTGTTATTGTTGTGCTGTGAAAAAATTGAAAAATATGAAGAATTATGGAGAAACGTAATGGTACCAAAATTATAAAAATTGTATGCTGCCAGAAATTATACAGTGTGAAAGAAAGCATGGAATAAATTCATTATTTCTAAAACAACGAAGTTTCATGAAATTTCCTCGGACACGTCGATTTTGCTTTTTAAAAAGACCCTTTTTTCTATACCAACGCATTTCCGACGTTCATTTGTTTTCGTGTGATGACGTCATCGGATATTTTTTTAATAGAACCCCTATATATTTTCATCGGATTCTTGTAGAACTTAAGTTGCTGAATTCAAAAATTATAATTTCAACACTTTATTTCTTCAACTTTCAGAGATAATAATAATAATTTGTTGCCGTTAAATTGTTTCAAAGTAAAGAATTCTATTTTGTTTCTGCCAGAAACAGTTTCTGAGGTGACTTGATTTAATTTGTTGTTTTTGCTATCAAAAGATGTAATATTCTAACATGCAATCTAATAAAACAAAATAATAAATTAAGGGGTCAAATACGATTGAGGCAACCAGAATTTAATTATTAATTAATTAATTAGTTGCTTATTGTTAAATTGTTTTAAAAATAAAGAGTCCTTATTTTGTGATACTGCCGATGAATTCACTATATCCATTTTACTCTGAACCAGCCCATCATAGACACAAATGAGAATATTCACATTTTTTTCAAGCCAATTTTATTGGATCGATTATTTTTTTCCTCGGAAAGTTGAAGGAATAAAGTATTGAAATTATACAATTTTGAATTCAGCGAGTTAAGCTCTACAAGAATCCGATGAAAAAATATCCGATGACGTCATCACGCGAAAACAAATGAACGTCGGAAATAAAAAAGCAAATTCGACGTGTTCGAGGAAATTTTATGAAACTTCGTTGTTTTAGAAATAATGAATTGATTCTATACTTTTCTTCCACACTGTATACAGAAATATTCCTAAAGGAAAAAGATGTATAGATCCGCAATATATAAAGGATGCACAAATTAATTAAAAAAAAGTAGTTATATTTTGTGATTTTTATCTTCATCCCTTACATTTTCAAAAATTTATTCCAAATAGATTACTGTAAACTCTGCTACGAAAATACAAAAATTCAAAATTTTAGTTAGATTTTTATTTATTTAATTATTACATTAATTTATTTATTAAACACTATTCCATAAGAATTTTTAGCTATGGAATAAATAGTAACCAAGACAAAGAAAATCAGTACTAAAAATACTATAAAATCGATATACCTATGCTTCCAATAAATAACATCCAGATACATAAACATGAAAAAATAAAATACACAATTACAACTATATTTTCCACTCCACAAGGGACACGACTGTTTTTATTTTGAGTCAGTGAAAAATACTAAAATCAACTGAAAAGAAAGTCTATATGCAACTGAATACTTTTGGCCAAAATTACACTTTTTAAAAATATTAGATTTTTAGGAATTAGAAAAGCCCATTAATGCATTTCTTAAGCATGTGGAGCAATTAGTAAACTAAAATATGGAATTAAAATATTAATATTAGGTACCATTAAATTGTAGCGTATAAGTGAGTTTCACTAGCCTATTTCTAATTTTTTTTATTCATATTGAAATTGGTAAATCTACAAATATGGTTCAGCCCTAGATTCAGAGACGCCCTATATAATTAGAGCATTTGAAACATCTTTAAATTATTTACAAATTATTCATAAAACCGTTTCTTTGGTAATTGAAATTTATATTTTTTTCTCCGCCATTATCTCTAACCTTGCATAACTTTTAAAAATCGAAAAAATGGAACCGGCGAAGTATCCCCGTTCCCCCAGTATCTTTATTTTTTAGGCGTTCTTTACAAAAATAATGATTTGGTCAACCACAAAAAATATCTTTTAAATTTCTGCTGATACGTCATAAATTGGCGTTATTACGGAAAAACGATTTTAAAAGTTCAACTTTAACACCCTGTATCTTTTAAATGATGCATTTTTGTATATAAGTAAGTAAAGTTAAATCGTTATATTTTTGAGTAAAAAATACGCAGTTCACGAGATGACTTGCTTTTTGTTTTACCCTGCATATGATATATATGTGTATACTAATACATATTCGAAAAACCAAAAAAAAAAAGCTTTTTTCATATACATTTATTTAAACTTCTCGAATTACAATTAGCCCAAGACCCATTAAAATAAGGACATAACATTAAAGTAACACCCTGTATATAAATTACCTATCGAGAATAAATGAATTTATAAATTGTGACAAATAATATGAGTTTGCATTATTAGTTATAATTTTGTACGTTTTAGTTGAAATAAAATATAATTTTACGGTATAAAATTAACATGATTTTGTTTTAGTCATCAATAAATATGACTATCCGTTAATAATTACGTTATACTAAATTAACCGCAATAACTGGTACTTAGTTCGTGATAAATACCCTAGCGCATTTGTGAGTTCATTCATAAAATTAGATTTAACGAGTGCGACATCTATTTCAAACTAAGCCAACTAAGGGTCAAACAAATTGTAAATTATCAATGAATATTTTGCGATAACTTTATTCCAATATAACTTTTTTAATAAGAAAATGCTGACGAAACTATGAATTAAACTGTGAGCAGCTTACTGTTTAGAAGACAACGAAGTAAAATATATCATAATTTCTTAATAATCTGAAGAAATAATCGTTTGTTTTTAAAACGCTAAAAAACGTACATGTTTAGAATTTAATATCTCACAAAATAATTATATATCTCAAATTATTTTTGCTTTGTTATCTTTGCCTATACTTTGTCAAATGTGGTGTAAAATTTTATTACTTGTTTTCAGTGTTTTAAAAAGATATATTGGAATAAAATAAATTATAGTTTAAAAAAAACTAAAAAAACACGCTTTAATAGCAAAGCGAACTAAAAAGTAGAAAATAATTTTGAAGTATCAAGAGTTTGTATTACAGCAATAGAAAATTCCGACAATCAATTACGACTAATTAATTGGGAATAAAATTAAATTAGAAATTAAATTATTAATAAAGTAATTCAATTATAGTAAATAAAGCGCGGGGTGCTTGATATTAAATGTTACAATTATTTCAGTCATTATGAAATGATAGTAAATTGCACCCCACGCCTTTTTTAAAGTTCAGTTCAGTTTCGTTTCCGTTCCAAATTTTCTTATAGTTTATTGATTTAAAATTAATTCAGAAACTTATTTTTAACTATTCCTATTATTTTATTCTCAAAATCTCAAATTATTTCAAAAAATTAGAAGTGGTCCATTATAATAAGTTTGACTTAATTATTCAATAATTTGCAAAATATATGTAGAAAAGTTCGGTAACATCTATCGTACCATTAATTTTCATTAAATATACTCTAGTGGTAAGAATTTCTTTTTAACAAGCTTTTTACTTCTATTATCGGTAAAGAAGAATGTCATTTACCATCGTTTTATGGATTGTATACACTTAACTTGCAAACTAATCTAAATAGTTTATTTTTTTTATTCTGATGATCCTAGTCAGGACATTAGAACAAAGTTATTAAATAATTGTATTGTCATCAGTCCTTGACCCCTGTGCAAATTTTCAAGCTGATCAGGCTTCTTGAAATTGGTGAAAATTACGCTGAAAGATTCCGTTACATACATACATACATACAGGTGATGCTAATATAAGCGTGTTAATAAAAAGGTCTGTTTTCTATTAGTTTTCTATATAAACTAGGCAACCAGTAATTATCGGTTTGTGTCCTTAAATAAAATAGTTTAAAACTGGTCCTCAGCGCCATCTATACGAATTTTATTAAACTACATACATGTGAAATAATTTATTTGATTTAAAAAAAACTGTAAGATATAAACTAAATAAAAATATAAAGGAATTAATCCTTGAATAGTAGTACAGGTTTGAAATTTGTTAGATTTTCATTATTTATTTCCGGTGCATCAAAAAAAAATCATTAAAATTGGCGTTTATATTAGGTACCATTGTTCACTCTTAAGAATATAAATTCTGGGGATCTCGGAAAATTTGTTGATTTGGACGTGATATGGATTTTTCAGCATGGAACTATACAAAAGTTTTGGCAAGATAATACGAAAGTGTGAAGAAAATTAAAACGAAGAAAAACGGTGTGTATAATTGACTTATATAAGTTATCAATTTAAATTTGCGTCCCTAGATGTATTGTGCTAAATGGTGAAAATGTATTAGTATTTTTTTTTCAACAAAAAATCCTGGTTATCATGGTAACATTAATGAAGAAAATTTTTTGAAACAGTTTGAAAACCAATTATTGAAAAATTAAAAAAAGTCTTCGTTGATTGTTATGGATAATTATCACAGCAGTTTGGAGGATAAAATTTCTAATTCATTGGACAAAGACGAATATTAAAAACTGGTTACAAAAAACAACATATTCAATATGACGGGGGCTTACATAAAATTCTTACTTAGTAGCACTGTAAGCGATTTACTGTTTCTATGTAGATTTAGTCGGTTGATAAAAGTTTGATTCAATTTTTGGTCTTGTACCCAATTGAAAATGTTTGGGGTATAGCAACAACTTATTATAATAAAATTATTGGGAGAGACGGTTATGATGCGGAGAATAAAATATGTGAAAAAAACATTAGACACCAGAAACTAAAACAGTAGAAATGACAAGTAATGAAATAAAAAAGTATTGGGAAAGTCTTATTTGACAGGGAAGCCATCTGCCCTATTGTTATTAATATTAATAATGAATCTGATGCAGTTTTATATTGTTTTTTTTTTGTAATAGTAGCAGATCAATATACTACGTGAGCACTAGCACTTTTCATCTGGGATTGATCACTTAATGATATGGGGTGACAAGTTGCTCGGAAATAAGTTCATCCACTGTATTTTTCAGTTACGTAACATATGGTTATGTCAAACCAGTCTGTCACTGCCTGAAAACTTGGTGTCTGGTGTCCCAAAAACCATAAATAAATTACTACCCAGTTAATTTCAGCTAAGAAATTAAATAAAAAACTTGACGAGACACAAACATCTTGAGGCAGCATATTCTTTTCTTCCCAGAACATTACAGACTTCAGCACAGCTAGTGCTAGCATTTGCACGTAGCAAACAAACAAACCTATTATTGGAACAAACCAACTGACTAGTATAAAAAAAACTTAATCTCAAAAGTCTTCTGCATCAGATTCATTATTAATATTTATAACAAAGGGGCATGTCTTCTCTGTCAAATCCGACTTCCATTTCCCAATACTTTTTTATTTCATTATTTGTCTTTTCTACAGTTTTACACCAAATTTCTGACGTAATGGTATTTAATGCTTCTTTCCACATATTTATTACATTCTGTACACCGTAACCGTCTCTTCCAATATGTTTATTATAATAATTTTTTGCTATGCCCCAAATATTTTCAATCGGGTTGAATATGCAGTGGTACGATGGAAGTCTAAGAACTTCATGACCATACTGCTGAGCTAATTTATCCACTTCATATACCTTAGTTGGGTTGTTTCTAAAAAATGTGAAAAAACACTTAAGTTTTTGTTACTCACATCTACGTATACACACACCCACACATGCACACACTTATAGTAGAGGTATGAATACAATGTATGGATGTCATAAGAACATATAATAAATATATTCAATATATTGTTATGTATTTATTTATTTATTGTCTGCACCTGCTCAACGGCCTATATCATAAAAAAACTGTGACACTTTACATTAAGGCCACTTCAGACGCTCACAGTTTTTTTTATACGTTTTATGTGTACAAATATAAGTCGTCAAGTAAGACGGAACACATAGTGTCTTTACACCTACTGTTTCATAATTCAGTTTCTCATCAGTCTTTAAATTGTTCAGGAGCAGTATGTCTAAAAATGAAGTTTATGCAGCAATAACTGTAGCTGTAATTACAAAAAAAAGTATAAGAGGAACCGTTCTAAATAGTCTTAGCAAGTCTTAGCCAAAACTTTTACATAAAGGGTAAACATTGGGTGTATTCAGGTAATTTGCAGTGATCCAGTGCTGCAGCCCTTTTCAGCTTGAATTCGCTGAATGACTTTTGGTTTAATTGACAAATGTCAATTGTAAAAGTGATGAATGACATTTGACTTAAATGGTTGTTGTTGTTAGATTACATTTATGGTTTGGGGCAGGTGTAAAAATAATTCATTTTACCGTGTTCTAATATAAAATAGTTCCTATTTCATTTCTCAGATATTAACATGAACAAACAAGATAATTTTCTCCAATATTCATTTTTTTAGCTGAATTCAACCTTTCTTAAAATTTGACTTTTAACCGCTTTTTTATAACGTCAAAACTTTCAGCGGTCCAGCATATGAAAATATATGCTTTACTGCTTTAAAACAGCGCTACAGCAAACTGGCCGCGTATTGTTTATTCAAGTAACCACTGCATCAATGTGATGCAGCGCTGAAGTTCCCTGAATGCGCCCATTATTCAAGTAGGTATTGTCATATTTAATTTAAAATTTACAGGCTAATGTCACTTTTGTCATTGTCGATATTTAATTTCAAATAATTTTAATTTATATAATAATTTTTATAGTTAGATATTTGACTCAACTTAAAGGAGGCCACCTGAAGAAGCAACCCTAAAAATGCAGAAATAGGTCAGATCTCATCTATTGTGGTTGAATTTTCGAGTTCCCACTGTTAAAAGTGAAAGTTAGATATTTATAGTGTTTTCATTAAACCAGGTTAGTAAATTTAGATAGATTAATTTCTTTAGATAATTATTGAATAGAGCTTTGTCTGTGGAATTGTTCATTAGCATACCTAGATGTTTGGTATCATAGAACATACATATGACTTCATTGATAGGAATTGTAGGCGATTTGATTTATATTAGCTTAAAATACCTTTCTAATACAGTAAATAATATATTGTTATTTCCAACCCTGTTGTAAACTGTAATGAACATTATGTTAGGTTTGTGTAATGAATAAATAATGATAATAGGAATTCATTACATTTTTGTGATTATTTAAGAAACAACAGCTAGGAATAGTATATGGCACTAAATATTTATTAAATTAAAAGAATGTATTCAACTGATGCCACAAATTATTGTTTTTAACACAATAAGGTATTAAACGCACTCGTGATGTGCAGTCACTGAATTTCTGCAGCTGCCATAGTTTAATATTTCTGTAAGTGTTCCCATTAATATTAGTAAATAGCGACAGTATTAATAGTAAGTATTTACTATTGTACTGTATTGTACTACTGTACATTTCATAAATTACATTTCTGATTGCAACTTGGTGAAAGTCATCAATGCCCACTACTGGTTGCTTTTTTGGTCCAGTGGTTTTAGGTGCAGTTAACTCTTCTCCGGTCTTGACTTCTTGCCATATGCTGCTGACAGCCGATAAGTTTATGTTTAAGGCATCAGCAACTCGCTATAAGTTTAAGGTTTAATACTATCTTGTCAGTGTTCGTTAACTTCAAACATACCTCTCTTACAGCCGTTATTGGTACCAGTGGACCCCCCGCATCGCGTTCTCTTCCAAAATAATTTAATAAATTGGCAATTATTAATGCCTTGACATCTGTACTGAACGCTTTAGGCATGTCTTCTCTTAATCTATAATAGCAATGAAAATGCAATTTATATGTGCTCTGAAAAGTAAATCTCGTTCTTACTTTACTTACTAATATTATTAAACTAAAGAACAGAAAAATGTATCCCAAACTATTTTTACACTCAAACTTACGATTTGTAATCTGTGAATTGGACAGTTGGACACCACTTGTGCTGGTTGGAAACTAGACCACAAACAACCACAAAGTAACTGGGCTTTTTTCGTACGAGACGACTAAATTTAATTGACAACCGCCTATCATGCGCATGTAAATGTAAATTTGGATGTAAACTTAATGCAGCAAAATATGAATACATTTATGACATTATTGTGAATATTTAAGAAATAACAGTTAGGAATAGCAAAATTATACGATGCATTTAATAATTTTAAAAATGTATTTTATTACTGCCAGACATAATTGTTTTTAACGTGACTAAATATCGAAAATTATGTTGGCAATACAAACTGTAGCGAGACGTCACTCGAGACAAAAATTGGCTGAATTCTTGTCCCGAGTATAGTGTAATTATATATGTAAAGGATGAGATATCAGCATATGTAGAACATAAAAAATTAACCAAAATTACTGTATCCAAAATAAATTTTAACTTAATAAATATTTCCTATAACAAATTTGCTATCTACAGGTCACCCAAATCTAATGGCATCAATTTTATAGACGATTACTTAAAAGTTACAGCTAATATCAATATTTTTGCAGGAGATATTAATATTCATATTAATATAAATCAAAACGATGTTACATCAACATTGTATTTAAATGCTCTACCTAATTTCTCAAGGATATATTTCACATATTAACTCCAACACTAGGGTAACAGCTGATATTAAGTTATTTTTTTACTGTTTAAGAAAGGTATTTTAAGCTAATATGTATCAAATCTCCTACAATTCCTATCAATGAAGTCATATGTATGTTCTCTGATACCAAACATCTAGGTATGCTAATGAACATCCACAGACAAAACTCTAATCAATAATTATTATCTAAAGAATTTAATATATTTACTAACCTCTGGAGTGGAAACTCGAAATTCAACCACAATAGATGAAATCTGACCTATTTCTGCATTTTTAGGATTGCTTCATCAGGTGGCCTCCTTTAACTTGAGTCAAATATCTAACTATAAAGATTATTATACCAATAAATTAAAATTAATTGAAATTGAATGTCAAAATGAAATATCGATAACGTCAAACTGATTAACTGTCAATGAATATCATAACGACCTACTAAAATAAATAAAAATTAATAAAAAAAATTTACCTTTTATGTATAGTTTTTTCATATATTTTCAGGTATTCACAATATTGTGTTAAACTAACTACTCAGTGGACAAAAGCCCCAACCTGCGTTGAATTAGCATACCTAGATGTTTGGTATCAGAGAACATACATATGACTTCATTGATAGGAATTGTAGGAGATTTGATACATATTAGCTTAAAATACCTTACTTAAATAGTACAAAAATGTTACAAAAGCTAATAATAAGGAATATATGGGTAGATATTGTGGGTGTAATTCAACGCAGGTTGGGGCTTTTGTCCACTGAGTAGTTAGTTTCACACAATATTGTTAATACCTGAAAATATATGAAAAAAATGATATTAAGTTACTTGGACCATATATTATTTGTGAAAAAATTATGACATAAAATTAGATTATTTCACAGGAGTTGTTTATGAATATCTTTAACTATACAGGGTGTTTTCTAACTCGACAGCCAAAATGAAATGTCATATGTAAAATCGAATTTTAAACATAAAATAAAGAGTAACTTTTTTCAAATTGGGCTTCCTTTAGGAAATATTAAAAAAAATGTAATACAAGGCAGCTATGAAAATAAAAGTTTGTTTATTATTTGACAGCTTCTCTTCAAGTAATTATTTTTGTATAACGTTGAGTGACTTTTATGTTAGTGTTTATTTTAAAATGCAGTTTAGTATGAAGAACTTGCTGACATTATTTACGTTTATGGGTACTGTAATGGTAACACTAGAGCTGCGTGTCGGGAATATAGTATAAGGTATCCAAATAGACGGCAACCTTACCATACAGTTTTTTCGAATGCTTTTCGAAGGCTTCGTGAGTTTGGAATTAATGAACGGAGTAGTGGAGATCCACATCAACAGCACACTGCTGTACAAGAAATTGCCATTATTGATGCAGTACTTGATGATTCAACGACCAGTACTAGAAGCATTTCCACAGTTACAATCGCCACACAAGTTTGTTTGGAAAACTCTTAATCGAGAAATGTTATATCCATATCACTATCAAAAAGTCCATCACTTGCATCCAGGCTACGAGGTACAGCGGTTAGAATTTTGTCATTGGCTACTTGAACAGAATGAACAAAATCCTAACTTTATTAGAGAAACACTTTGGACAGATGAATCAATGTTTACGAGGAATGGAAGTAACAATACTCATAACGAGCATACGTGGTCTTTACAAAATCCACACGCAGTTAGAATTAGAGGTTTCCAACAAAGATTTTCTATAAACACCTGGTGTGGTATTTTCAATGGACAATTACTACCTATTCAAATTTTGCCTAATCGGTTAACTGGTGACGCATATATGGCACTTAGAAAATGAGTTGCAAGATTTATTAGATAATATTCCTATTGGTCTGCAAAACAGAATGTGGTATCAGCATGACGGGGCACCGCCACATGCTGGAAGAAATGTGGTGGAGTGGCTCAATAATAATTTCAATGGGAGATGGATCATCATTGGCCTGCAAGGTCACCGGACCTTAATCCCCTTGACTTTTACCTATGGAGTCACCTAAAACAATTAGTTTATGCAGAACCTATCAACACTATTGAACAATTACAAGGTGGAATTTTAAATTCAGTGCATAATATACAACATACTGTAAATTTTGAAGCAGTTTATAATTCACTTGTTTTGCGTTGCCAGGCAAGTGTCAATGTAAATGGTGGCACTTTTGAACATCTATTGTAGTTCTTAACTTTGTAATAATGTTTGTTGTTTGTTTTATTATTTACTTTAATAAAATATTTTTATAACTCGTAGTTAAAAATAATCACATTTAAAGGATTGTGAAAAAATTAAGACTTTTCTTTAACAAATTCTAACAATGAATCCACATTTATCAATTACTCAATTATTTTTATAACTGAATATCTCCTAAACGAAGCCCAATATGAAAAAAAGTTACTCTTTATTTTATGTCTAAAATTCGATTTTACTGGCTGTCCAGTTAGGAAACACTCTGTATATATTATAGTACAATTATAAATATCAATATAAATTGTATAAAACATATCAAAGAAGAAAATGAAAATTATATTAAAATTTCAAATATTAACTATATCAAAGCTTGCATTAAAAAATGCTTATACTCTTTTCCAAAATCAATGTACTTACTACAAGAATTTGAAATTATATCATAAAATAAAAGCTTGGATAACTAATGGTCTAATTCTTATTACTTTAATTCGACGAAGAGATGCAATGAAATCACAATGTTTGAAAGATAAAAATAGATTGCTTTGGAATGAATAAGAAATATACGAATGACTTAACTAATTACAGAAAACTAAGCTAAACTACTATGTAAATAAAATAGAAAATAATAACATTATTAAAAATGTGTGGAAGCAATTAAAGGCACTATATCTGAAAGTATAATTGATACAAATATAAATATATATGATCAATCTAAACAAATAGTGACAGATCCAATTAAAATTTCAAATATATTTATAAATTATTTTTCAACTGTTGCTGAAATGTTAGCTAATAATATAAAATCTAATCTATTGTCAGATACATTCAGAACTCCAAAGGAATGTAAAAATATTAAAGATTCTACTACATTTTTTAATCCTGTTACTGCTAAGGAATTATTAGATATAATTGACAATTTGAAAATGAATTTATATCCTGTAAAAGATAAAATTACAACAAAAACTATAAAATTAATTAGAAACAATATTGTTAAAATTCTTGTATACCTCATAAACTTGTCATTTGAAAACACTCAATTTCCAGATTTACTCAAATTATCAGTCAATACACCCGTTTTCAGAAATGGCGATAAACTTTTGACAAACAATTATAGACCAATATCCGTAATTAAGAGCATTGCCAACATTTATGAAAAATGTATTGCAAATAGGTAACAGAAACATACACAATTCCATAAAATTTTATCACCGAATCATTTTGGTTTCAGACAGAAGTCAGGTACTGAGGAAGCTTTATATCATCTAACAAATACTATACATGGACACTTCGAATCGCTAAGCAATTGTAAAAGTAAACAATAATTCATGTAGCACCAAGACAATAACATATGGTGTTCCACAAAGAACTATCTTAGGTCCACAACTGTTTCTACTTATATTAATGGTAGGCTGGAATTAGATATATCTTAGTGTCTTATGCTGATGATACGGTTCTAATATTCCATGAGCCTATCTGGTCTGATGTAGTTAAAAATAGTGAAAACGAGTTATACCAAATGAAGTGTTGGCTGAATTATAATTTACTAAGTCTAAGTTACTCAAAACAAAATTTAAATCGTTTACAGTTTAAAAAGTCAGCCACATATAGACAAGTTAATATTTTATGCTAGATGTAACTTAACTGCGCATGTACAAATGAAATAAATAATACCTCTCAAATTAAATATTTGGGCATAATATTAAATCAAAATTAAAAATGGAGAAGTCATGTAGATTATTTTAATACGAAACTTAAAAAACTTATACATGTTTTCTATAAATTACGTAAAATTTTATCATATTACACATTAAAATTAACTTATAAGTCGCTAGCTGAATCTTTATTGACATATGGAATAATTATGTGGGGAGGATTTTACAACATTCCACATTCACATGATATACGATATACTCCAGAATTGAAAAGAGGATCTAGCCGATCTTTTACTGGCCTCAATTCTTGTTGGATTTTTTGGGTGAGAAAAAATATTAATGAAAAATTTGTGCGACTAATGATTTTTTTTTGTTCAAGGTCACAGCGAATGTAGTAAATGTATGTATGTTACAATGTTCTTATTCCATAACCGTTTGTTTACCTCTGTATATTGTGCAAATAAAATCATTTATTATTATTATTATTATATAACTAAGACCCGTTGATAAATGCTATTAATCAATTGCAAGATGCTTCAACATCATTAGATCAGTCTGCAAATAGTTCATAACGTAAATATAGCATTACAAAATTTTATAGACGTCCTTAATGCTAAAGCTGCAAAAAAATATAATAATTTATTATAAAGAAATTCCTCGCACTACTACATATTTTGCAGTTTTATTAGCAGGAAGTACTATAGATTATCTACGTCAGTATTTTAAGTATGCAAATATTAGGTACATCTCTATAGCATTCCTTCTCAAAATATATTGCATTTTTAACAGATAAACGTATGTTTGAAGGAGTTTAATAGGTATAGCAGCTATTTTAATGATAATGTATGCTATAGTTCATCTATCACATGCAATAAAATGAGATACTGGTAAGCGTATTTTAATATATGTAACACAGTGAGGCTACTGACTTTGCATTCAAATATCATTTTCTTTCATCGCCCACTCATAAGGAACCTAACGTAACCTAGGAACATGATAATTTCAACATAATTCTGGTTAGTCATTGCTCATAAATAAATTTATAAAATTTTCTGTTCATTGTGACAAAACACAAAAAATACATCACAATCGATATTACAAAGTATATAACTATTATATACAGGGTTAATTGTGACTAAGTACAAATATTTTAAGAGGGGATAGAGAAAATTAAGAATTAATGGAAACACCCTTCAAAAAAATTCCACTTATTTATAAAGCGAAAAACATTTTTTTTCGAAATTATATTAAATACTTATTTAACGCCGCCTATGTGGCTTCTCCGCCACACGTTTACAGAATCTGAGTAGGTAACGTAGGCGACTAGCAACACGACTGTAAAATTTCCAGTCATGTTATAATTTAATTCCTGTGTTTACCATGTGTTTACGTTGTAGTGTTGTGTTCTTCTTCAGTTTTTAGTGCCTTTTTTAATTTTTAAACGTTTCATAGTTATTAAATAAAGAAATTGGGTGCAGATACTTTCCCACAATATAGTTTGCTGGTTTGGTTTTCTAGATTATGGGACAAGACTGCCGCGGGTACATTAAAAGTTTTCTATTATCTATTCCTTTGGTTCGATTTTGTTATAATAAAAAAGGCATTTTATCTAGCTCTACCTACAGGAAATGTGTTTTATCGGTGGTTATAATGAATGAAAATGTTGTAGTTTTGCCAGTTTGTAATGAAATAATGAAAAACAAATGCAAAATAGTGGAGCTAACTGGATTAATAATTGTTACCTACCTATCTATCAGGTATTATTACTAATAAGATTGTTAATTTTTGTCGTTTCTGCATTTAGAAATGCTGCAAGAAAAGACCGCATGGTAGTAGATACTGTTGACAGATGTAAGTTTATCTATGGATCTAAGCCATCTCAGTCGATACTTATCATAGGCGCCGACTTTCCGTAGGAAAATAGGGTTTTGCCCCATTTTTTAAATATCGAGCTAAAATTATGGAATAATTTTTTTATTGTCTTTTAGGCCTTCTTGAGCACGTGGTTAAAATTTTTGTACTTAGTCATAGTTAACCCTGTATATTTTGACAACTATGTATGGTATATATGGTAACCTCTAAATTGGGTTACCATGGAAACACGTCACGTAGACAAACTTTATTGACACTCTTGATTATACAAGAAATATCCTTCAAACAAATTTTGCAACTGTCAATGCTTTACTTTGACATTTGTCACTCACGTATGACTCGTATTCGGCTGCTCATAAGAAACTGACTGTGTCAGCGAAACATATCCGCTTATATAAGTTTTTAAGATTCTCGAAGTTTCCGCGGCATCGAGAACGTATCGAGAATAAAATAGAATATAGCCTGGACTATTCTAGATAACGTCAAAATAAAGATATTACAAAAATTATAATTTCTAACACAAACAGGAACATAATTAACCAACCAAAAAGATAGGTGAACTTCCGTAACAATATGTTACAGAAAATATCGGATTTAAGGCCATTTCAGTTTGGCCTAGAACATACTAAAAGTTCCTAGGAACTTTCCATTTTTTCTAGGACATACTAGTATCGCCTGATAGTTTTTAGGACAAACTAAAATGGCTTGATTGTTATTAGGAAATACCCAAATAAAAATTTTATGGTCAGTGATATTAGTGTT
This sequence comes from Monochamus saltuarius, assembly GCA_025584915.1. Taxonomy (NCBI): domain Eukaryota; kingdom Metazoa; phylum Arthropoda; class Insecta; order Coleoptera; family Cerambycidae; genus Monochamus; species Monochamus saltuarius. Next base: position 38,024,223 of record CM046721.1, on the reverse strand, counting down.
GTAGTTTCTTAATTGGAATCGTGCCACTATACCTATAATTTCTTTAAGATCTGCAGCTACAAATTCTATGGGCAAAATTCAAGGATATACTAGATGCCAATGCACAAGACACTGGTATAAATGTGTGTTTATGTAGAAAACACCAATTACAGTGCAATTCAAAATCTCACAAAAGCAGTTCTTGCAGAAACAAATAGGGTAGTTTTCCTTTTCTTGTTTATTTACTGTTCAATGAAAAACTATATTTTTTGTGATATTATTTAAATCATATTTACCTTTAAACAAATAAATAAAGTAGTCACCCTTTTATTGTTTATTTACTGTTTAACGAAAAAGTAAATTTTTTGTTATATTATTTAAATCATATTTACCTTTAACAAATGTGTTCCATTTTAGGTTTATAGGTAACTTTGAAATATAGCGCTTTTAAAGAAAATGTTCGCTTTGTTTCATCCTTTTACCCTTAATTTAATATAGTGCATTTTTTTCAATAATTTAAATCGGATATCTCCTACCACTAATGAGGCTATTTTAGTTTATCCTGAAAACTCAGGTAATACTAGTACGTCCTAGAAAAAATGCAAAGTTCCTAACGACAGAAACTTTTAATATGTCTTAGGCCAAACTGAAATAGCCCGAAATCGGATATTTCCTGTAACATATGTACTAATATATTGTTGAAACTATTGTTAACGTTAATATAATAACACTAATCAGTAAATAATAGCGTAACTGACATGGAGATTGATTTTTTTATTTTATCTGAAACATCCTGAATCACTTTTCTTTTCATAAAACGTTCATAAATAAAATAAAAAAATAAAGTACTCAACTTACCCTATATCTACCAGCAATATTTTTACCCAAAGTAACAGTTATAACTCCTTTTTCTGAATCTTCAGAAATGCCTAACAAACTCTTACTTTCTATTAATGGGCATAAGCCATAATATGGCCTTAGTTTTGCCATAATGTATATTATTACTATACAATTCACATTATCTATGTAATACCGATTAGGTTATGTACTAGGTTAGGTTAGGTATAACCACATACCATAGACCTTATAAATCATGGACCGGCCCTAGAAAGAGAGGTCCGGTGTTCTGATGTGTACAAGAGGGATGAAGCTAGTCCGGGAAAAAACAGATGTTCTATGACAGAAAAATATATAAACATAACCTGACAAAACCTTTCCTGTTAATATTGTTAATGATTTGTGTGCCTTTTGTGATTTAGTTGTGTTTAGTGTGTTTATTAGCAATAGTTTTTAAAAACTCATAAACCATGGTGGAGTCGGTCTGTCACCGTAAATTGTTTTTTTCGGCCAATGATCTGTGGGTTTTTGCCCGGAGTAGCTCTATCTCTGTCGCACATATCTGAGCATCAACGATTTGTATAGGCAGAAAACGGTTTTGGGCGCGTCCATGATTTATAAGATCTATGCCACATACTAAGCAATCAGTACAGAATCTTAAGGCCAGTCCGCATGTACAATAATTTAGTGCGGAGATGCGGAATCACGTGATCACAATATCGAAAAAATATTGGACGCACAGCAGCCATTTTGAAAAAAAGTGACAGATCCGCATGCGTTCCGGATAAAAGTTGACTAGGTTCAACTTTTTCCGTATTCCGGTGTTTACTTTTGTGCTCGTGTGACATTTATCGGCCATTTGTATTTGTAAACTTTTTGCGATCAGATCGGCGCATCTCCATAACCAAGATGTTACTTGCCCCTTGTAAGATTCTCTGTTCAGCCAAGAAAATATCTCTCACCCACATTTTTTTATGTTTTTTTTTTTGAAACTCCAGATTAGAATTGTATATCTTATACATTTTTATCAATCTTTCACGGTGATTCGTCCATTTCGCAAAATAAATTGTATAAAATTTTGGGTATTTTTAATTTGTTATGTGGGTAAAAGTTAATATTTGTCCAGCCAAGTTGCGAATCCTGAAGGAAAAACGTTAGTAGAATAGCTATGCCGATCCTGCTCCACAATTCAAGATGGCGACTGGAGCAGGATCGGCATAGCTTTCAGCCGTCTACGTCACAATGTTTGGGAGGGGTTACAAGTGTGTAGATAGATGACGCTAAGCTATTTTAATAATAATAATCGTATTATGCTCATGCTGAGCGAAAGCGTTTAACACTTGAAGTATATTGTTTAATCGATTTTCTTCTGATACAATGAGTGGCCAAAAGCGGGTTGTGTTTAACTTAGACAATAATAAAACCATTATACTTATGGATCCTGATGGTTTGTTTGAAAAAGCAAGAAAATCAGATTGGATGCAGATGGCTAGAGATAGAGCTCGCTTTCAAAGAAGAATCAATGATGTCTCATTTATTATAAGTAGTGTTTTAGATAATAATCATCGATCACGTATTTACTATGAAAGATTTTGTTGCATGTCTATTACTATAAAATAAAGTTTTATTTTCATCACTCTGTATATTATTTTGTGGATACCTAACCTGTTTAGTGTAAGGGCTGTTATAAAAGTATGTAACACTCAGTTATTTCAATTATTATCAAATAAGAATCGTGCTGAGCGGAAGTGTTATTAATTGCAATATGCCTGTTCCAGTAAAGTACAAGTGCATCAAATGTGGTGGAGATTGCGACCTGCCAAATAGAAAATGTTTCACATGTGAAACTAAGGATTATTTTGAGGGTGCTGATGGATCAAAACATGTTCCTAGTTCTTACTTTGATAAAAGTGATTCCAAGTAACTGTTGCTGGTTGTGTCCAGTTCAACTTATTAGCCTTTCTACTATAAAATTAGGAGAGTAAATTATAATTCCAAATGTGAGATGGAGGGGGTACTAGAGAAATATGGGTGGGGTGGGTGAATAAGGTATATATATATGCATATATGAGACTTATTTGAACAGTCAGTCTACTATATTCATTTATATTCAACATGGATCTGCAAAAGTTGAACAAGGCAACTTCATATAAAGAAATTAAAAATGTGAAAGATTTAGAAATAAATCAAAAGTTTAAAATAGTGAAGCTGAGGTTTAGTAAAACAAAATATGGTGACAGTGTTGTGGCTGAAACTGAAAATTTTTCCTGCTATTTACCAAGAAGATTTTACATGCATTTTGAGAAGGAAGGTATTGAAAACTTTAACGATTCTTTAAGAAGTCGACCTGTATATCTGGTTAGTAAAGGAAAAATTGGTTTAACAACGGACATTACATTTGTCCAAGACGATGCATGAAGAATTCATAAAAGGATTATTAATAGGTATTTGTCTACGGGTCTTATATTCCAGACAAATGTATTATTATACCTAGTTATAAAATAAAAATAATTTAGAAATAAATCAAAAGTTTAAAATAGTGAAGCTGAGGTTTAGTAAAACCAAATATGGTGACAGTGTTGTGGCTGAAACTGAAAATTTGTCCTGCTATTTACCAAGAAGATTTTACATGCATTTTGAGAAGAAAAGTATTGAAAACTTTAGCGATTCTTTAAGAAGTCGACCTGTATATCTGGTTAGTAAAGGAAAAATTGGTTTAACAATGGACATTACATTTATCCAAGACGATGCATGAAGAATTCATAAAAGGATTATTAATATGTATTTGTCTACAGGTCTTATATTCCAGACCAATGTGTTATTATACCTAGTTATAAAATAAAAATATTTGTATCGAATTAGCAATTTTATTATTCTACCTCGTACATATACTATAAATAAATCCTTGTATACTATATGTTCTGCTCCAGTGTATTACAGAAGCATGAAAAATTCATAAAACTAATATTAATATTTTATGTTGAATTAAAACTTTGTATACAAGTCTTATATTTCAGGTGAATGTTTTATTGTACCTAGTAAGAAAATAAAATATATATTGAATTAGCAAATTTATTATTTTACCCAGTACATATACTATAAAAACATAATACAGTGAATGTTTTGTCATAGTTTTTCTCCTGAAACTTGATCGAACCTTGTATATAAGCAGAATCTAACATTTTACACATATATGGTTATTATTATTTTATATAAAATAAATGTAACACATTACTGGAAATGAGTCGTAACGTTTCTATCGGACCATTTTTGTTGTAACCATGACCATAGACTTACAAGACAATTGAGTTTAGCATTGGTTACTTAAAAAATCTATAAAACAGTGCAACAATAACCACCCTAACATTTCGACATCTCATTTAGTTTAAAAATTTTTACTAGGTAACATATATTTTAAAATTTTTTAATATTTGAATTATAAACTATAATCCATTGCATTAATAATATTTTATATGATGCTGAAAAGCTGCTATGTAGCACATATTTGACTTTAATGTTCACGAGAAAATATATTTATAATTAAAAAATAAATAAATTCAAAATATGCTTTATTATTTATTAGATATTCAGGTTTGACTTGGTAAAGAAAACAAATGAATAGATAATAATGCTATATATTTTTAAAAACTATACTACAATACATAATTAAAAAACAAAATATAATATAAATATATACAAAAAACAAAATATATACAAAAAAGAAGATTAAAATGAGCACTAATTAAATGAAATTAATAATTAATTATTAATTTCATTAAACTTTCTGCGATGGCCTCATATTTTTTAGTCTCGTTAGCAGAACGCTCCCTCTTATCGATGGAGCGTTCTTGCTCATCGAGCAACCGAATTTGTTCCCTGAGGGTCTCTCTGTGGACCCTCAACGATTTTCGCTCCCCCTTTAGCCGCGATATGAGGTCATCGCTGTTTTTAATCTTCTTTTTATAGAAGTCATCTTTCCATCCATCCGCTGGCGGAATTCTGCCCTCCGCTGCTTCTCTTCGTTGATTGCTCCTGTCCAATAATCTTCGGAATCCGAGGAGGAGGAGCAGGTCGAGGGCGTAGGCGACAGCGAGCGAATGGAAGATGAGGGCCGTCTAATGGTTTTCCGAGCCAAACCCAAATTTTTGCCTCTGCAACAAAAAAATAACAGATAATAATTCATACATTTTTTACAATTTTTTTTAATATTTACCTAGAAGGAAGTGCAGGAATTTCCCTCGGCGGATTTTGGAAAACGTCCGCGTCATCCTCTTGTTCGAAGCACTTGGCAGCGGCCATTCGACGAACAACTTGGGCTTGGCCTGGTTGAAGCTTCCAATGAGGTAATTGCCTTCACGGCCAAATTGAGTTCCTCTGATATTCTGTAAAAACGAGAAAATAGTTTAATAAAACGTAGAAAAACATTAGAAAAAAACTTACGCCTCATTGATGGCTTCATCCAAATGAGGATTCTGCATTTCCTGCTGATAGATCTCTTCAGATAAAAATTGAGACATTTTTAAAATGGTATAAAAATTAAGCGAAGCGAAGTTAAGACTGTTCCTACTAATAGGTTTGTATTAGAATGAATATACTCAACGAATGCAGTATGCTTATATATCAAATTGTTGCAACTTACACAGTAATATGAACATCCGGTGAATTCCGTTGAACTGTACAGGTCACTAACTTTCTCGTGTCAGATAAAATTCAGTTTCATACTTATTCTTTGAGAATTGTAATCCGACACCATTTCCTGCTGAGTTAACAAAAATGTAATTTGACACCACGTTTTGAAATTTGACACCGCGTTTTGTAATTTGACACCACGTTTTGAAATTTGACACCGCTTTTTTAAATTTGACACAACGTTTTGAAATTTGACACCGCGTTTTGAAATTCGATACCGCGTTTTGTAATTTGACACCTTATTTTGAAATTTGACACCGCGTTTTGAAATTTGATACCGCGTTTTGTAATTTGACGCCTTTGTTTTGAAAATTGACACCTTTGTTATGAAATTTGACACCGCGTTTTGTAATTTGATACCGCGCTTTGAAATTTGACACCTTATTTTGAAATTTGACGCCGCGTTTTGAAATTTGACACCGCGTTTTGTAATTTGACGCCTTTGTTTTGAAAATTGACACCTTTGTTATGAAATTTGACACCGCGATTTGTAATTTGATACCGCGCTTTGAAATTTGACACCTTATTTTGAAATTTGACGCCGCGTTTTGAAATTTGACACCGCGTTTTGAAATTTGATACCGCGTTTTGTAATTTGACACCTTATTTTGAAATTTGACACCGCGTTTTGTAATTTGATACCGCGCTTTGAAATTTGACACCTTATTTTGAAATTTGACGCAGCGTTTTGAAATTTGACACCGCGTTTTGAAATTTGATACCGCGTTTTGTAATTTGACGCCTTTGTTTTGAAAATTGACACCTTTGTTATGAAATTTGACACCGCGTTTTGTAATTTGATACCGCGCTTTGAAATTTGACACCTTATTTTGAAATTTGACGCCGCGTTTTGAAATTTGATACCGCGTTTTGTAATTTGACGCCTTTGTTTTGAAAATTGACACTTTTGTTATGAAATTTGACACCGCGATTTGTAATTTGATACCGCGCTTTGAAATTTGACACATTATTTTGAAATTTGACGCCGCGTTTTGAAATTTGACACCGTGTTATGTAATTTGATATCTATTTAAACAACACCAACATCATACATATAAAATTATGAATTTTAGTTCCTTTTTTTTTTTTTTAAGTCGCTTATTTTTTTTATTGCATTTTTGAAAAATACTTTTGTTCTACAATTGAAAAAGTAACATTGCAACCCCTCATCCTTATGTAAAATTTGGCGCTACCCCCACCCCCGATTTTCATACTAGTTGTGAAACCAAAATTATACCATCGTTCGATAGCTTTTTCTTTCCTCTTCATAATAAAAAAAAATCAACTTTCTATCTCTTATAGTAATCAAGTTATAACGAAAAAACTGTTTAAGGGTATTTTGTTTTCACCCCTAGCCCTTAAACGTGACGCTTGACGATGAAGTTTGTATAAACTTTTTCTTTACTCAACCTCTAATATGACTTGCTAGAATTTAAAAAAAATTCTACGATTGGTTTCATTTTCAGATTTCAGAAATTTCTTTGAAAATGTCCAAATTTTGGATGTGTATAGGATCTCTGTTATAGGTTTATTTTTGGGATAATCTGATACAGGGTCAATTAGGGAATGTCAAATCATGTAAGATTTTTCCATATTAAACAAAAAATATGTGACCTTGACATACTACCTATTACGATTTTCAGAAAATAGCATTGACCAAATTCATCTAATCTATTTCACTTCATACTATATGCTATATACTTTCGTTTTATGATTTTAAAAATCAAAAAATTTCAAAACCAAATTTTTTCAAAAATCATGTTTTTTCGAGACAGGTTTTTCTGATGACAAATTCTGAAAGAGCACCCTCGAAAACATAAAGATACAAAGTTTCATATTTTCACCTTTTCTATGCAAATAACTTTGAAATTTTAAATTTTTAGATTCGTACTTTAAGTTAGGCAAACAAATTTTTCATATTTTCTATGTATTTAAGATGACTTAAAATCTTATAAAGTTATGTAAAGTGTTCCACCAAGACGTATTCAATAATGCTTAATGTTTCACAGATTCGTTATTCCTCCCACCACAATCATTATAAGCGCTGACTTGATCATTTAGAAAGTATATAAAGCAGTATCCTAGAGTTTGTAACCATATTACAGATATTAGTATCTGAGCTAAATAAAACATTATTTTTAAAGATCCTTCGAAAAAGATGACTTCCGACTGCGTGGTAGACATTCAGTGTTTTAAAATTAGTAACAAGAAGGACGACATCAGATGGGCCGTGAAGGAATTGGGGTTTATAATGGTAAAATCTCCTACCATTATATATTTAAACCCCTTTCCCCTTTCATCAGCTGTCATGGGAGCTACAAAAAGAGGCGTATTGGGTAGTCAACTACCATCATGGTATTCCATGGAATGATGGCAACGAATCCCTCGAAGATCTTCCAAAAATTCTTAAGGCAGCAACCCAGACAGCTGGAATAATATATGTGAAGGGAATCAGAAGGCTGAATTCCTAAGGAAATATGTAGACAAACCGGTGGTTGAGCTTCTGGAACGTCCAAAATTGAAGCCCATGGTTCCGGAATGTTGGCACCACAAAATGCAGCATTGCGCATGTGCGTTAGCAAATGTTTACAGTTTATATAATTTTTATTTAGAATTTGCAAAATAAAGAAATAAATTATATTTTTTATTTTATTGTTTTCCCTGTAATATAGTTGATGCAGTATATTTTTTAAGAACATATCATAAATTATATATTTATTAAGCGGTTGAGGTGTTACGTTTAACAATAGCAAATGCAAAAATGTAGATATATGCTTCAAAATGAGCTAACGTTTCAATTTATCTGCGCAAGCTCCTTGCGCATATAAAATGAGTTGTGTTCTTTAAGAAATCACACAGTTTATATTTACACTTCTCATACTAATCTGGTATACTTGCTGCTGCTGCTGCTGTTGTTGTTATTTTCCTTGATTCAGTGCTACCGTACAGTGACATAAAGTAGACATGAATCCTGAAACCGTAACCTCTATTAGTTCTACAATTGTGAAAACTACTGAAGAAGCCGTAAAATTGGTAAAAACTAAAGAAGAGATAATAAGGCAAATAAAGTTAGTAAAAGGTAATGTGAAATTGTTGGAGACGGCGATTAAAAATAGAATTAACCGTCAAGAGGATACTGAAAATCCTTTTAAGTTAGAAGGAAACTTAGCATTATTGAAATATTATTTAGCTAAATTGCAACACTTACGATATACTTCTAGTAAAGTTGGAGCAGGCTTAGAGAACAATACTGCTGAAAAGAAGCGTAGTCGAAATTTAGTTTGGCATTCGATTGATTCTTGCTTCGACGGACGAGTGTGTACAGGATTAATTGCAAATTTAAGTATCAAAGATCCATTATGCTTCTTAAATAAGGCATTTAATAATTTTCAAAGAAAAATTAGATTATATCGTCAACAATCAATGCTTAAAGTTAATGTTGTATTAGTATGTAATTTTATTAAACCTCAAAGTGGTGATATTGATATGAAAACGTTTTCTACAAAAAATCATATAATCGATATAAATACTAATTTAAAAACTTGGTACAGGGATAACGTAATCCATACTTTAACAAATAAATTAGAAGAATTTAGTGAAAAAGATTCGGGATGGCTCTTACAGAGGTTTTGCACTTAAAAGTCAATATTAACAAATTTTCACCTTTAAGAACATCAACTTATGTTAGTTTACCAGGTTTTATATCACGAAAAAAAGCTGTAATAAATGTAGAAAATAACGATTCATTTTGTTTTCTGTGGGCTGTAATCTCCGCTCTATATCCAGCTAAAAATAAACATCCTGAAAGAATAACAAGTTATCCTCATTTTAAAGATGTTCTAAAATATGATTCCATCGAGTTTCCAATAAAACTTAATGATATAAAGAAGTTTGAAAAACTGAATAACTTGTCTATTAATTTGTATTGTATAGAAAATAAAAACGTTCTGCCGCTTTCTTTAAGCGATTATAGAAATAGTAATTTTACAGGATTCTCAAACAATAAGAAATTTTTCCACTTCGCATGGATAAAGAGAATGTCAGCACTACTTTCAAAACAACTATCTTCTCATGAATATAAACCTTTCATATGCTATAGGTGCTTAAATCATTTTAGTTCTGATGATTTACTTAAAGGACATTTAGTTTACTGCAATAACATGAATAAGTGTGCCCTCAAATTACCAAAGGAGTCGGATAAAATTTTACATTTCAAGCATTTCAGTTACAAAGAAAGAGTACCTTTTGTGATATATGCCGATCTTGAAAGTATTCTTGAACCGTGTGAAACCTTAGGAGTGGAACAGTACAATTCAGTTAATTATCAAAAGCATACACCATTCAGTGTAGCATATTATTTGAAATGTTCATATGATAATAATTTATCAAGACTCAAGCTATATCGAGGTGATGACTGTATAAAATGGTTTATTTCAGAACTACAAGATATTGCATTGAATATTGATAGTATCCTTAAAAATTCGAAAGAAATGGAAACTTTATCATTCGAACAAGAAATAAATTATGCTACCGCAACACACTGTCACATATGTACCAAACCATTTACATCGAGTGATATCAAAGTTCGTGATCATTGTCACCTCAGCTCTAAATACAGAGGTGCAGCTCATCAAGATTGTAATCTAAATTATCAAAACTCATTTAATATACCTGTTGTTTTTCATAATTTAAGCGGTTATGATGCAAATTTTATAATGAAACAATTGGCTACCGGTTTTGCAGGTCCAGTTCGATTGCTACCAGTTAATAAAGAAAAATATATTTCATTTACTAAAACGGTTGAAGGTACTGCTGTACACTTACGATTCATCGACTCATTCCGCTTTATGTCTAGTAGTCTTGATAAATTATCTTCTTATTTAGAAAATGAAAAGAAAACCATTGTTAAGGCTTATTGTAACACTGATCAAGAATTTAATTTATTAACAAAAAGGGTATTTTTCCTTACGATTATATTGATTCGTGGGAAAAACTCACTGAGACATGTTTACCACCAAAAGCGAATTTCTATAGTCAATTGCATGATGAATGTATTAAAGATGAAGATTATCAGCATGCCCTTAATGTTTGGAAAACATTTAACATAAAAACGTTAGGTGATTATTCTGATTTATACTTGAAAAGTGATGTTCTCCTTCTTGCTGATATATTCGAAAATTTTCGACGAACTTGTTTACTAACATATGAATTGGATCCATTACATTTTTATACTGCTCCAGGTTTAGCGTTCGATGCTATGCTTAAAACGACTGGAGTACACTTAGAACTTTTAACGGATATCGGTTTATTGAGAGAGGTATTCGTGGTGGAGTGTCTCAGTGTTCCAATAGATATGCAAAAGCAAATAATAAATATATGGGAGATCTCTATGATTCAAGTCAAGAATCCGTATATCTAATGTATTTTGATATAAACAATTTATATGGGGCTGCAATGTCTGAATATTTACCATATGGAGAATTTGAATTTCTGAAAGAGAATGAAATTGAAAATTTAGATATAATAAATATTCCAGATAATGCAGAAGTTGGCTATATTTTCGATTGTGACTTAGAATATCCCAATTATCTACATCAAATTCATAGTGATCTACCTTTAGCTCCACAACACATGACACCACCAGTACCTTCAAGATCAAAATTAAAGAAATTATTACTAACATTGTATCCAAAAGTAATTATGTTGTTCATTATAGAAATTTAAAGCTGTATTTGAAGCATGGATTACGTTTAAAGAAAATTAACAGGGTTCTCAGATTCAAACAAGCTGCGTGGTTGAAAAAGTATATTGATTTAAACACCACGTTGCGTCAGCAAGCCAAAAATGATTTTGATAAGAATTTTTATAAATTAATGATAAATGCTGTGTACGGCAAATTAATGGAAAACGTACGGAAATATAGAGATGTCCGTATGACCACTAAATGGGACGGCCGTTATGGGGCTCAAAATTATATTGCAAAACCTAATTTCCACAGTTGTAGCATTTTTGATGATGATATGATTATTGTAGAAATGAATAAATTAGAAATTTTGTTTAATAAACCTATATACGCAGGATTCTGTGTTCTAGATATATCTAAAACATTTCTGTATGAATTTCACTATGATTATATCTTGAAAAAAATTAAAAAATAAAGCAAACCTCCTGTACACAGATACCGATAGCTTAATTTATCAATTGAATGTGCCTGATATTTATGAGTATATTAAAGAAGACAGTCAGAGGTTTGATACATCTGATTATGATCCTCATAATCCATATGGAATAGAACAGAAAAACAAGAAAGTGCCAGGTTTGATGAAAGATGAGAATAATGGAAAAATCATGCTAGAATTTGTAGGTCTTCGAGCAAAAATGTATGCTTATAAAGTTCATAATAACAAGATAGTTAAAAAGTCAAAGGGTTCTACATCTGCAAGTGTTAAGAAAATTACATTTGAAGATTACAAAAGAACTCTGTTCGATCATGAAATTATTTACAAGCCACAGCATCTAATTAGATCTAAAAGCATTGTGTTTATACAATTCGACAACATAAGATGATTCTTAACCCTTACGATGATAAAAGAATTTTAAATTCTAAGAGCACAGATACGAAGCCCTGGGGTTTTGAAAGAATTTCAGATGACAACGATAACATTCCAAACAAAAGAATTTGTATTCGATAAAATTATGTGTGGCAATGTCTACTGTAAACTGGATAGTGTGCTCGTGAGTCAGCAAATTACTGGTATATAAGTTGTAAGCTAACAGATCAAAATCAGTTTGTTTTCATCTCTCCAACATGACTATGAACAATCTGTGTAGTGAGATGCATATTGCTTTGCATTATGCAACCGTTAAAGTTTACAATAAATTTATCGAACGTTGCATTATCGAGTGCTGTTACAGTGAAGAAAGATACAAGTTATTAAAGAGTATCTTGAAGAAGTTGTAATTCCAGAGGAAGCCTTTAAGTGGTTATCGGAATATGATATACAACCTCCTTTACAATTCATTGAATTGTTGATGGACAAGAAAATGGAACTTGATGAGTTTATTCACAGCGTGTTGGCGGTGTGTCACAAAGAAGGATATGAATACGTATCCGTTAAACGATTGAATGATATTATACAAATATTACATCCCTCAATTAAAATATCATTCAAAATATACTTATTTCAATTGTTACTAGATGACAAATATTATCCATATCTTGACAATACCACTTTTCCACTAAGAAATATATTAAGTAATTATAAAACCATTGACAAAACGATGGATGAAGCCATGTGTAAAGCGGCATACTATGCCAGAAGCCGTACACTTCACAAATTGCGCACACGCTACAAGAGTCTAAAAGTTGCACTGGAAGTTTCAGCCATCTACAAATTTTCATCATGGTAATATTCTTAAATGGATTGAGGATAATATACAAAAAGCTGAACAAGATTTAGATGCTTGTTTAGGATGGAGCTGTGGTCCTGATTCCGCCCCATGGCCTTCTACACATTTGTATGATTATAATAGAACTCTTTGTATATTAAATGAAATTAAGGAATAAAATGATTTAAACAACTTTAAGACTTGTTTTTATTTATTAAGTAATATACAATAACAACTTACAATAATAACAAAAATAACTATCATTAATTATATGTTTTATAAAATCCTTACAGTACTAGTTAGAGGACTATATTTAACTAATCTATCATGAAGTATAAGAGCGTAACAACTTGTATTTGAAGGAATATTTTTATTAGTCTCGAATTCTAGTCGAATATCAACTGAACCAGATTTAAGACTTTCATTCTGATGAGAACAATCTATAACAATTAAAGGTGCATATTTCTTGAACTCTGCACGTGTATAAATAGGTTCATTTTCCTTTCCATAATACGATCGTTGAAACTTTGCATACATGTCAAACAAGGTTGCTATCTGATTGTTCTCAAAATTTATATTCAAATTGTCATAAGGAAACATCTCAGAATTAAGATACAGTTTCATATTAATTAAATTACAATGATCAAAGTGACTGAAATTTTTTTCAATTTATTTTTACGATCAGTATTGAAACCTACAATTACAAATCTAGGTTTCTCAAGTTGCGTCGCCGTCTTGATATTCCAGGTGTGACGTTGAGTTTCTTGTAGGAGAGGATACTCATGCAGTTCCCAACCTCTAAAGGGAACTTCCAATTCCTTGTTCCTAGCTACATAGTCAACCAATTTCAATCTTTCCACATCTGACACTGATATATGAGGCATTTTCCACAATACTTTATTTAATACAACTTTAACTGACTCATCTGCAGAATTTATTATAGCGTTGGTATCCGAATTTGAGCGAATTAACACCAACTCCTGCCTCAAATTTAAAATAATTTTCTTAAAGTCTTCGCAGAATCCGAAAATGGTGGATAAATCGATTAAAACATTAAAATTTCCATGATCGTCAACTATAAGTGACCGTTCGTTGTTATTAAAAAACCATCCACTATTTTGTAGATATTGAGTATCACTTGTGTTGAATGACACGTATCCTTTTAGAATGGAGGTTAGACCTGGATGACGGATGCGATCTATTACATATCCACCCATTTCATATCTGATTTCATCAAATAAAAGCATGACACCATTATTCACAAATGTAGCAGTTTTGGAGGGTGTATTATCAGTTTTCAGTAATTTACCTTCAATATACAATGAACTTTCACTGGGTAATGTGTAGACATCCTGCTGTTGTATTGGAATGCGAATTTCATCATTATTATTCAAAGACGTAGATGCGTACGGTTGATGAGTATGTTTCTCAGAGTTAATAATAGTGTTGTCAAAATAAGCCCTCTCGTTGACATTTAATATATCCATTTTATTCCCACTAAGCATGAAACATTACAGCATATCTGTGCAACGTTGCATACAGCTGAATTTGAGTTGAATTACGATACATAACTAATGAAAGTTGTGGAATGCTTTGAACAATGTTTCATAATATAATATTATTTAAAAATGTTGAGGGTAAATTAATTCTACAACATTTCTGCAACGGATTTGCATATCTTTTTCATATGGTATTATTTAGTTTTTTTTAATCTATAGTTATTCTCTCAGAAATATTATGCTTCAGCTAAACGAGCGTGCCAGTTTATAAATATTCTTTAAAATTGTGGAATATGCGTTTTTTTATCACGAAACGATTCAGTTAATTATATGTATACTAATAGCCGACAGATGGCGCCACTTATATCTCCTGATACTGTGTAATCGAATTTTGGTAGGATATCTACAAGATTTGAGCTTTGGCAATTGGCACGGTTGGCACCACGGGCAAGGGAATAATAGTTCCCTAATTTATGCTTGGTCATAAAATCCCGAAGAAAATATACACCCTGTAGTGTATACTGTATATTTAAATTTAAAAAAAAAATCAATAGGTACTCCATTCTTACCAACATTCCAAATGCAGTGTCTGGAATGTTATAAATATCCACCCATTTCACTGCGACTTGTGTGCAATATTAATAGAAATTAAAATGTAGCAATTTGCTAGTAATGTGTTCCTTAGTAACCTTACACTGCAATGTTTCTAGCCTGCAGAATAAAGGTCCTGGGACATTGCATACAGTTAATTATTCAAGTCTGTAGATGCAACATTACAGCTAGTACAGAAATGTTTCTATAACATCTCGAAGAAATTTAATTATCCATTTTTATGGGTTATCACTTCTTAAAAATTACCTTAAAACCAAGAGATTCGAGAAACTTTCGATTTCTTACTGTTATTGGTTTGATGGTTCGTGTAGAACTGATGGCAGGTTTTAAATATATACCTCCTATATAGCTTCGACTACTAGAACCGCCACGTTTGTTATACCTTATTACCATTGCACTTATTGATCACGCTTCCTTCAAATGTAGTCTTAATGACACCACCTCTCTTCCGAAATTGATGAGTTCACCATCTTGACTGACTATATTAACAACAATCTGATCGATAAATCGAGTGTTGATGGGTAAATAGACAACGTTACTTGGAGTCTCAACAATTTTGAAACCAGCTGGCACTGTAGGGAAAAATTCGTGAATAACGTGAGCTTGCCTGTCATTAATATAGGATCCACCCACAATATTGCATTCTATACAAATGGTATTTACACTAAAAATATCGACTGGAAAATCTGATACATGGTAACCAAATGCAGCCAATTTTCTTGGTTTAAAACCAAGCAAGTGTCCTATTGAATCTTTTTTAGTAAAATCTATGTCCTCACTGCACTTGATTCTACACTTCAGAGTGTTATTGTTAGCTTTAATAGAAATGAGCTTTTGATGCTCCTTAACAATTCCCTCTCTTATGCTGTCATCATTATCATGCCATCTGAAGTCATCTAAGGCTCGTTGTAGATATTTATTTATTGCATCAATATCATAGTTACCCTCTGGAATTTCAATGTATTTACCCTTGGAACCATAATAAAATTTGTTGTTCTTATTTTTCTCGATATTTGGAATTGAATTATAAGCCTCAAAGCTTATTAACCCTAAGACGTAGTCTTTACTATCATCTAATATAATTGGAGGAGTATACCTAGAAGTAAGAGTTGAACTTCTTCCAGACAGTAAAAGAATTCGACATCTTCGGTGTCGTGAAATATACTATTCAAATATAGCACTGCATTTTTAATTATACAAAAATTTCAGACATAGATGACCACAGTTGAATGTATTAAATGTTTGTAACTGTTCATGATTATACAATATTTTACACGGTCCATTTGTATTTAGGTAATGTACCAATTCTCGTGGAGGCCTTAAATTGCCATAGCTATCAAAATATACTGCTTTTTCTCCAGTTTTCTTATATGCAGTCCAGTGTGTCCCAGAGCCTCTTTCATTGTCTAGATTAATAATACCGCATTCTTTATAATGCACCCGACGTGGTAAACTATCTCTCATAAATATGCCTCGAAAATGTTGAATATTTAATTTCTTAGTCAATCTTATTAAATCCAAATTAGTAAGAGCTCGTTTCGGTAATTTTATCGGTAACGCTTGGAAGGTTTTGCGCCCTAAAAAGACCAAAACCTTGCTTGTAAGGTCTCATGTATAGTCCTTTACCCATAGCTATTTCTTCCATTGCAGCATTGTGACGTTTACTTTCTTCAAGCTTTTGTTTTGCAGCTTTGGCATCATTAACAGCCTTTGCAATTCCTGCTGCTCCACCACCTAAAGCACCAAGCGCACTTAAGCCTGCAAATAATGGAATTAGTGGTAGAAATCCTCCTGTCTTAGGTATTGGTATTACTCGGGCAGCTTTAATATATTTCTTCTTCTTAACTTTATTAACAGCTTTTAATGCAACTTTAATAGCATCTTTCATATTCTGCACATTTTTACCTTTTAGCGCTACTCGTGCTTGCTTTGTTACATCTTTAAATGCTAACGATCCACCAACCTTTTTAGATTTCGCTTTACGTTTACCAGTTTTACTTTTATTTCTTTTAGTTTTTCCATTAATGCATCCCATTCCTAATTTAACTTTAGCTTTCATTGCTGCTGCCACAGCCAAGGCTGCTGCCTTTTCTCCTATAGATGCGTTTGGTGATTTAAATCTCTCCACAGCCTTCTCACCCAAAATTTTATCTGCCGTATGTCGTTGCTCCAAGTTTTTCTCTCTGCTATAAGCCACGTCGTGTTCTTTACAAGCTTCGTCTAAACCATTAATACCCACATCACCTCTTGCTAATCTCTTCGCAAGTTTAGTACCAGGACCACAAAATTTATATCCTGGAATATGGAGCTCTACTGGTAAATTATTTATAGCAGAGTTCAATATACCGTTGCCAGATTTTCTTGTTATTCTAAGCATTTGGCATCACGAACTACTCACGAATGATGATAATACCAGTATCACATCTAATATATATATACACACACAATCATAGACTGAGCTTTATTTATAGTTTTGCTTCCGTCATGCGCATTATAAAACAGTCAATTGATTTACCTATTAACAACAATGATATCGCAGAAATAAAAATCTCGAAGAGACATGGAGAATTGTTACCATCTACAATCCGCTGCTTGGTTGTCGGTCCATCAAACTGTGGTAAAACTAATGTCATGATTAGTTTGATCGAGCATCCCAATGGATTAAAGTTTGAAAATATTTATATTTTTTCTAAGTCTCTCTATCAATCAAAATATCAGTATTTAGAAGAACTTCTAAAACCAATAAAAGGAATTGGATACTACGCCTTCAATAACTGCGACAACATTCTACCGCCTGAAGATGTTAAACAAAACTCAATATTTATTTTTGATGATGTAGCCTGTGATAAACAAAATGTTATGAGAGATTACTTCAGTATAAGATCACATTAACAGCGATATGAGTTTTAATAAGTTTAAGGAAATTTGCTCACTGTGCTGGAAAGACAAATATAGTTTTATGGTGATTAATAAAGACAGTGACATTAATAATGGTAGATATAGAAAGACATTTGATCATTACATACATATATAAAGAGAAATAAGCTCTGCTAACTTTATTCATCATTATTAGTATTCATACTGAACTGCTCTTAGCACTACGCTGTTTTAACTGTTAAGTATCTGTTTTTTACTGCCAGATACCTACTGTTTACTGCCTGGGACCTGTATTTTACTGCCAGCTACCTGTTTTTTACTGCCAGCTACCTGTTTTTTACTGCCAGCTACCTGTTTTTTACTGCCAGCTACCTGTTTTTTACTGCCAGCTACCTGTTTTTTACTGCCAGCTACCTGTTTTTTTACTGCTTATTGAGGATCTATATCAAGTACTACAATTAGGAAGATTTGATGCTTTCAATATGAATAGAAAGGAAGTTGAAGTAAAAAAATTGTTAATACAAAGGAGGAACATAGTAAAGCAAAAGCTGAATGCTCTGAAAGAAGGAAATATAATTCAAGAACAATCGTTTCTCCCTATCACGAAGCGTTTACAAACAATTGCCGAGAAACTTGATGGAGAGCCTAATATAAAAAGTGAGAAGCTTATAAAAAAGGAAGTGAAATCAAGGTTTTCGTTTAGCTCACCAAAGAAAAGCATAGCGAAATATAATAGATCGACGACTTCTGATGCACCAAGTTTCCTAGATACATCAGTTGTCGCAGAAGGAACTTCAAATGATAATGACATTGCTGATAGAGATAATGAGGAAAACAATGAGGAACTAGATGAAAGTGTAAAAGATGCAAAAGAATATATTCAAGACTTTGGTAAATCGCCCGATATGATGTACTATTTAAATCACCTTGATCCCTTACCTAGAGACTATGTTCATAAAATGATTGGTGATGTTCATAATGAGTTTGACTTTAGGTATGGTGTTAGATATGATCCCGAGCATAATGAACTAAAAATTGGTAATGCATCTCTACAATTTGATGGTAATAATTTAATTATAGGAGGGTTAAATTATATTGGGACTCCTGGACTCTACGAATTAATTTTTAAGAAACACCAAAAGGTTTCACAGAAGGTGATAAAAAAAACTACTTAGACATTGTTAAACGAACGAATGCTCATAAAAGAAACTACTCTGAAAATGAGCAAATTCAGGGTAATGCATCTTACAAATATAAAAAAATCATCTCCGCATTGAGTATACAACCACTAACATCACGAAGACCTCGCATCATAGCACCCTCAACTCGAAAGAGATTAGGTCTTGGTATGTTAATGGAAACCTCGAATAATCCAATCGACTACGTATACTGGGATGATCCCAATGAGCTTGTTGATAGATTAAGGCTTTTAGTTGCCTCTCAAGCCGCTGGCCATACAGGTCACTCTAACGAGATCGTCTCTATTATCGAAGAATTGCGTGAATCTAAAATTATTGAGTAGTAAGCAAAAACTTACAGCTAACTTAAAAAATGACAGTCGATAAATTTGGTAGACACATAAGTCAACCAAAGCATTCATCTGCGGATCATGAAGATTTTGAAGTAACGTTAACAAGCATCTCAGGAAACATAGTGAAGGAATTATATTATAATATTGTTTTAACATTTGAGTCTACAACCTTTCATGAAAACAGTAAGAACTATTTAATATCTGATATAAAAACATGTCAAGTTTTCTTCTACGAATCAGCTACGATTGAACATGCTACTGGTTACCCTACTGATATCATAACAATTATAAATGAAAAGGAATTTACTTTGGCAGAACTAGTCAACGTTATGCTACGTCGCAATGATAATATTTCATTTCGAGAAAAGATCCGGAAACAGAAAATAAAAATTTATTTGTAGAAATCGTTATACGAGTTCCTGTGGGGTTAAATATATAGAAATTTGTTTTACATACTGTAATTTTAATTGGAATCCAATATGAAATATCTCAACAACTTCAACAAATATGCAACAAATATAAAAGAAGATATTGTCAATGAATTACACAAGCCTGCCAGAATCAATTTTAAAACGTAGAACCGTAATAAAAGGTCTGAATGATTTAATACAAGCTGATTTAATTGACTTGATATCATATTCCAAGGAAAATAATGGATATAAGTATGTACTAATCGTTATTAATTGCTTCTCTAAATTCATATGGACAGAACCACTAGCGAGCAAATCAGCCCAGGATGTTACAATTGCAATGAATAGGATTTTACAACGTTTTAAAAAAATTCCGAAACATCTACAAACCGACATGGGAAAGGAATTCTATAATGAGAATTTCAAGAAACTGATGAAAAAATATAAGATTAACCATTACAGCGTTTATAGTACAAAAAGGCTTCGATTGTGGAACGCTCCATTAGAACTATAAAGAATATGCTTTGGCGTGCTTTCAGCTTAGGAGGAGAATATAAGTGGAATCATATTTTAGATAAAATTGTTGACAAATACAACAATACAGTCCATTCTACAACAAGGATGAAACCAATTAAAGTTACATCAAGGAATGAGAGATCATTATTAAAATCAACATATACTCATTTAAAAATTGCTAATAAAATAACAAAATTTAAAGTAGGCGACCATGTGAGAATTAGCAAATATAGAGAAGCTTTTAAGAAAGGATACACTCCAAACTGGTCTAGCGAGATTTTTATCATTAGGAAAATAAGATTAACCAACCCTACAACATATTTATTGAAAGATGAGAGTGGTAAAGAAATAACAGGAGGCTTCTATGAATTGGAATTACAAAGAGTAAAACATCCTGACGCTCACTTAGTTGAAAAGGTGTTACGATAAAAAGGACCTAAAGTTTTTGTCAAATGGTTAGGTTACGATGACAAACATAATTCTTGGATTGATAAAAATAATGTATTGTAGCATGTTATATTGTATAAGAATTATAATAAATGATATACATTCTATATTCGATTTTTATTTTAATAATTAACCCTATTAGTTACATAATAATGATAAGCAGGTCATCAACCCAGCTGACGTAGTCGACAGAAACCGACTATATACTTCCGCTCAGCACAAACGGTCCT
Source organism: Monochamus saltuarius (assembly GCA_025584915.1). Lineage (NCBI taxonomy): Eukaryota > Metazoa > Arthropoda > Insecta > Coleoptera > Cerambycidae > Monochamus > Monochamus saltuarius. The sequence continues at coordinate 38,003,207 of CM046721.1, read as the reverse complement.
CAACCTCTATCGCGCATGTGCCAGCCGCTGTGACGTAGACGGCTGAAAGCTATGCCGATCCTGCTCCAGTCGCCATCTTGAATTGTGGAGCAGGATCGGCATAGCTATTCTACTGATGACAACACAAACCTAGAAAAGATATAGACAGCATCGGTTCATGATATAGGTCACGTGACAGGTGCCGCGTTTTCTAGGGACCTAAGGTCCAGGAAATGGATATTTTATTTGCTTTATGTTGGCGGTTGTGCAAATATGATGGCTGCATTGCAATATGAAATTAACTAACTTGCTGTCATTTTAAATGTAAAAGAGTGTGACCCACTGAAATGTAACTTTATATTATGATGACTGGAATGCGCTAAAAGCTGCGCGAATGGATTATTCATGATCGGCGCCATATTTTGTTTTGTGCCTCTAGCAATGGTGGAGCAGTAGGGGCTTAGCTGATTCTGAATTGAAATGAAATTGAATTCTGGATATGAAGAATCATTTCGTGCTATATGCTGCTTAATTTTACAGTCCCTTATAAAACATGACATGTTCCAACACCCACAAAAATACACAAAGAATAACACTAACGATTTACAAGATAAAAGAAGAAACCACACTGTACGCCAATGACGTGTTTTCAAACAAAATAATGGGAAATTAAGAACACAATTCATATCGTACGTGCAGATGGTTGTCTCTCTCGCACCCACATACATAATCAATGAAGTATGTCTTTGCTGAGTTTCATGTGCCTCATTTTGTCTGCTCCTAGGTTTGGTACCTTTATTTGGATGCGTAATGGACTTTACGCATTCCATATCGTAAATTTCAGTGATGTGACCACAGTAAACAAATGACTTCACGCTACAATACAACCAACGTAAATTGGCATAAAAACCAAGTTTTAGCGATTCTGGACCTTTTAGGGTAGCCATGAATTAGCGGTCGCCGGCAATATAACACTGGCAAGTCTATATTTTTTCTAGGTTTGTGGATGGCAATCCTGGTCGTATCAAGTTATATGTTTCTAACTTCCTAGAATCCTAGATCAGTGTTGTTAACACGTAGGGAAATTCCCTACTTGTAGGGAAAATTTATCAATACATTAATAAATCGGTTGGTAGGGAAAATATTCTTATTTTGTAGGGAACTCTAACAAAATAATATGCTTAGCAAATACTGTTTTACCATTTAAAAGGAAATAAGATTTTATGGATCATTTCTCATATTCGTTTGTAAACAATAATATGCTGCCAATGCAGGGTTGGGTTTGCTATTACAATCGTAACAGATCTATTACAATTCATACATTGTCATTACGTTATTACGACAAACCAGAAATTATGCTGGATCTATTGCAAACTAAAGAAAACAGGTAAATTCTATTACACTTTTTCGGTTTTTTAATCTTAGTAAGAAAGAGTTCAGGCTGTAAATCATTGAAACGTGATTGACAAATAATCCTTTTCTATGATCCATCTGCAAATCTCAATAGTCGGTGATTTGCACCCTATTCTTTTGTCTGTGGTCTGTAGCCTGGGTCTGTGACTCCCATGTTTTTTTCATGTGATGACTGAAACACAGAGGACCTTCCTCTGTGACTGAAATGTTGAATTAGGCATTCTGTGCTGTGATTTTGGCAGCTAATCTGTAATAGCATGATACTTTTGCATTACAGGAAGATATAGAAACATTAACATTTTAATATCAATGTTAATCTGTGTTGCGCAGCATTTACATTTTTTATATATTATATTATCATTGTTATATATTATCTATATAAATGATTAATTATTACTGACTTTTAAAGAAAAAGTTTTCCCAAAGACTGCGATGTTGATTTTTTATTATTAAACAAATATGTTTTTGTTATTTTCTTATAAATTTAAAATAAATGTAAATATTTTGTTCGGTTTATTTAAAATGTAAAAACTGTTATGTGTTTTGTGATAGAAATCAAATTAATGAACATTAAACTCATACACCAGAGACCATAGACAAAATATAAACCATAGAAACCCTAAAACGAAACCATTAAAATTAAATTAATTTGTAGAAATCTACAGTAAAACAAATCTATTACATTTTGCATGGAGATGTCATTACAAATCTATTGTAGTTCTGTCCCAACCCTAGCCAATAGTCGTTGACTGAAATATTATAACAAGACGTCTCGCTTTACGGGCAAAAACGTATACGGACGATTGACTTAACGATAGATGTGCTAGTGTCGGCCACCTGTAGTTAAGTCAAAAAAGCTGCGTCGCGATGCTCTGCATATTTTGGTTTGGAAATTGGCTAGGTTTGCTGGTTTACAGTGGCGTTTCGTTAGGAACTATGTTTAAAAGAGAAAAATAATTTTAAAAACCATACTACACAGAATGTATACAAGTCATTGGAAAAAACATTGTCGTGTTTTGTATTTATTTATAAATTAACAAATAATATTTTTTTTATAAACTAAGGATTTTAATTATTATGCCGATATAATGGTCTGTAAAAATATAAGTTTTTGGCTGAATTCACTGGTACCGACAAAAAATTGTACTAGTCGGTAAAGTTTTTGTTCAAGCATTAATAATTAAAGCTGACGATAATTTATTTTTGATTGAATGTTTTTTTATACAGTTATATAAAAAACTATGTACGTATTTGAGCCAAGTGGAGTAAAAATTTGCTTTGATCAAAATGAACATTTTTAGAAATATTTGAATCTTTCGGATTTTTTATAGTCACAATTATGTTTTACAATTATATTTAGACCTAAATCAGTTGCGTGTGCACGAGTACACAATTAATTGTGAAAATGTTATTCTTACGAGTATATTCAGTGTTTAAGAAATTTCAAAATTTTGTGGACAGTGTGGACAGTCAAGTTAATAATTGAAATGCTCTGTCGTGTAATATTCGGCGGCGTACGCAATAATTCTTTGTAAATTTCTGTTTTGTTTTCAGTTGGTAAGGAACGTATATTTTTAATAATAATATTTTTATAACAAAGAAAGGAGAACAATTTTTATTAATATGTAGGTATATCACTAGTTGAAATGGATGCAAAAGCTGTGATAGTAATTGTACTCTGTGAGGAAGACAAATAAAATACAATAATAAAGAGAGAAAATGGGTGCGTGAAAAATGTAAAAGAGAAGAATCAAAGTAAATGTATGACCAGATTTATTTAAAAAAAATAAGTACCTATATTAATATTTCTATTGATTTTAATTCGAGTTATTATCTACTTATTACATTTGTAAAACAGTATACCTAGTCCTATTTTTATTTACAGTAATATGAATATGTATGTAAGTAATTCAAAATCCATATATTCAATTAAGTGAACGATTGTTTGAGATGGGCTCTAATAAATACGAAATTTATAAACAGTAATTAATATTTAGGATATCATACTTGGGACACGCACATTAGCCAAGAAGTCCTTTTCATTAGACCCTGTTTATTAATTTTATGATTCGAGGTGAACTGGAATAGTTTACATACAAATTATGGGTAAGTTAAAAATTAGACAAAATAATCTAATTATAATTTATATTACTGTAATCGGAAAATTCGACTAGAAAAAGGGTTCTTTTAAAAATATTTGATTTTCGTTTTTTGTGTAAATTCCTGATTTATTATGAGACATATTGCATAAAAAAGCCAGGTCGAACTAAAACAGACCTGGCAACATTAGATGACACAGGGCTCGCGCCACAGACCATGCTCGCGCGAAGCATACACGGCGTTTGGTTTTTATTTTTTAAAGTAAGTACGGATATTTCGCAGTCAGGCCGGCCGCCGGCGCCGGCGCGCTTAACTATATTTTTTATTTTATCTAGGGTCGGCGCGTAGCGATGTGACCTATTATCGAGACTAGGCAGACAACGACAAATGCGCGCAAACAGTATGGTGACTTCTCAGAGGCCCTAAGTAATATTGCGGCAAGAATTTAGACGACTTACATCACGGCTGATATTGTCAACATAATTTTCGATGGTTTGTCGTGGTAAAACAATCGTTTTTGTAATTTAATGCAATATATTATAGTGCAGACATTTAGTGTAGTATATAGTTTTATTATTCTCCGTTGCAATTTCTTAAATATTTTCATGAAAATATAATGAATTATTAATTTGTTCATATGACGTAAGTCGTGCTTAATAATAATATGCCGCACATTCTCTAACTTCTAGGCTAATCTCGTGATTAGAATGAGGGGTAGAGATATTGAGATATATTATTATATTATAATAATAGGCAAGAAACACATTTATTTTTTATGACACATAAATATCAACAAATCTACATATTGTACCTATATATATAATTTTAAAAGTATAAAAATATAGTCGATATTAGATTATAGGCAGAATAAAATTGAAATTATATTTTTAATTTTCAAGTTATATCTTCTCTTTTCCCAAACACAATCTACTGTTACATTAATATTAATATGTGTTATTATGTGTTAACGCCGTTAACTTCTTTTTGTTTCACTCTCCCTCAAAATAATATCTGCTTTCCCTCATAGTATACTATACTTTGAGTGGTGAAGTGTCGATCAAGTGCTGTGTAATCAAAATTAGAAAATAAGTTTTTATGAACATGTTTTAAAATGCTTCATAATAGAGTTGCAGTCCTTTAAATGGTCGACAATAATGGGAATATTTATTTTTAGGAAAACAGGATACTGCAGTTTGTGTGAAATTTTGTATTTTATTATAAATTTGTATGATCGTCATCGACTTGGTTAACATTGAAACAAGTTATTCGCTCAGAAGATACTTGTAAGGGTCGATTTTTATTCACAAAATTGTTTTAAAATATGTATAAGGAGAAGCGGCATTTATATCATATACGATACATTTATATACATTTTAGTAAATATTATTCAATTAAAAAGTGATTTATTTTAAAGCTTAAGCAATTTTCATGTAAAAGTTACTTAAATAATTATTATGGTCAACGGTGGATCATGTGTGATGGATTTCATCTTGGTCTGCTAGGTATTCAGACCTAAATCCACTACATTTCTAGCAACGAAGTTGCACCACTTCGAAATTAGATCCGATATATCCTGGGAATTTTCCAGCGCGACCGACAGTCTCGACGTTAGAACTGAATATGTTTCTTTCTGTATTACAAACTTTAAATACAAATATCTCAAATAGCTTTCTTTTCCACCACAAATCTTTATGGCGAAATAGTGAAAAATTTCAACAAACTAATTACCATTTTTCCGACAAATTAATAAAAGTAATATTTTTATTACTACCATCTCCTAAAGTCCGGTATATTATTTTTTACACCTGTATAAAAGATAACGAATGATATACTTTTCAAATTGTCTTAAAACTCAATAACATTATTTTTATGGGATCTTATTTTTATATTCCTGTTTTTAGAAAGCAAAATGAGCGAAGCTGCTACACAAATATTATTATACGTAGAGACATTTTAATCGGCTGAATAAGGATAGCTAGTTGCGGCGGTTCGGTGAATGTTTGATTAAGTATGTACGAGTGCTTCTACTGCTTCTAGAACGAGCGCTAGACGTACACATAAACCCACGTAATGTCACTAAATTTTTTTGCTTTATTTAGATACCTAAATATGTCAAACAACTGAAAAATAGAATTAATCTAAAATCCTTGTTCCTCTGTAAGCTGTATCGCTTTTAAATTTTAAATAAATTCTTTGTCAGGTACCTAGGTAATGAATTTATTTGTATTGATAAAGTAATTGTAGTGATCTACTTAGGTGAATTTTAAGAGCACAATAATCCTGGAAATACTTAATTCAGTAAAGGGTTGTTAAAGTGAGGACCTAATGTATCTATACCTATTATGGTTATTATTTATTAATTCATATTGTATCAAGTATGTATCTATTTTCAGTACAACTAAAAGGCTTTATACTTTTTGTACATAAAGCCTAAATTTGATTTACTAAGATTATGACAAATATTTAGTATACCTACATAATGTATACATACATATTTGTTTAAAGAAATTGAAAAAGAATTTTTAATAATATGATATGAATAAAACCCGTATTATATACTTGTATTATATACTATTTTGAAAAATGACAAAATCGATAGCTTCCAGTTTAATATATTTTGAAAATTTTTCACAAATTTTCAAACCATATTTTTCAAAATTTTAATAGGTAAGTATGTCAATATTTTCCTATGTAAACAAATTTCAAACCTTTGAAAATTGATTTTTAATTAAACGTTAATATTAATTTGTGTATACAACAATTTTTATGCACATTTTTGTGTATAATATGCATATTTTCAAACGTATGAAAATTTTGAGGTACGCCCATGGTGGTAAAGATATTTTTTTAGCTCAGCAATAAACCTTTCCAGCAGAAATGCATTAGTTTCGTTTAGTGCCAACGATGGCGCCATATTACAGAGACCACGTTTATGGGCGAGGGGTCGGAGACGTGTCGCGGGGTAGATATAACAATATTATACATAGGGCTGGCTATCTTATAGAATATTTCAATCAACGCAATAGAGCATTTACATTAACTCAGTGTCATTAAATTCCGCTAGGGGCGCTAGCGTCAAAGTTAGGTATTAATATTAATGTTCTATGGTCTAGTTCTCTAGTTCATGATTTTTCTTACTTACATACGAGTAACTAAATAAGAGGTTCTTTTCTCTGTCTTTCAGTGGAAGCACGACTTGCTCCAGACATACCTAGCGGCATCTTACGTTCATTTGAAGAAAAAATAGCATCTGCACTATGCTACGTTTTCTGTTTTGAGAAAACTATAACTCTCAAAATCTATACAATAGATGTCGCTGTATAATAAGCTTCATTACGCAGCAATTGGCGGTAAATTTGAATTTACTCTAATATATAGAGTGCAACGTACAGATGAAATAAAATTCATAATCCTCGATAACAAAATTTCGTAAAAATTAAAAGTTCAAATATAAAAGTTGAACAGATTTTTACAAAATTATGTAGTCAAGATTTATGAATTTTATTTCATGTAAGTTACACACCACATAATAGTAATAATAAAAGAATGAATTTTATAATATATCTATTAAAAGAAGGTATGATTGGTTTAATAATAAAAGAGAATTGTTTTTCCATTGCTTTATTCTATTATAAATATGAAAAAGTTGATTACATGACTAGTAATTAATAGCGATTAACATGATAAAAATAGATGCATACTTTATGCTAAATATTATTGTTAAATACATTTGTTCCGAACTACAATGGTTCTCATGACGATGTACTACTGATAATTTAAATACGCTCAGTATTAACAAAAAAATTCAGTAGACTCGTAGATATATGTATTTACCATTACTTTTATATTCACTAAAAATACGAATCAACCTTAAATAAATAAATACCAAAATAAGGTAAAGTTATTCTTCTCAATATTTTTAAAATATTTAATTCAAAGTAACAATTTTTGTTCGTGAGATTAAAATCTGGTTTACATAATTTGCAAATTGATTCTAACCCCAAACATTTCCCTGTCTGCAGGAACTCTGAAGAAGCTTTGATTTCTGTAAGAAGTATCTATGATACCATAGGAATAATATATATGTTTGCAGTTTGGTACACAGCAGTATATTCAACAGTATTTTATATTAAAAATAAAACAAACAAAAGCAGGCAAGGCAATTTAGATAATCATTTCACTAACTATAATTAACTGTTTGCGTTAAATTTTAATCAAACACAGAAAACATTTATCAGAATGCACTAGAGCGATAACTTACCTTCATCGCGTTGCAAAAATATATTAAAGTTTAACCATCAATTGCATCCATGTTTCATGTTCATAGAAAATCATACATGTTTTAACCTCAGATTTTTAATTATTTATTAGTTTCTTCACTTTCTTTTCGCTACAGCGAACTCTACCAGTTATACTGGCAACTTTGCTTTTCTTTTTAAATTGTGACACAGTTTTCTGTATGCTAATTTTTCTCAAGTAGTAGTGTTTTCCAAATGACCGTAAGATGACGCTCGGGAACGCGATGTTAAGGTACCTATCCGTTAAAATCGGCGTATTTATTTAGTCGTATGCTTACTTATATATATTTAATCTGTGGTTCATGATTCGATAATTTTTGATTTGAATTTGTGTAGGTCAAATAGTGATTGAAATCTAATTTGCATACGTATTATCAAAATAAAACTTATAATAAATCAATCAAATGTTTCTAAACACACAAAGACAACAGGAAAAAATCACTTCAAAAGATATATTAAATTTTATTTATGTTAACCTCACTAACCTTGTTTATTTGCATTTTACATTAGCAATTTGAAAGAGAAGTAATAAAACGTTATTTAACACAGAAATTGTTAACGTTTGAGTGCATAAATTATTTCCTGGTAATTCTTAATTTAAACCTCTTTGTTTTTAAAGAACTGAAATTTTATATATTACGAATCGATAGAAAAATGGTTAGTTGTCGCTCAGATGGCAAAAATGTTGCATGTAATATGCCTAGTAAATAAAAAGCACATTAAATACCCAATTTCTGAAAAATACGAATATATAAAAAATTCTGTGTTTTAAATAATGTACATGTGACATAAATAAATAATAAACATATGCAGATTTTATTTGGTATTTTTATTACAGTACAAGTACAATACAGAAAAAGCTAAACACCCTGATAGGTGTTTTAAATGGTTTTCATTTAAAAATTTGAGTGATATTAGTTGTGCCCTTTTGTAACTAATAACATTTTGAATCGGCATATTGTTAAATAACTTGTTACTACTAGATGCACTTGATATACTCTCAGGATTACCGGCGTTATTATCATTCAAGTAATTTTCAATTTGAGGAATCGTATTATCACATTTAACTCATGTTATGTCATGTCTATGAACTCGTGTCACATTTCTACTATATTTTCATCTGCAAGTTTGTCTACATTTTCATCCTGTTTTCGCCTTTTCAAGTACCTTTTCATGCGTTCATTATTGTTTACAATATTAGTATCGTATTTTCGTGTACAGGTAAATATAATGTTGAAACAGCTGTTTTTGAGAATTTTCCATTGTCCTAAAAATAAGAATGAAATCTTATCAAATAATGAAAAATATACACCGAAAATAGATCATATATGCTTGTACTTACCCATGCTAGTAATAGTATAACAATCTTCTGTAAAATGTTTTGAGCAGATTTTTGTGTACTGGGTTGGTTTCTTGCTGGATGCAATAATTGTTATAAACCATTTTTTTCAGCTTTATTGGGGAACTTACGAAACATGAAATCTTTATTTTTATTAGCAACAGATAAACACTGCGGTACACAACAGTTATATGGCTATTTCATTTACACAAATTGAGATACAACAAAAATTAAATAACAAATATTTGTGAGGTTAGGATTTAATACCTAACATTGATCGCAGCGCCGCCTACATGTAAATGCTCTATAGTGCTTTATCTTTTACACAGAATTCTAACATTGCTAACCATAGATAAAAGAAATTGCTAACTTGGGCAGGCAGCGTAGGGAAATGTATAGTAGAGTAGGGAATTTTCATACTTCGTCGTAGGGAAACAAATTTTAAAAGGTTAACATCACTGTCTTAGATCATATAATATAAGGTTATGTTATGATTATGATGACATGATATATAATATGATGCAGATATATGATATATTACTATAATTTACAATGTGGAAGCCTACAAATCTTGAAGAGAAAAAATTTAATGCAGAAACATACAGTCGGTACCTATAAAATAATTATCCATTAATTACTAAAAATGTATTCATTTCAGGATTAATTGGTGAAGCACAACTGCATGAGTTTAATTTTTTTTTAGAAAAATTTGGTAAAACAATTGTAACATATAAAAGGACATTTAGGAATTACTACAATATTCCTTCACAATTGATTGTGATTGATGTAAATATTTTACATATCTACTTACATATTTTTTTATATTTGTCGTAGTTTCATTAATTATTCCGTAAACTTTTTTAGGGTAAATTTTGTAAAAGCAGTTCCATTTTGAATTTAGTTCATTCAGATAATAACATTTTGAGCCGAATTTTAGCAAGTTTAGGAGGAATATGTAAAGAAATCCAATCTCTAGTAAATGAAGCAGAATTGTTTTATAAACAGTTTTTATTTTATAAAGGCAGTAAGTTTATAAAAATTATTTAAATAGAATTAGGTAGCAATGTAAATACCTAATATATTTAAGATGAGTTTGAAAGCAATTGAAGTTTTATCTCGAGTTTTATAGTACATATTGTGAAAAATGCCATTTTTAAAAGTCATCTGTTATTTCATTTTATACTAGTTATATGTCGGTAAAGCCTGGAACAGATGCTTTATCATGCACATCAACTTTCATACACAAACTTAAATTGTACGCAAGACTGTTACACTATTTGACAACTGCAGTATTGTATCAGTGAGTGTTCAGTATAAAAATCAATATGGCTGTTGCCGTTATAGTAAAAAAGGGTAATTATTTAAAACAGCGTAAAACTTCGAATCATCAAAATAATTCCTACCCTTCTATTTTAGAGGGTGCTGATCACGAATCTGCAGTCAGATTTAGGCGCTCACATGTAGTTTTCGAAGAAAAAAAAATTCACAATTGTAACCTCCATGTATACACTACATTAGGTCGAAATTGCAATATAACACCTCTGCCTTCTTCATTTTATGGCGTCACAGTGTTGTCAAAATATATAGGGGTTATATTACAACTTCAATCTAATAGAGCAATCCAACGTGCTGTCACCTTGCTGTCAATTCACTTTAAAAATGTGGGCTGTAGGACAATCAACTTGAAACTTGACATATGATAATAGTAGAAATTTGTGATTTTGTGTAGAACTGTCAACTGGCGTGTTTGCTCTTTGTATTTTATGCCTACTTTGTAATACCATGAATAATTTAGACTATTATAGTGGTTTTGTTTTGTTGTTACACAAATCCGCACTGTTTGTCATACAAACGCCATTTTTAAAGTGATATGACAGCAAGGTGACAGCACGTTGGATTGCTCTATAATGTACTTACAGTGGTTACAATTATGAAATTATTTTTTTTTTGAATACTACATGTGAGCGCCGAAATCTGACTTCAGATTCGTGATCAGCACCCTTGAAAATAGAGGGGTAGGAGTTTTTTTGTTAAGATTGGAGAGTTTTACGCTGTTGTAAATAATTACCTAAAAAAGGAAAGACTGGTTACTTAAGCAACATCAATTATCACACATCAATTTGCTAAATGGGCTTCGATTAGAACCTGAGGATTGGTTCAGTTACTTATGGATGAACGAAGAAATCAAAAAGAAAGATATGGGAAAAGCAATATAACCATATGAGAGGCTCAGAGCTACTCGTTTTTTAGTAACAGGAAAAAGCTATGCTAATTTGAAATTTTCATGTGCAATATCTTGCCAAGCACTAGGTGAAATTGTACTGGATAATTGTAAAATAATTTATTTAATAACTATTAAAAATAACAAAAAGTATAACGTAACATAATATCTAATCTAGACAGGAATATTGCAACAAATATTTTACATAATTATAAGAGTGTGCTCTAATTCATATAGTTCTGAGTCCCTGGGTCTAAATACTACAGAAGAAGCCAGTGAAGTTGGGGACTTGTATGTGAGATATTTAAATAGGGAAGGTCAAGTAAGATGGCAAAAAAATATTTAGTTACGGCAAGAATTCAGACAACTTACATCAGACTGATATCGGGCAATTGTTAACTATGACTAAGTACAAACATTTTAACCACGTGATCAGGAAGGCCTAAAAGACAATTAAAACAATTATTCCAGAATTTTAGCTCCATATTTAAAAAATGGGGTAAAACACTCTTTTCCTGCGGAATGTTGGCGCCTATGATAAGCATCGACTGATATGGCTTACATCCATAGATAGAACTTACATCTGTCAACAACGCCAACTACCATGCGGTCGTTTTTTTTGCAGCGTTTCTAAATGCAGAAACGACAAATATTAACATTCTTATTAGTAATAATACCTGATAGATAGATAACAGTTAACACAGTTAGTTGCAGTATTTTGTATTCGTATTTCATTATTTTGTTACAAACTGGCAAAACTACATTTTCACTGATTACAACCACTCACTACCGATAAAACACACTTCCCGTAGGTACAGTTAGATAAAATGCCTATTTATTATATGAAAATTGAACGAAAGGAATAAGTAGGTATACTCGCGTCAAGAATTCAGACGTCTTACGTCACGGCTGACGTTACACATTTGTTTTTATTGTCAACGTAATTTTCGATATTTCGTCGCGTTAAGGACAATCATTTTTGCATTTTGGTGTAATATATAATGCAAACTTTTAGTGTAGTATATAGTTTTATTACTATCAATTGCAGTTTCTTAAATATTTTGATGAAAAGATAATGAATTATTCATTTGTTCGCATGACGTAAGTCGTCTGAATTCTTGTCGCGAGTTTACTAATAGATAATAGAAAATAATGCACTCGCGGCAGTCTTGTTCCATAACTTAAATAAACACACCGATGAACTATATTGTAAGAAAACGTCTGCACCCGAAACAAATTCCTTTATTTAATAACTATAAAACGTTTAAAAGGCACTAAAAACTGAAGAACACAAAACTACAATGTAAACACAGGAATTGAATTATGACATGACAGAGAATTTTACCGTTGTCTTGCTGGTTGCCTACTCTGACTCGGGTCGCATAGGCGGCGTTAAATAAGAATTTAATATATTGAAAAAAAAAATTTTGTAGCTTTATAAATAAGTGGAAGGTGATTTTGTTAATTCTTAATTTTCTCTATCCCCTCTTAAAATATTTGTACTTAATCATAGTTAACCCTGTATAATTTTAGTATTCTCAGTTGCCCTTTCTTAAACATTTTGATAAAAATATAATAAATTATTCATTTGTTTGATGTAAGTTTTGTGAATTCTTATCGCAACTATAGTTCATTAGATCACAGTATAATAATAAGAAAAAAGTTATAATAAAATTATAAATAATGATTTTTGATGCATTTATTTATTCACAAATTTGACTTCTATTATAACTTAATTATAAACGACTTTTTTTTAGTAACTTTTATATTGCTAGACATGAAAGTAGTTTACGTACAAGAGTAATTTTCTGAGCACCCTGTATATGGGATGTTAACTTACCACACCACAACTTTTTTCAAGAATACATCATAAAATATGAAATAAATGAGTTTTCCTCTTATCCGCTCGAAGTGTGGACATACTGAATGAATTTTCATTTATAATATCCATCTCATCCTGTCGCTCTGTCCCCTGATCAGTCAATAACAGTAATAAATCAAAATACATAGATTTTTCTTATAAACATCTGCATCTTTAACAGAGTGCAACTTTCTAGTTTTACTCTTTTCAGAAACGAGTACGCAATGAATTGATTAAGTAAAATATTAAAATTTATTTTCTACTTTCAAGGCCTAGGTACTTCGAATTTTTTTCACTGTCGAATTTTACAAAAAGTTTCTTGTGAAATTTAACTGTCCCTGGATTTAGCATCCCCTGAAATGGTTTTATGCCAAATAAATAATAGTGAGGGACTTATAACAACTCTAATGTAGGGCTGCATTTTTTAAATCCATTTATAATAATTTTCTAAGAAAAATGTTGGTTATGAAAAATTATTTTAAAAAAGTAGGAAATTAATTTTACGCTTATAATTAATCACATTAAATATATAAATTTATAATTAATGGTTAATAATAATAATTAGGTATTTAAAAAAATATTTATTTATTTACTTAGTTAGGTTTGAAAAAAAAATTGTTTAACATTGTTTTTGTAAAATTTTACAGCGAAAAAAATGTAGATCCGACATACTTTCAATTCAATAATTTAACTCAACCACAATATTATCTACCTAATTTTAATATGTGCACAATGAATTTACTTGTAAATAACAAGAATACTGAATATCAGTTACAATTACCGCCACACATTACAACTTGCCGTTAGACAAGTCTGTACGCGTAGATAAAATATCTGGCAGGTTTGATTTCCCTTAAGCCTACAATCGTCTTCTGATTTAATAAGTTTGCTAACTTATCAGCACTCTTAAGTTTACTTAAGTAAATTGATGTGCATGACGGAGTGTTTGTCCTGGGTTTAATGCCTTATGAGATTATATGATTTCAGACAAATATTTAAGACAAAGACTGAGTTGGTAATTGTAGAAACATACCATATCTTGAAAATGTGCCAGTATCTGTTGTGTCTCGTAATTTATAATATAATTTTTCTGCATTTTTTTTATGCAGTCTTCAACTTCTCTGGAACTAGTGCAGATCTTCATGTCTGAACTTTGAACTAAAATTATGAGCAAGATTAGGCCGTAAGATATACAGAGTGGTTCATAATAAATAGGCCATAGTGTAACTGTAGATTGTAGATGTGAAAATAATAGGATTTAGCCAAATATGCTTTAGTAAAATTTTGCTGTCTCACGATGTACAGGGCCTTAAAATTTGATTTTAAATTTCAATTACTTCTATAATTTAGACATCTTTAGTGAGAATGGTGTAGAAACTTGAACCAGGGTATTTTTGATCATGAGAAACCCAAATCTGAAATTAATTTTTAGATATCTTGTAGAGGGCACTAGTTACGCAAATTAATTATGTGCCATTGTGGAACATTGGAAATAATTTATTAAATCTGAAGCAGATTTAATATTCTTTTGTGGCTATTACTTCGTTTATCTATGTATGTTTATGTTATCTTGTAGAATGTTTATTTTCATCGTTTCTTCACTTGACAACGCTGCAAAAAACGACCGCACTGTAGTTGACATATCTCGCCATCTCGAACGATGATTGATTGTCATAGGAGCCGATTTTCCGAGGGAAAAGAGGGTTTTATCCCATTTTTTAAACATCGGGTTAGAATTCCGAAATAAATTTTTGTCACCCTGAGCACGTGGTTTACATTTTTGTACTTAGTCATAGTTAACCCTGTATGTGTGGTCCATTTAAGATGAAAAAATTCTAAAAATTATCCGATTGACTTCGGTTTTTTTTTTTTAGATATGTATAGATAATTTAAAACTCTATTTTAGCTCACAATATGAAATTCCATTGTCTATAATCAAAGCTTATTTTGTTTTTTTATGTCAAAATTGACATAAACTGTTTAGCGATTTTTGATCTAAAATCTTACCACAACCTTAGATTCAGCACCCTCTAAAACGGATATGTACCAAATTTAGAATATTTTTCATTAACGGTAAAATTGATTTTCATGTTTTTATTATTTTACCTTAAAACACTCCTGTAAAAGTTGCATTTATTATCCGATTTGCTTCAGGTTTTTTTTTAAAGATGGAGAATTTCATCATATGCGTCAATGTATTATCTTCACCTTTTGTTTCTTTACACGTTTTTGTATTCCAAACCAATTAACAACAAAAATGATTTATTTGATATCAAGTGCATTTTTACAGTTAGTTAAATTAAACATATTGTCACGGATTTCCCAATCCGTCTTTTTCTTACTGCCAGAAAAACAATCCGTTAATTAATCACTTATCTTTATTAACTACTCGGTACACTAATGAACACTAATTACAACTCAACTAAACACTTATTTAATTAATCGCTATCTAAATCACTGATCTCTCCAACTAAACACTTCAATTCAGACTGTAATTTCAAGACTGACTAACTCGGCCGTTTATTCTTCTTTTATAGACAAAACGAATATTCCAGGTATTTTCTAGCATCTCTAGATCAATTTTCTCGAACGACTCGAACGCTTCTCGTCGATTCCCCATATTTCCAGTAACGCCTCAATATCCGGCATTATTTGTTTGTTTACCAGAATCGCGTAGGGGCAATCTAACATTTCGCGATACCACAGTCGTCGAATTGGGTGCAAGTGGGGCAAATTCCGTGACACTGCCCCCTCCTTAGAACCGATCGTCCCGATCGGATACACCTCTATACGGGGACAGACGCTCCAGATGGACGACCTTCATCTTCTTTTCTTTTAATGACGGTATAGGGGCCCTCCCAACGGTTCTGCAGTTTAGGCGATTTTCCTTTCTTCCGCGTAGGGTTGTACAGCCACACCAGGTCACCTTGTTGGAATCCGACTCTATTGGCCCGGACGTTGTATCGAGTCTTCATGCGATCGCTCTCTAGTCGCATTTGAGATCTGACTTGGTCGTGTACGGCTGCTAGTCTTCGTTCTAGCTCATGGATATAAGTGTCTGGCTCTGTGGGCTGTTCCGGAGGATGACCAAATACCAAATCTGCTGAAAGGCAAAGCTCTTTTCGAAAGACGATCCTTGCGGGAGTCTTCCCGGTAGTTTCATGGACAGCTGAGCAGTAAGCTAAGTGGCGTTGAAGCGTTCTACCATACCATCTGACTGGGGATGCACTGGGGTGATCCTTGTTTTCCGGATTCCCATAGGCTCGCAGACCTTTTGGAACACACCTGATTCGAAATTTCTGCCCAGATCTGAATGTAGTTCCATGGGTACACCAAATCTGCAGAACAGGTTGTTGACTAGCGCTTCTGCTACGGTTGTGGTCTCTTGATTAGGAAAGGGGTATACTTCCAGCCATTTGCTGAAGTAGTTTATGGCTACTAGGAGATATCGGTTTCCACTTTGTGGTTTCGGAAAGGGGCCAGCGATATCAATGACAATCCTCTCAAACGGTGCTCCTACAATGTACTGGCGCATTTTGCCTCTGGAACGGGTCTTCGGTTCCTTGCTGGCTGCACATATGTCACATTTTCGGCACCAATCTTCTACATCTGTCCTACAGCTCAACCAGTAGAAACGCTCCCTAATCTTCTGTAGAGTCCTATTGATACCGAAATGTCCACCCCCAGTACCTCTATGTACTTCCTGCAGTACTTCCTAGACCCGGGAGCTCGGGAGTAGTACTTGTTTCTTGACCTCCGTTCCGTCATTGTTCTCCCATGCTCTTTTTTGAACACCGTCTTCCAACACCAGGGAATTCCATTGAGTCCAATAGTTCTTTAATGCTGGGCTTTTACTACTGACTTCAGCCCAAGAGGGTCGGCTGTTGGCTTCTTTCCAGTCTAGTAAAATATCCTGTACCAGACAATTTAGAAGTTATATTTAAATATTTGATTTTATATTGCTTTAATTTTTATTTTGTCATAAGCCAACCAACAACTATCAGCCCTAATTGTACTATTACTACTTCCAAAACATAAAAGATATGAAAAATAAAATTATCTATTTGTATGTTGCAGATACTGGAAAAAATTTGGATTATCACATTTATGTTAGTAAAATTATCGAACCATTACAAAAAGTTCATTGCTATATTAATCGTGTCCAGCATGTTGCAGTTTTAACATTAAGACAATTAAGTGCAACATTAGGAAAAGGTTTTTACGTTACTAGTAGCACCTCTAGTTTTCTGGTAAGTTTTTGATTTTCTATTATGACTATTAGCAACATTGAAAAATAAATTTGAATTTTCAATGTTTTTATAAAAAAAATCAAAATCATTATTTTGGGCCAAAACCACGCCTTCTGTCTTCAACATATGAAAACAATTGATTGTGGTACTTCAGTTCCGGAACTTCTAAAGTGACCATTAAAATTAAGTCTACTGGGACATGCACTGTTAGTTTTTCTCATATTCCAAGATGGTTTGGTACTTGAAGGGTATGCTGAGTTCTCTATCAGTACTTACATGTTATTCTTTTTGTCAAATGATGTTTAAGTTGTCAAATGTAAAATATAAACAGCAGAATATTGCATTTTGTAAAAATTGTTTCCATTTGCACTGTACTGAAAGAGGAATTAGGACCCCGCAAATATTTTTTTATTGCTTTGCAACAATAAGAATAAAGGCCAGTGCACGTTCCAGTAATTTTAAATTTTAATTAGTGTGACAAGATTTCATTACCTGTGTTATTTGCCAAAGGACTAGTCATTTGTTTTGTATTACCTGTAGCACTTTGTTTTAACCAGATTTCCTTTATATTAAAGAGGAACGCTTAAACTATACAGGGTACAGATAAAATGATCCAGCCTGATCACAGATTTTTTTTATTCTGCAAAAGCCTATTAATATAGCTTCACGATGATATCAAGCAAAATTTTTCTAAATATAGATAATTCTTGTGTCAAAAGAGATTTTTCTTTAGCAGCTGTAAAAAATTATTTAATTACATTACCATGAAATTAAAAACATTAAAAGCATAATGCACATTAGCAGTGTCGCGTGTAGAGACCACATGAACTACCTGTCCATACAGCTTCCACTCAGGTTCTTTTTCTCTCAAAAGAAAGTAGCAACCCTTTAGATTTTTATTACACACAAGTACCTTTTTGACATTATACCTTCTGACAAATCCAAAAACTAATAAAACAAAATTGACGTGTTTATAAACTTAAAAGTAACATAGGAAACGATAAGTAAAAATAAATATCTTAACAAATGTCTCCAACATTCTCCCACCTAAGGAATTTTGTTATAAAATCTAAAACAAATTGCTCATAAAACAAAAGAGACATATGTTTTACTTTACTGTTTACAAAGGTTTGACTAGCCGTATATCTACAAGGTCTTTTGACTAAACGTCCACTTCGCGTAACGAACACTTTGTCAACGGGTACTCTGCTTTGATTGTGCACTCCCGCGCAATCCCTTAGGTACTCATTATCTTCGTTTGAGCAGCTGTCATCAACAGGAGCAGTCGCCTTGTCAGGAAAATTACCTTGAAATTCGGTAACATCACTACATTCAAGAGGGTAGATGTTTTGCAGAGTCTGAAGAAGTTCTCCACCAGCTGTATTTACACGGACTAAGCGAACAGTACCATCTTTCCCCGGAATTGATTCAACAATGCGAGCTAGCGGCCAGTTTAGACGCTTATCGTGATTATTACCGATAAGTACAACCTGTTCTACAGAAACTTGGTCTTGCTTAGATGAAGATTTGGTTTGGTTCTTCAACGCCCCCAAATATTCATTACGAACCTACTCCATAAGCTTTCTCTGAGCTTTTGCTTGTATATGATCCGTCTACATAAGGATGTTCTATCTACTGCATCACACTCTGGCAAACCATCTTCACGCAGGTCGCGTAGGAACATCATAGGGGTTAAAGGAGCCAAATCTTTCGGTTCATCCGACATATAGGTTAGGGGTCTTGAATTGATTATAGATTCAGTCACAAATAAGTGTCATAAGATCTTCAAAATTTAGACAAGAACGGCCTAGTACTTTTCTTAATAAACCTTTTGTTATGCCAATTAAGCGTTCCGAGAGGCCTCCCCACCAGGGAGCAGATGGAAGGTTGAATCGCCATAGAATACGTTGCACTGACGTGGTTTCCGTTATTTGTTTCTAGTCGATTTTGCTGAAGGCATTTTCGGTTCCGACAAAGTTTGTACCATTAACTAGCCGTTTATAGTGAAGTACTTGGTGTACTGCGCGATACACCGCACACGTGATAAGACACACTCAAACTTTCTCATTAGTTTTTAAAAACAACGGTGCCGCAAAGTCTATTCCGGTTACCTCGAATAGTGCAGCATTATGTACTCGACTCAATGGTAAAGGTGGCGTTGCAGCTTTACACAGGGTTTCATTATATCTCTTGCAAACGACACATTTGTTTATAATCGTCCTGATCACCCGACGACCACCAATTATTCAAAACTTTTCCCGCAATAGTCCCTGCGTACCCAGATGACACGATTTTGTACATGTACATCAAAAACTAGTCGACGTACTACGGGATGTTTTGCAGATAACACTACTGGATATCGAAAACTGTTCACGTCGGGTCAATTGCTTACATACGATTTTAATCGTAATAATTGATTCATCATAAAAAGGATTATGAGAACTCAATATCTTATCAGTTGGTTCCGTAAATGCGTCTTGTTGAACAATTTTAAACACAAACACTTCCGCCACATTAATTTCTTCAGCAGTCAGCAGTCCTGAATGTCTATTAATAGAATTTTTAAGGTTGTGTTTAAAACGCAGAATCCAAGCCATCATACGTAATATTTTATTATACTTAGAAAAATAAGTGAAGTGCCATTCGCTAGAACCATCAATGCACATGCAGGCAATCACATTCCTTTTCCTATCTTTGTTCACTTCTAGTACGTTATACTCTAGATTTTCTTGCACCCACAGAGATTGCGGTTGTAGAAGCCATTTTAGTCCCTCCCACCATTTAAATTCAAGTAAATCTTTTGCAGCCAGCGCCATTTCTTCACGAGTCCTTTTCTCCGATGGTTCAGTGATTCCAATCACATCCAATTGCCAAAAATCTGTGATGCGACATCCCTGTACAAATAGAGACAGAACGGCCATGGACACACTGTTGCGTTGTTCAGCCTGCATCCTCCTAGAAAGCATCCATCCCAAGAATGTTTCAGCTAATATTAAATCGTATTTTAATATGTATCTCCTACCTGTATAGTCTCCCAGCGTAGTCAGCACCAATTAGAAGTTCAATGTCACCCGCACCTCTTACATAACTAAGCTGCACATTTAATGCATTGATCTATTCCATCCAGGGACCTTCAAACACAGGCAAAACTTCCTTACATATCGTAGGCTGGTCCAATACTTCCAAGGTGCACGAAAAATCTCCCGTACTTAACTTGACGTCAAAACATTCGTAAATAAACAGTACGAATTTTACACGACGTTTCGATAGATTACCTAATTGCTGTGCAGTCGATCTCTGTGAATCAGTATTCATTAAAGCTCGAACATACTGTGAATTGCACCGTCCATTTACGCGAACGCACAAAGTTTACAAAAACACATAGCTGTCGGTGTTGTTTGCAAGAGCTTGTTCACTAACCCCACCTTTATTGTCCATGTTACTGTTTCTCGTTGTAGTGTCACGTTTATGCGCGGGCAGATTTGAACAAATTAATGGCACGTGCAGTTTACCACAAACAATGGACTTCAAACGTACACGGCACTTCTTGGCTTGATGTTCTATTTTGAGACACTTAAAACACGCTTTTTTATTAGCCAAAATTTTGCGTTCCTGTTCTAAGGTGAAATTTTGCGCGTTAAAACAAGTTTCGCTTGCATGTGATCCTTCACAAAACACACATTTGGCAACGTCACAGCTGACTAAGGTACTCGCCGTCGCTACAGTTGATTCAATAGGTTTTGCCCCTCTCTTGACATCTTTCCCTGCTGCGGACGAACCTTCGGGACATAAGTCAAATCCTTCCTTAGCCAGAGAAATGCGTTGTTCGTTTTCCACTTCTCTCTTAAAAAAGTTCATTAAATCTTTCAACTGGCCTTCTAATGAACACTTGGTAGTAAGTGATTTGCTTGACCCTAACTCTCCTGCCACCACATCAGTTGATGTTCTTCTTCCTACACGTTGGCAAACTCTAAGCAGGTCCTCTGGTAGACACGACTTTATTAAAGGAAAGAGCATGGCAGAACATTTTTCGGACGTTACTCCTAGGGTTTCCAGCGCCCTCATTTGAGACTCTAACTTGTCGTAAAAAGATCTACTTTATTTTGTGACATGGCATTGTGCAGAATGAGCTTCAGTAGTTCTCGAACATATACCTCTATTTGTAGGTCTTCTCGACCGAATCGCGCCTCTCATAATTTTTTCCTATTAGGAAAACTGTCTACTAATTGTCTAGCCCTGCTGCCTGGCACTGTGGCTTGAGTTAAATATTCTATCTTATCTTTCAAAGCGATATCAGGATCATCATCATGTATTTTCTTAAATTGCGCACAGAAAGACAACCAGTCTCGTATATTGCCAAATTTTTTAAATTCTATAGTCGGTAGCTTAAATTTACGCCTACCTGTTACATTACTTGCCTCTGAACTCACCGACTGCACATCTTCCTCTTTTCTTTGCTGACAATGTGAGGCAACATCATTGTAACGGATTTTCAGATCAGTAAATTTTCTTTCGTATTTTCACACAGTTCCATTTCTGTTAACAACGAACCCTCTTAAGTTGCATCGTCTGCTAGAAGTGCTTCATAAATGTCACGATCTACCATTGTTAAATTATCGTGTTTTTGTACAAGCAGCTCCCAGGACACCTGAATGTCTCTTAAACTAGCTCGGTCACTACTTGTCAAAGGGCTTCTGAGTCACCAGCATTATTTGTAAATGCAGTACGCAATACTTTACAACGTCTTTTATTTTGTTCCACGGTCAAATCCATGATAAACTCTGTTCAATGCAACACTCGTTCCACAAATTCCAGTACACAAACGGTGCAAAAGTCTAGAAATCATAAATGTCTCTGATTTTTTGTAACAAAACGTTTTCCCACTACACAGTCTTGTCACGGTCGCCATTATGTCGCGCGCCGCGCCGTTAATTTATTGGCGAACGGTGGCCTTGTATGGATTAGGATCGAGCGGTATTATCGCTCTTTATCCTTCACCGTCTCTGTAGACCTGGGCGGCCTCGTAGAGGTGGGTTCCCTTCACCAGTCAGCCTCGACCGCTGTTGCGACCGATGCTGGCGGCTCGAGGAACCTCCTCCTGCCCTGGCTGACCCCCGCCGGCAGGGGGGCCTCTTCTGGCGCTCTTCGTGTCTTCTAGGTTCTTTCTTCGCCGGCCGTCCTAAACCCCCGGGGGTGGTCTTTGTTGGAAGTGGGTTTTTGTGAGTGGCTTGTAGCCATAGGATGCTCTTCTTCCCGAGCCTGTTACGGTTCGGGAGATGCGAGCGCTAGGTAAGGATAGGGTTTGGGTTGTCTATGTTCTCGTCTTCTTCTTGATGGTCTTCTTGGTCTTGGTTTCTTCTTGTCCTGAAACAGAAAAGATTAATGGGGGGGAAGGGGGTTGGGATTTTGTCAGGGAGGAAGGTCAAGGAATTGGTGTTTTGGACGTTTGTGTTTGTCTGTCGGGGCGGGGGCGTAGTCGACGGCTTGCCTAAGCAGGGGGTTGTCGTGGTCTGTGGCTTTGTTAATGGTTTTTTGTGCGTGTGTGTGTATGGTATGTGTTAGGTCGGTGTAGTCTAGGTCTCGTTTTATGTCTGTATTTCTGAAATACCAAGGCGCAGCGACGGCTGTGCGTAAGGCTATGTTTTTCACGGCCTGTAGTCTTTTTATGTGGCTTTTTGCCGCGTAGCTCCATGCCGCGGAGCCGTACGTTAGCTGCGCTTGAAGCACCACCTTGATTAGCGTGCGCTTATTCCTTAGACTAAGGGTCTTACCACCCTTGAGTAAGGGATAAAGCCTCGCCCTGGTGATTTTTCCGCGCGCTACCGTCTCCGTGATATGGGCTTTCCAAGTAAGTCGCTGGTCCATCGTCACGCCTAGGTATCTCGTTTGTCTTTGCCACGAGATGGGTTCTTGGAAGAGGGTGGGATTGTCAAGGACGTGGTTTCGGGGGAGGCGTCTTCGGGTGAAAAGGACAGCCGAACTTTTATCGGGATTTATTTTGACTTTCCACCTGTTCCACCAGGTTTCGAGTTGGTCGAGGGAGGACTGGAGTGTGTTTAGGGTGTGGTTAAGGTTTGTGACTTGTGTGGTCAGTGTAATGTCGTCGGCGTAAAGGTAAGTGTTTGTGTGGGGAGGGTGCGGTATGTCACTGTTATGTATGGTGTAAAGGTGAGGAGAGGACGGTGCCTTGTGGGACACCGGCCTCCATGGTGCGGATAGAGGATAGGGTGTCTTGGATGCGGATTTGGAATTTGCGGTGGTGTAGGTAGGATTTGGTCAGTTTGACGTAGGAAATAGGATAGCGGTTTGTTAGCATTTTCATCAGTAGGCCTTCATGCCAGACCGTGTCGAAGGATTTTGCGGCATCCAAGAAAACAGCTCCAGTGAACTGTTTCCTGTTGAAGGCCGCCGTGATGTGCTCGGTAAGTCTTAGGATTTGGAGTTCGGTCGAGTGACCGGGACGGAAGGCGAACTGCTCGTCGGGGATGACTTGTAGTTCTTGGGATTTGGTTTTAAGTCGGGATAGGATAATTGTTTCTACCACTTTGCTCATGGCCGGGAGTAGGCTAATGGGCCGGTAGTTAGAAGGGAATTTGTGGTCTTTTTTAGGTTTAGGGATAAGGATGACGTGAGCGGTTTTCCAGCACTTTGGAAAATGCCTCAGTCTTAGGATGGCGTTTGTGATATTTAGGAGGGCTGTGAAGGGTTTGCGGGGTAGGTGTTTTAGTGTGTGGTTTTGAATGTGGTCTGGTCCAGGAGCCTTTCGGTTTCGGAGGTGTTTAATGATATGTCGTAGTTCGTCAGGGGTGGCGGGTGGTATTGTGTCATTGTCTAGCGCTCCGTCGATGCGTCGGGCCGCACGCTCGACCTCACGTTCGAATTCGGCAACTGGGGTGGTCTACACTGCAGTTCCAGGCTGTCGGCAAAAGCCTCGGCCTTTTCCTGGTTCGTGTATACCACCTCCCTGTTGCCGTGGATTGGAGGAATTTCCCGGCGGGGCGGTAGGCGTAGGGCCCTTTGCACTTTCCAGAGGCTATTGTCTTGCGGGTCCAGCGACTCCAAGTGTCTAGCCCATCTGTCCTGGGCCAGCTCACTTAGAACCGCTTTCACGCGTCTGTTCTGTATGTTGTAGTCGTGTCTGTGTTGGGGGAGGCGTGTGCGATAGGCAAGCCGTCTTAGTCTGCGTCTGTCTGTTATTAGTTGTCTTATGCCAGGGGGAAGGATGCCGGTGGGGTTTGGGTGTTTAGGGACTAGGGTTTCTGTGGTGGCCAGGGATAGGGCGTGTTTTATGTCGGTGACAAGGGATGGGACTGCCGCCTCCAGGTCTTGGGTGGTTTCAATAACTGGTAGCGCTGTGTTCCTTTGCATTTCTGCTCGGAACCGCTCCCAGTCAGTGAACCTCCTAGTGAAGGTGCCTAGATTTCTTTGTCTCTGTCCAAAATCCAATAAAATCGGATTATGATCAGAAGACCCTTCGTCTATGGCAGAAATCTGTGCTCTTAGCGGCACGGATTTGAGGATAGCTATGTCTAGGACATCGGGTAGGGCTATGGGTCCGTAGAAGGTAGGTTCTGTAGGACCTAGGATTTGGATGTTGGGGTTTAGGTCAAGGAGATTCAACAGAACACGACCTCCTGCGGTCGTGGTTCTGCTGTGCCAGACGGGCGACTTCGCGTTGAAGTCTCCTAAAGCAATGGTTTGTGGCCAGGATAGGATAAGGTCGAGGTCATCGTCTAGGATAGGTTGTCTAGGTTTGTTATAACAGGACACCACCGCAACATCACCATGCCGCAGCGATCTCACCATTATCGCCACGGCCTCGATGTTTTGAGTTTGGATCTGTTGCAGTGGATAGTGGTCGATGCACTTCTTGATCGCGAGTGCAACACCACCCCTGTTATGGTCTCTGTCACGCCTGTATATGTCATAGTCGGGAATGGATATTCGGGATATCTCGTCGAGTTTGGTTTCCTGGATGGCCATCACGTCTATTTCTAGACGATTAAGGATGTCCACCAGGTCCAACTTTCTACCTCGCAACCCGTTAAGGTTCCAGGAAGAAATTCTCAGCGAGGGGAGCGGGATGGGAGTTTGGGTAGGATGATGTACAGCCATTTAAGCAAACAATTTTTGCATGTTTGACATAAAGGCTGTCATCTGGTTGCAGAAGTCCTGCAGACGCGCTGCTGCGTCTAGCATGGCCGCTGCCCCCGGTTGGGAGAGATTTTGGGATGGGGATGAGTGGGGTTTTTGGGTGGTTGTCTGGGGTTTTGTTAGTTTTTGTTGGATTGTCTTTTTCGTCGCGTTTGCGTACGTCAGTCCAGGAGTTCGGGGGTAGGGGTTTGGGTGGGGGCGGTTTGTGTTTTTTGTGTGTTTGGTGTGTTCGTGTTTTGTGTGGTCGGTTTGCTACTTTTAGGGTACTGAGGGCACCCTTTGTAGCATGCAGGGTGAGGTCCTGCGCAGTTGGCGCACTTGGCAGGCATATCTCGTGCTTTTTTGCACTCGAAAGTCGCGTGGTTTTCGCCGCATTTGACGCACTTTGGCGCCGCCGTGCATCTGGATTGGCCCAGGGTTCTCAGCGTCAGGGAAAACCTGAAAAACCTGGAAATGTCAGGGAAACGTCAGGGAAAGTGCCAATAATTGTCAAAAATCAGGGAATTTTTATTGTCGTCAGGGAAAATTTCTGAATGCTACTCATGCCGTGTCTAAATTCTTTATTTAATGAACGCACCCAGTTGCCTATTTCTGTTTGTTTTAATCACACATACCCGCAGATTGATATAATGAAACAGATATATCCGGAGTGTATAGCTGTTTTTTTATACATATTCAACGCCTGTTTCAAGACATTCAATGGTGACGTTACTTATGTAATGCACCAAGAAAATGTATAGTTTCAAAACGTAACATCATTAAATATTTGTTTCTCTTTAACATCACACTCACTTTTTGATTATTGTTTATACAATTTATTTATAACAACACTATAATATTTGGAAAATGTGTGAGATCTGCAACAAAAATATGGAATTGATTTTAGCAACTGTAAACCAAAAACAAATAATTACCTACATGTTCGGGTGGTGACAGGTTTAATGAAATTTGAAGAGAAAAGTAATTGGATTATGTGTTTGTAATGTAATTCAAGATGTCTAAGAATACGTAAATTTGTAGAGGTACATACAATAATCCACAACCAATTACTTTTTAAATAAACAAGATAAGAAATATAAAAGTATCAACCATTAAATCTGAAAATTTAAATCACACCGATTTTGAAATTTCTATCTAGCAACTGCTGCATAAACCTTAACAAAGCATCTAAAGAGTCGAAACAGCGCTCAGTGGATGTTTTAAACACGGTTTAAAAAGCGACCTGTGTGACGTTACTGTTTCAATGCAAAAATATAGTGTTTTGAACCGATTTGAATACATTTAATGACATAAAACAGCTAAAGCTGTTTTTGTATAGCTGTTTGCTCAGTAGTAAAATATATTTTTATTGGTTTTGTTGTGTTTGTTTATATATATTTCTATTAAATCTCTTAAATATATATTATATACATATTTGTTGCAATGACTGAAATAAATATTTCTAATAAAATTAAATATCCATGTCACTTATTTGTCATCAAATGGGCTCATTTATGTCTTATCATTTGACTTCTTTTTACTTTGGTTTAAGTTTTAAAAAACATATTTTGTATGCTTTTGTCAGGGAATTTTAAAAAGTATGTCAGGAAAAACCTGGAAATGTCAGAATTTGGTTCTGAAAAATTGCTGAGAACCCTGTTGGCCGTGGCCAAACCTTTGGCATCGGTGGCACTGAGTGGCCAAAACCGGCTTGTTTTGAGGTTCTACTCTGACAAGTACATGGCAGCAGTACTTCAAATCTAAAATTTTGTCCTGGTCCAAAGGAACCTGAACTTGGACCAGGGCATTTCTCGCTTGTTTTGACGGCCTGTCATGCGGTGCACAACTGCGTTCGGAAAACCCTGTCTTTCGAGGTCGAGTTGAACATCACTTGGTGGAATACCCGCGGGTATTCCACGTATCACCACCCTAAGTGTTTTGTCTTCACGTAGGGTGAAAGTGTGGTACTCCTCTCCACGCTCGGCCAGTGTTTGCGTTAATTTTCTGTGATCGAAAATCGAATTTGGGAAGATGGCAACGCCATCTTTGATTAGTGTCGCTTTTACAAAATTAATTTTGTTTTCAGAAATTATTTTCTGGACCTGTAACCAGCGCTCCTGCTTGCGCAGGATTACTGGTGGGATTTTGTCTGTGTTTGTGGTGTGTGTTTGCGTGTTAGGTGTTTTTGTGTGCGGGTTCTAATAAAGTTTTTAGCTCTGAGTTTTGGTCTGAAATCGAGCTTAATTGCACGTTGTGCTCTGTATTTTGTTTAGATATGGCTTTAATTGATTTGTTTAATTCATGATTTTGGTTTGATAGGGTCTGGATTTTTTCTTGCAAAAGGGAATTTTGCTCAGTTGTTTTTCAATGTTTTTGTTGAGGGCCTGATTTGTGGTTTTAATTGTCGAAATTTCTGCCGTGAGAATTTGGATTTCTTGTGTGGAATTTTGGTTCTGCTTAAGCAGTTCCTCTATTTGTTTGTTTAATTTGCCGTTGGCGTGTTTGTACTGCTGTAGCTGGTCGTACAGCTCAGCATTTGCTAACGCTTGCGTTGAAGACGCTTGCGAAACTTGAGAAGCCCTTGAGGAGGCCCTCTCGCTAGAGGAGTCTACATCCATGTCGTAATCGGACATGGCTTGAGTTAGGTTGGGGGTTTTGCAGAGTTTTTGGCAAAATTTGGGAAAAAGTTGTTGTTTTTTGTGTTTGTCTGTGTGTTTTCCCCCTTTCGGGGGAGTTGGTGTCTGTGTGTATCATGTTTAAATGTATGTCAGTGTAATTGTGTAAATTTGTGTGAGAATGAATGTTAGTATTTAAAAATACAATTGGTTAAATAGAAAAGCGTAAATCGCTTACCTTTCTACCTGTTGTGGGGCTTCCACTTTGTCGGTATGCACTAATCCGCACAGGAATGCACTTTAATCACGGTCTCTTCACTTGCTGCCGCACTGAACCTTCCGTGTCGCTCGCTCGACCTGAACTGATTATGTCGCGTGTAGAGACCACATGAACTACCTGTCCATACAGCTTTCACTCAGGTTCTTTTTCTCTCAAAAGAAAATACAACATGTATCAACTCTTTAGATTTTTATTACACACAACGAACTTTTTGACATTATACCTTCTGACAAATCCAAAAACTAATAAAACAAAATTGACATGTATATAAACTTAAAAATAACAGGAAACGACAAGTATAAATAAATATCTTAACAGATTTCTCCAACAGGCAAAACACTAGAGCTGCTACACTGTGCTTAATGTTAATTAAATCCAAAGCATTCAAATTGGAAAACATTTGAAAACAAAATAAGAAACTTTTATATCACCTTAGTTTTAACTAAGAGTTAAACTAATTATAAATAATTTTCCTTCGTGTGTCTTTCGCACTTATCGATATGCATCGAAAGAAAAAAAAAAACACGTTTTTTTCCAGAAACCTCCACGTTTCATCGGACAGTCATTTTGTTTTTCATATCGGTTGTGTACGCATTGATTTAAGACAAGAACTTCTGCCACCGCAGAAATAGCGCTACTTGTATTTCAATTTGAGTAAAATTGTTAATCTCTATTATTTCCCACCCAAGCCTTAGTTTTGATTGTGCTGGTTATTTGTTCTATTAAATAACAGTTGTCTGAATTAGACAACTTGTCTTCTCATTATCCTGTGTATCATATTATTACTTATTTTGAAAATTTTGTTCGAAAATCAGTTATGTTTCTTTCAAGAGAGATGATAGTTTTTTTATATATATTTTTAGGTATTAATAATATTGTGTGAAACTAACTACTCTGTGGACTAAAGCCCCAACCAGCGTTGAATTACACCCACAATATCTACCCATATATTCTTTAGTATTAGCTTTTGTAACAATTATTATCTTTTGTTACAAAAGCTAAAAATATAGAATATATGGGCTTTAGTCCACAGAGTAGTTAGTTTCACACAATATTGGTAATACCTGGCTTAGAAGAAATGAAAAATAGTCAGGAAGAATTGAGAAGCGAAATGAAAATCAGTTTGCAAGAAAACAATAAGAAGTTGGAACAGACAATTAAGGTTAAACTTAATGAATTTGAGGAAACTGTTGAAGATGAAATCAATCAGTTGAAAAGTGAGGTACAAGATAATATAAGTCCAAGTCGTAGAAGAAAGTGTTAGTAAGTCACAGAATGAAGGCACCAAAGTTGTAGAAGAAAATATAGTAAAATTAGAACACGAGGTTTCAAATCTAAAATCCCAGTTGTCCGCGAGGGAACTCATCGTCAAGGGTGAAGCCACCAACATTTGATGGAAAGGTGTCATGGAGTACTTACCTTAAACAGTTTGAAGCAGCTGCCTTGGCAAACAATTGGTCAGAAGGAGAAAAAGCTACCTCACTAATAGTGGCTGTATGAGGTGAAGCTATGAAGATATTAAGAACGCTAGCTGAGGACAAACAAAAAGACTATCAAACGTTGAGCGCTTTAGAAATGAGGTATGGCGATGCTCATCTACAACACGTTTACCGGGCACAATTAAAAGGCCGAAGACAACGCTTCGAAGAAAATTTGCAACAATTTGATGCAGGTGTAGCTCGTATGGTGAAACTGGCCTATCCCACCGCACCTGCAGAGTTCCAAGAACAGCTCGCAGTGAGTAGTTTCATCGATGGTCTGCGAGATTTGGAGATTAGTCAAGCGTTAAGATTAGCCAGACATAAAAATATATCTGAAGCATTGGCCCAGGAGCTAGAAATAGAAGCCGCCCGGCAGGCTTCTAGAAGCAGTTAAAGCAGAACCAGGCAAGTAAAGCTTCAGATTGTCAAACAATGAGGAGGTGATAAGAACATCGAAGGATTTGTGAAGGGTTTGCAGGACTTATTGGACACCTTCCAGAAGGGACAGGATTGGACTGGTTCTATAGTATACAGCAGACGAAGACCCATCCAGTGTTGGAATTGTGGAACTGAAGGGCATCTTAGGAATCGAGGAATATACCTGATCAGGACCAGAAAAACGCCAACTAGGCAACTTTGGGGGGTGAAAGCTGACTAGGTGCCACCAAGCAAGCCAACTGTTAAGATCAAGGTAACCCGTCTGCAAAATAATGGAACGAGTTTGGTAGTGCCAGGGCGTATATGCGGGCTGGATTGTGAAATGGTCCTTAATACAGGTTCTAGTCACACCATAGTAAGACCGAACATCGTCGCTCACTGCATAATACAAAAGCCAAACCGGAACTACATCTTGCAGACAACAAATAGAGAAGTCATAACAGTGAATGGCATCCATCTAGCTAGAATAACATTGGAGGCAGCCACTTTCCAACACAACATCTTAATAGCAGATATAACTGACGATGTCATTCTTGGACTTGATATTATGACTCAACATAATTTTGTATTGACCTTCCTCGAAGACTATTGAAAACCAAAGATGCAGGGTCCCAAAATCAGAAACCTTCCTATTAGAACTGTGGAAGCGTCAGCAGACATAGAACTTCCAGCAGGTTCAGAAGTGGTAATTGAAGCAATTTGTAGCAGTCCTTCGGCAGTTGAAGAAACTGTAATTGTAGAACCAAACCAGAGAGCAGTCTTTATAGGAAGGACATATTAACTGGAAATACATTAACAGAAAGTAAAAACCATTTGGTATTGGTCACAATGCTAAATCTGAAAGACTACCCACAACAGGTCAACAAAGATGAACCTTTGGGAGTTTGTCAAACAGTTGCATCGGTCTTCAGCAATATAGAACAATCAATAACATCTAGAAATATTGAAAAACTACCTGATGTTCTTCAGGGCCTTGTTAACCGATTCAAGTCCCCACTACAAGCCGATGAAGTCCAAAAATTGGAAGATTTATTGCGGCGTTATCAAGATGTATTCTCATTAACAGAGGATGATGTCGGAAGAACTAATCTTGTGCAACACCGAATAAATACCGGCGACACCACTCCAATTAAACAAACTCCACGACGGATTCCTTTAGCGAAGCAAGAAGAGGTGACGACGATGTTGAGAGACATGCAGCAGCAGAGTCATTCAACCATCCCAAAGTCCATGGACATCGCCTGTTGTTTTGGTAAAGAAGAAGGATGGCTCTACCAGATTTTGTGTCGATTATAGAAGATTAAACGATGTCACTAAAAAGGACAGTTGTCCGTTGCCAAGGATACACGACACCCTAGATACACTGTCTGGATCTCAATGGTTTTCAACATTAGACTTGAAAAGTAGCTATTAGCAAGTGCAGCTTCAACCAAATGATAAAGAGAAGACAGCGTTTTTCATTGGAACAGGGTTGTGACACTTCAACGTCATGCCCTTTGGCCTCTGTAATGCACCAGCCACCTTTGAAAGACTTAGGGAAACCATTCTGCGAGGAATGACCTGGAAAACTTATCTCGTTTATTCTGATTACATAATAATACTTGGCAAAGACTTTGAAGATCATTTGAAGAATCTCCAAGAAGTTTTCCAAAAGTTGAGAGAAGCCCGGCTCAAGGTAAGTCCCAAGAAGTGCATGCACTTTCAAAAGGAAGTCAAGTATTTAGGACACATTATTTCGTCTGATGGAGTGAAGACTGACTCAGAGAAAACTGAAACCATCTGGAAATGGCCAGTACCGAAAGACAAATACGAATTAAGGAGTGTCCTAGGACTTTGCACTTACTATCGCAAGTTTGTGAAAAATTTTGCCGACATTGCGAAACCCTTACAACAACTCACAGAAAACAATCAGCCATTTATCTGGACGGAACAATGTCAACAAGCTTTTCAGAGATTAAAATAAGCTTTGTGTTCTTCTCCGATTCTGTCATATCCCAAGCCGAAGCCGGGAAAGACATGCATCGTGGACACGGATGCTACTAATACTGGAATTGGAGGGATATTATCACAAATTGAAGACGGGTTCGAAAAAGTGATTTCCTACTTTAGCAAGGTCCTCTCTAAGCAAGAAATGAACTACTGCATAACCAGAAAAGAGTTGCTTGCCATAGTTAAAACTGTGGAGCATTTTCATAAGTATCTCTATGGTCAGCCGTTCGTCTTGAGGATCGATCGTGCTTCTTTGAAGTGGCTACTGAACTTCAAGAATCCGGAAGGCCAAGTGGCAAGATGGCTTCAACGGTTGCAGGAGTACGACTTCAAAATTGAACACCGGAAAGAATCTAACCATCGGAATGCTGATGCCCTATCCAGAAGATCATGCCCTCCAAACTGTAAGCACTGTCTGTGACAAGAAATTAGAGAAGATGAATTTCTTTGCCGAAGAATTAACATCCAGGGCCCAGATGATTGGGATAATAAAATCATCGCTAAAGAACAAAGTGAAGACCCGGATTTTGGACCAATTTTCCAATAGAAGATAAAAAACATGGACAGACCCTCCTGGAAGGATATTTCTGATAAATCACCGTCTCTAAAAAGCTACTGAGCGCTATGGAATTCTTTAGCCATCGATAACGGCCTATTAAAAAAAGTCTGGGAGAGTCCCGAGGACAAAGAAAAAATGTATCAAACAGTACTGCCCCAGAAAAAAATTCAAGAAGTTCTTCAAGCACTGCACAGTGGGGTCGGTGGTGGACACTTTGGAATAAACAAAACTTTGAATAAAGTTAGAGAACGATTCTACTGGCTTGGCAGTCGGTCCGACGTGGAAGAATGGTACCGACGTTGTGATACCTGTGCCTCTAGTAAGGGACCCAGGACTCGAAGCCGAAGACAGATGAAGCAGTACAATGTTGGAGCTCCATTCGAGAGAATATTTATTGACATAGTGGGACCTTTTCGTCGTAGTAGCAGTGGAAATCGCTATATTTTGGTAGTGATTGACTACTTCAGTAAGTGGCCAGAAATATATCCCTTCCTAGTCAAGAAGCTGTCACCGTAGCTGAAGATTTATTTGCAAATTGGATATGCCGTTATGGGGTCCCTAGAGAGATCCATTCCGACCAAGGAAGGAATTTCGAATCTGAAGTATTTCAGAATGTTTGTGGGCTGCTAGGCATCCACAAAACCAGAACTACACCTCTTCACCCACAGTCAGATGGAATGGTGGAAAGATTCAATCGTACCATTGAAAACCTCCTGAGGACGGCCGTCAACGAGAAACAGACCAACTGGGATACCTGCCTTCCTCCATTTTTACTGGCTTACCGAGCAGCAATTCATGAGACCTCTGGTAAAACACCAGCTAACGTGATTTTCGGCACAGAATTGCGGCTACCCATAGATCTAATTATGAACCGACCGCAACACGAGAAAAACTTAGATGATTATCTCGGCCATCTGAAAGATCGAATGAAGATAGTACATGAAGAAGTACGAGAGAAGCTAAAAATCGAAGGTGACAGAATGAAGACCAGATACGACTTGCGTGCCAACAGCAGCGGGTTTCAAGAATGTGAGAAAATGTGGCTGTATAACCCAAAAAGAAGCAAGGGTAAATCTCCGAAGCTGCAGAAATCGTGGGAAGGCCCTTATCCCGTCGGGTCAAGATTAAATGACGTAGTGTACAGGATCCAGAGGAATCCCCAAGCCAAGATGAAGATTATCTACATCGATCGTTTGACATCTTATCAAGAAGGGCATGCGGACAGTGGAGTAACCTGATAGGGACGATCAGTTCTAAGAGGGGGGCAATGTTACGGAAGCTCACCTACTTTTTTGGTTTGTTAATTGTGTTCCTGTTTACGTTAGAATTTATCATTGAAGCCCACCTACCTCGTTAGTTTGTAAATTACGTTTCTGTTTATGTTAGAATTTATAATTTTTGTGATGCCTTTATTTTGACGTTTTCTGGAACATTCTCGGCCACATTCTATTTGATTCTCGAGACCGCCGAAAACTTCTAGAACCCTAAAAACCTATATAAGGGGATTCTTTTTTGCCGCTGGAGTCAGTTTGTGTTGAGCAGTCGAAGGCGATTGACAAACGTCAAAGTTAAGCGTTGATAGTTGTGAAATTTGTTCGAAGGATATTTCTTATATAATCAAGAGTGACAATAAAGTTTGTTTGTCTACGTGACGTGTTTCTACGCTAACCCAACATAGAGGTTACAGTATTATAATCATTGAAACTAAAATAATAGGTATGCCAAGTTAATCTGAATTAGTGAAAATTAATAAGCGTTCAATAGTCTACTATAATAGTATATTATTCAACGAGCATATAATGATGACTGTAAATCACGAGAGTGAAGATTACGGCACTAGCTGTAGGCAAATGTTGTAAATCATTTGAGTGAATTACAGCCATTATGTGCAAATAGAATACTATATTTTGTCCACGACTATTAACAGTATTTTAGCAAACTTTTTACTGAAAAAATTATACAATGTTTTGACATTCATAATATGAACATGACAACATAGCATTCAAAACTGTCAAAACACCTTACTTTAAAAATTGGAATTTGTCGTTCACTTAATAGATTTGAAAAAGCAAATAAAACTTTAATTAGTAAACTTTTACCATCATTTGGAAAAATGTTAATATTGCCGTAACTGGTACAGTGGGTAGAGTATTTGGCTTTTTAGGAGATTCGGGTTCAATTGCTAACACTGGAAAATTTTTGTTTTGTTAGTTCACTCCCGATACTGCCACATTGAAACATTTAAATTTGTTGACAGAAGTATGGATAATCATTAATCACAAGTGAATAATGATTATACAGTGCTATAGTGCAATATGTACATCATTATACTTGAAATAATACTTTAATATAGCAGTGTAACTGGCATCCTTAGAAGGGGTGATTGTGCAGTCAAAATAATTGGATTTACCTGAATATACCCACAGGGCACAGGGTGTCCGGAATATGAGTGTCATAATTTTACGGGCTTATATATCTGACTAAAAGCAATAAAAAAAACTCTTATGAAAAAAATGTATAAAACGAATAGTTTGTCCTCAAATACATTTCAAAAATAAAAATGCAACTGCAATAATACGCAAAACTATGTTACGAAATTACAAACTAAGGTACAATTAAGGTTAAGTAAAATTGTCTGTAACGTAATTTGTTCGTAATTTGATTTTTGGATTAGTATTAATAAAGTAAACAATTGAAGTTTCCGCGAAATTCGTTAAAACTGTAGCGTTCGACAACATTACAGTGTCAGGCTGTTGGTGATAACCTAAAAGTAATATTCAT
This sequence comes from Monochamus saltuarius, assembly GCA_025584915.1. NCBI lineage: Eukaryota > Metazoa > Arthropoda > Insecta > Coleoptera > Cerambycidae > Monochamus > Monochamus saltuarius. The sequence continues at coordinate 37,967,470 of CM046721.1, read as the reverse complement.
AATGGGTCATACAGCTAGTGCAATTTATTTTTGTCTAGTTTTTCCTTTGATGTTTGTGAGTGTACATAAACAAAAATGGAACAATTTACAGTACCCATAACCATCGCATGTTAATTTACGGGAAATCTAGGCAAAACTCTCTGGCTACGAGACGTTTGTACGGTAAATGCTTCTTGCAAGAAACAAGCCATTTTAAACACTATTATCCTGTGTTGTGAAAAGAGCTCTAAGAAAACCATTCACAGTAAGTACATATGTTTAGGTGTACCTGTTTGTAATTATTATGTATAATACATAACAATCCTAAGATAGTATGTGAGCGACGTTGTCACATATTCAAGATCTGTTTGCTGTCATAATTCTGTAACTGTTTGTCAGAGAAAAAAAATTGTTAAGTCAAATATGTTTTGCTTAGTACAACTTAACATGTGGCAAAATTTAAGGCACTCATATTCCGGACACCCTGTATATCTAAAAGTTCATCGTTTATTTTTATTATATTTTTTATTTATTTAGAGAAGCTGTGATAAAACAACAATAATTCTAGGTTGTAATGGAATACACTAGGTCTACTTATTCAGTATGTTTAAATATTACCATTATCAGCAGTGGTATAGATGCCCTGTGTCAATGTTATTTTTTTTACAATAAAAATAGTATGCCACTGTCTTAATTAAAAAAAAAACATAAGATACTTTACATTTTGGTTATTTTGAACAAATAATTATTCTTTGCAATTTCCTTTAAAATGCATTGTACTCAAGTAATTGTTCATTTAAAATATCTCTCCATTTCATAGTTTGTGCATATTTGTATCAAAAACTTAAGGAAACTTGAATATCCACTCTTAAAATTTTGTAGGTCGCCATAATTTATCATTTTGAGTATCTTTTTCAAGTAACATTTTACTGTATTTTTAAGCGGAAAAGGTGCTTTACCTTAAACCAAACCAATTTTTCCTCGGTGCATTGAATGCTTCAAATAGAATTATTTCGAAAACGGTTACTCCTACCGACTTCAACAAGGTATACCTGTAATAAAGGTAGAAGAATCGATTGTTTTAACAGCCAGAAGTATAAACTATACGGCAAAAAAGTTCTGTCATTTAAAAGAAGTATGATGTGTCATAAGTGGCGGCCTCTACTGGTGGCGGCAAAATTAAAAGCAAATCTAAATATTTGGATTTTTTAAAAAAATATTTACAAATATCGAAAATAAAATTGATACTTTGACACCCTGTATCTTTTTAACTATCAAGTTTTGACTAAAGTAAGTTTAGCTATATCACATTATTTTGTCGTCAGGTATCTACTCTTACCCTATGGTGTATTAATTCCGGAACACCCTATATTACTAAAGCATAATAGTTCTCACCACGCACAAACTACGAAATGCAGATATTTTTAAAGAACAATTATCTAAATAAGATGCATTTAAAGAAAATATTATTATTATCATTATTTATTGAATTTTATTGGCAGAACCAATAGGCCATCGATCGAAGTCCTTCAGCCTGTTATACAGGGTGTCCCTAAAAGGTTGGGACAGCGTTTCGCTACATAAAGTATAGCTTAAAACAAGTCGATTTAACTAAACTTGTCTTAGTCCAAAAGTTGATAATCACGGAACTACAGGGTGTCAAAGGTTACAAAAAAAATCGGGATTTCTTTAATAACTTCCGACTGTTTCACGTTAATTTCACGAAATTTTGTATCCAGGGGTTTCTTGGAATGGCAAGTTCAATTTTATTGTCCATTTTGGTGTATCTTCTAGAGGGCGCCACCGGCGACGATTTCTAACCCTTTAAACCGTTACAACTTTTTTGTTCCACCCTGTATGTTATTTTGGACTAGAAAAATCTGTTTTTCAGTCTTTTATAGTTAAGAAAGGTATACTTTATTGAAGTCTCTAGGAGCAACGGTTTCCGAGAAAAACATATCTAAATTTATTATTTGCAGTGATCTTAATACTAAAAAAAATTAACAAGTAAACACAAACATAAAGAATTAAAGTAAATTCTCGAAATGGCCACCATTTTCTTGTATGCAGAGATTTATTCTTCGTACAAAGTTTATTTGTACTCTGCGTAGCATGTCTTCATTCATAGCGATATCTTGAGCAGCGGCACGAATTTGTCCTCTTGGATCATTTTCGTTATTTGTAACGATAGAATAGACCTTGTTCTTAAGTGTTCCCCACAAAAATGAATCACATATGTTCAAGTCCGGTGATCGAGCAGGCCATTTCTCCAGTGCGTCCACTCCTCTGCCAATCTATCGGTTTGGAAATGAAGGTAGTTTCTAACATTTAATCCAAAGTGGGGTGGAGCACCGTCATGTAGAAACCACATTCTACATCTGAAATACAGGGGTAAGTCCTCAAGCAGCACTGGTAATGTTTCTTGAAGAAAGTGCAAGTAGATCTCAGCATTCAAATTATTTGGTAGAAAAACAGGACCTATTAGATTTGATCTTATTATACCGGCTCAAACATTTAAACTAATTTCATGTTGATAGTTGATAACGCCACGCTACTAATTACATCACTACAGCGGACTGTATAATAAATAATTAACAAAAGTTACTATAGAACTTACCAACAGACGATGTTTCCCAAGCGATCGTGTTCTGGGAGAGAGGAGAAGGATGGAAATTAGGAAGAAAAGGATTGCTGAACTGTACCACTTCTCTAAACACCATCCAGTTAGTTTACACCGTCTTAAAATGTTTCTGACTCTACAATTTTATCACAACTGCACTTTTTCCAATTAAAGAAACAAGCCAAAGCTATAAATTACTCAAAATGTTGTACTAGACTGTCGAAACTCTAACGTGTTTCAATAAAAATAAAACAACAAAAAAACTATGAATGAAAAAGCGCTACAAAATATCTATATTATTTCTAATATACCGCCGCGTATGGCAGTGGCGTAACCAATAGTGTCTTGGTCTTATAGCATGTTGATTTTCTTCAGCGTAGATATGTTTGTTATGGAAGTTAGTTATGCCTCTTCTTGTAAAGCACACTTTGTCAGTAAAAAGAATTTTATTTTGAAAATTAATATCAGTGTTTCTTCTTTCACGAATAAAATGACAAAATCTCAATCGGGCATCAAAATCAAGTGGCAATAGTTCTTGAGCTACTTATACATGAAAGGGATGCAGCAACTGTTCTTTCAACACTTTATGTGGTATATTTTTGGAAACCCCCAACTGACGTCCAAGATTACGTACACTCTCCCGGATATTCCGCAATAGTATCCAAGATTTGTTCTTCTACTTGTGGATTGCAAATTTGTCTAGGACGTCCCCAATTGACCGTACTTGACTTTAAACTTCCCGTTCCTCAAAGCCTTTTCTCAATCCTACCAAAAGTTTTAAAATTTGGTACCCATCGATTTTGGGGATCTTTCTTGGTAAACTGTAACACTTCTTCTATAATTGCCTTCGCATAATCCTAGTACTAGCAACATATCTGTTTGTTCTTCAAATGTATATGTTCCAGCCATTCTTGTATTTACCAAATGTAAGAGATAAACAACAAAACAATAAACAACTTTGTATACTTAAGTAAAATGTCATAACAAACAATAACAGAATTAAAGCTGTCATGACACCAAATGGCCAACAGACAGATATTGCCACTTGATTTAGATGCCCGATTGAGATTTAGTTATTTCATTTGTGAAAGAAAAAACATTAATATCCATTTTCAAAATAAAAACCTTTTTACTAACAAAGCGAGTTTCAGAAGAAGAGGCATAACTAACTTCCATAGCAAACATATCAAGGCTGAAAGAAATCCATCCGCTATAAAACCAAGATGATTTCAACATGAAATTAGAATAAATGTATGGGCCGGTATAATAGAATCAAATCTAATAGGTCCTATTGTTCTACCAAATAATTTTATTACAGAGAGCTATTTGCACTTTCTTCAAGAAAAATTACCAGTGTTGCTTGAGGACTTACCCTTGGATAAATGAATAATTGTAGATAAATAATAAGTCATCAGCTTTAGATGTGTTTTTCTCGGAAACCGTTGTTCCAAGCGACTTCAATAAGGTAACCTTTCTTAACTAGAAAAGGCAGGGAAAGAGATTTTTCTAGTCCAAAATAATATACAGGGTGGAACAAAAAAATTGTAAAGGTTTAAATGGTTAGAAATCGTCGCCGGTGGTGGTGACGCCCCTATAGAAGATATACCAAAATGGACAATAAAATTGAATTTGCCATCCCAAGAAATCCCTGGATACAAAATTTCGTAAAATTAACGTGAAACAGTCGAAAGTTATTAGAGAAATCGCGATTTATTTTTTAACATTTAACACTCTGTAGTTCCGTGATTATCAACTTTTGGACTAAGGCAAGTTTAGTTAAATCGACTTATTTTCAGCTGTAGTTTATGTGACGAAACGCTGTCCCAACCTTTTAGGGACACCCTGTATTTTACAATATACAGTATATCATACATAATTGAATTAAAACAATCCATACAATAAATTAAAAAAAGAAATGCTAGTGCTAGCTATCTAATTTTTTTGTATAATAAAAAAAAAGTATGAACGAAATGATTAGGCGCATTTTCATTGTTTTAAATGAGATCTACAAAGTATTATATGCAACAGGAAAAATAGAAGAAAATTAACAATAAACTAACTTAATAAGGATGATTAAACTCAAAAGGTATAATATGGGAAGTCTGTAAAGGTTTCCTAAATAATTTAAATTCATGTGAGTTATTAATTATTGTTGAATGTGTTAAATCTAATAAATTCAAAGAATTATTTGTTTCTGTTTTGAGAGTAAAATTAATATTAACATGTAACAAATTTAACTGATTATTTAACTCATCCAGAATTGAAAAACCTTATTCCATTATCAAGTATCGAACCGGGAAGTTTTATGTGAATTGTCCTCTATATTGTAATTCTGAGAAAATATTCTATGTATGAGAATTAATTTTCAAGTCTTTGAATTATAGTGTTTTAAAACGTTTAATATAAATTTATGAATTTAGCAACTGACTGTTCTTACTAATTTAAATTTATTGTAGGAAATATTTAATAGTTTGGGTGATCTATTTATATGCATATTAAAATTGGATAGTGTGCTGGAATCCCAAACTCTGAAAGAACATTGGTTTACGTACAGAAGATTAGTAAAAAATATGTATCACAATCACGCAAAGTATGATTTTGAAAGAGAACAGTTATCATCATTGGATAAAACTTTAATGGCCTTAGAAAATGACTTATTAATGGGAGGAATTTTGAAGGTAATCTGCTACTACATATAACCTCATCCTTTTTTTTCTGTCTACATTTTACTCTTTAACAAATTTTATGAATGACAATCCTGATTATCATTATATCAACCCTGTAAAAACTAATAATAACATCACTGGAGTAAAAAATGTCAGAAATGGAGATCTTTTAATGCCTTCAGTGCCAGTGATGCAAAAATCCGTCGGAGTCGCTATCACTCTGGTGCCGCTTACGGAATTTTCCGTCGCGTCTCTGGTGTCATTTATAGCTGGGTTATTTACGTCACCACTGCATTTGACGAACGGTGATTTACATAGGCACAATGAAACGGTTTTATAACATAGATTTTTGCGTATGGTGTATAATTTTTGCTTGTCTTTTTTTAGTTAAATTAGTAAAATGATTAGTTATAATATTAACCCAGTAAAGATATCATATTTCAAAAAAATAAATGCGGAGAAGCTGATTTTTTCAGTGAATGAAAGGCTGTCTCCAACCAAAAAATCACTCTCGACACCCTTGTGGTTTTTTCTGCTATTGCTATTTTGCTTTTATTTACTATACTTATTATGGTTCAGTAAAGATACGGCAAAAGGCTGACCAGCTGGTTTTTGCAGGTTTCTTCAAGCACTGTCTTCTGAGTCTCCATTCAAAAAAGCACAGTCTAACCTCTTCGTTGTTTTGCGCAATAGGGGTGGTTTATTATTATTGTGTCATCTTTAAAATAATGTGTGTACATGTACTTAATAAAAGTCATTACTGCTGTTCTGGAGGGTCTATTGTTTTAAAAACATTAAAGCCTATTTAATAGGGATGTTCAAATTAAATAGGTATATTGAGGTTCTAAGCCTTTTGTTTGTATCTTTACTGAATCATAATAAATAAATATCGTTTTTTCATTTAATGGACGGTGAAGCGTCAAATATGTAAGTTACAAAAAGTTAATATATTAATATTATTATGTACAAGTTGGAAAAAAAATCCAAACACAAAGTAAATAAGAAACTACCCCTATTGCAAAAACGCACAAAGGGTCTAATTTTTTGGTTAGAGACAGCCCTCCATCCACCCTGAAAAAAATCAGGTTGTGTGCATGTATTTTTTGCACTATATGAGTACTTTGTGCAAGTACGGCAGTTTATACAGACATTCGGAAAAGGCTTTAAGAGATAGGTTTACACGGCTCGAATTCCCTGCTTTTTTTTATTAGAATAAGACTGAAAAGCTCGCAAGGCTAGTACTATATCAACCTCAGAAAGAGTCCGAATAAACCATTACCATACAGATGAAGGGTTCCTGCAAATTTCAGAACATAGTTGTTCGACGGAGACGAAAGCGACACTTGGTATCCAGATGAGGCAGATGAGGTGAATAAGCAGGTTCTTGGCGACAAAATAATGCAATTTACTCATCTTAGTCCAAAAGACACAGGATCTCAAATTTAAAGTTTTGAATTCAAAATTATTCAAATTTTTAGAATGTTTTCAATGAATTGCTTTGAAAAACTAATCCGTATTTTGTTCGAAACGCTAAAAGGCGCTACAAAATGTACACGCGGATAAAAATTGGTCATAACTTTTTTCTCACTGTATGTATCAATGTTTTAAAAGAAAATTATTATCATACTAATTTTATGTCGCTAAATTTAACCATTTTCTGTTTGTTGTAATTTAATTTTCATGACATCGTCGGTTTTAATATATCTAATACAAATTTTACCTTTTATTTATCATATAACTTACTATAAGTCGAAACTTGAAATTTAATATAAATAAAATAATTTTACATACTCTTATCTAGAAAAATAGCAAATAAATTGAAAACGGTTAAATTTAGCGATTTGAAATTAGTATGTACTTAGGTATATTATATTTGTGTACAAAAGCTAAGAGAATAATATTATTCTACTTTAATAACTTTAATACATACAATGAGAAAAATGTTATGTTTATCCACCAAGAGTACCTACATTTTGTAGCGGCCACTAGCGTTTAGAACAAAGTTAAGTACAAATTCGTTTTTCTTGTCTCAGATAATCCCCTAATCCAAATTTTCAAAGTAATTCACTGAGAACTTAGACAGACTTGATTTGCGACGTAAAATACTGTCACTGGCGTATAGCTTTAAATTTAGTTAGAGGTGCAGTGCCACTGACGGAAAATGCCGTCGAAATTAAAATTACAGTCCAGTCAGCAAATTCGCTATTACAACTCATATAGACATAATTTAGATAGTTTTCAACTATCAAATTTCAAATTTTATATAAAAAAAAACACTGACATGGACAACATGTTATTGAAATTGTCATCGGCAGCAAACCTGTTAATTGGTTCAAACAGCATTAAAGATACATAAAAAATCATGAAAATAGCATCTGAGAAACTAAGAACTGTCCAAATTTTCTTCTCCAGTCAGCGTGTTTATTATTATCAGAACAAAAAGCTTATTGCTGGAACATTTTAGTGTAGTCCGTCTCAAGTTAAAAATGTTAAGAGACACAATGATATTTATGTTGGCTGTTATCCAGCTGAACATGGCCTCGTACGAGTATAAGAAAATTATGTCAGCAGGAGAGGCTAAGGTGTTTATTGGTTACAATTTCTATACTGTCTATGACGCAGGTGGTGACATTAGAAGATGCTACAAATGTAGTGGTTTCTCACACTTCTCTAAACAGTGTACTCGGCACCACCCGTATCTTCTATGCGGCGACTAAACATGCAGCCAGGGACTCCAACTCTCCAGCATATTTAAACAAAGGTGGTGAATTCAAATCTAATTTGTTTTATCCAGTATAACATTCCAAGTCTTGGTTGTCAGTCCTCAGTAAACTCACTTAAAAATTTAGTTGTTTACTTTTAAAATGTTCCAGGCTTAAACTCGAAAACACCTCACCTTTATAATGACGCTTGTTGAAGTGACTTTGATATTATAATATGTCGCATCAAGACTTAGTTACAGCCTAGTTGCTTTGACTCTGAGTACACAGTATTTTGTGCCGACCGTAACCTCTTTCTGCATAGGAATGGTACATAATGTATTTGAACATTTACTTTGAGCCCGAAGGTTTGAAAACAGTGATGACTGGTGAGATTTCAGGTATGATATCTCAATAACCAGACATGGGACCCAAATGAAACATTCAAGTACGTTTGCAATATTAATGACACTTATTAATATGCATTTTACGACATTGATTTATTTGTATTGAAATTTACTTTCTACTTTTAGAATTAGCACAGTTTATGTGGCATTTAGTTCATAGTGTGTAGTCACCAATAGAGGTCTAAGCACATACTTAGAGAAGCTCATATATAAAAATTTTACTAATTTATATTCATATAATTCGTAATCTGTCATGGGCGTATCTATGATTTTATCTTGGAGGGGGTAAAGTTGTAAAGACTTATAACATCAACAGACTAAAGAACTAAACATAAATAAAGACTTTTGTCAAATAAAAGAAGTTAATATCCAATATCAATAATAAAATATAAATTAAAAATTTATACATTGCAGCAGTATTATAAAAATAAAAGATAATGGAAATTAAATTAATTTTTCTATTTTTTTTACTTGCATATCAATAATTGAAATGTCTAATTTAATATGTCTATGTATATGTAGAAGAGCAAGGATTTTTTATGAACAGAATAGGGAAAGAGAAAGTTTTTGTTGGGGACGAAAGCATATTTAAAAATATTGTATTTTTCTAGATCAGAGGTATTTTCAGCATTCATATATGCAGCAACATCGAGCAAAATTACAGAATTTAGATTTGAAAGTCACATTAGTAAACGCTAAATATTACTTATAGAAATATTACTTATTACACAATTTAATATTGTTTGCATGCGATTATCAATTCAAATTACAAATACTTCACCTCTGTTTTATTCGAAAATTATAAAGTAATGGATTTCATTTCAGTAAGCTTCTTGGGGGGGGGTAATTACCCCCATTACCCCCCCCCCATGGATACGCCTCTGTAATCTGTAATTCCTACATTTTAATTTTAAAATAAATAAAGTGATAACATTTTTCAAAAATAATATGACGTTATAAATCTTATAATAATCTAATAGTAATTATGATTGGTGAAAATCTAGAAATTAGAGGTTGTATTCTTATGCCTACTACAGACAGTGAATTCGCGATTCGTGATATGCGAGGAATTCGCGAATAGTGTGTAGGGCACAAAACATATAACTATAAGAAAGGTGTTTTCTTTATTCCAACATCGAAACAGCAGTGACAAATAGAGCGACTGTGGTACCCTCATTGTGTCGGGCCACCAGAAAAACTGAACTAAAAAAGTTCCCTTAGTCGATAATAATGGTAACTTTATCGGTAAAACAGATATTGGATATTGTTAACTTCAGGGTCAAATTTATATTATTTTATTTCACTCTTATTTTACAATAATTAAAAAAATATACACAATATTGCCATTTATTTACTATGGTAACATTATAGTATATTCATTTAAATATTACTGCTAATTCATAAAAAACTTGAGACTTGTACAAATTTTTATTAAAGGACAAAATGATAACAATAAATTATTAACAATATTGTACATGTACGTTTAAAGTGTGATACATTATTTTATTTACTCTAATAGAAATGAATATTTATCAGAATGATCCATCGGTTTTGAATATTTTCATGTCATATTTGAATATCGTTTCACAATAAATATAGCTGGATATTGTTTAGCAACGGTAGGTACTTGAACAACATCGTCTGTCTCCAATCGAGAAAGAATTTGCATTACATGAAATTAATTCATTTTGTCTTACCTCTTGTTCAGAAACTTCATTACGCAATTATTCATTATTAAATCTTAAATCTGCTGTACGAATAGGAAAAGTTTTCACAAGGATGCGATTACAAATTTTAGGATATAGAAAGTTGGAATCTATAAAAAGACGACATACAAACAAATGTTTATAATTGAAATTTGGAAAAATACTACAAGCTTTCCATATTTGCACTATGAATAGAATTCCGTTATGCAATATAAAACTTTTTATTATGGTTTGATGAATTTTCTACAGACGATATGAACTTCTATCCGATGGATGTGTGCAAGAGCATAACATCAATAACAGATCATGATGGAATGAGATTTGACATGATTTATAATTTACATATATATATTTCATTCAAAATCATAATAAATATAACAGACCTGTTCTTTATATATATCTGGTATTCTGTAGCGATCTTTCGATCGCATCTGGTGGCAAGTCTTTGTTACATTTTCTCTGTACCTACAATTGTAAATAAAATAATTAAAATACCTACAGTGCCTTCATAAATGATTACAAGCCACGTGACCAGGACTGAGATTCTCGAAGAAGAACTCGTATGCAAATACATTTCTTGTCTCCAGGGGCGGTTAAATATGATTAATATGATCCGATGAAAAAAGTAGGATTTCTTTATTGTAACGGTCGTCGATAACATTCTGTATTAATTTTTAAAGATTTTAATAAGTATAAAATATTATAAACAGTACAACTGAATGTAAAATATCGAAAATATACAGGGTGTAACGGATGCTGATGGTCAAACTTCAAAGGGTTATTATACAAGTAATTTTCACCAAAAAAGTGTTATAAGATTTTTTTGGAAACTTAATAGTTGCTCATGTCAAAAAGACAAAAATATCTCTGTTATTCTTACAGCCACATCAAATTTAGACATACCAAGATCATTAAATATACCAGGTGCTGTAAAAAGTTAAATGTAATAATTGTGAAATGGGCAAAATTAGTGGTATCTCCTTATTGGTGGTAACGCCAAAAATTACTAATTAAATTACTGTATTTAGTAAGCTTTTCAACGATATATCAACTTTTGAGGAGTTTGCTATTTCTTTGGCAACAATATCAAGGGCAAAGGTAATAAAACCGTAAAAATCGAAAATACACGAACTTTATAGTACTTAATTTTTATTTTAGAACTGTTTTTTTTAAATTAAAGTAACAAAATTGTTGAAAAAATTATTTATAACTTAGTAACATATTTACAATGACTTAATAATTTTCGATGTAACCTTCCCCTTGACGCATACATAAAGTGCACCTTCTCCGCACGGAAGCAACTGTGTGACGCACTTCTCCATTTTGCTCTCGAAGTAGATCCCAATAACCAAAAATCCTTTGTTCGAACTGTTCTCGAGTTTCAATTGGTACTTCATATACCAAATATTTTAATCTACCCCACCAAAAGAAGTCTACCGACGTTAGATCAGGACTTTGAGGAGGCCACCTAACTGTATCAAAGGGTCCTATCCATCTATCTTCATGTTCGTTTAGCCATGCCCAAATCTCCCTGCTGTTATGTGCAGAACAACCATCCATTTGAAGCCAGAAATTAATCCGAAAATTTAAAAGAACCTCTTCTAATATATTATGCAGTTCGTTCTGAAGAAGATCAAGAAATGCCTCTGCATTTAATGTATTTTCTAGTATAATTGGTCTAGGAACGTAATTTCCAATTATCTCCATCCATACGTTAACTTTGATTACACAGCCCCACAAAAAAAAGTTTATACACAAGAGAGTGACATATGTATTCCCATGTATTTTTCGACGCTGAATCCGACCTCGAGCTCAGAATTGGGCCTACACGTCTGAAATTGGCCCCAGGGGCCGAAAATGGCCTGAAATGCGATTCCCGGGATAAGGTGAAGTCGACGCTGAATTTTGGAGCTAAAGCCGGATTTGTGCTCGAAAAGTTTATGGCCAACTGATATTCCGGGTTTGGGTCCGGGAAACTGACCCCTTGGGGCGAGAAAATCCTGTTTTCGACGTCCCAGTCGCGACTGTGGTATTTTCGTGTGTTTTTCAATTCTGGACCTGAGACTGGGTGTGAAAAGTTTTTGGTCATCTGAAATTCCCAGTTTGGGTCCGGGAAAATGGCCCATTGGGGCCGGAAAATCATATTTCGGACGTACCAGTCGCAAAAGTGGGATTTTCATTTATTTTTCAATCCTGGTCCTTAGAGTATGCTCAAAAAGTTTTGGACAGCTGAAATTCCCAGTTTGGGTCCGGGAAAATGGCGCATTGGGGCCGGAAAAACATATTTCGAACAAGTTAGTTATTTATGCAACAAGTACAAAAAGTAAGTGTTTATTGCACGCACACGTCGAGTGCAATAAGCACTTTTTGTACGAGTTGCATACAATATTTTTTCTACGTTCATTCAAAAACCAAAAAATATTATTTAGATGACACTAAGTGTAGGAAAATATGACATCGATTTGAACGTTTATGTTTGTTATGATGACAAAACGCTGTAGTAGAATGACAGATGAACGCAATAAACATTTTATTGCACTAGTGCTTTACTAATGTCAATAAATAGTCTGAATTTATTATTCAGCTGACATAAGATTGCTAAAAATGTATTAAAATCATTGAAAACCTAGAAAGAAGAAGTGTATATACCGTGCTACCGGTTATTGAATTGAAAGAGGATATTGCATAGAACGGTTGTTGCCAATTTCCCAATACTAGCTGGCTACCCGTGATTAAATGCATTGGTTCTGTGTTTGGCTTTTTACACACGTTTTACCAAAACTATATATAACTATAATAGACGTTTTACGTTTATTTATTAATTGCTAGTGATGGTGTCTCCAGTAAAAAAAATTAAACTCGATATGTTACTGTGTTGGGACTAGTAGTACTAGTTTTCTTGCATACTTTTACTCACCATTTTCAACTTTGGCAATTTCGTAGGGAGTCTGTAAATTTTACTCCATTGTAACTAATTTCTACCTTTTCTCGTTCCAATGAATGATTTGATTCCATTTCCGACATTTTCATTCGAATTTGGAACGTATATTTACATCACACTCAAGTCAGGTTATGTTTTGATTGTAAAGCACACAGATCATTGGCCGAAAAAAAGTAAAGCACTGAAATGTTATTTTATATTAGGTATGTTCCAACAGCCGTTGATAACTGGTTCAGAACTGTCAAAAATGTTTGACCAACACCGTTTTACGTCGTAATCGCCGATAGTACATTAACAACTGAACTGACTGACTAGTTCTGGACGGTTCAGAATCGATTCTTGCTGTTGTTGGAACAAACCTATTATGATGACTGCAATGCGCTAAAAGCTGCGCGAATGGATTATTTATGATCAGCTCCATATTTTGTTTTGTGCAATGGCGGGGCAGTAGGGGCTTAGCTGATTCTGAATTGAAATGAAATTGAATTCTGGATATGAATAATTATTTCGTGCTATATGCTGGTTAATTTTGCAGTCTCTTATAAAAACCTGACATGTTCCAACAATAACCCACAAAAATACACAAAGAATAACACTAACGAGATACAAGATAAAAGAAGAAACCACACTGTACGTCAATGACGTGTTTGCAAACAAAATAATGGGAAATTAAGAACACAATTCATATCGTACGTGCAATTGGTTGTCTCTCTCGCACCCACATACGTAACCAATGAAGTATGTCTTTGCTAAGTTTCATGTGCCTCCTTTTTGTCTGCTCCTAGGTTTGGTACCTTTATTTGGATGCGCAATGGACTTTACGCATTCCATATCGTACATTTCAGTGCTGTAAAGTAAACAAACCAAAAATTAGAACCGCCCCAATATGAGTGGTTCTAAAATTGACAGACCGAATTGCTGCCTTGACGTCATGAGCTTCCAATAGAATGCAGTTGTTATCAGTTTGGTTGACCTTCAAGTAAACCGATGCTGAATAAAATTCGCCAAGTGTCTGTATTATGTGCTCTAGCAAGGGTATCTATTTGCTTCGAAGTCGGTTACTCTTTCATAAATAAAAAATATTATCTATCTTCTAATAGATAGTACGCAAGCATAAATTTCGAGGGTATACAAATTGTCATAGCAGGCCTTGTATTCATATCCGAATGCAAAAAAATTGTGAAATATTTAAAAAAAAAATAATGTACCTAGCTAGCTTTTTGTCCCCTTGAATACTGACACACTGTAGCTTGTTATTTTTATTTTAGGATCTAATGGAAAAATGTCTAGAAGACAAAATATTATACTTTCAAGTTAAAAGTTGCAGTTTAAATCAGGAACTGAATGCTTATATAAATTACTTGTTAGACACTCTTGAGAAAGATGTGGAACATGTTTTATTTGTAAATCGATGCTTAAAGTTGAATGTGTTGTTTGTCTTTTATTTAAACATATTTGGTACCTCTGATAAAAAATTAATTAAAAGAACCTTAGAACTGGATAAAAAGGTAAGAATTTTATTTGTAACACAATCAATTTTCCAGTAATCATTTTCTGTTTCCGATGAAATGAGTGCTAAATGTCTGAACATATGCAAAATTAAATATTTTATAAAAATTTATAAAACATCCAATTTTCAGTGTTAATCAGTAGGGTGCCTCAAGTTATTTTCAAAAATAATTGTTACGGTTTTCATCAGGCAGCCATCATGTATAGAGACTGCCGGGCCCGTTCTAACATTTGTGGGGTCTGTTGCAGAATAAATTGATTTTAAAAACTTTATTGAAAGTAATGTAACTAACTATACTCTGCATCATATAATAAAAGTGTGTATGTGTGTGTTGGACAGGGCTAAAATATGTAGACAAACTTGTACAGTGGAAACTAGAGGTCAAAATAGATTTTTGAAACTAATTTACCTAGATACCAAAATGTATTCCTAGCAATAACTTGCTAGAGGCTATAACAAACCCCTTATAGATGATATAAAAAAATAAATAATACAAATTTCTTCTAAACATACATAGCCACATTTTGAAGCAAATATTAATAAAATCCATTGGTGATATACGTAAGTAATGTTTTATTATTATTATATAACTCACATCGGCTGATGCAATCATTACTGGTGGATTAACAATATTTGAAATATGACATAAATTTGGATAGACTAGATTTAGTTTTGTATTAGGTACTAATTTGAAAGACAATTTCGGCAATTTTCTGGAACTAGATGTAAAAAGATCTTACGTGAACTCGAAACAATTGCAGAACGTTTTTTTTCATATAGAAGGTTGCTCTCTGCTTGTGACCGTATTTAGGTGAATAGTCTGTACAAGAGGTAGACTCTTAATCTCACGCAATCATGTTCGACTACTGGCTAGGTTAGAGAGCACACAGCTTGGATTATTTGTCGATGGTCTCACCTATGCCATACTAAAGAGAGTTAACAAGCTGGAAACCGATATGTCTGTTAGCTCTGCTAATGATTAACCATGGTTATTTGATATAGGTTTTACAGGTCTAATTCAATGGTAGTTGAGGCATTAGCCCGTAAAGTACTTGTAGCCTAAAATTCCACTTTTGTTCTTTCACATCACTTATCAACGCAGGGACGCGTGTTGTGCACTGCTTGCACTTCTCTAACGCTGGCCCCGATGGAGAGCATAGTTGTTTAGGGGCAACAACAGAATTTTTCTTGTATGACCTCCACTGCGTAGATCATATTAAACATCTTATCTAGAATACGATATTTCTTTTTCACAAGTGATATTTTCACCAAAATTGTGGAAAGTTTCAAATTGATCAATTTAAGTTTCTTTGTAAAAGATACAATAACTATTTTGTGGAATTTCGCAGACATCTACTCCCTCTCATACAAACCTAGCACCCCATGATGCTTCTTGAAGAAAGATATTGTCACTGATTTCCCAATTCGACTTTTTCTTTTAACAGAAAAACAATCCGTTAATTAATCGCTTATCTTTATTAACTACCCTATACACTACTGAATACTAATTACAGCTCAACTAAACACTATTTCACTTTTAATCGCTATCTAAATCGCTCTGAACACTCCAATTCAAGACTGTAAGACTGACTAACTCGGCCGTTAATTCTTTTTTTATAGACCAAACGAATATTCCAGGTATTTTCTAGTATCTCTAGATCCATTTTCTCGAACGACTCGAATGCTTCTCGTCGATTCCCCATTTTTCCAGTCCCGCCTCGATACACGGCATTTTGTTTGTTTACCAGAATCGCGGGACGATCGGAGCAATCTTAGCATTTCGCGGTACCACAGTCGCCGAATTGGGTGCGAGTGGGGCAAATCCCGTGACAATATTATTCTTCTTTCAGGATTATTTTACTAATATGATCAGACCATCAGCATGTCTAAACTCAACTTCCCATATAGAAAAAATACCAAGCAGGTCATTCTCAAGGAATGAACAGAGGAGGCAGGTAGCAGGTTTGTCAAGGTTCAATTTTCCAGTATTGCCTGCATCGAGCCTCATATAGTAAACTTGATTCTTCTAGCAACTGCTACTGTATAGAAGAAATCTGACAGTTCATTATTGAAAGCTCCCACTAACCTCTAATATGAGGTTATAATCCATCAAATGTGTTGTCCTGGTATTGAATTAGAACTTGCCACCACCATTCTGCGTTCATAGTAGTTTAGTTGAGTTGACCCTTCCTTTCAACAAACCAGTATAATGATATTAAATCACAAATAATCAATTGGGTAGGAAAGTGAGTAGATGATCAGTTAATTATTTGAAAATCTCTATAAAAATTAGTTTGAAAAAATGCCAATTAAAAAACAAACATTGTTTTGTGCTATGTTTCAGATACAAAAGTTTGTGCTCTTTTCTGAGAAATATGAAATACATATATTCCATGATTTTGATTTTAGGTATCTGCATGTACTTTAATTGGAAATATTTTGTGGTATCCAGAACGGTTTCTATTAAAACATGTTCAAACCTTGGAGAAATATATTAATGAAAAAATTGTAGATAATTACAGAGTAAATATTTTACAATATAAAAATCAAATGTTGTCCAAAGAAACTGATGTCTTATGTGCTCAGGTTAGTATATATCGATTTTAATAAAAGGAATTAAAAGGTCTGTTCCAACAGTCGATAACTGATTCAGAACTGTCAGAAATGTTTAACCAACTCTGTGTTACATCGTATTCGCCGAAAGTACATTAACAACTAAACTGGCTGAATAGTTCTGGACGGTTCGGAATCGATTCTTGCAGTTCTTGGAACAAACCCAAATATGTACAAATTGGTAGTACTTAGGATCACTTAAGGGCACCGTATTCTTGAAAGTGTTTTATTTAAATACAAGTAATTTTAGACATTTAAGAATTGAATAATATAGAGTTTAGCTAATAACAGGAATGTTATTTCATGCTACCTGTGAATATTCGAAGGTGCCGAAGTAAAACGAATATGGCTGAAAGCGGTCTAACCAACAAGTTTTTAGGTACAGAAATCTTTCAAAATACGTATTTTTTTAGAATTCAACTGTAGATGTAAATATTGTTATAACATAAACTTATGTATATAAGATTGTTCACTTTTCCTTATATGTATGTGAAAATAATTGTTAAAATGTGGGATTATAATAACAAAATAATGTGTCTTACAAATGCATTTTAAAAGTTATTATTTTATTTGAGGAGAATTTAAATAGTAAAAGTGGAAAAACAAAACATAATTTTATTTTTGATATTACTTTTGCTCTACGTGTTTTATTTTTCTAGATTTCTGTACTTAAAAAACACCACAAATTTGATAATTTTTAGGGCGACTTTAAGAAAAATGCTTACGAAACGGCTTAAGTTTTAAGATACAGAGTATTATAGTTTTTACAAAATATATCATTTAGGAAAATATTTCTGAAAATATTAGAGAAAGACTTATGAAACTTAGGCTAGTGACTTTGCTGTAAAATGATCAAATTTGTGCTGTTTTTAGGTACAAAAATCTGGAAACTAAAACATATAGAACAGAAGTAAAAATAAAATGCTTGATGTTTTGTTTATTCATTGTTACTATTTAAATTTTCCTTAAATAAAATAATAAGTTTTAAAAAGCATTTGTAAGATATACATTATTTTAATATTCTAATCCCACAATTTAACAATTATTTTCACACTTATAAACAAAAGTGAACAATCTTATATACAGAACTAAGTAAGTTTTTGTTATAACAAAATTTACATCTACAGTTAAATTTAAAAAATACGTATTTTCAGAGATTGCTGTATCTAAAAATAGAATTAAATTAGACCGGTTTCTATTTTATGTAGGTATTCGTTTTACTTCGGTACATTTACATATTCACAGGTGGTATGAGATTACATTCCTTAAATGTCTAAAATTATTTATTTTCATAGAAAACACTATTTCAAGAATACGGCGCCCATTGGCAAATATTTGATTGTTTCATATATTTTTATCTGAACTTGTAATTCTATGTAAGGAAAATTAGTTTAAGAGAAGATATTTTTTAGGGTTGCCACTTCTTAGTGGACTTGAAAATAATAACTGAACTAAATACAAGAAATTTGAGAGCAAAACATTTCCAAAGTATTGAACATTTGCTAATTGATGGGTTAACATTGATGCAAAAAATTTCTTGCTTGATTAAATGGACCGTGAATGTGCACACAGAAAAAGGTTTGCCGATAACAAAATCTGTTCTATTGGCTGTCTGCAAATTAACAGAAGTAATGAAGAGCATATGTATTATGTTTAACAAAAATGTAATATCAATGGTTTACATAATTTTATTGATCTGTCAACATTTGTCTCATAAAGCTTTAAGTGTTCTACATAATATTCGAGTAAGTAAAATTGAATCCAATAAAATTTGTTGTTTATACATACGTTACACTTTCGATTCACTTTCTTCATCTATCTAAATTACTTATGACGTCATTACGTCATTTGATCAACTTCATTACACCTTCAACTTAATATTCTATCGTGGGGTCTGTTTGGTCTACAAGACAGTAGTAAAAAGTAAACAGTGCCGATTTTTACTAGACATGCAGGGCACGGTCCAGTCGCTGTCATATCACAACCTAGGCTCAACAAAAGTTTTGTAGTAAAATCAAGTAATCCCAATGGTGATGATTTGGCGGTGACTAGACCGTACCTGGCACTGTTAGGACCAGTTCTATTATTCTAGTATAGTATACAAGGTATTTCATTGGAAAATATACATATGTTAATAGTGTGAATACGGGACATCTATGAGGTAAACCTGTTGTTGACAGGTGTAATCATTGTCATTACCAAGATTCAGGGCGTTTTACCGATTTTAGCTATTTCTTTAATTTGCCATAAAAGGCGAACCACTCTGTATAATCAAATGATTTTTGGTAGAGATACTATTCTTGCTTCCCTTAATCCACTAACGTCATAAGCGAAACAGGTATGTAGGTCTGATAGCATATTTTAATTTTATTTTGTTTATTTAACACCTTGTATGTAGGATTTGGAAAAATCCGTTTACGCTTTTGGATAGAGCAGAAATAGTAGAGTTTATGGTGAATTTGTTGTAATTGCACAATGTATGTATGTGCACAATTAATTCTTATTTTACACATAAGCTACCTTTTCATTTGAAGAGAAAAAAATAATGAATAATAATTTTCCAAATATGTTTGTAGGTTCTGATGGGTCTCTTGGGTGACCTTAAAGGTCACCAGACATTACTCCTATTGATTATTACATATATACAGGGTGAGTCAGTCATAATGTCATTAATTTTAAGAGGAGGTAGGGAATAATGAGTATAATACGAATACGCGATTAAATAAAATCTAAATGCATATTTACGCCGAAAATAAATATGTTCAAATCATTATGTAAACCCCTTTTTCGTTACAGCTCACAGTTCAACTCGCTGTCGACCTGATGCTACTTTGCCAAATTGAAATATTTTTCTAGTACTGACTATTTTAAAATCTCATATTTTTTCTTGCTCAGTTCAGCCAATAATAATTTAAAATGTTAATATCCAATGAAATCAAATAATAGTAATCAAATAATTCTATTAAAAATTGCAAGTAACGCGGTCCGTTCAGGTTTTTCGGTAGAAAATACGGTCCAATCAAGCGATCCCCGTACACCTGCCCATACGTTGACAACAAATCGCCTCTGAAAGCTAAACCGACGACTAGCGTGTGGATATTTGTCCGACCAAATGTGGCTGTTATGACTGCAAAGAAATTAGCTTGGTCACAGTTTAAAAAATATTTTACATTGAAATTACAAAACTCCAACATATCTAATAATAAATCGAGTAATAAACCATTTAGGTACATTACATAAAAAGCATACCCAATGGGTAAATTATTAAGAGAAGATGAAAAGCGTTTTGTGTTTAAATACTAAGTAATAAAAAACTTTCGTGTCGGCAAAAAAAACTGTCCAAAACCGAAACGGCACGCCTCTGATCTGATGCTCATAAAAGTTATTGAGAGCGAATCTTGACCTACCTTATTATAAGGTCAATAACCTAGTTAGGTACCTAGTTTTTGTACTGTTATTTAACGACAAGGAGTAAAGCTAACTTTTTTATCTAGATGCATGAATGAATTTTCCTTAAATATTAATAATAAAAACAAATTTAGATAATAAATAAATATTTTCGAATGTTAGGTTATTACAGTTTAATAATTTTGATATTACGTTTTCACTACGTTTTACAATTGAATATAAATTTTTAGTATTACTCGTCTAGCATCTACATTTCTAGCCTAGAAATTTATTAAGTAGTATGGTACTAACCTGTTTAAAATGCCAGTTCTAGTAAAGTTGCACTCATCCATCCATAGCACTTTATTAATAAAATTAGGGTCAGCCAATTGCAAAATTCAAGACGGCTGGGGAAATCAGTGAGTTTTTACGTAATATTCTGCATACCTTGCTTAGGGATATCTCCAATCTCCTTGTAATGGATCGTATAGAAATAGTAGACTGCTCCTCAACTAAGTTTAAAACAGCTTCTATAACATTTACCATTTTGCAGATGTCCAGCAAGTTCCCGACGCGGTTTCACAGAACCCGTATCGCAATGGCATTGAAGCACTTGTACACTGTTAGGGAAACGTCTCCGATATTCAGCAGCTGCGGCATGCATTTCGTAAACATTCTCCGTATAAAACTACCATTTCCGCATATTCGAAATTTGTAAAATTAGACATTGTGAATTTACAACCAATACACGAGACCGAAATAAATAAACTACTACTTGTATTCTCTCCATCCCCTCTCCAAATGTGTGGTGTGATCTCCAAATTTGGGGGTAAAGAAATGCGGGAAATGCAGAAAGTGCGAATAAATGGTGGTAAATTTAAATAACACGCTGAAGTGTTAAACGATATTATGTATGTAAACATGATGTGGCAACGATGTTTCTTCCGGCATTCGATTGTCGTATGGCTGCGTCATCAGAAAGTTGGTAGCGTACCAGGAGCGTCGTGTTACCGAATTTTATAGGGTGATTTGTTTATTTTTTGAAAGTTCAAGTAAAAATTTTTTTTATCGATTTCCTGCCTTTATTAGGCCTTTCGAATACGTGGTTAAAATTAATGACATTATGACTGACTCACCCTGTATACGTAGTACTGTTTTATTTTTCTCTTTAAATAAATTTATTAGATGATTATTGACCGAATTAGACAATTTATAAAAACCATTAAAATTTACAACAAAATTATGAATTTTTATTAGTATTATTATTTCCTACACATAAAATACTTATTACCTCGCACTAAAAATTGACAACTATTTCAAATTTGACAAAAAAGTTTGAATTTTCTGTTATTTACTGTAAGATTTAATCAATATTCAAAGCTTGATTTCATATACCTTCTATTTTAAATAGTCCCACAGCTAATGATCAACAAGAGTAAGTCTGGTGACCTTAGAAGACCACTCACAGACATCCCAACCTACGCACATGTTAGAAAAATTGTCGCTCAAAATGTTTTTCCTCCAAATGGAAAGGTAGCCTTACATATAAAATAAGAATTAACTGTGAATTTGATAATAAAAGCAGGTTTACTAGTTTTTACTTGAAGAATCCTGTCAGACAAATATTTGATCGAACATTCAAACATGAAGACTTAGATAAATGCCTGAATAGATTTTTTCATTTTACGACCAATACATTGTACTTCGCACCACTGCTTTTCCTGCTACAGCGGTGAGCGAGAGTGATCTAACTTACAAAATTTATGTAAACTTTACTTATGTTTGTCTTATATAGTGTTTCCCTGATTTAGGTTTTATATTTTCATAATTTCCATCATGTTAATCCCATGATTTATTTTATGCCAAATGAAGTCCATTTTCACTGCATGATACAGAATAGAAAATTTTGAATGTCATTTTAACAAATCATATTTAAGATTGTATACATTTATTTATTTAGGTATGTATATTTTAGAAGCAGTTTACTCAAGAAAAATCATATAAGGAACATCAGTTAGATGTCTTATCATCATTAAATGTATGCGAGCAAGCATTGAGAGGTAAATAAATTAATATTGTGATACAATAAATACCTTATTATTTATGTTTTTTGTTTCAGGACCTAACAGTAATGAAACTTTGTTATTTGTAAATTTATCTCTGTCAGCCAGTGGTTTAAGTGCTTCAAACCTGGGGGAAATAAGATCTACTTTAAATAAACTAGATTTAATGATAAATTTCACGACATTGTTGAAAGATATTTCTGACTGCTCATTCTTATATTGGCATCAAAATTACATAGTGCCAGTTTATTTTTCAAAAGTTCTAAGTTCAAAATTAGATTTATCGAGATATCAGGTGAGATATACTTTTATATTATATAATAAAAGAGTAAGTATGTACCTATTAACTTATTTCATGGCAGAATATTTACTGAAAATAATTTTGAATGACATTTGATAATATTGTTCATCTATTCTTTTAAATGTGTTAACTCTCCTACGAAAATAAAACATTAATTTGTGAAATATCTCTGGGTCGATAGTTAATATACCGATAGCGGGTCTGTCCCCACAGAGCCTAGCCTGAGAGCAATTAGGGCAGGTATAAGAATCCCGGCTAATGCTTGGGATGTGCACTTTAATTCTATTTCTGGCAGCGACCAGTTACCGAAGTCAGGGCAGAACAACCCGGAAAATCACTATAATTATATCAAATGATAATGATAGTGATAAGAAAAAGAATAATCATAAGAATAACAATAATAATAATAATATTTATTAAGATAACAAAAAGACCCATTTAAAGCATAATATAATATTTCGATTACATACATACATGCTTATTGCTTATATTTATACGCTTACATACTGTTAGTCTACATTTACATAGGTATTAATCAAACTTTTACACCAATGAAACCGATTATACAAGTGACATTTTATTTTCAAGAAGCCAATAAAATAAGGTTTTTTTACATGATCGGTAAAGCCTTTGTTTCAAATGTTGTAGTAAAATATTATATAGTTTGAATCCAATGTATGAAAACACTGTCCTAACGTTTTTGCCATTTTTGGTAAAGAAATTAGATTTTCTTGCCTGGTACTGTAAATATTTGAATTTGGTTGATAGAATAATTTTTTCTTTGACATGTGGACTAAGGTATTGTAGTAATACAATGTTACATTTATTTTGCAAAAAGAAAGAATAATAATTTTGTTAATAGTTATATGAATTTAATGAATTAATATTGGTTTCTGTTAGGGGCACTAAGTAATTTCACTACATATATGTTATATTAATAATATTATTATTGAGAACAACAGGAAATTATAAAATTACTAAACCTGATTTTCCAAGAGTTGTGATTACACAAAAAATGGAATTGTAACTGGTGTAGAAAAAAATATATCTAGGACGCAAAAAAGAGATATGTAGGTATAAATATATATATATATATATATATATATATATATTGTTCTGGAATGTACTTACAAGCCACCCAAATTAAAATAAAAATGGTACATCCAAGTAAAATTTACACAAAACCAACATCGTAGCGATACGATGACAAATGTCAAAAATAATTTTAAATAACGAAATTCTCTACACAGAAAGGCTTAAAACTGTACAATAGAGATGTACTAAGCTAATTTGTTATGGAAATTTAATATACAGGGTTAACTATGACTAAGTACAAAAATTTTAACCACGTGCTCAGGGTGGCCTAAAAGACAATAAAACATTTATTTCGGATTTGTAGCTAGATGTTTAAAAAATGGGGCAAACCCTCTTTTCCTACGGAGAGTCGGCGCCTATGTCATCAGTCATCGTCCAAGATGGCTACATATGTCAACTAGGCATATGTTCCGTGCAACTAGGTACCATGCGGTCGTTTCACAACGCTCCAACGCTGTCGAATGTAGAAACAACGAAAGTAAACATTTTTATTAATAATAATACCTAAGTACCTGATAGATAACAGTTAATCTGGTTAGCTGCAGTATTTTGCATTCGTTTTCGTTCCTTCGTTCCAAACTGCCAAAACTTCATTTTCACTCATTACAGGTCCGTCAGAATTACTCGCCACAAAACACACACTTCGCGTAGATGCAGTTAATAAAATTGCCCATTTATTTTAAGAAAATTGATTGTGAAAGAAATACTAACAGAAAACTTCGAATACACCCGTGACAGTTTTTAATTTATAAAATTTTGTCCGATAACGGTCACTCCACTGCATTGCTCTCAACTCTAGGAAATATCTCCACGTACGTTTAAAGAAAATTGTGGAAAACTACACATGTCCCAATATATCGCAACTATCCATTATTTAATGAATAAAACGTTTAAAACTGAAACTGTCAGTAAAAACGGAAAACTAAAATTACATTGTCAACGCTACCGTTCAGTCTTCGGTCCGCCTACACCGAGAACTTAATATTCTTCAGATAAATATTCTTATGGCAATCAATACAATCAATATTATCTTCTTTTATGTACGATCGTGGGTTTCTTCATTCTAGTATTGTTTTGACACTTCCTCCGTGACATGGGGTTACACGCACATTGCACTTGTCAGTCGATATAAACCTATACTGTGTTGTTGGTTGCATTGTGTCTAATACTCTACAAATGTCAAACAGCAGTAGTGGTCAGAAAAGTAATATTACAGAGCACTGTGAACGCCTCAAATTTAAAATAATAATACTACAATATTATTATATGCAAACATGGTCGATTATTGTGTGGGCAATTATTTTGTTAATAAAAATTTCTTAGTAAGTAGGCATAAATATATGTTTTGTAAAATGTAGATCAGAAAGAATGTAAGAAGAAGAAGAAGAGATGTGTCAGAGTTGAGTTGTTGTCGTAAAGACAGTAAGTGCGAAATAAAGAAAGTAGTAAAACGTTAGTGGGTATTTATTTAATTAACAAAGAAAATATTACCCTAACAATTGTTAATATCGTTACTATTATTAGTTTTCAGTATTTGCTTTTCGCACATTCAAATTCGTAATTGCGGAAATTACGGATATGGTACTAATTTATGGGATGTGCGACGAAAGTGCATATCGTGCAGCAGTAGAATAGCAGACGTTTTCAAAATAGAATATGCCAAATCCTCGTACATTTGTACGAATTGTACAACGTCCACGAATGTTGTTTTACACGTGCTGGAGTTTTAAATACGTATGTACCTAACTTGAAAATAAAAAAGAACCAATTTCATACTTTTTAAAATTCTATGAAACTTCTTTTTTACTTAGTGACAAAAATAAAGCATTTTTAAACTAAAATAGATATACCTACAGAAAAAGTATTTTTATTTATGAAATGGTCGAGGAAACCAAGACGTCCCAGCAAGTATAACAATTTTTACAACGACAAGTTATAATGTAAACAAGTTAGAAAACAGAAAATAATTAAACTTTCTTGAAATCTCCAAATATCAGTCCTGGAAGTATCAGTAAGGTAGGTTTTACTCTCAGTGCTAGGTACCATATCGTGTTTCTCATTAAATAATCTAGTATTTTGTAAATAAAACTTTCTTTAAAAGCGCCGTAAATCGTTACACGTGGCAACGCGGTGCCCTGTCACTACCTTTGACAACTTTCACTTTGGCAGAACACACCTAACCTCGAAGCTGACAGGCGGCATAGTCGCCGAGAAATTAGGGGTTAATAAGGTTTTGAAAAAATTTTTTTTTCGCTTTATAAATAAGTTTGGAATTTTTTTGAAGGGTGATACCGTTAATTCTGATTTTTTCCTATCCTCTTAAAATATTCGTACTAAGTCATAGTTAACCCTGTATAAACATGCAAAACGTAAATAAAAATCTAAAATGTCAAAATTTTGAACGTAACGTAATGAAATTGCTTATTTGAATATAAAAAGGATATTTGTGTAAAGTAAATTTATTTCTTGTAACTAGACTCTAGGCTGAGTTTTTCTCACATCTACAGTTTCAAGTTTGGTAGAAATTTGTGGGACAAATTGTTGAAATAATTTTCTGAATTTGATAGCTCGAAAGCAAATTTCAAATTTCGTTTTTCAAAAAAAAAGTAATACTCTTGTGAATATGCTCAGGAAGACTCATTTAAGTTCTAGTTTATCCTTTTGAATACATTGGTTCAATTTGTAAGTTTAATATCTGAAAAACATAAAATGTTAAAAAAATGTTTGACGTTAGAATTTAAATGTAAGAATTTAAGTTAAAAACCTATGTAAATAGAGATAAGAATATAGCAGAGACTTCTATAAGTGTGAAAAGAACAATTTTAGTGTAGTTTTAGGACATAAAAGTGAACTATTTAGTTTTAAGGACAAAAATGTGTAAAACGGGCACATAGTTAAAAAGTGAACGATATGGCCACTTAGGCATATCAAAATAATCAGAAAGACATGAGAAAAAAGACTACAGTGTTAGATTTAAGTTTTATTTTAGTATAAGGACACAAATTTCAAAAATTAAAATCAAAAATTCTGTTGCTAGGAAAACATGTCAAACTTTCAATTGTTTTGAGAAATACTATAAATAGTCAGACCCAGATCTGACATGAGCTCTGTTCAATTTATAAAGCCAAACAGGTAACATCTCCTGTCAAAACCAAAACAATTGAATAACTCGTTTCCACAACAAAGTAATTAGTGAATCTTGTAGAAGTCAAAAATTATAATTTTATAGTAAAAATATAAAGTGCAAGAAGGCAAGTAAGGTCAAAGTGTTAATTGGAAAAAGTTCACAGTAATAAAACAAATTTTTATAAAAATAAAAAAGTAACCTAACCTCACTAGTCAACGTATGACAAAGGGGTAAATATAAAGTGTAGTGCTTCGAAATCAGTACGAGCACCTAGATCAGCATTGCAGTTCCATCAACAGTGGAAAATTAAAGAAAACGACGAAGGGAAGGTCATCCAACGCTGGAAATCATCTCTGAAAACCATCGACCAAGAAATGAGGATCGCATAAACATCCAGGAACTACAAAGCATAAAAAAAATAACGTTAGAAAATTTTTATTAGTTAGTGTAAGAAAACAACAATTTATCTGAATCAAGGAACGTTGTATATATGTAAATCTTTGGATATTCTTTGTGAAAACGTGTCCATTGTAGGTAAATTCGTTAAATGTCATTTCTGTAATTATGTATTAAGATTGTTGGCATTGGTTAAAAAATTGCAATACATAAAATTCCACTAGATAAACATTTCTCATTTAAAATCTCAATAGATAAAATAGAACTATCTCGTTTAATAAATAGTTACAAGAGAAATAAAATAGAAAACTGCAGAAAATTCAAATCTTATTAAAAAAATCAAAATTAAATAATAATATCAGAAAAAAGTAAACGATATTGGACCACAAGTTTCGTTTTTTGAACTTGCTAACTCAGGTGAGAGTGTTTAGCCTGGATATAGAAATATAGAGTAAGTATAGAGATAATTTTTATTTACAAGAAAAATCAAAAGGAGATTTTTTTTTATAACATTTATTGGCGCTCAACAAAAATTTTTTTTTATTCACATACTAATTTACATAATAATACATTACAAATACATATCATTGGACAAAAAAGTAAATTTCTCTGTATCAACACATATTAATTGGTGTCCCAACGTGAGAGGCGAACGTAGTAGTAACTTGCATTTCAGTACATAACAATTTAGCCTGTTAGCGTAATACAAGTTGTGTGAAAATTGTGGTCTAAAACAAAGAATAAAAAAAATTAAAAAAATAGTAAAATAAAGGTAAATAATTTAAATAAGGGTAATAAAATCAGGTAAGACATAATGGATTTAAGATCAGGAAATACAACAGGACAACCAAGTGTGGGAGAAATGTCGGATACTGAAAGGGACACGACAAGCGAAAGAACACAAACCAGCATGGGAAGTCTCAACATAATATTGCAGAAAATCGTAGAAATGAATGCGAGATTGGAGAAAAATCTAAATGAGAAAGTTGAAGAAAGAAATAAAATTATAGAAGAAAAAGTCAAGATCATGGATCAGAAAGCTGCACAAAGGAATAAAAGTATAGAAGAAAAAGTCAAGATCATGGATGAAAAAGCTGAAGAAAGGAACAAGATTATGGAAGAAAAAGCTGAAGAAAGGGCTAAGAAGCTAGAAGAGAAAACCAGGAAATGGAATGAAGATTTGAAGGAAGAAATAAAAAGAAATACCCAGGAGTTGGAAAAGAAATGGGAAAATTCATTAAAGACATTAGAAAGTAAACAACAAGAATTAGAAGAAGACCAGGGCAAAAATAAATTTCTTGGAAAATGATATACAGGATGTAAGGAGAAAAGTGGAAACACATCAATCACAAGTAGAAGAAAAGATAAAGAAGATAGAACAAAATACAAGAAAAGAAGGAACTCCGATAATTATAAATCAAAGTATGTTACAAAATACAGAAGACTTAAAATTCTATGGAGACAGCAAAATACATCCCATCGTCTTCATGAAACGCCTAAAAGACCGAACAAGAGATATGGGAAGCGAATGCAAAATTGTCATTCGCAATGCATTGAAAGGAAATGCCGAGAATTGGTATGGTCTAGTTGAAGAACAATTAGAAACGATTGAAGAATTTGAAGGCATGTTTCTGGACTATATTTGGGGAGACATAGTGCAAGGACGAGTGCGTGAAAATCTATACACTGGTCTATATGACGAAAATAGGGGAATGACCAGAGAAGGATATGCGATGAGAAAGATAATTATGGCTAAATATTTGGAGCCTAGAATGGAGGAAAGGGGCATCATAAAATACATTGCTCGACATTATGAGGAAAGTATACGAGACGTCATTGCAATAAATGAGATTTGTACCGTAAACAGATTACTACAATATCTGAAGCGAGTGGATGAAATCAAGCCAAAGAAACGTGGAATTTTCACAAGAAATAATAGTGTACAATAACAAAACAGAAGGGATTTTCAAGGTAATTCAAAAGAAAAAGAAGATAGATGGAAAGATGGGAGTAACCAGAAAAATAAAGAAACGAGCAAAATAGAAAAAGAACAGAAGAGAAAGAGAAAGAAGATTTAAGCCATGGATTTGGAGAAAGGCAACAACGGGGAATGAAAAATGGAACTGATACCGAAAGAAGACAAACATGGAACAACAACGTAAGATCGGAACAAGAACACATGAACCAGATCAAAGTACAAACAGAGGTGTACGAGTCTAAAAATCGGCAGGACTTTTAGATAAGTGCAAACCGGACGGATACTTGAGAAATGGATACATGCACCCGAAAGAATTTATAACGATAGAGGATAACGAATCAAACAATAAAGAAAACAATTTACCATACATCAAAATAAAAATTGAGGACTTAAATTTAATAGCATTAGTCGACACAGGATCGCAAATTTCGATGATAAAAGAAGATATAGTGGAAAAAAATTCAACAATATTCAAAAATAATATAATGAAAATAAAGAAAATCAAATTATTAGCTGCAAATAATAAGAAATTGGATGAGCTGAACAAAGTAGCAAGTGTGGAAATTCTGGTGAAAGAATCCATGTTTCCAGCAAATTTGATTGTTGTACCAAACATGTGTGTGGATGTTATACTTGGGGAAGATATTTTAAGTGGCGAAAATGCCAAAATTGACCTCGAAAAGAGGAAAATTAAAATAAATAAAGAAGAAATAGAATTTGAAAAAATTGAGGAGGAAAGCCAAGAGAGCACTCCGATAATTTATAATGTTTCAAAGGTAGAAGATAGTAGCCAGGAAGCACTATCAGAAGAAGAAATAAATTGCTCTCTCCAGTATAAACAAGATTTACAAGATGTTTTGGTACGCAACAAAGAGTTGGTAAATTATGAAACTCGAGTAGCAAAGAACTACGTACATCGACTACAAATAGAGCAGGACAAGCCATTCATTTGTAAAAGATATCCAGTCCCAAAATGGAAAGGGATGGAATCATCGAAAAAGCAAGAACCAGCTATATAAATCCACTAGTCACCGTAGTAAAAAAGGATGGATCCATAAGATTGTCTGGATGCAAGAAAAATAAATGAAATTACAAGCAAGCATGATAGTCCTAAAAATATTGATGTATTGATTACAAAAGTAAAGAAAAATAGCATCTTTACAAAGTTAGATCTAAAAAATTATTTTTGGTTGATACCACTACATCCTGAATCAAGGAAATATTGTGGATTCAGCGTAGACGGGATAGTCTACCAATTCAAAACAGTATACTTCGGTTTGCACAACAGTACAGCCACACTCATGTGTGCAATGTCACCAGTATTGGATAAATTTAGCAATTTTTGTATTTATTACGTAGGCGATATATTGATATTTTCCGAAAATATGGAACAACCCTTAAAACAAATAGAAATAATTCTTGAAAAACTAAAAGAAGCTGAACTCAAGTTAAATTTAAAAAGGTATAAGAGAAAAGAAAAAATTAAGAAAAAAGTGAAATTCAAGGTAGGAGACTTGGTGGTCGAAAAAAGTCTTAGGGTTACGGTCAAGGAGAAAGGAATCTGTGCCAAATTCACTTTACCATACAAAGGACCATGGAAAATAACAAAAGAAATAGGAAAAAATACATATGAGATATTTGAACCAGAAACTGGTATACCAAAAGGAAAGTACCATGTGGAAATCCTATACCCTTATTTAAAATAATAAACCAAAACACGCAAAACATTCCAAAACTTGGAATATATATTTTTTTGATTGCTAAAAAATTTTTTTTATATCACAAAATTTTCACACAAGTCAAAAAAAGGTGGGAGTTATGTTCTGGAATGTACTTACAAGCCACCCAAATTAAAATAAAAATGGTACATCCAAGTAAAATTTACACAAAACCAACATCGTAGCGATACGATGACAAATGTCAAAAATAATTTGAAATAAAGAAATTCTCTGCACAGAAAGGCTTAAAAATGTACAAGAGAGATGTAAGCTAATTTGTTATGGAAATTTAATATATAAACATGCAAAACGTAAATAAAAATCTAAAATGTCAAAATTTTGAACGTAACGTAATGAAATTACTTACTTGAATATAAAAAGGATATTTGTGTAAAGTAAATTTATTTCTTGTAACTAGACTCTAGGCTGAGTTCTCTCACATCTACGGTTTCAAGTTTGGTAGAAATTTGTGGGACAAATCGTTGAAATAATTTTCTGAATTTGACAGCTCGAAAGCAAATTTCAAATTTCGTTTTTTTTTTAAAAAAAGTAATACTCTTGTAAATATGCTCAGGAAGACTCATTTAAGTTCTAGTTTATCCTTTTGAATACATTGGTTCAATTTGTGAGTTTAATATCTGAAAAACATAAAATGTTAAAAAAATGTTTGAAGTTGGAATTTAAGAAGAAGAATTTAAGTTAAAAACCTATGTAAATAGAGATAAGAATATAGCAGAGACTTGTATAAGTGTGAAAAGAACAATTTTAGTGTAGTTTTAGGACATAAAAAGTGAACTATTTAGAATTAAGGACAAAAATGTGTAAAACGGACACATAGTTAAAAAGTGAACGATATGGCCACTTAGGCATATCAAAATAATCAGAAAGACATGAGAAAAAAGACTACAGTGTTAGATTTAAGTTTTATTTTAGTATAAGGACACAAATTTCAAAAATTAAAATAAAAAATTCTGTTGCTAGGAAAACATGTCAAACTTTCAATTGTTTTGAGAAATACTATAAATAGTCAGACCCAGATCTGACATGAGCTCTCTTCAATTTATAAAGCCAAACAGGTAACATCTCCTGTCAAAACCAAAACAATTGAATAACTCGTTTCCACAACAAAGTAATTAGTGAATCTTATAGCAATCAAGCGGACAAAACAAAGTTAACCTACTAAACTAAATACTTGGCCACTATTACTAAAAATAGAAACAACAAACGTTGACGGTGGGGCTTCTCTCCAGGGGTTGCACGGCTGGGCAGCGGGGCTTGCGAAACGGCTAGCTGTAAGAAAATGTATCGTTAGTTACGACCCACGTTTCAACTCATACGGACGGATTAGGAAGAACATCTTATGAACCGAACGCGTGATGAGGTGAGGTACGCCGGATAAGGGCAACAGCGTCTCTACCTTGTCGTAGTACGGGCGGTAATCTGAAAAGCAAGATGGTTAAGTGCCTGCAAAGGAAGGTATGATTAGCTACGACCCACGTTTCAACTCATACAGACGGATTGGTAACAACATCCTATGAGCCGAACGTGTGGTTAGGTAAAGCACGCCGGATAAGGGCAACAGCGCCTCTACCCTGTCGTAGTACAGACGGAAAGCTGAAAAGTAAGGTATGATTAGCACAAAGTTAACAGTGGCCAAGTCTTCTCTAACCTTCTACTTACTTCCTCTGCTTGCGGACAGGCACGTCGGTACACCTTGAGCGGCGGAACGGTACTGACTCTAGCAACGGCGGTAGTTACCTCGTCAAGCCCTCGTGTGGCTTGCCGGATATGCACAGTAAGCGTGTGCGCAATTTACTTACTATCCTTAGTTGACGGTGCTGGACTGGACTTCTGGCGGTGCTGGACTGGACTGCTGCTGGTGCTGGACTGAACTCCTGGCGGTGCTGGACTGAACTTCTGACGGTGCTGAACTGGACTGCTGCTGGTGCTGGCTGGTCTGGAACTGACTCTGCGGCTTCAACGATGGAACACTCCTAGGCAGTAGGCGGCTTCTCTGGCGGGCTGGACAGGCAGGACTCCCCTCGTGGACGGCTAGCCAGGAACTGAATGGTCTCCTGGTCAAGTGGAAGCCCTCGATGATGGTACCAAGTTGGCGGCTGCGCAGTGGTCTTTGGGCTAGACTCTGAAAATCTTACCAAAAGCGGCTACGGCTAGTGGTCTCGGACAGCTCCTCAGCTACTGGGGTAGACAGGCAGTACTGCTCTCGTGGACGGCTGGCCAGGAACTGAAGTGCCTCCTCGGAGTTTGAAAGCCCTCAGTGCTGGTCACGGGTTGGCGGCTGCGCAGTGGTCCTCAGACGAGACTTGTAAAAATCTTACCAAGCAGCTACGGCTAGTGGTCCTGGCAGAATTTTTCTAAGTTCCTTAGAAAAATCACGAACAGCTCCTCTGATGCGGAAGTGGTGGACAGACAGGACTGCTCTCGACGACGACGGGCCAGGAACTGAATCGTCTACTCGCTGCTTGAACGGCTTCGGTGCTGTAAACAGATCGGCGGCTAATCAGCGAAAAATTCGAGGCTCGCGTGGCAGCGGGTGGGCCACGCGGCAGGTCCGTACGCTTGGGCGGTCGGGACAGGACTCGCCGGCCAGTGCGCTGCGACGGGCTTGGTCTCGATGCGGACGGCAGCGGGTGTGCGCGGTAGCGTTCGGTAAATTAAACATATTTCGGCGGTCGGTAATAATTTTATTAATACTATTTAGAAATGAAAATTTTACTTCATTACAATTTAAAAAAACAGCGTCGACGTAAAATAATATTTCGAATCTGTTAAAAAACACATACTTTTATCATTTTCCGTTGGGGGGTTACTGATCAAAAACTGAAAAAATAATTTGTAGCAATGAGATGCTGCCACCACGTGGTCGCTTATTTACATAATAGAAAATAATGAAAATATGCGGGTTTTTAAATAAATTATAAATATTATTTTACATCGACGCTATTTTTTGAAATTTTGGAAAAGTGTATTTTTTTAAATGGTTTTTCAAAGAACTATGAAATAAAAGTTCTTAATAAACATAAAGAATGAGAACCGATTGCTTAGGTCGCCGTGCTTCACGCAGTAAAATGATCAAATTTCTATTGTATACAGCTATCAAAATTTCAAAAAATAAAACAGAACAAAAGTAAGCGTAAATATAAAACTGTTGATGTTCTGTTTATTCCTTGTAACTATTTAAATTTTTCTCAAATAAAATAATAATTTTTAAAAATTGTTTATAATATATACATGCATTTGTAGTTATCCTAATGTAATGAAGCACTGTAATACTTTATTATACAATTTATTGTTCAAATTGCAATTAAATATATAACTCAACTGGCAAGCATCTCACTCTAACAAATAACCAAATAGGAATGAATATCTACCCTAAAACCAACACTTTCGCCAAGAATAACAGTTTACACACTTATATCGTTATTTGTGGGTCTGGCTCGGTCGCCTAGGCGGCTGGACCCTTTGCCTGTCATCAGGTGATAAGTACTCTCTTAACACTAACTCCACATTTTAATAATTGCTAGCAAGGTATAGGAAGATTGCTGCTGCACACCCCAGTATTATGAAAATTGAATCATGTCGTTATTTGATGTTGAAAGTTTCATCAAAGAATTTTTTTAAATTCTATAAATTTTTAGGGTTTTTAGAGATTGGTTCGGGTTCTTTAAACACTGTATTTTTTCATTAATTAGTGTTCTAATAGGCCCTTGTTAAAAGTTCCATCAATTTGTCTTTTAAATTCCATTGATTTTGAAGATTTTTAGAGATTATTCGATTTTTAAATCCCTGTATTTTTTTTGATAATTAATGTTTTGATAGACCTTTGTTAAAAGTTTCTTCAAATTTTTTTTTAAATGGTATGAATTTTGAGTTTTTAAAGAATATTTCGATTTTTTAAACAACCTGTAATTTTTCGTCAGTTATTGTTCTAATAGACCCAAGAGAACGCGAAAAGACCATTACCAAAATACCCGGCTATCGCGGACTTGACCTTTCTCTCAGACCTACGGCCCTCGAGCCACGCTTCACGTAACATAAGCTTGCTTCAGGTGGACAGTAAATCTGTTATCATCTAGTACAACATAAATAATAATTTTTACAATTACATGGCTAATGAATCAACTTAAATTATTATCTTTATCATAGTCATGATCATTAGAAAAACAAGACGACCACGAGCGACACCGCTCAAGGTGTCCTTTCTATAAATAAATGCGAAAAGTGCAGTAAAAACGTAGTGAAGAATTATGTTGTGCTATAAATGTTCAAGCATATTTCATAATAATTAATAATGGTGAAAAATTTTAACATTATTAGTGGCTCAGAAATAATTTGTTGTGAGACAGAAGAAATGATTAACGATGCCGATGGTTTCTTTGATGTTCTAGAAGAAAAATTGGTTTATAATAGACATTAATATATTTAAATATATTGTTAATCAAAAAGATAGTCTAATTAAAGTTAAATGATAAAATCATCCTTCTTAATAATCATATTGATGTGCTGAATAAATATAATTGTTCACGAAAGAGTAAAACAAATGGAATTTAATAATCACAACGGCGACCTAAGGTTTTCTTACCTTTTTCTTTCCTCAGGGCGCTGACACGCTTTTCTCATACGAATGGTAGGTTGTCAGGGGGTTGTGCACAAGGTGTTTTTTGTGGGAGTCACAGCACGTTTTGTTTCGAATCACACTCTCTGGCAAACTCAGACAGACTGGCGCGCACTTGTTCTGGCCCTCTTTCGGCAGGTTTTTTCCCCACACTTTTTTTTGGAAGCAAACCTTAGGTGGGTTCACGCGACCCGCGAAAATTTAAATTAATTTATAATACAAACGCGAACATTCCGCCCACCAAAAAAAGGACATTTTTTTTTTTAAATATATATACATTGCATTCACACGACGACTATAACTACAAAGGTTTTACATACGACAATTATTGTGAAGGAAGAGGGCATAGTTTTACGAGAGGTCGGTCTATAAGACCCTTAGTAGTTTGTATTTGGGCGACACGGGGCGTGTCATCACGACCGCGATACAAATGGACAATGCGTCCCAAAGTCCAATGCAACGGCACCGTTGATTCATCTTTTATTAAAACGAGAGTCCCCGTGGCTGGACATGATGTCGGGGTAGTCCACTTGCTGCGCTGTTGAAGTGTATGAAGATACTCTTCACGCCATCTACGCCAAAAATCCTGATGGAATCTCTGGAGTAATTGCCAGCGCGTGAGTCTATTCAGTTTCACGGAGGTAAGATCCCTTTCAGGAGGCGCACACAGGGGTTCCAAAGTAAGAAAATGGCCCGGTGTGAGTGCAGCTAAATCATTGGGGTCAGAACTCATACTACACAAAGGGCGTGAATTTAACACGGCCTCAATCTGAGCAAGAATGGTTGATAGTTCTTCAAATGTTAGGATTTGATCACCGACGACCCGACGAAGGTGGGTTTTCACAGATTTTACTCCAGCCTCCCAGAGGCCTCCAAAGTGGGGAGAAGAGGGAGGATTGAAATGCCATTTTACACCCAAAGCTTCCGTAGCTTGTTGCATATAAGAAAGAAGTAACTTATTTGCGCCCACAAAGTTAGTGCCACAGTCACTGTAAATATCTCCGCATCGACCTCGTCTGGCAATAAATCGACGCAATGCGGCTAGAAACGCATCCGAAGATAGGTCTGACACCAACTCAAGGTGGATGGCCTTGATGGCGAAACACACAAATACACAGATGTAGGCTTTCGTCTTCTTGACACCACGGAATTTACCCAAAGTAACATACACGGGACCGGCAAAATCAACACCACAATGGGAAAAAGGTTTAACTTGTGACACTCTCGCTGGAGGCAAATCACCCATGAAGGGGGTTACAACAGAGGGTTTCACCCGGAAACATCGGTTACACTTGGACAATACATGATGGATAGCCCGTCGGGGTGATAAGATCCAGAACTGTTGGGATATTAAACATTGAAGGGTGCGAGGACCGGCGTGTAAGTTTGTTCGATGGAAGTGAAGGATAATCAACTCGGTGAGTCGGTGAGAACGAGGCAACGACATTGGATGTTTTGCGTCGAATGGAAGGGAGGAGTGACGCAGACGTCCCCCAACTCGAATCACATCATTTGAGTCTATGAAGGGTGCTAATTTTCGTATAAGTTTTGACACTAAGTTACCACCCTTGATGGCGATGTATTCGCGTTTGAAGATCTCCTTTTGAACAACTTGAACAATAACCATTAATGCCTGGTACAATTCTACATCGTTAAACGTCCCGTTTTCACTGGGTCGTTTTTGGAGATGACTAATAAATCGTTGACAATACGCCACAATCCGTTGAATTTTAGCCAAAGAGGAAAATTTCTCCAACAACTGATTTACCCAAGCAGAGGGTTCGATAGAAGTAAAAAAAGTTACTTTACGTTCTTCGCAGGCAATTTCTTCTGAAGAATTGTCTTTTGGAAGTGAAAATGTCTCGGAGGGTAGAACATCAGACGAACTTGATAGCCACTTGGGACCCGCCCACCATAGCGGGTGTGAGATGAGTTTTCTCGGTAACAATCCACGGGATCCACAATCAGCAGGGTTGCCAGACCCGGAAATGTGATGCCAAAGATTGGGTGCAACCTTTTCCTGAATGTGACTGACACGGTTGGCCACAAACGTTTTCCAACGATGGGGAGAGGAACGTATCCAAGACAAAGCTACCATGGAATCCGACCAAGCGTATATCTCATCTATGGAAAGTTGCTGAGAATACACTCGAACAACAAAATTCAAAAGATCTGAAAGTAAGACGGCGGCACATAGCTCCAGACGTGGGATAGACACCCTCTTTAATGGAGCCACTTTGGACTTGGCACACACAAAGGTAACGACAGGACTGTCATTAACCGAAGATATTTGACGTAAGTACACCACAGCTGAGAAGGCAATATTAGAAGCATCACAAAACCCATGCAGTTCAGTTCGGATCACATTATTCATGACAATTCGACGAGGTATGGTAATGGTAGACAAACACCATACTTCAGACTTGTAGGTAGACCATTGGGTAAGTAGTTCTAAAGGAGGAGGGTCATCCCATCCAATGCCTTGGCTCCACAAACATTGTATCAAATATTTAGCAAAAAGAGTCAATGGGGATAGGAAACCCAATGGATCGTAGATACGCGCGACCTCTGACAGTATATTTCTTTTGTACACGGACGATCAATACACTCGACTCTATAAGAAAAAGAATCTGTGATCGGACACCATTGCAATCCCAACACCTTCATGGCTGGGGATTCCTTGTCCAATGACTGGGGTTGTTGATGTGAAAGTGGAACAGATGAGAGTAAGGCTGGACAATTGCTGGCCCACTTGCGTAACTCAAATCCCGCACTACCTAACAACGAAATGAGTTGTTGTTGTAACTCACATGCTTCCTTTTCAGTATTGGCACCATCCAAGATATCATCCACGTAGATGTTAGAACTTAGAGCTTTAGCTGCTAATGGATATTTATCACCTTCATCCTGGGCCAATTGTTGTAGACAACGAATTGCTAAAAAGGGACTTGAGGATACCCCGTATGTCACGGTACGAAGACGATATTCTTCGATGGGATCTGACTTGGAAAATCTCCACAGGATTTTTTGATATCGCTGTTGGGAATCCACCACTAAGATTTGACGATACATCTGCCGAATATCT
Source organism: Monochamus saltuarius (assembly GCA_025584915.1). Lineage (NCBI taxonomy): Eukaryota > Metazoa > Arthropoda > Insecta > Coleoptera > Cerambycidae > Monochamus > Monochamus saltuarius. The sequence goes on along the minus strand of CM046721.1, from coordinate 37,928,543 downwards.
GCGACAAAAACGAATTCATGAAATCGAAAAGATAGAAGTAACGAAACTATGTCCTTTTGAAGTTTGGGACCTGTTAGTTGGATGTCATTTAACGATACACCATTTGATGACTTTGCCGAAGCGTCAAACACAACACGTAATTTTTGAGAGTTACCATCACTTTTGATAACACAATGATGGGGTATGAAGTAACTCGATCCTTGGTTTTTAATATCAACCATGTCTTTTACCATGTGGCCTTGATCCAAATAGTCTTTCATGAAGTTTGAATAGGATTCATGCAGAGAAGGATCCTTTTCCAACCTACATTCTAACGATAAGAACCTGCGTAAAGCACAACTAAAAGAATCACCTAGAGAGGGACACACATCAGGAAAGGGTAAATGAAAAACATATCTGCCGGTTGCATAACGCCGATGTGAATCCACAAATAATTGTTCGCACAACTCGTCCTCTGGAGAACTGACGACTTTGATGGAATTTGCTCTAATTCCCAGAACTGTCTCAATGTTACATCTAAGGCATCGTTTATAGAAGTGTGAAATGAATGCACAAGAGTATCAGAGGAGTTTGATATTTGACCGATTAACACCCAACCGAATATTGTATTGATGGCACTTGGTTCCCTGGTTTACCTCTTATGAAACCTGGTTTCAAGACACGAGCATAGATATCAGCCCCCAACAGAATATCTACAGCCCCAGGCTCTCCATAGCCAGGATCAGCGAGAGCAAGATTACTAATAGTTTTCACCTTTGAACACACCCTGTAGAAGATGGAGTGTTGTTACAGATGCTTGGTATGACGATCATTTCAATTTCAAAAGCTGACTCATGAGACGGTTTTACCATACATTTTAGCGTCCCTAATGTCGATGACGTCATCATTTGATTGACACCTTGAATTGATATGGATGCCATAGAGTTGGGAAGATTCAAACGCTTAGCACAATCAGATGTAATGAAACTCGCCTGGCTTGCCGAATCAAGGAGCGCACGACATTTTTGATAGTTTCCATCAGCACTCCGTACCTGGATAACTGCCGTGGCAAACAACACATTATGTTTGAATGAGAAGATGTTAGTCATTACATTCACCAAACTAGTGCTAGACTGGTCCTTATTTGTACTGGACGACTTATCTGAAGTAACTCCAGAGGACACAGGATCAGAAAAGAAATGTAAAAGCGTGTGATGTCGCTTGTTACACTGCCTACAATTAAATTTTGAAGAACCATTTGCAGTGGAATGAGACGGAAAGACAATTAAAACACAATTTTTGTTCCTTTGCGAATGAATGCCGATCATAAGTGTTTAATGCTAGAAATTCGCTACACCTTGAAACGAAGTGATCCCTTTTACATTTAATGCATGGTGAGGTCGTATTAGTCACAAACGCAGAAATTTTTTTTTGGTTGGATCCAGGGTTTGGTTGTTTATTAAAATCAGCTGCGCTTACCGGTTTTCTAGTTGATTTGGATTGTTTTGATGACACAGTTTCATTTGAGGTTAGAATAGCTGTTTCGTAAGCCTTGCACCTTTCTTGTAAGAAAGAATATAAATCCTCGAATTTCGGTATGGTTGACCCGCTAAACTTTATCTCGAATTCATTTTTTGTTTTATTATCTAACTTGTGAAGTAATAAATTTAATTTAGTAAAATCCCACATGTCTATATTAAATTTTTCAATAGCTGCCAAATTTTCTGCAAATGCGGACAAAACATTTCGCAAACTCAAAGCTGCATTTCCATTGAACGGTTCTACATTGAATATGCCCTGCCAATAGCGCGTTAATAAAACCCGTTTATCTTGATATCGTTTCACTAACGATTGAAATGAGATTAAATAATTGTCACCAGTAGTCGGCAATTTTCTCACGATAGTCAATGGTTCCCCGGACAAATATGATAGTAAGTATTGAAACCGTTCAATATCCGACAGCGTAACATTCTCGTGAATGAGCCTCTTATAAGTGTCGTAAAATGTGGGCCAATCATTCATGTCTCCGTTGAATTTGGGTACCTCGATCTTGGGCAGCTTAACTTTAAAACACGAATCAGTATTATGATTTTGACTAACTTGCGTAGATGCTATTGAACGGACTGAACCTCTATCTGAACCCACCGGACTACGATTTCCGGGTGGAAATAATTCACGGTAAATACCCCTAATCGAATATTGCACATTGTCGAACTCTCTTTGTATATCATCCTGTATTTCTAAATTTTCCGGATCCACCACCGACACCATTTCCATCTGTAACGACTCGAATTTGTCCACCAACTCATTTAAGCTTTCATCCGTCTGACCGGCCTTGAGCAAGTCCTTTACGCGGGTAAAGACATGACGCCTTTTGTTTTCAATGGCCTTAGTAGCCATATTTCACAAATGAGTTTCACGAAATTCACGAAAGAAACGGTTTGAAATATTTCAAAACGCGAGTACACGAAATGTAGAATTCAGACAAATTTTGTTTATGCACACGAAAACACGAAAGAACAATAGGACACGTAAATATCTATATACTGAAAGTAAAATTCCTGAAGTATAAGGAAATTTTACTGGACGTGGCAACAGCGCATCGCCGAGCACGTAGGAATGTAAAGCGCAAAAAACGAGAACACGTGTATAGCTACGAATCGTTTTCGTTCTGTGCGACTGCAATGTATTATATTATAAGTTGAATATTATGCACAATGGAATCACAAACACGATTGAATTGTATAAATGGACCGTATAAATGTTTATAGAGCCTTTCAAATGCGGCTCGAAGGCCAAAATGTTCACGAAAGAGTAAAACAAATGGAATTTAATAATCACAACGGCGACCTAAGGTTTTCTTACCTTTTTCTTTCCTCAGGGCGCTGACACGCTTTTCTCATACGAATGGTAGGTTGTCAGGGGGTTGTGCACAAGGTGTTTTTTGTGGGAGTCACAGCACGTTTTGTTTCGAATCACACTCTCTGGCAAACTCAGACAGACTGGCGCGCACTTGTTCTGGCCCTCTTTCGGCAGGTTTTTTCCCCACACTTTTTTTTGGAAGCAAACCTTAGGTGGGTTCACGCGACCCGCGAAAATTTAAATTAATTTATAATACAAACACGAACAATAATTTACTTCAAACTAGTGTAAAGGAATATCAACAAAAAATAATATCCTCTGTAGAAGCAAAGAAGATGCCAGTAAAAAGTGTTGAAAGTTGTTGTATACAATGAAATAGGTGAAGGTGAAAGAAGTAAACAAACAAAATTGAAAGTGATTACCCAAAAAAATTATCAACTAATTTATTAAATGTTGGAATGCAAACTCAGATTCAATAAATATATAATTTTAAATAAGGATGTTACAATTAAATTGTCAATGCAAAATGAAGGCCGTTTATTAAATGACGTCGATAAAGACCAAGAAGAAGATAAATTGTAGCAAGTTACCAAATGTAAACGAAAACATCAAGTTATTGCTGGAAAAAACATGGAAGATTCTACAAAAAATAAAAAAGTTCCTAAAATAATAGCTCTTCATGTATAGAGTGAACAGGATACTTACTGATTTTCTGAAGGATGTTTGTCCGGAAATTTCATGTGAATTCCTAACAATACTTAGGTACTGAGAATTATATTAGTCTTTTAAAGTAAAAATATTTGAAACACACATGAAGAAACAATGGATGCTATTATCTGGCCGTATAGTGCTCGCGTTCAGTGTTTCCACTTTACCCCACAAATTTTAAAATTGCATGTTGTAGCTTAAATAACGAGATACCTAATTAACGATATTGAGGTTGATTTGTAATAGCATTAACTTTTTGTGTTTCACTGAAACTTGAAAAGAATTATTCTATTTATTTTAAATATATTAATGAATTTTCTGTGTGTAGTTAAATGGAAAATGTGGTGTTGCTATTTTCTTTAGACTTAATTTGGATATTACTGAAATAAGTTTGGATAATGAGTTTTGTTGTTTTCTTAAATTACCTCACAAAAACTGATTTATTTTTGTTACCTTTTTGGTTCGTAATTTTCATAGTATGTCACTGGGCAGGCCAGCGCTGAGCATATGCGTCCCCAGCATTGTTGTCATATTTCATTATTGAAGTGGACGATGGGGAAAGAAGTTATATTAGAAAGCAAATGTGAAGTACTCTGCTCTTTGACACATAATTTTTTTGAGGGGGTGTTCGCGAGAAGCCTTATTATCCCATATAAAAAAATATATTTTTTTACGTATAATACACTATAAAACAGCAACAAGTCAACTCGCAGAAAAGTCAATAATACATAAATAAAAATAAATACATAATCCATTTTACTTACGTGACTAGAGTCCTCTTCTACGGTGGCGTTTAAAATGTTTGGTTCAAGATTCTTACATTCCGGGTTTCTTCTTAAAAATTAGCGTACTGGCGTTCAAAACTCTTATAATCGCTTAAATGTTGAACCAATCTTATAAACATTTGCTTATTCGGTACGTGTCGATTGGAATAATCCATCTGATAACGTAATCGGTTTCAGTAAAAATTCACGCAAAAAACTCGCGAAATTAAGCATCCTCCTCCTTATACTACAAAAGGAAAACTAAATCTAAGTCAAAATCTAAATGAAGCTTAATAATATATTTATTTTTAATTATGTACATCTTATAAAACAACAAAAATTATTTTAACAAATTGCTTTACTGGCAATAACTAGTAGGTAACATATGAAAATCCACCTACCAATATTATTATTTAATAATAATAATAAATATATGGATAAAAAATTTATATTTTTTACGCACTTACAGTACATTTTTTACAACAATGTCATAAAAAAGCAGTGTATGTACAAGAATATTCATTGCAGTTTTTCCCTTTTTGTAGCGCTTACTTACATACGTGATAACAAGTGGCAACACTGTATGCTGTTCAGGGGCGGCGTGCAGTTAAAAAAATTAATTATAAATCGACTATTCATTTTATTAAAAAAAACTAATTTCAGATTAGCATTCTAGGGAACACATACTACTAGCCCTCAAAAGGGGACCCCTACTTAAAGTTACACCCTGTATAGGGTTACAATGACTTACAACAATTTAAGTAACAATTACCGCTCTTTGTGAAACCGATCCTTAAGAATATTTGTATCTGATAGCAGATTTTTTATATCCAATCTTGCAATGCCTTTTGAATCCTTTGTTTAGAAGAAGGGAGATCCTTACTTCAAATGACACTAATTTATAGATAATATTCACTATCCAATTTTCACATCTCACAGCAGTGGCGGCTTGTCATGAAATGAAACGGGTGTTCTGTAATATTTACTCACCTATTTTTTGAAAGTCAATTCAATCCTGCGATCCTTCATAGAAGCAAACTTGTATATAACCTTCTCGTTGAAGCCATCAATTTGTGAAATAAATATTTTTTCAATGAAAAGCATCGATAATGCTGTCAAACGATCCTGGGACATTGAATTTCGAACGAAGGTCTTGATTATTTTTAAAGTTGAAAAGCATCTTTCAGCTTCTAATGTTGACTTGGATGTTGTTGCAACAATTTCTAATATTTTTTTTGTTTCCCGAAATGTTTCGTCTAAATTATTTTGTGTTTAATATTAGTTGTCCCTAATAAAGCTAATTCCATTGTATTATGTAGATGGCTTTTGGAGTTGTCGTGCTTTTTTATTTTTTCAGTTAAGTGCACCAAATCTGTCACCCCTACTTCCGTCCATGCTTTATCACTGCCAAAAAGTAAACAAGGAAAACAAAATAAAACATTTTTTTTGTTGCACCCACAAATCCAATTTTTCTTCGAATAAATGTCTCTATTAAATTAACGTTTATATGCTTTTCCGCGGGTAACACCTGTAGTCTCAATAATAATATCGGGCAATGGCCTACCATTGTTTTTTAAATCAATTTTTTCTTCATAAGAGTATCGCTTCACATGAACTAAATTATAAACTAAATCCATTGTCACTATCACAATATATAAATATTAATAATTAGTACAATAAATCACTATACAAATTCACAAAACACCGAAACAGTATTTAAAATCTCAAATTAACACGAAATACGAAATAGGTACGATTTACGACCGCAATTCTACGAGAAGTAAACATTCACTGATGCTGCCTTTGCTGAAAAAATGCAGCTCACTGACCGTGTAAAGTCGTGCATTTGCGAGCGTCAATTGTGGATTGTCGCGGGAGTTAAGGGGAAGGACGGGTGTGCTGAACCGTGTACTCGCTCGCGTAAAGACCCAGATAATTTATCTGGTCTATTACTCAGTAGAGAACGGCGGGCAGAATGCGATTTTAACGCAAGCACGACGGCTCGACACAGCGGACAGCGTCGGCGGGCGTAGGATGCTGTTTAGCTGCACCAACTAACCAAATTATTTTATTAATAAATTTTAGTAATTATTACGCCGCGAAAATATACAAATATCTAATTTTTTGGCAGTTCTGCAGCTCTGCAGCACCTATACACCAAAACTTACTTTATTACGTTATCATCATAGATTTCATAGACAAAGGGGAAATATAATAAATGATAGATTTTAAAGATAATTTATATTATATCTGATATATTACAAAAATATTGCTGGATGCTATAATATATATTTATATCTATGCGGTTTATGTGTCTGTAGGAATATACAAGGTGTTTTTACATTATATTATTTGAGGAGAATTTAAATAGAAGTGGATTAACAAAACATCAATAATTTTATTTTTGATATTACTTTTGCTCTACTTGTTTTTTTTTTTGAGATTTTTGTACCTCAAACACACCACAAATTTGATAATTTTACGGCCAGAAATACGGCGATCTTATAGTATAATATAGAACGCGCACCTTCAATGTCAAAATCCTTAACAAAGGAGACACGTGACAAAATGTAACATACAGTACTAATCAATAACTTAAATTTTCGTAACCACAAGCGTCTTTATTGCTAGATGTGCAGTTTTCATCAGTTGCAATTAACATTGAATTTAATTTGTCATTTTCCATAAATTTGCATCTCAACATCCACGGTAGTTGGTCATATACTAATTACCTACTAAAATTCACACGCCAAAAATCCGTTTCAAAAACATTACTCGTTTTCCACAGGAAGACCCATTTGTTTGGAAGTAATATAGTTATTATATCAGTTTATTTTAATTCTATTTACACCAAATTTCCTTCATTCTTATAAATGTCCTTAAGTGTCTGATATTTCTTCTTATTCTGATGTTTTAGAAACTTACAAAAAATAAATAGTTATATTTAACAATAAACTTATACTGAAAAAGCTATATACAATATAAACTAGGATATTAATTTTGAATTAAAAATAAAAATTGATTGGTTTACAGTTCTGGAAACCAGTGATAAGAATACGTAGGTATTCTCATTAAGAATTCTAGAAAATCAAATATTACATTTAATTATGTTTTCAGCTGATATTGAGTGTTTTGAATGATTGTGCTGCTACTGCGGGACCTGAAGTATACCAAATAACCAGCACAATTATAAAGGATAATTTTTTTACCCCTGTGGAACAAATTATTGAAACAAATTTGAGACTCCAAACTCATCTCCATTTACAGCTCCCTCCAACAGATCCATTCCAAAACTATTTTGCTTTAAATTTTCATAAATATTTACCTATACCCATGGATAACCAATATAAAAGTATTACCAAGGAGGTAGAACATTATTTAAGTTCTATGTTTTACAATTTAACAACAGTGGTTTTACATGATTGGAAAACATATGGAGAAATGAGAAGGTAACTTTATATATATATACAAGGTGTGTACAGATAAAAAATAAAAATACATTACATTTAATAATGGGAAAATAAAAATGGAATAGAATATTATTTTAGTACTACTAAAGATAAAACAGATTTAAGCCTACATAATTATTTGATTAATGGTATAATAAAGAATAAAGAAATAAATTAAGAACAGGTTATGTAAATAAAAGATTTTATAGAAAACTTACTATGAACGAATAATAATTCACAATAATGAATTTTAATTAGTGGATTGAAAAGAGTTGAAGTAAATTAAAATAGAAAAACATTAGCATAAATACAATAGACATTTTCTAAAAGTAGAACAATTTAAATGATCATTCTGTGTAGTATTAATTATGTCAATCTGTACAAAAGTAGTAGTTAGTAGAGTAAGTGCAATAGTGCAAAGACAACAGAGAATATGCATATATTTAAAAATTACTGAACATCCAAGTAATGCTTGAGTATCCAGGGAGATAAACGAGTTGATTATAGACGACGCTTAAAAAAAGTGAGGTGATCAAATTTCAACTTTCAAGCAGATACTTATATAAACACTGGTAATACATATCAGTCCAGACGAGACGATAATCAACAGGTAAGGCAGGTAAATTTTCAGAGATTTCGAAGTGCAAGTAGATCTGAGGAGCGAGTAGACAGCCAAGCAAATGGTGATAACAGAGTTGAAACTCATAGATCTATTTCTCTTAATAGGCAACCTACAAATACAGAAGAACAAAATCAACAAAATTTTCCAAGTCAAACAGTAAAACATTCAAAATTTATCATAGTAAATATTCCCATCCTAGAGAATTTATTAAATTAGATGGTGATGAATGATGATTTGTTTTGTGTTTTCTCTACGAGTCGCCACTGGTATCTAACTGCTTTCCTATTGTTTTATCAACCTGGATCAATCATTACATATTCAATAGACTTTTGTATTTCAATTTTCTCTATATTTGATTGATAAGGAAATAAATTTATTATTAGAGAGTTATTGGAAATCCCTTTAATACTGCCAAACAGTATTAGGAACGACTTTATTTAAATACTGCTTGCCCTTATTTTGTTCAGAAAAATATAGTTATTGGTCAATAATTTGACGGATGGGATTCCCTTATTCTTTTGTTTATATCTCTCAATTATTGCCATTTTAATGCTGAATGAGAAAAGGAATAGAAGTCAATATTTTGAAAAAATTAAAATAAGTTTTTTTCTTGAAACATGCGACGGAACTTATTTAAAAAAACGAAAAACATTTTATTTTTAATTTAGGTTAGGACGGGTATGACCGATTACGGCCGAACGACCCGATCTATCAAATAAGGGATTGCTCAACGTTACCTTAATCATGCATAAATATGGTCGAGCACTATCCTTATTATTGCTGCCTTAATAATACAGCACATATGCGCATGCTTAGATGTCAATATAAGGGAAACCTAAATACTGCTTAACCTTATAACACATCCAATAACTCTCTATTGTTGATTGTGATTATTAATACGTGTCCTATTTAAAATCATGACATGACAAGGAGCGACTCAGTGGGTTTTAGTAAATAATTTTGAATTTTTAAACTGTTATAGATCAAGAAGTAAAAGTATGAATTTTAATTAAAGGTGTATATTGAACATTTTCTTGACATAAAATAATAACCAAATATTTGCTGACATTTTCCAAACTGAAAACCTTAATTTCTACACTACTCTTGCAATATTGTTCACCATTCAAGTGTATTATTATCTGCTTTAGCTTATCAATACGGACAGAAATTTGAAATCTTGTGTACAAATTCATTATTATTTTATCTAAAACCTGATTTTCTTATACAGTCTTTGTTTGCAATAAGTCTATGTACGTATATGTCTTTGCAATAATGTGTGTTCCAATTCACGTTGGAAATATAATTAATTCCGTTTCATGTATCTTAGGTATTTACTTCTATTTTTGATTTCATATTTTGCACTGGAATACAACGAAAACTGCTAATACTCAGCCTTCTCGTTGATTTCGCCAGTTGACAGTTGTTCAGTGATGACTTTCTTGCTTGTGGTCGTACTGGTAGTATTTATAGCAAAATTAAACCCTTTGTAGTACTCATTCTTTCTACAAACTCATGGAATTCTGTTTGAAAGTTAATATTTCATCACCTCACACCTTGCTTGCTGCCAAGCATTACTTGGATGTTCAGTAAGTAATTTTTAAATATTTGCATATTCCCTGCTGTATTTGCACTACCACACTTTACTAACTACTACACTACTACTATTACTACTTTTTTAAAATTAACATAAATTAATACTACACAGTGATTTAAATTGTTCCACTTTTAGAAAATGTCTGTTGTATTTATGCTAATATTTTTCAATTTTAATTTACTCTATTTCAACTCTTTTCAACCCACTATTCATTCATAGTAAGTTGTCTAGAAAATCTCTTTTACTTACCTAACAAAATCCTGTCCTTAATTTATTTCTTGATCTTTATTGTGCCATTAATCAAATAATTGTGTAATCTTAAATTTTATTTTATCTTTAAAGGACTAAAATAATATTCTATTCAATTTTCCCATTATAAAATTGAATGCATTTTTATTTTTTTAACTAAATAAGCATACAAATCTTGTATTTGTCATAGTATATACATATAGATACACACATACAGGGTGTTCTCTGTAAGACTTTCAATAGGTACATCTCGGTCCCTGGAGTAACTAGTACGACGAAATTAAGTATACAGACACTAGATGACACGTAGAACCCTATGGCACTATCCATATTTATATACAGCATCCCATTTTTCAGGAAATCAATTTTTTACAGCAAATTTTGGTAAAATTTACACACAATTTCAAGAAAATCAAACTACAGCACGTTGAAAATAAAAGATAAAGTTGTATTTTTAATTTGTAATAACTTAATATACTCTTGAAGGTGTCATTATGAAGCTAAGACAGCATTACACTGTAATAATACATATTGGGTAACATGGACAAAGCAAGTGAAATTTGTAGCTAGATATTTTACACTGAAACATTTTTATCAGCTTCTACGTGCAATCTAATGTCTGTATGAAAGTCTTAGAGCGAACACCCTGCATATTTCTGCATAATACAATATTTTTTATTATTTAAGGTTAGCTTACAGTCAATATGGTTTAGAAACAGTTGATGACAATTTGCCAATGCAAACCTTAGAGCAAGGCTTAGATGTTTTAGAAATAATGCGCAATATAAATGTCTTTGTCAGTAAATATCTTTATAATTTAAACAGTCAGGTGTTTATTGAAGAATCAAGTAAAAACAAACATTTAAATTCCATCAACATATCACATGTAGCCAATTCTATACGTACTCATGGAATCGGAATAATGAATACAACTGTTAATTATACATATCAGTTTTTAAAAAACAAATTCTATATATTTTCCCAGTTCATGTTTGATGAACATATAAAGTCAAGATTGTTGAAGGACTTACGATATTTTGCAGAACATAAAAATGAGTTATATCAAATGTATCCATATGAAAGAGCAGAGAAATTTAATTCTGGTATAAGACAATTAGGACTGAATCAAAATGGAGAGAGCTACCTAGATTTATTTAGAAAACTTATAACACATATAGGTGAGTCTTTAATTTACTCTTCTCTCTTAATATACTTTTGTATACATTTTTTTATTCTTGTAATATTAATAGATAATCAGTATCTTTTTTATTTTTCCTGCTAAGAACTTTTAATTTTAGTTTGTTGTAGCATTATCTACTAAATCAAGAGTTTCTCAAATTGTGGTATGTGTACTTACCACTTATGCTACACAGTGTCACTTTCGTCGATACATGAAGTTATTCATTTTATTTTATTATTATTCTAGTTTTAATAAAAATTCTGGAAATGATAACATAATTATTCAGAAATTCACTTCCAACTACCAACTGACCACCTGCATTCACTTACTACTGACATTTATATGTCCCGATAGTATCACCAGTGTTTATAAAAGTATAGTTAATCAACCTAGGATTTAATGAGTTGGCAAGAGATGGGAGCATCTGTACTATTTTAAAGATATTTGTCTCAAGGGTTGTCCAAAGTGGACATTTAAACCAAATTTCACACGTTCATAAATAACTAATTAGATTAGAAGTGGTATATTGCAAGTTGCAACTTCTCTATTTAAAAAGTTATACTGGAAGCAAATTTTCGATAAAGATTCACTAATTATCGCAATATGTTTGGATATTTAGTTCACTTGATTTAAAATAGATCTCATTAATAATTTAGAATTAATGTTGAGCTATTTTTCGCCAACAAACAACACTATTATGGTTAGTTTCACATACCAATTTGATTGCAAACTTGTGATACATAACTTGAATTACTACTACTTACTACTTGAAGCATACTTCTCATTGTAATTCTTAGGATTAGACCAGATGTCAAAAATTTAAGTGAGAGAGGTCTTCTAAATAGTTCAATCGTATTTGTTACAATTATACATCAATCGTTGAACTTGTACAATACAATTTTTAGCAAACACTAGTTGATGGGTACCTATGTATATTGATTTGATATGTAAAAAATATTAATAGATTAATTATTTAAAGCCTTAATTAAAGGAAATTATTCAATTGAAAGAAAAAAACATATGAATTAACTAATCATTAAATAATATTTAATAGTTTATAATTACCTATGTCTATAGCAAGCAGATAATTCAGTTCAGGATAAAACGCGGTTCATATTAAAAAAAAATCATTAATGAAAACTTTTGAATGCCTACGTTTCTTCTAATTTTTAAGTTCACAAACAATATAATATTATATGAATATTGATACTTGATACATAGTGATTTTCGGGGTTGTTATGCCGTGACCTCGGTAACTGGTAGCTGCCAGAAACAGAATTACAATGCACATCTCTAGCATTAGCCGAGATTCTTTTACCTGCCCTGCTTGTTCTCGGGCTAGGTGGTTTTTGAAATATAAAAAAAATCACATTCTGCTCCCATAAGCAGTGTTTTCAGACTTATGTGTTTTTTTTGTCCCCTTTTGTATAAAGTGATCGAGCCACCTCATTTGTATTTTAAAATATAAGCCAAAAAAATAGTTTGCACCAGTCTTTTACGGCAAAATTACGACCAAATTGTGACACAATCAAAGTATCATCAAAGTTTAAAAATATACATAGGTATATTATTATTATATTATACAGGGTGTCCAGAAACTCTCCTGACAAACGAAGACCGGAGATTCCTCAGATCATTTTAAGACAATTTAACCCAATTCACCTAGTCCGAAAATGCTTCCTAAGGGAACTAGAGCTCTTTGAAGATCGCGTCTTGTAAATAGTTTTGTTTAAATACCTCCAGAACGCTTCTACTTAAAAAAACAAAAACTGGTATGCTTGTTTAGCCTTCAGAGATGAATCGATTCCATCAATTGCGAATTTCTAGTACCGGTCATAGGCGTCCGTTTTGGGTAGGTCAACGGTTATTTTTACGCATAACTTCTTTCTATTTAACTTTTAAGCATTTGTGACACTAGATTATTAACGAAAAATTTTCAAATCCATTTTTCTAGAAAACGGTGTATCCTAATGAGTTAAAGTAAGAGTACCTTTTAGTACTAGAATACATCAAAATTTAATAATCTAGTGTCACAAATGCTTAAAAGTTAAAGACAAAAAAGTTATGCGTTAAAATAACCGTTGACCTACCCAAAAGGGACGCCTATGACCGGTATTAGAAATTCGCAATTGATGGAATCGATTCATCTCTGAAGGCTAAACAAGCATACCAGTTTTTGTTTTTCTAAGTAGAAGCGTTCTGGAGGTATTTAAACAAAACTATTTAAAAGGCGCCATCTTCAAAGAGCTCTAGTTCCCTTAGGAAGCATTTTTGGATTAGGTGAATTGGGTTAAATTGTCTTAAAATTATCTGAGGAATCTCCGGTCTTCGTTTGTCAGGAGAGTTTCTGGACACCCTGTATAATTATGTTTTCTGATATAATAAAAGTTTCGGAATTTCAAACCTGGCCTGTTTTTAATCACATTTGAACAAACCATAATTTTTGCATTTTTGAGTATCCATGCCTATATAATACATATTATAACAAATTTTTAAATAAAGTTACTAATATTTAAAGCTACAAAATTAAAAAACAGAAAAATATTGGAATTTAGTCGTGAAACTTGTAATTAGGCATACATATCATTAAAAAGTGCTTAGCGTTTGCGTACCTATCTTTGTTTATAATTTTTAATCCTTTTTGCATAAATTGTAATATTTTTATAACGAGAATATTATAATGAAGTATTTTCAATGAATACCTAACCTATATTTTTAATATACTAAATTTTAAAACACTTAAAGCGCCTTATTAATTACAAACTTGACCGTAACATCTCTACAACATTTAGTATATGCTGCAATTTGATCTGATTAATTTGTGTATTTTGTCAGACAGCAAAAACTTGTAACCTATACTTCTATAATATAAATTCTAGATTTATTAAATTAATATTCGTTGTTTCTTTTTTGCATAGTGCCTTCCCAGTTCACATATGGATAGAGTTGGAATGTTGTGTAAATAGTGATAGCATACCTTGAGCTTTTTTTGCACATGTTTCGTAGTAATAAAAATTTTTTATCGTCAATTTTTAAAAATTCTGTACAGTGACACCTAGATAAAATGTGTGATACTTTGTTAAAGGAATGAATATTAGATAAAGATTCCGACAAAGATTTCATAAAGAAATCCAATACAAAAATCTCAAGCTGGTCCAGCTAGTAAGGGCTGTCCAAATTATTTTGCACACATTGTGGTCCTCACCATCTAACCGACATGGTCCACAACTAAAGGAGGTTGACTAACTATACTTTTATCAACACTGGTATCACTGGAATTGCCACCTTGTCCTCATGCACACGCAAAATTCGCGAAATTGCGCGAATTATTTAATGGTGCGAAAAGTCTCAACTTTTAGCCAATTTTACCAACTGCAATATTTTCTATTATATTCATTATAAAACTGTCATTGACTGTCATGGTAGATTGTCAGAAGTTCAAGTTAAACTTATTAATCCCACATAATTAAAATAGCGATAATATTCCTGTTTTGCGAGATTCGCGAAAAGTTTAGACATTCCCGCCATTAATAATTTAACTCAAAATCTGTGAATTCGTCAGAGTTTTTTCCAATTTCGTATCTATGGGGAGGCTTAACAGGTGATTCAGTGGTATGATATAAAGAATGGTGCCATTGGTTTATACACATACATTTTTATTAGGCATAAATGATATTGTGTGAAACTAAGTACACTGCGGACGAAAGCCTCGACGAACGTTGAATTACACCTATAATATTTACCCGTATATTTATTATTAGCTTTTGTAAAATTTTTCCTGTATTGTTAATTTTTTTATAGTTAGATATTTGATTGAATTTAAAATAAAAGAGGCTAACTAAAGAAGCAACCCTGGAAATGCAGGAATAGGTCAGATCTCTCTCTATTGCGGCTGAATTTGCGTACCCTTTATATTTAAAAGTGATTTTGAGTTTTGAAAAGCTTGCCTTTTTTTGTTAGTAAATTTAGCTAGTTTAATTTTATTTCAAATATTTATTGAATCCAACTTTGTGCAATTGTTCCTTAGCATACCTAGATGTTTGGTATCAAATAACATATATATATATATCATTAAGAGAAATTATAGGAAAATTAATTTATATTAGCTTAAATATGTACCTTTACAATACAGTACAACCGTGACATTGGTATCTTTGCTTTTTTATTGGTAATGCAATTTTTCAGGAATATCAAAAATCATTTAGTGCCTTTAAAATAATGCCAGAAAAAATGTCATCTAGCAATTAGAATCGCCAAGTAAAGGTAAAATGGGTAGGACTTGAAATCTCATGGAACGCAGTAAATCATTACACACTCATTTATCGGTGGTTGAACAGTAAAAGTAGAGCAAGAAACATAATTCCAGTGACTCAGGACAGAGGAGAATAGGTGTTTAATTGTTTGATTTTGCTGCATTTAATAAATAAGTTGTTAAAATTGATCAGTTTAAAAAAAATAAATTTGGTATATGTGAAACGGCTTTAAAATCAATTATGCTATTTTGTGCAACTCTAATGACTAGACCTAAATTATATAGGTTTGTTAACAAATAAATTTATTTAACAGTTGAAAAAACCTACCCTTATTGAAATTTTAAAGTTATTTTGTAATTCTAGTCTAAAATTACAAATACAAATAATTGTTTTGCTATTAGTGATTGGTGTAAATATTTTTCAATGTAATTAAAAAAAACAACAATAGTGTTACTCTATTTTAAACTGTAGCGAGCTACAGTCCTTGCCGTAAGTAGCTAGGCTGATGAAAATCTGTTGTGATAAAAGGGTGAAAATAAGTTTATTAAAAAAGAAAGATGGAACGTGGGCTACCTCCAGTAATGTAGAACTTTTGCTGCAAACTCACTTTGCGGGCGAAGGGCACGTCGCTGTGATTACCATTACCAAGCGCAGATTGGTCTCTTGCTGAGGAAATATTTAGCAGCGAGATAGTAACCTGGGCAGTGAATGAGTTCGAACCCTATAAGGCTGCAGGGCCAGACGAGAGTATTTCCTTCGCTGTTATAGAAGAGCCAATATATTCTCTCCCAACATGGATTGTAGGAGGCGATGGTGATCTATCTGAGAATAAGGGATGCGGGCTGTTGGAGGGCAGAAGGTCAAGCAGAGGGTCATCCGCAATAGCCTTCACGGTGGGGAGGGAGATCCTAATCTGTGTACTAAGAGCTACTGAAGTGGAGGATATATTATAGTTGGAAAGGTAGATGAGTATTCAGGTGCAGGAATATACCTGGAAATTTATGTTCGAGTATTTCGCTGGGTGTATATGCTACGGTCTTCCAAGCAGAGATCTTTGCCATTTTGATGGTAGCAAGCAGGGAAGAAGTAGTAGGGAGAATAAAATCTTCATCTGTTCTGTCAGGCTGCACTCAAGGCCCTTAACTCTCCAAGAACGAGATCTATCTTTGTTCAGGAGTGTGGAGATGCCCTGAAGTCTGGCTAGACAGTGGGAGGTGGAGTTGGTCTGGGTTCCAAGCCATAAAGGAATCGCCGGTAACGAGAAGGCTGACCAGCTAGCTAGTCTGATTTGGGGCGCCTAGCTGCGTATTTTCGTTTCCGTGTTTATTTCACGACAGCGTGGTTTGGAAATGACCCAGAATCGACGCAATGTATCTGGTTTCAAAGACACGTTGATTTCAAGGAGCTAAGCATTAAAATATTACATATCCGTGTTGAACTTACACACTAAAATATATTTTAAATAGGGATGTACGTTAATGAAGGGTGTAAAAATAAAACGTAAGCAAATAAAAAAGTGAATTTTATTATTTTTAAAATATTTTATTTTTGTATAAAGCAGTATTGCGTTTATTTGAAAATTCTGTTATTTTTTACAAACAAATACATAAACATTTCTGCAACAGGTTTGTTATTTTTAACTTAAAGAAACTGTATTTGATATAGGTATAGTGATTTTCCGAGTCACTATACCATGACCTCAGTAACTGATCACTTCCAGTAACAAAAATATTTATTATTTATTCTTATTTTCTCATTGTGTCACTATACAAAAGTAGTGGCGTAGCTAGGCGTGGGCGAAGCGGCCCCTCGCCCACGGCCTCGCACTTAAAGGGGCCTCGCGCGAGGCCCCCTTGGGGGTGATTTAAAACCGAACGCCATGAACTCTAAATAGTACGAATAGCACCCTAAAAGACCTTACTAAAAATAAGCTTTACCACACGTACTATAATTAATTTGCACACCCTGATGCATGCGCTCTCTTACCGACGTATTTTTCAGTATTGAAGAGGTTACAAACTTTCTGATTTTTCACCATTATTTTCTTGAAAATATACAGGGTGACATTGGAAAATCACGCGATTGAAGACGAAATTATAATAAAAAAGTTATGTACACTAATGTCCGATCGCCTTTTGTTTTAAGATACAGCATTTAAAATTTTTTTGTAAAATTTAAATTTGTTTAATATCTCCCGATTGTATGAAAATATTTGAACCAAAATTGATGCACACTGTGACCTTGCATGTAGCTATTATGTGTCACAATATTCAGTTCATTCAACATCCAATGGTGGAAGAAAAGGGCCTCTCTGGTGTGACTTCGCCCACGTCTATATTAGTCCACGCTACGCCACTGTACGAAAGCATAATTATCGAATTCTCTATTTTATATTTAATAGTTATATTGTGTAGTTTTCCATTGTCCTGAACTTTACGTGAGGTAGTATTATTTATAGCGCCCTTAATGAATTGGCCTATCAAATATTGGAGTTATCCAAACACCCTGTATATATATTTTATTGTTATTCACATTCCATTTTATAACGTTATGTAGTTACAGTAGATTACTTAGAAAACTCGCTAAGTTAAAATTATGCTTACGCAAGTCGCACGTTATATATAAGCTTCAGCTGGCGACTAGCGAGTAGAGATAATAGATTCGACATTCGTCGCTCCCGAAGGAACCAATAACTTTGGGATGGAATTGAAGAAGGAATAGAGGATGTAGGCAGGGCAGGTACAAAATATGTGGGTAAAAAACCATAGGTGTTATTCAATATGCGAGTCGAGTCATTAATGTGTTATGATTAGTACTCAATAAAAAAGTATAATTAAAACAAAATAAAATTTAATTTCAGCATATTTATCAGAAACCAAAATGAGTCAAGCAAAAGTAATTTATTCTATTATATAATTTTATTTTTGTTGCAGGAAATGCAATGGGATATATTAGATTGATAAAATCAGGGGGCAGGCGTTGCTTAGCTGATGGAACATGTTTTATTCCAGATTTAAAAAATATTAATTATTTAAATGAAATTATTAATAAAGAAGACATGACTGAATTAACACAAAAAGCCGGAACATGCTTTTTGGATGACCTTCAGTCTTTTCTGGACAATATTGAAGAAGCTACAGAATATTTTAAATTGCTGGTTAAAGTTTTTGTACCGGTATTGAGAAATAGTAACAATATTCATTTAAAAAATTTTTACATTATAGTTCCACCATTAACAATAAATTTCATTGAACACTCCTTAAATTATAAAGAAAAATTAAATAAAAGGAATAAAGCTGACTGTGCCTTCACTGATGATGGATTTGCGTTAGGTAGGTAATTGTTATAAATTGTTTTAGCCACATGTAAAAAAACTTTTAAATTGAATGAATCCTTTTACCATTTTGGTCATTATTTTTCACTGCCTAAGAATCTCATACTAGAAAAGCAAATAAAAAATTACTTCAGTTAGTTTCAATATTCAATAGATTTTATTTTTCAAAACTACAACTGATTTGGCGTTTTCAATTAAGGTTGACAGTTTTATTAAAAGGTGTTTTATACTACCATTGTCTGTTCAGAAGACATATGAATGAGGTTTACCAACCTGTTTATGGTAAATATAATGTACTGCAATAATATACTTAGCTATTTTGTTATTAAATTTTTTTTAATGGAATATGTTGATGATGGAGAAAATGATCTTAAATTTGAATGAACATGATATCATTTTTACCATGATCACTATCATCCTGCACAAGTTCTTGAACGACGAATTATTTTATTTTTGGCGGTGATAATGTAGCTCGAAACTGGCAATCCAATTATCAAAGTAATCTATGCAATTATCTGATGCCCTTAATAAAATGTTATAGTTTTAGACACAGAAACGAAAAGCACAGAGATTTGAGGTTATATTATACGCACATAAAATAACAAATCTGTAGTACCATTCGTAAACTTTAACAACCCGAGTAAATGATCCTGAAACTTAGGTCACATGACATCTATTACCTGGGATCACCCAGGGTAGTAACTCAGAGTAAGTTTCCGAAAACGCCTTTGGTGACAAATTAACCAATAACAAGCTAATAAGGAGAAGGCGCGGGAAATTTAAATCACTTCTTTTAGTTTCAAAATATAGTTAATAAAAGGGTATCTCCCCTAAGAAATTATTCCTAACGTTTTAAATGTACCCATCGTAAGATTCTCATAGGAATTTTTTAAGGGGAATGAATTCCCGGTTACATTTATTCTACTGCATTTGGGAATCGAGACCGAAAGTTGTGTTTATTTGACTACTCGTGGTAATTTGAAAATTATTTCAGAAAAATGTTGCTTAAATATATCTTGTATCACTTTATTTGAATACTACCATAACAAATTTCAAATTATCTCTATATACAGGGCGATTTTGAAAGTGGGGTAGTAATTTTAGTATACAGGGTCTGTGAAAGGTTGGGAAATCTTGGAGCTGAAGATACTTGTGACCGAAATAAGTCGATTGAGCCAAATATGCCTTATCCGAATGTTGCTGGTTTCAAAAATACAGGGCGTTCAATGCTAGAAATTTATTTTGAAATATCTCAATAACTTTGAAACCTGTCGGAGTATTAAAAAAAAAATTGGCACAATTATGTTTTTTGGCACGGCAAATAAGAATTTTTAACTAACTTTGGCGTTGCTTATACAGGACGTCAGTTATGCCCTGTTCATTTAATAAAAAGGGCATTTTTTTTTGTATTTAGAAATGTACATCATGTTTACATCACGTATTGAAAAAACGTGATTTGTTTCATAAAAAAATTACTCTTGTTCGATTTCGATATCTCGCTTGGTTATCGAGATATTTGCATATAGAAATATCAATGCATTTCGTTTTTTAGCAACCTGTAATCCTTAAATTAAATTAATGCCTCTTGACGGCTAGTGTGAAGCAAATTATTTACAGTTTTTTAAATAGCAATTTAAAGGGAAAAGAGAACAAAAAGTATTTAAGAGGAATATACAAACAAAACAAGAAAAAATTGGAAACTTAAGAAATATCTACTTATGATTAAAAATTAATAATTGCCTACTATAAAATTGTTCAAAATGAGCACCGCTTTGTCTAATACACTCACGAGCACGTCTAATTAATGATGGTTGTACTCTCCAAATCATCTGAATATTATTTTTTATTTCCTGGCTATGGTGGAAACCCGTAAACTGTGTTTTAAAAATTATAACGGATTAATCAAGTGGTTTTGAAAAATATCTGCACATAGCGTTACTAACGGTTTCCATTGTTATGATACAATTAAAGTGTCAAGTCATATTTTTGAAGTACTTAATTATGGAGTATACATTTACAGAATATTGTGATATGCACTTAATCTATGGAGAAGTCCGATGTAATGCATTGAAAGCTCAAAGATTTCCCAACAGACATTTAATATTATTTAAAGTAGTTTTATGCCAAATATGGGTCGACATGATGGAGTTCACAGAACTGTTCCTTCAACTGAAGTTGAAGAAGCTGTTCTGGATTATGTCGATGAAGATCCTACAGTTAGTGTTAGAAATGCAGCGCAACAGTTTCAGATTTCAAAATGCACCGTAAATAATATTCTTAAAGAACAACTACTCCATCCATACCATATGCAAAAAGTTCAGGGTTTAAGCATAGACGATTATCCTGCAAGAATACAATGGTTGTTGGAAAAAGTTAACCATGCTCACGATTTTACCACCTCTATACTATTTTCTGACGAAGCAGGTTTCCGTAAGGACGGACCAATTAACTTGCATAATTTACACATGTATGCAGACGAAAACCCTCATGGTGTAAGGCAAACCTGCCATCAAGTGCAGTTTCAAATAAATTTATGGGCAGGGATAATTGGTAATTATTTAATAGGACCTGTCGAACTACCACCTAAATGTACAAAGATATTTACAGTTTCTCCAAGACCAACTACCTACTTTATTAGAGGATCTTCTCCTACAAACAGGCTTTAGTATGTATGTGGTTTATGCACGATGGTGCTCCTCCTCATTTTAGTTTAAGAGTTAGGGAGCACTTAAATAGGGTTTATCCAGATCGATGGATAGGCCGATCAGGACCAGTGCCCTGACCGCCTGGATCACTAGATTTAAATCCTTTGGATTTCTACTTCTGGGGTGACTTGAAAACACGTGTTTACGCAACTCCTGTGGTGCGTGAAAATGAACTGCGGCGAAGAATTTTCCACCATAGCCAGGAAATAAAAAATAATATTCAGATGATTTGGAGAGTACAACCACCATTAATTAGACGTGCTCGTGAGTGTATTAGGCAAGGCGGTGCTCATTTTGAACAATTTTTATAGTAGACAATTATTAATTTTTAATCATAAGTAGATATTTCTTAAGTTTCCAATTTTTTCTGTTTTGTTTGTATTTTCTCCTTGAATGCTTTTTGTTCTCTTTTCCCTTTAAATTGCTATTTAAAAAACTGTAAATAATTTGCTTCACACTAGCCATCAAGACGCATTAATTTAATTTAAGGATTACAGGTTGCTAAAAAACGAAATGCATTGAAATTTGTATATGCAAATATCTCGATAACCAAGCGAGATATCGAAATCGAACAAGAGTAAGTTTTTTATGAAACAAAGCACGTTTTTTCCTATTTTCAATACATGATATCCGTATTTCTAAATACAAAATAAATTTCCCCTTTTTATCAAAGGAACAGGGCATAACTGACGCCTTGTATAAGCAACCAAAATTAGTTAAAAATTCTTATTTGCCGTGCCAAAAAACATAATTGTGCCAATTTTTTTTTTAATACTCCGACAGGTTTCAAAGTTATTGAGATATTTCAAAATAAAATTTTAGCATTGAATGCCCTGTATTTTTAAAACCAGCAACATTCGGATAAGGCTTATTTGACTCAATCGACTTATTTTGGTCACAAGTGTCTCCCGCTTCTAGATTTTCCAACCTTTCACATCTACTTATTCGAAGAATAATATTCAAAAAATAGCCTAATAAAATATTTATATAAAAAATCATGAATAACACACCTATTTTCGCATTTTTGAATTATGTAAACCAGTCCTGTACGTTCACAGTAAATGTTGAAAATTATATTCACCTTTCGCGTGTGCCTGTATCCCGGGTTTGTTGTGCAGAGGGATGAAATTTGTAAGCAAATTTTCTGTTTATTTCATGGAAGATAGCCAGCCATAACGTAACACAAAATAATACTAGGCACACACTAGAAAATATCTAAAATAATAGAAATACCACTATTTGTTTACGTACGTCCTTCAAAACTTCCAATAATTTTAAATTAGGTTTTCTCGGTTATTAAAAAACATTTATTAGAGCAATAATTTGTAAAATTATTTATTTTAATACCTGTCATTAAGTAATTAAAATTAATACCCCATTTTCAAAAGCACCCTGTGTAAACATTAACCGGTGTCATGAAATTATCGGATAAATACACTATTTTGCTAAGATATAAAGATATTTTTGACTAGATATTTTTATATTAATTTACAGTTATGTGAACTTGACAGCCGACTCTTAAAAAATCAAATTTTTCTTTGTGATTATCGATTGTAGTTGCTTGTAGTAACATTTTTTTTCGTTTGTAGTAATTTAAAAAAATATATTCGATTTGAAAAAAATCATCCACCGACTTTTACAGTACTAAAATCTGAGGGTTGTTTCTTATAGAGAATCGTTTGTAGTTATTTATAGTAAAACAAATTTTGTTTGTAGTGGCAAGGGAAGAAAGTTATAGTTAGTTTTAATATTGTCAATATATTCTCTTTGATTTGCTTACTGGTACAAAGGTGACAATTTTGAAAAAGAAAATACTATAATTTTGCCAAGCTTTGGCTTGATTTAACCTAGAGAAAATGTACTTCAACCGAAGGCTACAAAATTGTTTCTAATTCTGTGTAGTAACCTTCATTTTGTTTGTAGTTCCTCGAAATCTAAATTACAGCCATTATACTTCTAGCGGAGGCTAAAGAATTATTTGGAGTTGTTTGTAGTAACCTTCATTTTGTTTGTAGTTCTTGGAAATCTACAGTAAAGTCACAATATTTCAAACGGAGGCTCATTTTTTATTCATATAGGTAATCAGCTGTGATTTGAAATAAATTATAAGTATTAGACATTTCGTTTTTCTGTTTTATTGTCGAGTTTGCCTTCTTAAATCAATCCTACTACAGTTTAGTCATTATTATCATGGCAACTAGAGTATAATAGCTGATAAAAATGTTTAACCCGAAAATCGGCTTGTCATGGTTATTTCCAGGTCTTGAACACCTCTTTACTCCAGCTGGTTTACAAACTGTATTCTCTTCCTGTAAATTTCACTTACAAGCCTTGGTATGTAAATATAAATTTCAGTATCAAATTATTTGTTAGATAAAAATAATTGTACAGAGTAATCTCGATTAATGTGCAAAAAAAAATAGATTGCGACGGATTTTAATTTTTGAGCATTAAAATCAAGTAATTCAATCAAGCAATTCAAGTCAATTTTATATGAGGACCCCTATTGAAATTGGTCGTACAATCTACTCTCAATTTTTTTGCACACTATTCAGGATCACCCTATATAGTTAAAATAAAAACAACTATTCACTCACATGTCAAGCAAGATTTCACCTTAAAAATTTTATATTACAGTTACTGTGGTACATTTCCTTCCTATATTTGATTAATATACTTACTAAATTGTTTTTAAAACAGTGTTATAATTTTTAGCAATCGATATCTATTTATGTGCAATTTTTAGGATTAGCTTACATTATTGAATTACTAAACCAAGAAAATCGACTCAATTCTTTACACTGGTTTCAGTCAGTACAGAGAAAATTTAAAAATGATAAACTAAAAATCAAAGAGCAAAATAATATGTTAACTAACAGTGATGACGCTAAGCTGAGACAAACTTTGACATTAACAGAAAAAAGAGTATCTTTATTTGAGAAGGTAAGTTTCCTTTATTAATTTATTGTATGCATTATATTATTTGTTGTATAAATTAATTGTTTTTATTGGAATACTGGTAATTAGCTTTGTGATAACTGATTACAAATATATTATAAAGTTACTAAATATATTTATCATTATAAATTTAACATTTTACTATTTTGATAGCACTGTTCAACATTGTATTCCATATAATTATTTACAAAAATATTCGTATAAACAGACTATACCCAATACTGATTTTTTTTCTCAAAATTATAAAAAGTTTCATTGATTAATTAAGGAAGCATTGATGTATTTATTTAAATATTCTTGTAAATTTATATGAGTGAATCACGAATTTCTCTTACTATTAAAATTGTTGTTAGGTTATAACAATTTGCAGCAGTTATTACATGTTTTATTCACTTGCATTACTTCCAGTTTCAATACCAAATCATTTCTAGTGAGTATGTAAATTGTTGGTTAACTAATATTGTTGCTGTTGCAATGACATTAATTTTTCACCAAATGCGATTTGTAGTCCATCTAAGAATCGTTGAGAATTGAATTACTTCATAAACCCATCATCAAATTCGTTATATTATCTCTGCAATTTCTTATTAATTAGACAATATGTAAACTTCAATAATTTCGTGTTTAAGTGATTTTGTGTATCAACAAAATAAAACTTTCATGTTTATATAAAATAAGTGTTTCTGTGATTGTTCAATGCGAATTAATGCTATTAGAACTTTAGATTGTTCAGTGCGAATTAATGCTACTAGAACTTTATTAAAATAAAAAGTTTCTATCCATATACAGGGTGTCCAGAAACTCTCCTGACAAACGAAGACCGAGATTCCTCAGATCATTTTAAGACAATTTAACCCAATTCACCTAGTCCGAAAATGCTTCCTAAGGAACTAGAGCTCTTTGAAGATGGCGTCTTGTAAATAGTTTTGTTTAATTACCTCCAGAACGCTTCTACTTAAAAAACAAACTGGTATGCTTGTTTAGCCTTCAGAGATGAATCGATTCCATCAATTGCGAATTTCTAGTACCGGTCATAGGCGTCCGTTTTGGGTAGGTCAACGGTTATTTTAACTTTTAAGCATTTGTGACACTAGATTATTAACGAAAAATTTTCAAATCCATTTTTCTAGAAAACGGTGTATCCTAATGAGTTAAAGTAAGAGTACCTTTTAGTACTAGAATACATCAAAATTTAATAATCTAGTGTCACAAATGCTTAAAAGTTAAAGACAAAAAAGTTATGCGTTAAAATAACCGTTGACCTACCCAAAACGGACGCCTATGACCGGTATTAGAAATTCGCAATTGATGGAATCGATTCATCTCTGAAGGCTAAACAAGCATACCAGTTTTTGTTTTTTTAAGTAGAAGCGTTCTGGAGGTATTTAAACAAAACTATTTAAAAGGCGCCATCTTCAAAGAGCTCTAGTTCCCTTAGGAAGCATTTTTGGACTAGGTGAATTGGGTTAAATTGTCTTAAAATTATCTGAGGAATCTCCGGTCTTCGTTTGTCAGGAGAGTTTCTGGACACCCTGTATATCGGGTGTTCCCTCTAAGACTTTCAGTGCTTATATCTCAGAAACCATCATAGCCAGCGCGAGATGAAATTTGGTATACAGACACTAGATGGCTCGTAGAATCTGATAATAACATCAATTCTTATACAGGGTGTTCCATTTTTCAGAAAATCGATTTAATTTTGATTTTTTAGTAGTCAACCCCTCTAAAACTTATGTTTAAATTGAAATATACTTAAATATGAACACATTCTGAAAAATAAACATTCAAACATTTTAAAATTTAACATAAAAAACGCCTCCAAAAAGTACCCAAATTTCATTGTTTTGTCATGTAAAACGTGTATAGCCTTGAGCCAGACTTGCACAGAAGAAACTAGCATCGGTAAACGTCAAAACTATGAATTGTCAAATATTAATGGCATAAAATATTTTATTGCACATGAATAACGGTAAATAATGTATTGAATGCAATTTACGTATGCACAATGGTGTTATTGAGATTTGTCGATAAAAATTTAGACTTGAGTTGAGGCTTTTGAAGCATTGGGGTCACTGCGCGGGCGTAGTCTCCGTTACAGCTCCGTTCAGGGTAAATATCTGTGGATATTTTTAAATTGTTCCATTATAATGTAATAAAACTTCAGTAAATTGTTTTTTTCATGTTACTACAGTGTACATAATATTTAGAGACCCGTATTTTTTATCACAAAATAATTTACAAAAGTGTGTAATTACCTAAAGTATATTCCTTTTTTCCACCTGTTGTAATAATTATTGATTACTTATTTAGCAACAAATAAATTCGAAAAAAAATTTATTTGATTATAATTTGAACGTGTTTGTCTTGAACGGTGCTCTGTAAAAGAAAAAAGAAATTAGAATACAGAAAAACTGTTTAACATAAAATCAATTAAATGTATGTAAGTACTTTTAATTTATTGTTAATAAATTAAAATTTATTTCTTTTTTATTCTACCCAAATTATTAAACAGAAATGCTTAAGAAATAATGAATAGTTAAAGATGAAGAGTCAAGTTAATCAATTTAGTCACTAATAAAAAAAAATAAACCACTATGTAGGTACGTATTACTTTTTAATTGAAATTATGCTGATTACAACGGAATAAAAACTATAATAAAATACAAAAAATCATTCATAAAAGCTGTTTTTTGCGACGAACCGTATTCATCGACTGTTTCAAAACGTATTCAATGGTGACGTCACTAATGTATTGCATCAAGAAAATGTATGGTTTCAAAACGTAACGTCATCAAATATTTGTTTCTCTTTGATATCACCCTCACACTTTTTAATTATTGTTTACACTAGATTTGGATTAAAATAGAACGATTATTAGTGGTAGAAATTATTAACAATACCTATTTCCGCATGTTTTTGTACATATATTTTGAAAATGTGTGAATTTTGCAAAAACATAGAAATTGATTTTAGCAACTGTAAACCAAAAACAAATATCTAACATGTTTATATGAGTGACAGGTTTATGAAATTTAGATAGAAAAGTAATTAGATTATGCTTTTGGATTATATAATTCAGGATGGCTAAAAATACTTTTAAATTTGCAGGGGTACATACAATAGTCCACAAACAACTCCTTTTTAAATAAACAAGAATAACAAGTGTCAAAATAACAACCATTTTAAATACTAATCTAAAAATTTAAATCACACCGATTTTCAAATCTACACTTTTTAGGCAACTGCTGCATAGACCAATAGCAAAGCATCTAAAGAGTTCAAATCGGACTCAGTGAACGTTTTAAACACGGTTTAAAC
This sequence comes from Monochamus saltuarius, assembly GCA_025584915.1. NCBI lineage: Eukaryota > Metazoa > Arthropoda > Insecta > Coleoptera > Cerambycidae > Monochamus > Monochamus saltuarius. The sequence continues at coordinate 37,900,568 of CM046721.1, read as the reverse complement.
AGCGACGTGTGTGACGTCACTGGTTCAACGCCAAACGTCAAATATAATGTTTTGAACCGGGTTGAACACATTTCGTCGCAAAAAAACAGCTTTAGTCTTGTGTATTGAAAATTATTTCCTTGTAGAATACTCTTCAAAGTGAGTTAGGAGACTTTTTTTATATTATCTATCATTCCATACTTAAAATTATACCTACCTTATTTAACAACTGAATATTAACAGTTTTCAGTGAAATGTATGTTTTAGACATGTTAATCCCCTATCGCTTTTACTATTTCCGAAAATAATCGTATTATTCAATTAAAAAAAAAACAGTGTTTCACACATTTTCAGAGTATTCATGCCGGATAGCATGATCAAAGTAAGAAACATCAATATTCTTTTTTATATCATGCCCAATAACTACTCATAAAAGCTTAGTAGGCTGCGGGTAGAATATAGCTGACATTTGAAAAAAAATGGGTATACTTACCTAAACTTGGTAAATAAATATTGTGTATTTATAATTTTTTTCTTTTTACAGGAATTCCAACTTTTGTACTACAGTTTCAGTAGCGCAAGACTATTATTTCAAGCTTAGGATTATTTATTTACATATTATATAAAGTTGTCAGTTTATATGTTATAAATATTTTATATACCTACAAATATTTTAAAAAATTAAATTATGCGATAAATGTTTGTATGTTGTCTTAGTTTCAATAATACATATTTACCACAGATTATTAGGATCAAATTAATGGTTGCACTCAAATGAGACAACTGAAACTATTGAGTTGATGCGCATAATTTCAATTTTTTTTAATTTAAAAATGTTTAATATAATTAAAATAAAATGATAAATTATTCAAAAATATATTCTCCGTTATTTACAACTCCTTTCCAATATTCAACAAGTTTTTTGACACCTCAGGAATGGAAGTTTCCGTATGAATTTGAAAAATCTGTTAAACCAAGTTTGCAATTCCACGTCAATATGACCAGAACAGATGAATATTAGGGAAGTGCCAATACTTAGTGTTCACAAATGAGTAAAAAACAAAATGGAAAGTTAATAATCACAGATAAATAGATAGATAGATTTATTAATCTCTTTGTATCACATACATGACATGAGACAGGTCTTTGTACAAATAGTAAAAAAACTGGTAAAAAAAACAGTCAAATAATACAAATTATAAAAATCACAATGAGCAAAAAACACGTAACGGTTAACACAGAATACATTGGTACAATATAAAGTAAATACAAAATAAGCACAAGGGCGTGACAGTGAGTTACCTATTCTTAATAAATTCATCCAGCGAATAAAAGCAATTTTGTATCAGAAATGTTTTAAGAACTTGTTTAAATTTTGTCAAGGTTCTTATTTGTTTTATGTTAGGTGGTAGCAAATTATAAAAATAACCTCCAGCATAGCAGGGTGATTTATTATAATTCATCCTGTTTAATTTACTTAGATGAATGTTACATTTAATTCGAGTACTATATTTGTATACATCGAAGTTTTTCTAGAATTCTCCTTTATGTTGGAATACATAAATCAGCAATTTGTAAAGGTAAATACATAAGCAAGTTAAGATGTTGTAACGCTTGAATGTATATCTACATGACACACCAAAGTCAAGATTAAATATTAATCGGATAAAACGCTTCTGCAGTATAAACACACGTTTCATCTGTGTTGATCTTCCCCATACTGTTACACAACATCCGATCACAGAATAGATCAAAGCATAGTACAACTTTATTAAGTGATCACTATGGAAGTCACATTTTAATGTATTCATGGCGAAGTACGTCTTGTTTAGTCTGTCACATAAGTATTCAATATGTTCCTCAAAAGCTAATTTTGAGTCCAGATAAATCCCTAGAAATTTTGTACTATTGGATTGTAGAATATCATTACTGCCAATTTTAAATATTAGATTATTATTTGGTTTAAGTGGTGACGTGAATTCAACAAATATCGTTTTCTGTTGGTTGACAAGATGATTATTATTACACCAGCTGATAAATTCATTAATAACAGTTTGAGTCTTGTTATAGAGCTCGTCGAGGCTGTCTGCATTCACTACAATAGTTGTATCATCTGCATAGATAAACACACATCCATTCCTAATATTTGATGGCAAGTCGTTTATGTAAAGTAAGAATAAATGAGGGCCAAGCACACCTCCTTGAGGACTCCCCAAGGATATATTAAATTCATTAGAGAGTTTATCTTCTACTTGTACTCTTAAAGTCAATCTGTCATATACGATTCAATCCAGGATTGAACTGGGCCCCTTATACCCATTGATTCCAATTTTATTTTTAGGTATTTAGGTTTGATGGTATCAAAGGCTCTTGTGAGATCAAAGAAAATTCCTACTGTGTATTCATTTTGGTTTATGCTATCATAAACATACTGAACAAGCTCAGTAGCAGCAGTTTCAATAGAGAAGTTAGAATGAAAGCCATGTTGAGACGGAGTAATAATCCTGTGTTCGTCCAAGTATGCAGTTAAACTGTTATATCTTTGAGAAGCAGCTGAGTAAGCAGATCATTCTATAGTTTTCCAGGCTATGTGGATCACCTTTTTTGAATACAGGTATAACCTTTGAAACTTTCAGTTTACTGGGGAACTAACCTGGGTGACAGACAGGTTTGTTATAAATGCCAATCTATCAGAGATTTCGTCAACACATTCTCCAAGTACTATAGCTGGAATTTCGTCAATTCCTGAGGAATATCTCTTTTTTAAACCAAGTATGATATCATATTTAGTGACTGGTAAGAAAAACATTGAGTTTGAGATTGGATGGGGACCTCTGTTGGTTGTGTGTGAACCATCTGGAAGGTTTAGTTTAAGCAAGTTGTCTATGAACCGAGTTAGCAAAGTAATCACCAAATTCGTTTGCAATATCTATTTTATTAGTCTTTGCCTGTCCGTCTTTGATTAGTGTGATCTTATTCGTTGATTTTACTCTACCCATTTTTGAACGAACTAAACAATGTTTTGACTTTAAGTTTGAGTTTTCAATTACATTGGCATGATATGCTTTCTTTTCTTCAGTAATTTTTTGATTAATTTATTTTTTCTTTCTACAGGGTTAACTATGACTAAGTACAAAAATTTTAACCACATGCTCAGGGAGCCCTAAAAGACAATAAAAAATGGGGCAAAACTCTTTTTTCATACGGAAAGTCGGCGCCTATGATGAGTATCGACTGAGATGGCTTATGGCTTAGATCCATAGTTGACATTACATCTGTCAACAACTACCATGCGGTTGTTTGCTGTCTAAATGCAGAAACAACAAAAATTAACATTCTTATTAGTAATAATACCTGATAGGTAGGTAACAGTTAATCCAGTTAGCTCCAGTATTTTGCATTCGTTTTTCATTATTTGGTTAATACTGGTAAAACTACATTTTCACTCACTACCAATAAACACACTTCCCGTAGGTACAGTTAAGTAGATACAATGCTTATGTATTATAACAAAATCGAAGAAAGGAATGAGTAGGTACTAGGTAGGTTCTAATAGATGACAGAAATCGTTTAACACCCGCGGCAGTCTTGTCCCATAACCTAGAAAAACAAACCGGCGAACTATATTGTGGGAAAATATCTGTACCCAACACATATTCCTTTATTTATTAACTATAAAACGTTTAAAATTAAAATAAGACACTAAAAACTGAAGAAGAACACAAAACTACAACGTAAACACAGGAATTAAATTATAACATGACAGCGAACCGACTCGACTGAATCGACTGTTGCATGACGGTTGTTTGCTGGTTGCATACTCTGATTCTAGCATTGGCGGCGTTAAATAAGAATTTAATATGATATCGAAAACATTTTTTTTTTCGCTTTATAAATAAGTTTGAAAATTTTTTGAAAGGAAATTCTGTTAATTCTTATTTTTTTCTATCCCCTCTTAAAATATTTGTACTTAGTCATAGTTAACCCTGTATTATAGAAAGCAGATATATTAGGGTTGTCAAGTCTTTTCTTTATCCAGTTTAAATTTTTAAGTTGATCGAGCTCAGAATAAAGCTCTTCAGAAAAAGGAATTTTGCCAAAATTTACTCCAGTATTTCTTTGTTTAGCCTGCCGTTTTGGGAAGGCATTCTCAAAGCACCAAAGAAAATGATCGATAAAGTAGTTAAATGCCTTAGCGGCGACCTAAGGTTTTTTACCTTTTCCTTCCTCAGGGCGCTGGCACCCTTTTCTCATACAAATGGTAGGTTGTCAGGGGGTTGTGCACAAGGTGTTTTTGTGGGAGTCACAGCACGTTTTTCTTTCGAATCACACTTTCACTCTGGCAGATTCAGACTAGCACCCACTTGTTCTGGCCCTCTTTCGGCAGGAATTTTTTTTCCACACTTTTTTGAAGCAAAACCTTAGGTGGGTTCACGCATTTAAATTAATTTATAAAACAAACGCGAAAACTTAGACACTGTATAACATTATTCAAATCTCATCAGCTCATCAATGTCCTGCGTACTGAGCAATTGGGAGAGAAAATGGGAGATTTGTTGTTACTATTTTATACTTGAGTTTATTGATTAAATATTTGAGAAATAAATAAACTAAGTACAAAATTTTGCAATATTAATGGCACTCATTCAAATCAGTTGATAGTTACTTGAATATTTAGTAGAAGTCCTCGTATATGAATATTTCTCCCGCTGTGAGAGAGCAATGCGGTCAAGGGAAATAATTTAATGGCGAATTCGGCAATAAATAAATAAAATAAGCGAATGATTCAGCCAAGGTGAAATATATGTATATTTGGAATTATATTTTACTATCATTTTCTAAGAGGTCAATATCATAAAAGAAGAGAAGTATTTATACCTACCTATATTTATTTTTTCGTCACTTGCTTTTTATTTTGCAATGTAAGCGGTTTACTGGTATAATTTGTTATTGGTGATTGTACATTTCTGATGATAGATAAATATCGTAACACTTGTAGTTTAAAAATAGAGTATAGATAATAAAAGCTATCGTTTCCCGTAAGAAATTATTCCTAATGTTTTAAATGTACCCATAATAAGATTCTCATAGGAATTTTAAGGAGAATGAATTCTACTGCGTTTGAGAATCTAGGCCCAGAGTTGTGTTTATTTGATTACTTGTGGGATTTTGCAAATTATTTCAGAAAAATGTTGCTTAAATGTGTCTTGTTATCACTTTATTTCAATAGGGCTATTTCCTTGAAGCAACCAAGTTAGAGTGTGATAGTTACATGCTGGGTAACCAGAAACTAACCACTAGTTAGATTTGCCGATTGTCAGATGTCACCTGTTTTTACACATACATTTTTTTTTTGTAATTAAAATTTGAATATAAGATCATTCATTAATTTTCTGACGTGCATGTTGTAACATGCATGTATGGTGTATTAAGGATGAGGTCGGCAGCTCTAATGCAGAAGATTTAAATATAGGTCAAATTCACACCCTAATTTCTAGACCTAGGTGTTAAGTTTATATAATTCAAATAATACCCGCCAACCGCTGCTCATGCGCAGTGAATAAAATGTATGGTACTGAGTACCAAGCGTTATACCAGCAGTGGGCTTATGTACTTCGTATGGGTGACACGCCTAAATATAGTTCTTTCTACCAGTTACACAGTGTTTTATTTCAATTAGAGCATCATCATTACGAAAGTGTACGTAGTTCATCTCAATCAATCAAATTCAATACAGTCCATTAAATCAAACACAAACATTTAAATTTTACAATTTTCACATTGTGGAGGATGATATACATATAAAAATGCCTGGCTTCTATGAAAAATGAATCTGCAAGTACCTGCTGGGTGATTTTTATTCTCACTTTGTCACGGTATGAATTGTATAAAATAAAAAAATTATTCTAAATTTCATATTATTTTTTCTATTTGTTCCACTGTTAGCTGTTACTAAACGATAAAATGTAAACCACTTACCTAACTAGAGAGTATGATTAGTATTGCTTCTTATTATGTTATTCACATTTCAGTTCTATTAACATTTTACTGTTATATTATACCTATTTGGACAGTATGGTTTCTTACCATTGCTGATACCAGCTCGACATACCTAAAAATCTCAAGTATTAGTAGGAGGCGGTACATTTAAAATTGCTTCAACTTTCCTATGGTCCACTCTAAGTCCATGAGAATTCACAACGCAACCAAGATATTTTAAAGATTAGTGACAATACTGACACTTACCTTCACTAAGTGTAACCCAGTGGCATGCAAACGATCAAAAACTTGTTCTAGAATTTTCAGGTGTGTCAAAATCAGGAGAAATTATCACTATATCATTGAGATAAACAAAAGCATATAGGGCACTAAGTCGGCACCTAAGACTGTCTAATAACCCTTTACTGGGAACAGTAAATACAGTATATTCATGAGATGATTCTTTTGCACTAACTTGCCAGAAAGCTAATGAAACGAGCGTCTCGAAGTCTATCTAATATGTTCTGAAACATATTGAATTAGATACGCATCCTTCTTAGTAACCGCGTTTAACCAACGCAGAACCTATAAGAACCATCTCGCTTGAGTACTAAAAGAACGGATTCGCTTTTAGAAGGTTCTATAATACCCTGTTCAAGCATATTAATAAGTTCTTTGTCTATAATTTGAGTGAGTGCGTAACAATTTTATATTCTAAGACAGTAGTGTAATGTAGGCCAGTTGCCATAGGTTTCAATTTCTTAGAAGAGTGTTCCAAGCCTCTTGTTGTGAAAAACTTGAATAATCACATGGTTTAACCGAATCTTCAGAACTTAAATACCTACCAAATATTATTTTTAAGATTTGGAACAATTCCCATTGATATCCAAAAATCAGTGCTAAAATAAGACTATGCGGTCAGGCATCACAGAAACATCAAATACTTTTATTGTATCCATACGACAGAATGCAGTTCGAATTACTCCTATACATGGACAGGATTGACCATTTGCCACAATAAAATTGATTCATTTCCCCGTATCTAGCTTTAAATATAATCCTAACAAAATACCAAACCCTGGTTGACCATTGACCGTGTTGTTACCATTAGAATCTAGAAATCTGAGAAGAGAATAGTGTAATATCAAAGTCAAGTACTGCTTTGTGTATTGATTCATCACATGCAGTTTAGTAAAAAGGTAGCCGATTTATAAAAACCAGTCATCTGCACGGCTATTTAGAAACTAATACACGTTTTTCGAACAAGTAGGGAAAACAATGTTTCCGAGATGGCTGTGAACAATGAGATCCAATGTGCTGACCATAATTCCAACAAATAACTGCCCAAGGTATAGGTTGACCAGCAGTTAACAGGATATGAGTACGACTATTTTCTCATGCATTGTCCGAAGATTGGGATTCGAAACCTGCAACATGTGAATTAGGACGTCGATACTCTAAGCCAGATTGCACAGAATTTCGCGGATTTACAGGAGAAGCTTTATATTCTTGAGCACTGATATTAGCCCCTACAATTTTCCGTATGGGCATCGTATATTATTGATTTTGTAAACGCTTGTGTCCTATGTTTAATAATTTCCCATAGATGTTCATCGTAATTTATAGGTAAAAAGTTATCACAAAAAATTTCTCGGATATCGTCATAATCCCGGATTTTATTTTAAGCAAAATGATACCACACGGACGCATTGCCTTAAAAAGTTCAGACAGAATTGAAAAGTTGTGTTCTGAACATATTTTGCGAAACGCGCATTTTCTCTAAGTGGTCTAGAATATCCGTTGCACTTAAACTTCCATCAAATCTTATTTTTCATCTACTCACGCCAACAAAATTTGAAAAATAAGAACATGATGGTATTTTAGGAGATGTAGAATTTACAACTTCAACATGGGTTCATTCAAGGTTAATACTATTGAATTTCTCTGTCAAATGTATATATAAAAAGTGAGGGACTAACATTGTCAACGTAGCCACGCCCTGATTTGCAATATAATTAATTTGCAATAAAATTTTAAATGTCGAAATTCTAGGTTAAAATTGGTTTACATTGTGCAATTTCCAACAAATTCATGAATCAGTGATAATAAATCATTTATTAACAGATACAATAAATGTGCTTGCTTGTGCATTCTGAAAACTGAATCTGAACAACATTCAAACAATTAGAGGGATATGTATTAATTAATTAACAAAATTAAATCTATACTGGTGGTTCCAAAGACTTTTTGATTGAATATTGAAAGCAAAGAGTAAGTATTATACAGGGTTAACTATGACTTAGTACAAATATTTTAAGAGGGGATAGGAAAAAATCAGAATTAACGGTATCACCCTTCAAAAAAATTCCAAACTTATTTATAAAGCGAAAAAAAATTTTTTTTCAAAACCTTATTAACCTCTAATTTCTCGGCGACTATGCCGCCTGTCAGCTTCGAGGTTAGGTATGTTCTGCCAAAGTGAAAGTTGTCAAAGGTAGTGACAGCACCGCGTTGCCACGTGTAACGATTTACGGCGCTTTTAAAGAAAGTTTTATTTACAAAATACTAGATTATTTAATGAGAAACACGATATGGTACCTAGCACTGAAAACCCACCTTACTGATACTTCCAGGACTGATATTTGGAGATTTCAAGAAAGTTGAATTATTTTCTGTTTTCTAACTTGTTTACATTATAACTTGTCGTTGTAAAAATTGTTGTACTTGCTGGGGACGTCTTGGTTTCCCTTGACCATTTCATAAATAAAAAAATACTTTTTTTCTGTAGGTATATCTATTGTAGTTTAAAAATGCTTTATTTTTATGTCACTCAGGAAAAAAGAAATTACAAGTATGAAATTGGTTCTTTTTTATTTTCAAGTTAGGTACATACGTATTTAAAACTCCAGCACGTGTAAAACAACATTCGTGAACGTTGTACAATTCGTACAAATGTAGGAGGATTTGGCATATTCTGTCTATTTGGAAAACGCGTCTTTGATATTCTGCTGCTGCACGATATGCACTTTCGCACTTCCCATAAATTAGTACCATATCCGTAATTTCATGATTACGAGTTTGAATGTGCGAAAAGCAAATACTGAAAACTAATAATAGTAACGATATTAACAATTGTTAGGGTAATATTTTGTTTGTTAATTATATAAATACCCAATAACGTTTTACTACTTTCTTTATTTCGCACTTCCTATCCACAGATTAAATATATATAAATAAAAAAAATTCCTATCTTTACAACAACTCAACTCTGACACACCTCTTCTTCTTACATTCTTTCTGATCTACATTTTACAAAACATATATTTATGCCTACTTACTAAGAAATTTTTATTAACAAAATAATTGTCCATACAATAATCGACCATGTTTGCATATAATAATATTGTAGTATTATTATTTTAAATTTCCGCGTTCACAGTGCTCTGTAATATTACTTTTCTGACCACTACTGCTGTTTGACATTTGTAGAGTATTAGACACAATGCAACCAACAACACAGTATAGTTTTTTCTCATATATTTTCAGGTATTAACAATATTGTGTGAAACTAACTACTCAGTGGACAAAAGCCCCAACCTGCGTTGAATTACACCCACAATATCTACCCATATATTCCTTATTATTAGCTTTTGTAACATTTTTTACTGTTTAAGAAAGGTATTTTAAGCTAATATGTATCAAATCTCCTACAATTCCTATCAATGAAAGGTTAGTAAATATATTAAATTTTTTAGATAATTATTGAATAGAGTTTTGTCTGTGGATGTTCATTAGCATACCTAGATGTTTGGTATCAGAGAACATACATATGACTTCATTGATAGGAATTGTAGGAGATTTGATACATATTAGCTTAAAATACCTTTCTTAAACAGTAAAAACACAGTATAGGTTTATATTGACTGACAAGTGCTATGTGCGTGTAACCCCATAAGTGTCAAAACAATACTAGAATGAAGAAACCCACTATCGTACATAAAAGAAGATAATATTGATTGCCATAAGAATATTTATCTGAAGAATATTAAGTTCTCGGTGTAGGCGGACCGAAGACTGAACGGTGGCGTTGACAATGTAATTTTAGTTTTCCGTTTTTAGTGACGGTTTCAGTTTTAAACGTTTTATTCATTAAATAATGGATGGTTGCGATATATTGGGACATATGTAGTTTTTCACAATTTTCTTTAAGCGTGCGTGGAGATATTTCCTATAGTTGAGAGCAATGCAGTTGAGTGACCGTTATCGGACAAAATTTTATAAATTAAAAACTGCCACGGGTGTATTCGAAGTTTTCTGTTAGTATTTCTTTCAATCAATTTTCTTAAAATAAATGGGCAATTTTATTAACTGCATCTACAAGTGTGTATTTTGTGGCGAGAAGTAATTCTGACGGACCTGTAATGAGTGAAAATGAAGTTTTGGCAATTTGGAACAAAGGCAGCGAATGCAAAATATTGTAGCTAACCGGATTAACTGTTATCTATCAGGTACTTAGGTATTATTATTAATTAAAATGTTTACTTTCGTTGTTTTTACATTCGGCAATGTTGGAACGTTGTGAGAAACGACCGCATGGTACCTACTTGCACAGAACATATGCCTAGTTGACATATGTAGTCATCTTGGACGATGACTGATGACATAGGCGCCGACTTTCCGTAGGAACAGAGGGTTTTGCCCCATTTTTTTAACATCGAGCTAGAATTCCGAAATAAATTTTTTATTGTCTTTTAGGGCTCCCTGAGCACGTGGTTAAAATTTTTGTACTTAGTCATAGTTAACCCTGTATGTTAGCTACAATAAAAGGTGTTGTAACTGCATTTAACCGAGGAAAAAAGAAATAGCACTATTTGGCAGGTTATTGCCTTTAGTATGCCATCGCTTACATTGAACCAAGACAAGGAAATTTAAATTAAAATTAATAAAAATCGTGATAGTGTATGATTCCAAATGCAGGTATTCCTCGAAATACATTTTATAAATCATTGATGTGTCTATAACTTCTCAAGATAAATGTAATAATACCTAGATGTTTATGGAAATGGTTTGGTTCACAACCTTTCTCTATACCTAAAACTAGTAATGATAACCTATCCAAAAAGAAAAGTAAATATACATATTAAAGCATTTATGCCACATTATTTTAATAAATTTTCATAAATTATTTCTTATCCTCAAGGGACAGATAAGAATAATTCAGAAAATCCGTCATTAAACAACAGCATACTTTTATTAAATTTGTTTAGAAACAAAACCAAACAAGAAATACTTTTACTTATACTAAGCAAGAAATAATACAGAATTTAACACGTTTGCGGAATAATTTGACACATCAGTTATGTATTTATAAATGCATAATGAATAAAAATTATAAAATTAAATTGTTTTATTTACTATTTTCAGGCACATATTGAATCAAAACAGCAACAATAATCCAAATCGACATGCAGTAGCCTTTTGAAATTAATAAATATTCCTTGTCATGAGTTTAGGCTTTTTTCTGGAAAACCCGTGAATATCATCACTAAACCACTCAGGAAAGATAGATTGTGCCATAAACTTGGTACCCTGAAAATTTAATGTAAAAATATTCAGTAGAAAAAAATTATAAACCAAAATGTAGGTAAAATAATAACTAGCCAATCAGGAGCCAGTATGAACCCTGACAAGGGTTTTTAAGAAATTGCCGACAAGCCGCTAGAGCTTGCCGATTTGAAACCTAGTTTACGTTCAACTTGGATTTTGGTGATGAACATTTAGTAGTATAGTTAGGCAAGTGTATCAACCCACTAAGCAAAAATCCTCTGTAAGAAATGTTAAATAAGTCCTCAAAAGTTAAAACCTTGCTTGTGATTTCTTGCAGGAAGTTTATTGCACAAATGTCAGTCACAGGCCACATATACAGGGTGTCTCCGTTTTTTCGTTCTTAACTTTGCGAAATAATAGAGCGTGAAGAAATAATAGGAATCTCTCCTATAACATTTTCCCCTATAGTGCTCCGTTTTCGTGATACAGGGCGTTCAACTCTCAAAAAAATATTATTTTCTTTATTATCTACTAAACAAATAAATATTTTTTGTTCAAACTTGGTATACAGTAATCGTAATAAAAGGTTAATAAGTTGACGTGAATAACTTTTACCGCCTATGGCCAGTGGCGTAGATATGGGATTTTGTTCTGTTTTGAACCCCCTAAACTTCAACGCCACTGGTGAAAAGTATTTTTTCAATACAAATATTAACAACTTATTTTAATTTTATGAAAAAACTGCTCTTGATAAAATTCGCTAGGAAGCTTCGTTCTTGAGATATTTAGTCTTTTTCTAATTAGGGTTATCTTAAGCATTACAAAAATTTTACGATTCAGCAGGCATTGCTTGTTTCTAAGTTTGTAACAATCATAATGATATGTACCACTTAATGAGAGAAGAAATGCATGGATACAATTGGATGGCTGCCCTGCACATTACGGACGTCAAGTTCATAATTGGTTAGATGTGATCTACGGGGAAAGGTGGATTGGTCGAGGTGGTCCAGTTGCTTGGGCCAGCTCGATCACCCGACCTTAACCCACTAGATTTTTTCCTTTGGGGCTTCTTAAAGGAAGATAATACAACTCCGGTGAACAATAGAGAAAATTTATTACATCGTATTCGAAGAACTTGTACTGAAATAAATAATGACATGTTAATTCGAACAAGACGGTCATTAAGATCTCGATGCTATCGTTGTATTGAAGAAAATGGTTCTCACTTTGAGCATCATTTAAATTAAATTGTTTATAAGCTGTTATTTTTATTTGTTTAATAAATTATTGATTTAAGATTTTTTAAATTTCGCAAGATAACCCTGATTAGAAACAGACTAAATATCTCAAGAACGAAGCTTCCTAGCGAATTTTATCAAGAGCAGTTTTTTCATAAAATTAAAATAAGTTGTTAATATTTGTATTGAAAAAAAAAAGTTATTCACGTCAAAATATTAACCTTTTATTTCGATTACTGTATACCAAGTTTGTACAAAAAATATGTATTTGTTTAGTAGATATAGGGAAGATTCTTATTATTTCTTCACACTCTATCATTTCCCAAAGTTAAGAACGAAAAAACGGAGACACCCTGTATATGACTTGTAGACATACCAAAATGCTGCACATAAGAATTTTAATAGGTAAAAAGTTACTTCTTACACACATCACCCTTATAAGTTTTTAATGTTTACATAATACTTCACAATAATTTTTTTTTTAGATATTCATTGTGATGTAAAATGTATGGAATTGTATGAAACTTCGTAGTGTAAACGTTAATTCTTAGAGTTATAAATCTGAAATCAATAATATCAACGCATTTTAGTACCAATAAGTAGTTAACCATGGATATCACATACATATATCTCGAAAACTGCACAATGTCTTCAACTTTACTTTTCTACAGGATGAATATTACAAGCAAAACATATTTACCTAAAAATACAGTATAGATGCATATGGCACCTTTTAGAAATGTCAATATTGTTTTTGTTTTTTATATGAATCAATTACTTTACTTTAATTACACTGCGGTACTATGTGTGAGACAATCCAACCTAATGACTACACAATTATATTAATTTTTATATTCCGGGCTCCTTGATATTATATCTTCCGCTGCCATCAAATAAAGATAAACCTGAGTATCTATTTTAAACAAATTAAAATTGATTGTTCCTGGACAACTGGACGAGCGGAAGCAGAGCCTGGTAGAATACTCCCGGTAAGTGTGTCCAAGTTCTTTGCCATCAGCCTAGAAAGAAAATGGTTATATACTGTGTGAGAGTTTTGAGACAATTTAATTAAGTGATTTAAAGACTAGATTAGTGTATGAAAGAATTTAATGATCAAGGACGACGTTACGCAAAATACTTACCAGACCTCTACCCAGTGTAATAGCTTATCAATAGATTTGTCAATAAATAATGATTTAAGACATCTCTAACAAATATTAAACATTATATTTGAATAATGCAGCAGTAGACAAATATTTCAGCCTGCCTGTCACATCAATTTAAAAAAAAATTATTCCCACAAATGTATTTTGAAAATCACATTTTATGTGTGTAGGTTAATAAATAAATAATAAGTTACCACATCTTTTTTGTTATAAGGGATTATTAAGTATAATACTAAAGTAAATGCTTTGGTAAAATTGTATTATATAAATTATAAATGTACATCAAACATATAAATAACAATAAAGTATATATCCTTAATATTTCTGATATATTTTTCAACAAAAAAATTAATTTTGTCATATGGTAAAGTTAACACTAATTATAACATTTGGAGGCATTGCCAATGTGAGGAGCATAACTTTTTGTTAGTTTCTGGCAAGTACTACTTACTTTTATTTTATTAGGGATACTTAATGTGTCATCTTTTTCATTTTGATTTGTTTCAACTTCAACATTTATAACACTTTTTTTATTTACAACAGTAGGTCGTACAGTGGAATGCAATACAAAATTCTTTGTTAAGGAACTATAGGATTGAGCCTGATGTAACGGAGTTTTGTTAAATAATTCAGGTAAAGCTATACAAATTTTCTTCTTAACATGAAAATACTTATTTAAAATACCACTTTTTTTTAAATTACATTTTTCCACACGATCATGAATACTTTGTTTTTGTAAAAAATTCATATAAGTTGCCTCTATATATTTTTTTTGACATTTTGTAGAACAGTAAGGTCCATCTTTGTCAAACTGTAAATATTTTTGATTTTGTGAGTATTTTTCACAGTCATTAAAATTTTTAATAAACGATTCATTTATAGCTTTGTCTGCTACAAGTAATGGTAAATTACTGTGTATACTAAAAATAGTCGATATTAAAACTGAGGATGATCCATCTTCTTGTACTTCATTAATTCTGTTTAATGATTGATTTTCTTTAAGGTGAGTTGTTTTACCATTTTTTTTCTTTACAAATTTATGCTTTCGTGTAACCATTAAATTTGTATTTGATGTATTTTTTTTGCCACTGTTGTTATTACTTTTTATTTTGTGCTTCTGATATTCTGTGTTTTTATTAGAGTGAAGTGACACTTTATTAGAGCCAAATTTCTTATTTTCATTTGATCCAGCACTTGCTCCTGTTTCTTGGGAATCACTGCTATCATCGTGACTATCTCTTCTTCCTTGAAATGATTTTGTTGATGAATTCAATGTCTCTGCTTGTTTTTTTCGTTTTTCGCTATCATCATCACTAGCATCTGATGAACTACATGATGCCGTACGATTTTTATGAAACTTTAGTTTCCTTTTTTCATATAGTTGATTTCTATTTAAAAATTTTCTTGGTGTGGTTTGCAAAATGTTGAACATTTCAGACTCTTCAAAAATTTCATTCAACTGCAAATAGGACGTACCAATTTGTGAAGATGGGGGAATTTCATTATTGTATTTTTCCAATTCAATTTCTTTGTCACTTTTAACTGTTACTTTAGGAATTTCTGATTTCATATTACACTTTAATATGCTTACTTTAGCATTTGAATCAGTTATTTTAATATCTCTATTTTTTTTGTCTTCAATTATTATTTTATCCCCTGCTTTTCTTCCTTCTGATTCTGCTATTCGTTCTTGAACAGCTAAATTTAATCGCCCCTCTGAACGAGATCCTCTACGAATTAATGGTTCTCCTAAGTTTTCTTGTCGTGAGCAAGGAGAAATATCTTCTCCTTCTTCTTCATCCTCTTGCACAATACTGCATTTTCGAGATCTCTGAAACAAAACATTTTTTCTTAATTTCTGGCAAATTCGATTTCTGCTACTTTTTAAAGTGCATAATCTTTGCATCTTAAGGTGCCCGTATTGAATAGTAAAATGATCAAATTTGTGGTGTTTTTAGGTACTGAAATCTCGAAAAATAAAACTTCGTAGAGCAAAAGTAATATCAAAAATAGAATTATTGATGTTTTGTTTATCCACTTTTACTATTTAAACTTTCCTCAAATAATGTAATAACTTTTAAAATGCATTTATATGACACACATAATTTCGCTATTCTAACCCCACATTTTAACAATTATTTTCACATACTTAGAAACAAAAGTGAACAATCTTATATGCAGAACTATGTAAGTTTATGTTATAACAATGTTTACATCTATAGTTGAATTTAAAAAAATACGTATTTTGAAAGATTTCAGTACCTAAAAATTCATTGGATAGATCGCTTTCTGATGTTAAATATTGATTTTACTTGTACTTTGAATATTTGCAGGTGGCATGAAATAACATCCTTGTTATTTGCTAAACTCTATATTATTCAGTTCTTAAATGTCTAAAATTATTTATATTTGTAGAAAACACTTTTTCAGGAATACGTGCCCTTAAAAGTAATAGTTATTGAATATAGGGTTAACTATGACTAAGTACAAATATTTTAAGAGGGGATAGAGAAAATTAAGAATTAACGGAATCACCCTTCAAAAAAATTCCAAACTTATTTATAAAGTGAATTTTTTTTTTCAAAATTATATTAAATCCTTATTTAACGCCGCCTATGCTATAACGTAGGCAACTAGCAACACGACTGTAAAATTTCCAGTCATTTTATAACTTAATTCCTGTGTTTACCATGTGTTTACGTTGTAGTTTTGTGTTCTTCTTCAGTTTTTAGTGCCTTTTTAAATGTTTCATAGTCATTAAATAAAGAAAGTTGTGTTGTAAATTTAAAATTGTGGAAAATTTGTGTTTTAAGGTGTCAGCAACTGATTTTACACAGTTCAAACCTCAGTAACAGGCAGTGGAAACTTATAAGTATTAACTTCGATTTTTGTGTTGTGATTTCAGTGTCATCGAAAGCGAGTATATATGTAGTGCCATGTAAATAGTGTGCTCAATATTTTAACACTTTTAAAAGCCTAAATTTCTGACATTTTTTTTAGGAGTGTCTATCTAATTTCTAATTTAAAATTTATTTTGTTTTATAAAAAAAAAAATAGAAGACGTAATTATGTATGTATAATTTGTGACATTTGTGGATTAATATATTGACACTGGTGATATTTATTTGGAAACAAAACGTAAGACAATAAATTATAAGCTGTTTTCTGTACCATAAAAATTAGTAATAGATTTTTGAATACTTTTTTTATCCCATTATTTCTTTGTAAAAAGGTATATTACATATATATTATTTCACAGAGCAGTGATATCAATGTGAAATTCAATTTAATAAATAGTATAAAAAAAATAATTTCTTAAAAACCAATCAAGAAAAATTCATATTGAAAATATATACTAATTTAAAAGAATCGCCAAATTTATGTAGTAGATGCAGACAAAAATAGATGACAATATATGTAGCAGAAATTATGACAGAGCGTAACGGAATTTCAGGAAATAACTACTCTGTGGGCTAATGTCTCGACCAGCATTGAAATACACCTGAAAAACCTATAACAAACAAGCGAAATCATTTGTCAATGTCCCACCAGACGTATACTGGCTTTGAGCTTATTACCTCTCATCGATATACCATAGGTGAGGTAAATGACAAATAATACTGGTTGCTTTGTCTGTCCATCATCTGCTAAATCGCAGCAACCGTGCTTTATCTATAGTTGACTTCCAAAATTGTAGAGTGACTAATCGCTAGCTTGTAGACAAGCACGACGGGCGAAGCGTGCGGGGAGCAACATCTCACAGGCGTACTAAATTTGAATGCGATCAGATATAAAAATATACAAAAATAGTTGCATTACATAATATCCATTATTTTTAGAGTAGAAACAGTGATATATCGATTTTTACCAATTTCGAGGCGTTAGATAAAAAAAATAATAAGAATATTTCAAAATTTAAAGTTTTTACCTTGTATATCGGTGTACCTAAGTTAATTTAGAAACTATCAAGACAAACTGAAAAGATTCTTACCAACATTGTAAATATATCCTATAAAATGATGCCCTCTTGGGCATCGATGACCCACCACCACCCGGCTCATGCCGCCACAAGATGTCGACTATTTATACATTTCATATAGGTAAGTGTTTTTCAGTTGTTGAATATTATCATTATCACTAAATTATCACGCATTACGTCAGAATCATAACAAACTTCACTATCACTGTATGTTCACTATTTATTAAAAAAACCACACGTTCACTTCGGTGCCACATCCACTTCACTATCACAATTTAATCTTCACTGTAACACTTTTGCCTTACTGCCACTTTGTAGCAAAGTTTTTACTTCATTGTATTTAATTATCACTATCAGTAGAGATGTTGCTGTCACTGTCACTAGATCCCACATACGTTGCTCTTCCTTCTGCACATGCCCAATACACTTACGCCATGTTTCCTCTAATAATAACTTCACATCACTTAATTTAAAGGTGGTATTATTTCGTGCTACTTCGGTTTTTATTTGTGCCCAAACTAACTCTATTGGATTTAATTCACAATGGTATGGCGGTAAACGGAGTATCTGAATTCCTCGCGCTTTGGCCATCTCATCTACTACATACTTAATATATCGACCTTTTTCTCTTTGGACAATTTTTAATAATTGTGGTTTGAGCATGGTGTCCGTATATTCAATATTCTTTGATTTTAACCATTTAATAATATCTGCTTTCCTTGATGCTGATGTCGGTAACTTTTCGACTCTTCTGCTATGATAACTTACGTTATCTATCACAACAACTGCTCCTGGTTCTACATATGATAAAATAGATTCAAACCATTTTTCAAATACTTCACTGTTCATATCTTCATAGTAATCTCCCGTCCTACGTGATTTAAAAACATGCAAACCATTTTCTAACAATCCCGAATCGCTTCCAATATCTATTATTATTAACCTACGTCCTTTTCCAGAAGGCGCCTTTAATCCTGTAGAAAATCCATCTAAAAATGCTTCTCTTTTACTTCAAACGTTACCTACCATCCTGCCAAACTTTTGATACCGTATAACCTTCGTTTACCCATGTTTCATCCATGGATTATATCTTTTTGCCCGATGCACGAAATTCTCTTAGTTTTTCTAAATATTCTCTTCACCATACTACAATTTCACCTTTTTCAACGAGCAGTCTTTTACGATTTCGTTTTAAAAACCGAAAATTCATGTCATGCATTGTTCTAAGAACTTTGTCAGATAATTGAGGCATGTCCTCATCTTCAGCTATCGTAGCTTGAATTTTTTTATCGTCGGTATTTCATTTCTGAAGAAGAATCCATGAATTTTCCTGCGAATGGCGTATTTTACGTCATCATCGACTTCTGTTTTTTCCTTCCTCGTGTTTCTATTTTTTTCTTCTTTGGATTTACTTCCACACTCTTTTTTATAGCACGATATACACTAGAAACTGATACTTGTGTTAACGAACTACACACAACTTCAGCACAGCAACAGCTTCACTAACACTTATGTTAGAGTTTCGCGCTCGAATTCCTTGGTATACGTTTTTTATTATTATCAATTGTCCGTTACATAGGTTGTGTCGATTACTAACAGACCTTTTACTAGAACTGGCACTTTGATCCATTTTTAACTGTTATTTGTTAACTTCACGGTTGCAATAATTTATTTCTATAATTTAATGTAACTATATAAATAACACCCCGAGAAAAGCAGCAAATCCCCCAACGTACGCATATTCTAATGGCGTTCTAACCTCGGCAAAGCCATGTGCTAACGCTCACGGTTTACACACACCAAAATATTGTTTTCCACAATGCAATAAACAGATAGAGAATACATCGGGCTTCAGTTTGACTGAGTCTTTATCGTGGTGCCGTAAATGTGAGTATAGTATCGTTGTGTATAGAAAGCGGCACAGTAATAATGAGATTGCCACAGAATTTGCCCCACTCACACCCAGGCGCGACTCTCAAGCGGCAGCCTCCAGGGAATAGTTAAAGTGCGGACCATCAGTGATAACAGCAATAGTATGGGAAATGGAGAGATAATCAAAACACTGAAGGAGGCCATTAATAAACTCAGGCCAACTACCAGACCAAAGACAGGAAGAACCTGATAGCCGAAGAGATCGCCCACTTCAATGTTGGAACTGTGGGCGGACGGGTCATCTAAAAGGACAGTGTAAGGCCCCAGTTGCAGATCGGCAAAGGCACGACTCCCAGGCAGGCATGAATCATGGAAACGCAGATGCCCTTTCTAGACCGTGTCCTACCAACTACAAACACTGTGGTAGCAGCCCAACCTGAAGACCGATGGAGTTCAGCGGCGATTCGGGAAGACCAGCAAGCTGACTGTGACATCAAGCCTTTACTAGACTGGAAAGAAGCCAACAACCGACCCTCTTGGGCTGAAGTCAGTAGTAAAAGCCCAGCATTAAAGAGCTATTGGGCTCAATGGAATTCCCTGGTGTTGGAAGACGGTGTCCTAAAAGAGCATGGGAGAACAATAACGGAACGGAGGTCAAGAAACAAGTACTACTCCCGAGGTCCCGGGTCAAGGAAGTGCTGCAGGAAGTACATCGAGGTACTGGGGTGGACATTTCGATCAATAGAACTCTACAGAAAATTAGGAGCGTTTCTACTGGTTGAGTTGTAGGACGGATGTAGAAGATTGGTGCCGAAAATGTGATATATGTGCAGCCAGTAAAGGACTGAAGACTCGTTCCAGAGGCAAAATGCGTCAGTACATCGTAGGAGCACCGCCCTAGAGGATTGCCATTGATATAGCTGGCCCCGTTCCGAAAATCCAAAGTGAGAACTGATATCTGCTAGTAGCCATGGACTACTTCAGCAAATGGCCGGAAGTATATCACCCTCCCAATAAAGAGACCACAAACGTAGCAGAAGCGCTAGTCAACAACCTGTTCTGCAGATTTGGTGTACCCATGGAACTACATTCAGATCAGGGCAGATATTTTGAATCAGGTGGGTTCCAAAAGGTCTGCGAGCTTATGGGTATCCGGAAAACTAGGACTACCCCACTGCATCGCCAGTCAGATGGTATGGTGGAACGCTTCAAGGCCGCACTAGAAACCAATCTGAGGATACGCGGTGTAGAACTAACTACATCTATCGGCCGTTCGCTACTCCATGCCGGACTGAAAATGTCACAGACACGAAGCGTTCTACATGCAGTAGACACCATTGAAAGCTGTCGACCTTTATCGCGATCGGCGAGAAACGATATTTTGCAAACACGGAATTCCAGGAAACAACTACTCTGTGGGCTAATGCCCCGACCAGCATTGAATTACACCTGGAAAACCTATAGAAACAGCTAGAGTCATTCGTCAGACGCCCACCAGACATATACCGGTTTCGAGCTTATTAGCTCTCATCAGTATGCCATAGGTGAGGTATCCGACGAATAATCCTAGTTGCTTTCGTCTGTCTAACCCGACAGAAGGGACCATGAGTACGCGGTGTAGAACTAACTACATCTATCGGCCGTTCGCTACTCCATGCCGGACTGAAAATGTCACAGACACGAAGCGTTCTACATGCAGTAGACACCATTGAAAGCTGTCGACCTTTATCGCGATCGGCGAGAAACGATATTTTGCAAACACGGAATTCCAGGAAACAATTACTCTGCGGGCTAATGCCCCGACCATGCTGTTGCTATAGGTTTTCCAGGTGTAATTCAATGCTGGTCGGGGCATTAGCCCGCAGAGTAGTTGTTTCCTGGAATTCCGTGTTTGCAATCTGAGGATGTTTGTGAACGAGAACCAGACAGACTGGGACAAGCTCATTCCATTCTTCCTGTTAGCTTACCGCTCAGCTGTCCATGAAACTACTGGGAAGACTCCCGCAAGGATCAGCTTTGGAAGAGAACTTCGCCTTCCATCAGATTTGGTATTTGGTCGTCCTCGGAACAGCCCACAGCCAGACACTTATACCCATGAGCTAAAACGAAGACTAGCAGCCGTGCACGATCAAGTCAGATCTCGAATGCGACTAGAGAGCGATTGCATGAAGACTCGGTACGACGTCCGGGCCAATACAGTCGGATTCCAACAAGGTGACCTGGTGTGGCTGTACAACCCCACGCGAATGAAAGGAAAATCGCCTAAACTGCAGAACTGTTGGAAGGGCCCCTATACCGTCATTAAAAGAATCAATGACGTCGTCTACCGGATACAGAAGACTCCCAGGACCCAGGAGTAAGATGAAGGTCGTCCATCTGGAGCGTCTGTCACCGTATAGAGATGTGTATCCGATCGGGACGATCGGTCCTAAGGAGGGGGCAGTGTCACAGAATTTGCCCCACTCACACCCAATTCGACGACTGTGGTACCGCGAAATGCTAAGATTGCCCCGATCGCCCCTACGCGATTCTATTAAACAAAGAAAATGCCGTGTATCGAGACGGGACTGGAAAAATGGAAAATAGACGAGAAGCATTCGAGTCGTTCGGGAAAATGGATCTAGAGATACTAGAAAATAACTGGAATATTCGTTTGGTCTATAAAAGAAGAATCAACGGCCGAGTTAGTCAGTTTTGTATTACAATCTTGAATTGGAGTGTTTAAGAGCGATTTAGATAGCGATTAAAAGTGAAATAGTGTTTAGTTGGGTTGTAATTAGTAATCAGTAGTGTACCAAGTAGTTAATAAAGATAAATGATTCATTAACGGATTGTTTTTCTGGTAAAAGAAAAAGTCTAGGTAGGAAATCCGTGACAAGATAAATAATGTGTAATCTCTTGTAAAAATATTATACGCTTAATAGTAATAGTGTTTTTATATTATCTATTAGTTACTGTCCAAAATTTCGACCGCTGACTATAGTCTGTTCCTTTGCTCGGTTGCAATGACGCACAGTACAAATGATGTAGCCGGACGTTGTTGTCAAATGTGTTGTAATTTGAAATTTCTTAGAAATTATATCGAACATCTATTGAGAGATACATTTTTATTTGTATCATTTTTAAATTTATAAATTTATGTAACCTAAAATAAGTACAGTGCTTTTTATGGTGAATGTTCAGGAGTAACAGTTAATATGTACCCAGTTTTATAAAAATTGTAAAATATTTAAGCACAAAAGTTTTGTGTGAAGTATATAAGAGTGTCACATATTTTACAGTTTTAAAATAGTAGAAAATACATACATTTTTACTAACTAATTTAGATAAGTAGGTACTATTAAAAGATAAGCTAATCCTGATATGTACGTTTCCAAATATTAACATTGGAGTCGTCACACTAAGTACATTACAGAATTTTAGATTCAAATTCAGCTGATTCAACAGAAAAGTATTACAAAGGGGACACCATTTAGATGGTCTGTCTAACCCGGCAGAAGAAACCAATGTGGCCACTGCTACATTTCACGTACTTATGACAGAGCTGCTAGTATCAAGCGTTAGTGGTTTGTGCTTAGTAACAGTGTGAGATGTATGTAATATATCTGCTACTGGTTGACACATTCAGTGAATTTTTGTTTTTCATTAGTTAAATTATGAGCCCAAGTTTAATCTACCTATATCAAACATTGTTTTTTAAATGGCAAACCGAAAATTTTAATGCTGCTGAATTTGTTTTCAATTAAATTAACACAGAGGTGTTTAAAATGAAACTTATAAACTGAAATAAACAAAAATATAGTGCCCCACTGAAAGTAATAGAAAAATAATTCATTTGCTACCTATTTTATTATATCTAATATGATGTTTTAGCATTAATCAAGGAGGCATTATTGAATTATCTCTCCATCTTGATCAAAGACTTTGTACCATTCGTTGGACAAGTTGACATCTTTTGACATGATTTACAGAATTCTAATGGAATCTCTGGCACAGCAGTTAATGGTTGTCCAATGATGAAATGGCTAGGAATAATCGCTTCAAGATCATTGGGATCGGATAATAAAGGGACGAGCATATTTTAAAAAATATAATACACTCAAATAAACAAATGTATCAAAAAGTTTCTAGTTAAAACAGTTTCAGAGTAATATTAAAAAAATGTTTCGAGATACTAAACTCAGAGAGCCATCTCACATAGATGTTGACTTTTGATAGGTATATTTAGTTTGCCCTAAATTGTTTTATTTTAATTCCAAGATTCGCATGGTTTCCGAACTTTCCTGGGACATCTTGTATAGATACTGTGTAGGTTCATGTTGATTTCAGCTAAAATAGTGGTTATGGAGCACATAAGAAATCACTTAATCTTTCTATTGTTTTCACTTAATATCAAAACGATGAGACAGTTACATGTACTACCATTCAAAAGTTACATTTTAATTTTTTTCTTTAACAGCAGAAAAGTAAATATCAGAAAATTATGACAACATTGGAATAGGGTTGTTTCCATAATTCAGAATTTGTTTCAAATAAGAATTTTTATAAAGTAAATAGTATATAAAACATATATATTATATTAATTAGTATTGTATATACTGTTTTACTAAATTATATGTCTTTTAAAATGGTCTAAAATTTAAAAATTTAAAGCTGATTCAAAACGCATTCTTATTGGTGATGACGTAGGAAAGTAGTTCTAGAAAGGGCTAAGTTATGTTGGTTGCGGGAATTTGGAATTTGACTTGACAATCATTCCGTCATTTCATTCATGTTCACCACATGTTGTTGAGCCGATAAGTGGGGTTGTGTTTTACTTGTACTGTGTAAGTGAAGTCATACAAAATACAATTAGTATTTGGATAAGATGGTACAAAACAATACTTATAAAACTTATTTGTTGCAGCCATCTTAACACTCGCACGTGTATCTGACATTTATTTTATAATGACAACTACTTTGCTACGTCATCGAATTATGCAACTCAAAATACACCACGCAAATATATTTTTGCTGCAAATTTTACGGCTTTAACTTAGCGATGAATTTACTTCCAAAATAGAAAAAAATAATTAAAAAATAGGTATATACATCATTTATCTCAATCCACAGTCGAGAAGGTAAAAAACAAGTCAGTGGCAGCTTCGATTTAATAATTTTTGTTAAATATATAGACAACTGAAACCTAAACAGTATATTAAATAACAGTTAACAAAATATAAACACTATGTTGTAGATAGATACATAACTTTCATATGTAATTATGTAATGTTTCACATCAAATAGATTAATGGTAATTAAACACAATTTAGATTAACAAAAACAGGACTAAAAACATAAAAGCTGAGAAACTTCATGCCATAACCTGGATTATTATTACAATAATCAGGGATATGGTTAAACAAGGTATTATTGTAATATTAAAAAATTTATACCTATTGTAATACTATTTTCTCTTTCAAATGGAACTATTTTTGGCTATTTAAAAATGTTTATACTGATAGTATTAAATGTAAAAATTAAAAAAGAAAAAGTAGGACACTACCTACCTGTGGCAAGTCACCTGGAGTTCGTGGAATACTTAAAAAAGGTCTGGTTGTAGTGCATTTATTCTTTTCTGATGCCTGCGCTTGAGAAACAGATAGTTGATCGGGCCTTTTGTTTTTGTTTAGCTGCTCTTGTACTTTAGATTTTAATTTTCTCTCAGCGAGTAAATAATATGTAGCAGTTACATGATTATATTCATTTTTTTCTAGACAGCTGAAAAAAATATTCATTCATGTATTTTACATGACAGATATTATTTTTAATGAATATTCAACTTTTTAAATTTCAAGCAAATTTTGAACACGTCTTTTGTGAGTTCTTGTAAATAAAATTATGCTATAACTTGAATTATTTTTTTATTAATTCGAGCTCTTGAGATTTAAATTAATTGGGACAAAAAACAAACACTCACTAAACTGTAAAGAATGAAAAATTGCAATAAAGTACTTTTAATTTTTTTTAATATATAATTTCTCAAATAGAAATGACAAATTCCAAAGAATACAATGACTTCTTTAATTTTAAGAATCTATGTAAAAATGGTCAATGAATAAAATTAGTAAATTCAGATTTTAGGTGAACATGTTAAAGACTACGATTTCCTAAATATCAATTAAATAATAATTTTTAAAAATATAATGCATAAAAACAATGTTTAGTTCAATTAATATACACTTACGAGTGATAAAATTAATTGACTTTCAATGAATTTTAAATTTTTTTATATCCATACCGACACGACTGAATTAGTAATTTACTTCCCCTTCAACAGTACTTTGAGGTAGTGCAGTGAAGGGAACAGACATGAAAACTGTTTATTTGAAACCATATTCTCAAGCTCTTCATTAGATTGTTACATACTGGTTTTAGAAATTTGTCAGTTTTATTTGACAGAATTATAGATGTCATCAACATGGGAGTATTCCAAGATGCTGTCAAACACAAATTTAAAGTGGATTCGATAGGGCACACAATCACATCTTATACTGCGGTTTCTTTATATGTGGTTTGTATGTTATAAACAATATATTAATGTTGATGATCACATTTGAGTGAACTTAAATTACATACTAGTAGCCATCTGTGCTAGAACAAAGCCAGCTTCAAAATATTTATGACTAAATAGACGCTGATCGACTACTGAGGACTACTAGCTGGGTAAGATTTTTATTAAGTCTAAAAAGGAGACCAGTGCGCCGTCGCCGATTTCTCAACAGCACCGAAGCCGTTCAAACACCGAGGAGGCAATTCAGTTCCTGGCCAGCCGTCCACGAGAGCAGTCCTGTCTGTCCGCCATACCTGAGGAGCTGTTCGAGACCACTAGCCGTAGCTGCTGTTGGTAAGATTTCCAGCCCGAGGACTACTGCGCAACCGCCAACCTGGTACCAGCATTAAGGGCTTTCAACTGACCAGTAGACAATCCAGTTATTCCAGTTCCTGGCCAGCCGCCCACGAGGGGAGTTCTGCCTGTCCAGCACACCAGAGAAGCCGCCTTTGATGACTGTTTCAAGTCGAGCCTGGGGACCATTGCGCAGCCGCCTACTGTCCAGCAGCGTTAGATCTTCCACCGCTTAAGCCGCAGATCTAGTTCCTGACCAGCCAGCACCGCCCGCAGACCAGTCCAGCACCGGCAGCCAGCATAGTAAGTAAATTGCGCACACGCTTACTGCGCATGTTCGCCAAGCCAAACGAGGGCTTGACGAGGTAACTACCGCCGTTGCTAGAGTCAGTACCGACGTGCCTGCCCGCAAGCAGAGGAAGTAAATAGAAGGTTAGGGAAGACTTGGCCACTGTTAACTTTGTGTTAATCATACCTTGCCTTTCAGATAACCGTCCCCGTACTACGACAGGGTAGAGGCGCTGTTGCCCTTATCCGGCGTACTTTACCTCACCACGCGTTTGGCTTATAGGATGTTGTTCCTATCCGTCTGTATGAGTTGAAACGTGGGTCGTAACTAATCATACAGTTTCTTACAGCTAGCCGCTTCGCAAGCACCACTGACCAGTCGTGCAACCCGTGGAGAGGAGCCCCACTGCCAACACTGTTGTTTTATTGTTAGTAATAGTGGCCAAGTTTATAGTTGTGTAGGTTAACTTTGCTTTGCCGGCTTGATTGCTTCCTCTTGCCTGATTTTGCACGTAGCTTTTAGCATCCGCTTGTAGAAACCGCTACCCTGTAACCGCACCGCTGACTCTGTACCGTATATGTTTACCTCGTAGATTAGAACCGTATAATTTGCCCAGTGATATTTTACCTGTGAGAATTGTACATATAGGTTTACACTGAATAAATGTAAATATTTACCAAGTGTGACTTGTTTTACTGGACACCGAGAGTCTAACTCCTCCCTCACGACCCTCTGGACATACCGTGTCTTCACTGTAGCTGCCCGAGTAGTGGTGTTTCTGCACTGTAAACAGAAACTGGCGCCCGAGGTTACCGCCGCCACAGCTCACGACGTAGGTACGACACAAGTTGCATTACTTTCTTCCACTCCATTCTATTTCTTGCCTTTCTTTTCCAATCTGTTACATGTTTTTCCTTAGATCTATTGCCACTGCCTCACTCCATCACTTGCTCGGTTTCCCTCTTTTCTTAAAATTAGGGGTTTACTCCCTACAATTTTTAACTGTCCTTTCATCTCCCATTCGTTCTAGATGCCTTAGTCACTGCACTTTTCTGAATTTTACAACTTCATCTATTATTGGTTTATTTTTTCTCTTGATGTGTCTGCATTCTACTTTACATGCCTCCTTCACAAGTTTTCTCGTTACCTTTTCTAATTCCCTACTATCTTGCAATTATAACCACATCATCTACATAACTTACTTTTAAACATTGTCTCTGTTCAACTGTACCTCTTATAACCTTTACTAGTACTAAATTAAAAATAATCGTTGAGAGTAGGTCTCAGTCCTGTGTCAATAGTAAAACCTTCTCAGCATTCACCTTTTATTCGTGCTCTGTTTTTGGTATTTGCTAGGGGCATTTTCAATAGCCTAATCAGTTTCGTTAGTATCCCAAATTGTTTCAATATTTTACTTAGTTTATTCCTTTTGGCAGAATCATATGCTTTCCTAAAGTCCACGAATAAGACCATTGCTTTAATCCCATATTCATAGCATATAGTAAGGATTTCCTTCACCATGATGATTTGGTCCGTTGTTGATCTCACCTTTCTAAAACCTGCTTAATACTTCCCTATTCGTAGTTCTGCTATAAGTTCTATTATCCGTTTTATTAATGTTGCCATACTTTTATACCCTATATTTAAGAATGATATACCTCTACAATCTGTAGCATCTCCCTTTTTTTAGAATTGGTAATCACAGTATCTCTCCAATCTTCAGGCATATATCCTCTTCTCCAAATCTGTAAAATTATTTGGTATATTCTTTGCCTTAATTATATCCATTTCCTTTCTACTTCCACTCCTTTACCAATATCAACTCTTCCTGACCCTTCCCTTCCCTTTCGCTCCCTTCATTCAACATATCTATGAAACATTGCCTCCATGTTTCTCTCACTTATGTTTCCCTCTCCTATTAAATTGCCTCTTTCACATATATTACTTCTCTCTTTTTCTTTTTTTCTTTTTTATCTCTCTGTAGAACTTACATATGTATTTCGTTCCTCTTATCAATTCTTCGTTATATTTCAACTATTTTCTTAACCTGTTCAGTTCTGCTCTCTTTTTCTGTCTAAACACTTTTTTGCCTTTTGTCTTTGTTTCCTGTATATTTCCTTATCTTCCTTTTGTACTGACTGAAATGCTTTAATCCTGAGCTTATTTTTCTTCTCCGCCTCTCTGATACACTTCTCATCCTACCATTTTTTCTTCCCTACGTACTCTTTTTTTGGTATTACTTTCTCCCTTGCTGTTTGTGCGATGTTTTCAATGTTTATCCATTCCATTTATATTTCCATTAACTGTACGTCTTCTTGCAAACTTTTCCTTATTTCTTCTTCATACTTCTTTTGGATTCTCTGATTTTGAAATGCGGAACCTTTGCATTATTTTCCTTTTTATAGGTTTTTTTTGTATTTTCAAATCTATCCTCATTAAATAGTGATCCGAGTATATGTCTGCACCTCGGCATGACTTAACGTTTTTTATCATGCTTGTGTGATTTTCCTTTATCCAAACATGATCAATTTGATTCGTATATGCTCCATCTGGAGAGGACCAGGTGCCATTATGTCTTTTCTCTTAAAGAATGTGCTCATTATTTTCATTTTTCGTTATCGTTATTACGTCCATTTTGCACATATTTGCTTCTCTTTCTAGAATTCTTAATGACCCTTCCTCATTTAGCCCTCTTATATTCCATGTCCCCATTCTAATCCCTTTTCTTGTTTCCTATCCCGTCTTCTCCTTTTTACCTTTCTCAGCTCCTTCCTTTTATTTTGATTCTGTATTTTTTACTATCTGTTCCTGATCATATTTACGTCATTTTCTTTTGTCATAACCGTGTCCATTGCCAGAGTTCTTTCTTTTATGTTATAGGCTATATCTAGTTTTCTGCTCCATTTTTTTAGCCTGCTTGTCTTATTCCTCTTTCAAACCTCGTTATTTATTATGATAACCTACTTTTGATCATTTTCCTTCTATTCTTACTTCTTTGTCTTTCATTCTTGATCTCCTTTTGATATTTATCTGCTTTACTCATATCATCATTAATAAACACTTTGGCTGCTCCTACCTACTTTAGTTTACTTTTATTTTTCATTATTCTTGTTGTATCCTTTATATTATTATGAGTATGCCACTAGGGGGCGCTTAAAATCTAGATAGTTATTCTGTCTATTGTATTATTTATGATTATGATATGTACTGATAGAAAAAGTTAGAGTGCTATGAAAAATAAACAAGACAGTTGTCGATGTTTTGTGTATGAAGAATATAATTTATTTCAACATTTTCAACCCTTAAAAGTATACAATAATCCTTGTCTTGTCATCTAAGTTTTTTAATTCTACTAAACGAACATTATTTATTATGTTCTCCTTACCGCTTCTATATCGACCTCCATATACAGTAATTTTTCTATGATCCTTCAATCTGCACTTTAAGCTCATTCTGATCTAACGTCTCTATCTGTAGGCCTTACCACTATATTTTTCCTTATTTTCCCTTTATCCATACTCTCTACTCTTCTACTTCTTTCGTCTTATCTCTAAGCACTTTATTTTCCTGCCTAATATCTTCAATCGTTTATGTAAATTGTTTTATCTCCTCTAGATACTCTTTTTCTTCTCTTCTCGTCTCTTTTACTTCTTGTGTTAAACTTTCCAACATTCTCAGTACCCTTTCCATTTTGTCATCCGTCTCACTTTTCTTTACTGGCGATCGGGCTAGTTTTTTATTACAACTGCAAGGTCAATGAACTGAAACGTGACACCGGATGTTGTCCAGATGAAACCCGACACCGGATGCTGACGCAGTTACTATTTTTAGAACACGGCCAATGAACTGAAACTGACAGCGGATGCTGACATCAAGCTTCTATTTTTAAAACAAGGTTAATGACACCAATAACCTTGGACATGCCACAGGATGATCGAAACATGACACCGGATGCTTAAATCAGCAATTTCTATTTTTAAAATAGATTATATAAAGTTAATTTCGATTTTTATAACTAGGACAATGACACCAACAACCTTAAACTTGACACCGGATACCGTCTAGACGAAAGCAGATATCTATAAATTATTCTGCAGAAAACAACTACTCCACGGACTAATGCCCCGACCGGCATTGAATTACACCTGCAGTATCTGTGTGAACAGCCAAGAACCCTTGTCGGCCATCCCACCAGACATAGACCAGTTTAGGGCTTGTTAGCCCTCATCAGTATGCCATAGGTGAGGCGACCAACAATTGAACTGGCTGTTCCTTCATATGTATGTCCACATATAAACTGAGTGCAGGTGAGATATAAGCGGTCTGCTACTTCTTGCTCGGCCTAAGCGGCTCGACTTGCAGGAAGCGACCTACATTACAGCAGACCTCGCCGTGGGCGATGAGTCATTAAATCTATAAATGATACTGCAGGAAACAACTACTCCGCGGACTAATGCGAATTTTAATAAATTTAAAATGTAACATTTCTGAAGATTTTTTCATAAAACCAGTTATTTTTATAATACATTTATTGTGATGTGACAGAGGTTAAGAAATGTAAAATGGAGATGACTTTGGAGAAGACGTTAAAGTTGATTAATTATAAGAAGTAGGTCTTAAAATATGTCAGCTAAATTTATCAATAGGCATGTTTTTCAAACAATAGTTTACACCGGAATGAGATTTAATTTAGTATAATCGCTACTGTATTGTTTCCATTCTCTTAACTGTTGAAAAATCTATTGTATTTCGTTAGTGTGTGAATTATTTCCAGCTGTTTGTTAAGCTATCAGTAAACATAATCTATCAATTAACTCATTGAGGTCGTCAAAGTAGACAAACAATTTTGTTATTACTTAAATCTAACAGATCATATTTGGTATACTCTTTCAGCGATTGTGTTCTGTGCAATTGTCTGACAGGGAGGTAGGCTTAGTGAATGATTTTGGAGGAAAAGTCATACTAGTTTTTAATATGATTTTCCTAAACAAATAGGGTTTGAGTATATTTCTGTATTTATCACTTTGCAATCCTTGTATTTTTCTAGTTTTCACCATTTGTCTTGCCAATTCTTTATTCATGGCTGGTATACTAGTGAGGCACATGTGGCTGCAGGTTTATTTATAGTCTAAGGAATAATGAAAGTGAAGCGTCAAATCAGTGGGGGGCTACCACCGCTCATCCCACCCACGGAACCGCAGCTGACGTTCACGATGCTTTATGATACAACTCCCTGATGCGTTTCACTAATTTTTGTTCTAGAGGAAATAACTAAATTTTGACCTGGCTCCCGGACCACCATGTATAACCGTCAATTGCTCCGGACGACATATACAGGGTGTCCGGAAAAGACGTGTACAACGGAAGACCACAGACTCCTGGGTTCAAAATAAGCCGATTTAGCCCAATTTACTTATTTCCAAAATTGCTTCGTTTAGCCGCTAGAGAGCGCCAAAGTTTGCGAAAAATTTTTGTTTATTCCGAATATCTCGAAAACGACTTGATCGATTTTAACCATTTTTAGGCCACGCAGTTATAAGTCTAACTGACACTTATTGACCTTATTTAGAATCTTTTTCAGTCATTAGAAATATAAGAAAAATGATGTATCATGCAAATATAAGCACATATTTTTTTAACCTCCTGTACAATTTCTCTCAGTTTTTTTTTGTTAGTAGCTGACTTTATTTAGAAACTTTTTTTATACTTTCAGAATTTTGAATAGATGAGTAGTTTAGGCAGAAAAAATATTTTTCGTATGTCAACAATATCAGCATTCGTTCTGCAACAATGAAGTACCAGAAGTTGGCTCTGTTATTTTAAGTGTCAGTTGTGTGTCAAATCTAATCAGCTACTGAAATTAGTCTCTCGGTGTATTCTTCTTGCTCAATTACTTAGTTACTTTAGATCTTACTTTATTTGTTGTCGTTATTGTTGTGTTTGTTTATTTTTCTCATTTTTCATTATTTCATCATGGATTATTCCGAACAAGTAGATATGCTTTTGGTTTATGGATTTTGTCAAGGTAACGGCCGCAAAAGTGTTAGGGTCTACATGGACAGATTCCTCATCGACGAGGGCCAAATTATGAAACTTTTGCCAGCATCAAAAGCGACTTCGCGAATTTGGTTCCTTCCACCAAATGAATGCGGCTCAAGGGCGTCAACGTACTACGAAAACTATAGAGGTGGAGGAACAAATCCTAGATAAGATAGAAGAGAACCCAAAAATTAGTGCAAGACGCATTGGACATGAAATAGGGATACCAAAAACCATAGTTCATGATGTTTTGAAGGAGCAATTACTACATCCGTACCACATTCAATCGGTACATGAATTGCTACCCATTGACCCCGAACAACGTTTAGCATTTTGTAATTTTATACAAGATCAAAGAGCCCATGATATCAACTTCAGCAAAAACATTTTATTTACAGATGAAGCATGTTTCACTAGGTCAGGCATCATTAATAACCACAACAAACACGTTTATGCTGATGAAAATCCACACTGTACTGAAATAAGACATTTTCAATATGAATTCAGAGTAAACGTGTGGGCGGGAATTATCGACAACTTTATTATTGGCCCGGTTGTGCTTCCACATCGATTGAATGGGGTCAACTATTTAAATTTTTTACAGCAAGTATTACCTAATTTGTTGGACGATTTGCCGTTATTACTTCGTCGTAACATGTGGTTTATGCAAGATGGTGCACCCAATCATTTTACAATACCCGTTCGTCTATATTTAGATAATCTGTATCCTAACAGGTGGATCGGAAGAGGAAACGATGCTCCTATAAAATGGCCACCTCGAGCACCAGACTTAACCCCTTGCGATTTTTTGTGGGGGGTGCAGTAAAAACTAAAGTATATGCCTCTGCAGTTAATAATGAAGAGGAATTGTTTAGGCGAATCCAAGACGCAGTTAATATTTTACGAGGTAATGCAGGAATCATGGAGAGGCTGCACTACAACCGTCAGAAACGGATTACTTGTTGCATAAGAGAAAACGGTGGTCACTTTGAGCATTTATTGTAAAGTGATCATAACTCTTTTTTGTTATATTTTATTATCTTGTATTTATTAAATAAAATATAAATGAGAGTTTTGGAATTTTCGTTATTTGTTGCAGAACGAATGCTGATATTGTTGACATATGAAAATATTTTTTCTGCCTAAACTACTCATCTATTCAAAATTCTGTGAGTATAAAAAAAGTTTCTAAATAAAGTCAGCTACTAACAAATAAAAACTGAGTTTAATTGTACAGGAGGTTAAAAATATGTGCTTATATTTGCATGATACATGATTTTTCTTACATTTTTAATAACTGCAAAAGATTCTAAATAACGTCAAAAAGTGTCGGTTAGACTTATAACTGCGTAGCCCAAAATGGTTAAAATCGATCAAGTCGTTTTCGAGATATTCGAATAAACAAAAATTTTTCTCAAACTTTGGCGCTCTCTAGCGGCTAAACGAAGCAATTTTGGAAATAAGTAAATTGGGCTAAATCGGCTTAATTTGAACCCAGGAGTCTGTGGTCTTCCGTTGTACACGTCTTTTCCGGACACCCTGTATATTACCCTTCAGTCATAACGTCATTAATTTTAACTATGTATTCGGAAGGTCTAATAAACACAGAAAATCGAAAAAAATGCTTTACTCAACCCTTCAAAAGATAAACAAATCACCCCATAACAATCGGAAACACGGCGCTCCTGATACGCAAAAGACGCGTATGAGTATTGAAGCTATATAGAAGTCCAGAACCACACACATATGTTCGGTACTGAAGTGATACATTATTTTTCTAATGACAAACTTCTTGTTTGTAACCTAAAATGTATGCATTTTGTATATTCTTTGAGGTACCTTTAAAAATTGTTGCATTTTTAAGGTATTTATTAAGCATTTTGTCAAGTTCTGAAGTAACATTTTATACAGTAAATAATTTTGGATAAAACATTAAAAACATACCTTGTCACCTTTTCATTATGTTCTTGAAAGCAAAATCAGGTTGAGCTCGTACGTTATATTCCCAAATAATGCAAATCATATTTGATTATGAATATGAATCAATATCAAATCCATTACTCATGATCAGTAGGTGCTGAATAACTCAGACGTACATGGAAATCACAGACGCAAATGTCTATTAAATTGTATCTTATACATTTTTCCACGGCTCGGTTCAGTAGAAGACAACCGCGGTCTTTCACTACTTAAGTTTACCCAACTTGAATTGCATTTTTATTTAGGCAAATAGCAAATTTTATTAATAATTATATACACTGACGACACAAACACACGAAATTCACCAACCTCTACCACGCGCAAATAATGACCGGACAGTCGACGTCGAGCTCGCCTGCATAGGAAAATGGACCCGAACGATGTTGAACTTATTCCACCGGTAACGTATTAAACGGGAATTTGAACTGCCAACTTTTTAGCTGCACCGAGTGTGCCGATGTATATTTAATATAGGCTGATTACTGCGGTTGGCATTTATTATAAAATTATCATAATTTCCTATTGATTACACCGGGTGTTTATTAAAATGCAAATTTAATTATTGTTTGTTTCTGTTATTATTTAGCGATTCTGCAGCTCTGCAGCGCTTGTCATTGAGTAGAAATTATTAAAAACAAGGTTATTGATATAAATATGGTAGGTAGGATTGTTGAACACTGAATAGGTAGGTATGTCTCGGACTGTTTTTTGTTGACAGCACGAGGGTTTTTTATTACTCTCTGTATTTAAATACCAAAAACGTTTCAGCCTCTCTTAATAAATTAACCTACTTAGTATTGGATTTTAGGTATTTCACTATTTATGTAATGAAATGTGAATGATTTATTTTGATCCGTTGGAGTTTTGTAATTTCAATATTAAATATTATTTATGTTGAAACTTAATATTGCATTCTTTTAAAAAATACTTTATAGCATTTATTACATATTACAATAATACTACTACTTAGGTACTATATGAAAATATTTAAATTTGGCAATGTCGCCTCAGGCCGACACCGAGTTAAATTGCCGCCAGGGGTCAGTAATAGTCTGAAAAGGGGGTTTAAATAATGGTTTGAAAATATTTTTTTCGGCATAAACATGCATTTAATTTTTTTTAAATCCCGTATTCGTATTATTTGGTTAAACCTAAAATTACAATATTTGAATAATTTTTTTGAAGCATTTATGATGTATGGTCAACCCAGAAAATTTGAAGTCGATCTGATAAGTAGTTTTCAAAATATACGAGGTCAAATTGGAATAAAGACTCGCCTCGGATCGCGAGATGTGACGTCATTACTTCCTACAACTTTCGGTACTCGTCTGTCTCGAACTTGGGCAAGAGTCTTTCTGTGTTAAATTAAAATAGATTAGCAAAAGCTACTACTTTTAATATTCACAACATACTATTTAATAGCATAGTAAAAATATAAAGAAAATCGTTAATAGTAGCTACGTATTTAAATAATGAAGATAGGTACTTAAGTAACTAAAAATATGTATTTATTATGTTACAAAATTAAATAATAAAATGGAATATTTTGGTCTCTAAAAAAACGTATATAACAAAACATTTGTATTGTGTAACCTATTAGCCAGCTTTTAAAAAAATATATATGAAAATATAAAATGCTAAAAAATTATTCTATTTAAGATCTTAACAAAAAAGCTAAGGAGGCAATGCAGTGTAGTTTATGTTTAAATTAAAATAGAAAATTACCAGTGCCTTCTAACTAAAAGAAAACCCCAATTTCACACAATTACTATAAAAATAATTAAGTACATGTTTAGTTTATAAATCTTATTAAAATTGCATACTAATTTCAGTAGTTTTATTTGAATTTAGTAGTTTGATTTCTTTTATTGAGCCACCTTGTAAAACCAAAAATTAACTAATCTATAAACTCAATATTACAAAAACTAATAAAGTTTAGTTTTAAAGGTAAGAATATAAACTAAAAATCAAGAATAAATATATTTTGAATTATTATTAAACTGATTTTATTATAAATCGTATTATACTTACAACACATATTTGTTGCTTTGGGAAATATGTCACGCTTATCTAACTCTAAAAGAAAAATAATTCCGATCCCCAAAACTGGTGGATTACTTTCTCTTATCCCCTTATTCGCCGCATTAGGCGCACTGGGAAGCATAGGAACTAGAGCAGCAGAAACAGTGAAAACTGTGAATGATGCTAAAGTTGCCAACAAAAAATTAGAAGAGGAAAACGTAGCATAGCTTAGCATTGAAACAAACCGCTATTGGAAAAGGTTTATATTTGCACCCTTCCGAAAAAGGAATGAGATTGTGTCTGATGATATAAAACTCCCAGTAATGATACTTCGTCATGCATTAACTAACATAGATCTAATAATACATATTCCAAATTTCCGAGGAGTTTTAATTTACCGCCAAAAATTTGAAAAAACGAATATGGTATTGTCAGTTTAGATATATCCTCTGGACTAGGTACTCATAGGACAGCATATTATGTAAAGATGACGGGTTGCTCATGGATGAGTCGTTACTTTTGAACGACCCTTCTTGATGTGCTGTGAATGAAATACTCATTTTGAATGATCAAACATCTTGAATTTATTTTATAATGCAAGCATCAGAACCTTATTGTCTATGATGGTATTGGGCGATATACGAGTGTACAATTTCCCCACTTATACTCATTCAAGTAGCGACATTTATTGCATATGTAAAAATTAGAATGCTGATTTTATCCTATGGTTGTTATTCTAAGAATCAACATTAGCTCCAAAAGAAACATTTTGCAATGATTTGACTAGGCCCTTTCTGATGAATATTATAATAGAACCAAAGATATATGAAATATTTTCAATTGTAAAACATTAGGAGAGTATAACAAATCTATATTTAAAATCAGATGCCCTGTTACTGATCTATTCAAAAATTTTAGAAAAGTGTGTTTGGAGCAATACAAATTGGATCCGGCTCCTTATTTAACAGCACCTTCATTGATCTAGGATACGATGATGCTGTTTTATATTTTACATATTTTTAGAAAAGCAATTTGTGGTAGTATCACAATGTAGTAAGAGAAAGTCTGGGGCAAATAATAAAGTTTGTACAGATGAGCCATGAAAAACTACCTTTCTACTGGAGCTTTTAGAAGGATGGAGACCTATGAAATTGAAAACTTTATTCCACCATTGGTCATTCATCATTCATCCAAAGGCTATGTTTTGGAAGTAGACTTGGAATATCCATTGAACCTCCATGACGAACATAATGATCTACCTTTTTGTCCAGAATAAATGATCACACCAAAATGTAAAGTTTCCAAATTAATTCCTAACCCTGAACCAAAATCCCGAAGCAGTGTTTAAAATATGGACTTGAATTGAGAAAAATACTTAGAAACTTGGAATTTTCTCAATGCTAACCACTCTGTTAGCACCTTACATCGATTTAAACATTAAACTTAGAAATTGTTGTAAGGAAGAATTTGAAAAAAACCTCCTCAAATCACTGATAAATTGGATTTTTGGAAAGACAATGGAAAATGAAGATAAAATATAAAGATTTTCTCATGCTGGGAAGACTAAGACTAATAATTGCGTGCGAGGGCCTTAATAGATCATACTCCGTATTTGAAGAGAATCTGATAGTGCAGCTGGAGAAAGTTAAAAAAGTTGATGTAGGATCTCAACTTTGGATATCTCCAACACCGATGTTTGTATATCGATATAGATTCATTCAATATTTGACACCTCCTATATATATTGTACACAATATCCATAATATGCTCAGGATGGAATCAGTTGGTAGAATGAAAAATGAATATGCTGAAAGACCTATAGAGATCTTTTATGGTGCAGGCGGCAAAGCGTATTGTGAAAAAGCTGATGATGTGATGAAGAAGACAAAGATATATCAAGAAGACAAATAAATTTTACTGATTACAAAAATAATTTTCCGATTACATAGAAATTGTTGAAGAGGGCGCTAAAATATTTACCACAACGTATATATTTAAATCTACATTACACACCATTTACACCTAACTGAAGAACAAAGTGGACCTTTCTCCAGCTGACGACAAGAAGTATGTTGAACCTGTTACCAAATCTTGGGGTCATTACCTTTTTAATAATGATGCCAATGTAAATTTAAAACTTCTCATACAAACACCTGAAAAATTATTATATACAGGAAGGTGAAATGGAATGGGATATTATTTTAACGTTATGAGTTTGATGCAATAAAAATTATGTTTTTTTTAACTGTTTAATTAATGCATTAATACACGCTTTTCTGTTGGTCATCCCATTTGTGATCAGAAATTTTATTGGCTCTCCAGTAAATGATTAATATCATGAAGCATCTGAAGCCTAATAGAACCACTGACAAAATCATCTATGGTACAATGATCATTTAAATAATCTTCACACAATACTAATGCCTTTTCATACTTCTCAACTAATTCTTCATAATATTTTGGAGAAAAAAACTTCCCATACAATAAATGGCTTTGTGATCTGCATCAAACTTAAGATTTATGACAGTCTGTAAATTTCGAATGCCACTATCCAAGTTTTTACTTCAATCTCTCACATAATCCGCCCACATTTTTCTGTTTCATTTGGTTACATACTAACTCATTATTATTTTACTAGTATACACAACACTGCT
Source organism: Monochamus saltuarius (assembly GCA_025584915.1). Classification (NCBI taxonomy): domain Eukaryota; kingdom Metazoa; phylum Arthropoda; class Insecta; order Coleoptera; family Cerambycidae; genus Monochamus; species Monochamus saltuarius. The sequence continues at coordinate 37,860,938 of CM046721.1, read as the reverse complement.
TGCTTTTGACTGTTTCAATTTTTGTATTATTTTATGGAGGGAAATTTTATTTTTTAGAAATTATGTACGCATTAATTAAGAAAAGGTAACGCTAGTAATGAAATAAAATATTAATTTTTGCCGACAGGATAAATGCAGGTGTTTAGAAATGATGTAATGCTATACATTCATTAACCTTTGACCTTCACATATCTTGGCTTCTCTCTGATTACATATTAGAGTCAAGTTGCTAGTGTGTCAGGTTTCACCCACATGGCATTCAGATAGCATCTTTTGTGGGGTTTTACCTCTGATGCATAAAAATAGGAACCACCTGACTTCTAGCCAGCATCTGGTGTCATATTGAAGGTTATTGGTGTTATTGACCTTGTTCTAAAAATAGAAATTGTTCATGTTAACATCTGGCTTCATTGACCTTGTTCTAAAAATAGAAACTGCTGATGTCAGCATCCACTGTCAGGTTCCGTATAGACAACATCCGACATGTTCAAGGTTATTGAGATCATTGACCTTATTCTAAAAATAGACACTGGTATGTCAGCATCCAATGTCGAGTTTCATCTAGCTTTTCATTAGTTCATTGACCTTGCTCCTGCTCCTGGCCCTGACCCAGCTCCCGCTCCTCTCTACACAGCGTATTACTAATATTTAACTCTTTAAAATTCCTTATGAAGATTGTTACAATAGTAAAGATATCAAAACAACTTATTGACTTAAATTAATAAGACTCTTTACAATATATGATATAATATTAGTTATTAATTAATTATCAAGTTCCTGATTACTTTAAACTTTATAATTTGTGTAATACACCTCTATTATCATGATATCTAGAAAATTCGATACTACTTAATTTGGTCTGAGATGCATTTTTAGAGGCTGGGAAAATTTAGAATGTGAAAAAATACACAGGGTGGTCATAATATCATTAATCTTGCCACGTATTCCTAATATAGAAAATTTAAAAAAAATGTTTACTCGACCTTTTAAAAGAAAAGAAAATCAACCCAAAACTCCCAGTAACACGGCACTCCTGATACGTTGGGGCAAGTCTATACCACGTTAATTTGGGAGCTGTGAATGAAACAATGCAGCCAACTGTGAGTAACTGTCTGTAAAGCCAATTTAAATAATGAATTAAAAATATTTTTTTTTAACGCAAATATAAATTTAATTTATTTTTAATTGCATATTATTATTATATACATTTTTCCTTATCCTTTAAAATCAATGCTATTATGACTCAATCACCCTGTATAATACAGACCACATCTATATAGAAGTGAGCAAACATAAAAAAGAAAAGTAAAAGTTTTTTGTGATAGTTATTAACTTTTAGTGAAACTTATTAATTGTATACAGGGTGAACCTTAAATAAGTACAAATATTTTAACTGCTGGTGTAGTTCGTCATATAGATCAGTCTAGTGAAAGCCATTTTTAAAAATTTCTAATATTTACGGAGATATTAATTTAAAAAAAAAATACCCACATTTTGAGGACCACTGGCAGATTTCTCATAACCAAATCTAATGAAGCATATGATTTGTTGCGAGGTTGCCATATCACCTCCAATATAAATATTACGTTTCCTTTACCGTAATAGTTCTATTTTAAAAATACTTGTTTTAAGCATAAGTACAGGAAAATTGGGTATGTAGTATGATACGCAGCAATATTAACATAAATTTTAACTTCTGAAGTGACCTTACTATACATACTTAAAATGATTAAAAATGAATTTCCGCAAGTTCAATACTACCTTAAAATATTTAGGAAGATATTACGTGATATTACTATGTCCAAAATTATACATAAACGTGCACACAAGCTTACCTGTTTGTTAAAAAATTAACTATTTAATCAGTAATCCACATTTCACAAGTTAAATGTCATTGTACACTGTTAGAAAGGGACACAAAACACAATTTCCTTAAGTTATTTTATGAAGAATAACGAAAAACTATGATTTTCACACATTAAATTTAATTTTCGCCACATAACCCCAAATGAGTCAGTATTAACTATTTCGAATACAGAACCATGAAGTGACTTCGCACTTTAATCAGTGAAACAAATTTTAAAAATAAAGGTACACACAATATTAAATAACAAAGTAAGCAGCTTGACGTATGCGTTTAATATCAAGAAAAAATGTATAAAATGCATACATTTAGACGGCAGATCCAGCAAAGTAAAATATTTTTTCTCTAATGAAATGTGTTGTGGGTTGCCGGTACAAATGCGAAAGGGAAATATGCTGGACGAATTCTTAAGAGGTCGATTTATTATGGGCTTTTCAAAAGGCGCAGCTCGAGACAGATTTCATGAAGATGAAACACAAATGTTCAAAAAGACATGTCTATCGCTTAATATAAAAAAAGCTGGTCAGAAAAACCATCAAGGTAAGTTTTCAGTAATGTGCCTACGCGCTGTGCCTACGACAGGTAGGTATCACGGGCAGTAGGCGGAAACGTCGAGCAAGCAAAACCTAGGCCTAAGGATTGCCAGTCAGTGAGATTGCGATGAGGTTATGTTGATACCGATAAAAGAAACAGGAGCAAAGACAAGATACATACAAGTGAAAAGACATCTAATATTTATGGTAAGTGATTTCATAATTCCACTACATGTAAATATAAGAATATTGGAAGCAATATTTATATAAATATATTTTACAGAGCACTGAGAAGATGTTGGATTTACTAGCTCAACTAGTTATCCGCTAGAATCCATTAAAATTCCAATAATCTACTGTGGAATGACTTACCAGGATGATCAATGTTAATGTGCTGAAGAGTGGGTGGACTACCCTTATTAGGAAGAAATTTGTATTATGGTTTTAAGTATTCATTCACTTCAAAACAATTACAGTACTGACGACGATATACCAGATGTTAGTAAGATCTGAGGTAAGATTAAGTGAAGTGATGTATTATTTAAAAAGTAGTCAGTCAATATAAAAATGAATTGTCGACTAAATTATGTGTTTTGTAGATACTGTACATCTGGCTACTGAAAATACAATTGTACCCAAATTTTTTAAGGCACAGCCGTTTCCTTACGGAATTAAGGTTCTAGCATAGATGGAATTAGACAGATTAGAGGGAGTTAATATTATTCAAATCCTAGACTATAACGAATGGAGTACGTCTGTAGTACCAATTATTAAACGTGATGGAACTATAAGAATTTGAGATGACTGTAAGGTAACAGTAAATACTATTTTAAAAATTGATTCTTATTTGCTAACTAAAATATAAGATTTATTTAGTCAGTTACAAGGTGGGTTGGAATTCACCAAAATATCTTAGGCCTATCGACAAATTTTATTAGATAGCGATTCATGTAAACTAACTGTAATAAGTACACACAAAAGTCGGTTTAAGTACACCAGACTTCCTTATGGTTTATCGTGTATTCTTTCTAAATTTCTTTCTAAGGAGAGTATTAGTATTTTTAGATATACTTATTACGGAAACCTGTAGAGATGAACATGGTTTTAATGTAGAAAAAAATGTATGCAGATTGTCTGATACAAGTTTAACTACTTCATTAAGTAAAACTGAATTTTTTGAAGAATCGGTAGTTTATTAGATCATAAATTTGGTAGATTTAGATTAGATTAACGGTTAGTAATGCTCCAATACCGATTAATCAAATACAATTTAAAGCTTTTTGTTAAGTATTATCATAAATTTATGCCAAATAGTTTAATTCCTATTTTGCAACCTATAAAATTTGTTTTAAAAATATATTTCTTGGAATTTGTGAGAAAAATCAGACAGAGCTTTCATTCATATTGTTTTGGGTTCATTTCAAGTATTAGTACATCATAACCCTAATTTACCTCGAGGTTGTAATTTCACGTGTTAACCGATAACTCAGAAAGGCCGATTGCCTACGCGTCTCTGACATTTAATAAAACACAACAGAAGTATTTACAAATTGGAGATAATTTAGCTATTATTTTTGGAACCATAAACCTTTTATGACTATTTTTAACCCTACATGGAGCATAGCATAGATTATTGCTAATTGATTACAGGGCTGGGCTTTAATTTTATCTCATTAAAATTATGACATTAAATATGTGATTTATTACCCATTAAAGATCATTTTAATCAGATATTGATGTAAAACAAATTAAAAATAACAAAAAATAGATGTTTTATTAAGGCAAGTAATGAAATTTGTAAATGATGGATGGCCAAAAAGAGTACTTTTAGCTTTGAAACCTTTTGTTTTTGTTTACAGAAAACATTTTAATGTTAGATTATAGAGTTGTGATTCCAACAAACCCTCAACCAAAGGTACTTCCTGAACTTCTATAGTATGTATCCAGGTACTGTAAAGAACGTAGTAGCCAGATCGTATGTGTAGTGGCCTCAGCTAAATAACGATATTGAGAATATTGCTACCACTTACAAATATTGCTTACAAAAGTAGCTTACATATCGATTAACTTGGACTATTTCATAGTAAGTTTATGCTAATTATAGTTGATGCCTATAGTAAATGGATAGCAGCATTTATAACTGACAACTAACACTAACACTTGTACAACCGTTAATATTTTATCTAATATTGGGACCTCAAACATACTTGGTATTAGTGCCAGAACTGCAAAAAATCTGGAAACGACACTCGAATCAATCAAATCATAGATCATATGTTTGGCACTAAAATCAATATGGAAACTGAAAATGTAAATAAACCAATTGAACAGATTGATGAAAATGTAATTATTGTAGATAGTGATGTAACAGATAGATTAAGAACAAGTAAACGTTCTGTTAAGAAACCTAACAGACTTCAAATTAAAAATTAGTTGTAAAATTTAAAGAGGGAAGTGTTCTATTAGGCTTAGTACAGGCGTATGCTCCCATATGGAGGCAGTTCCTTCCGGAACACGGTTTATATTAAACTAGCTAATGTAAGAACAACTTGTATTGTATTATTGTAATTGTAAGAACTGATTGACCACTATTAAAGATATACCCAAGAATAGTGTTTTTCATTGTGAAAATAGGACACGTGTATAGAGTTGCCCATTTGTATACTCTCTTAATTAAATATAACTGCAACCAACATGATATAATTTAATATTTATTTTATTTAAATTAAAAATATTTAAAATGTGCACAAAAATTGTTTAAATGTATTGATTATTATTATGAGATACTTTAGCATTTTCTAAGACTCACTAAGGTAGTATTTTTTTAAAAACTTGAAATGTATGCTATGCTTATGCACCTGTATTCAGAGTTGTATTTAAATCTTTTTAACGAGGCAGGTTTTTCTTTTAAGCGTCTTGTGTATTTAATTAATATTTTTGGTGAAATACAGTGTAATTAAGTAGAATATGGCACATTATTCACAGTGAAAAGATTGACATGCTAAAAGCATATTTTTTTATAAGCAGATTGGTACAAAAGAGAAAGAAATATGAGTAGAAACACTGATAGTGACAATGACAGTAGAGTGATAGTGAGACTGCAGTGATAATGATATTAGTCTTGTGAGAAATCAGTTGGAATGTAGTAAAAATGATCATAGATCAAATTCTGGATAACTATGAGTAGAGAATCTATTTCGTTTTTTGCTTCATGTTCGTACATAGACACATTTTATCGGTAAGGTATAGGAATGGCAATGAGGGGTCATTCTTTGACATGTCTAAAAATTCGAATTAAGCCTTGTTCTCATGGTCGGGAAATTTGCGAAAATTCACGCGAATTTCGCAATTTTTTATTTAAAAGTAGGAAAGTGTCAACTTTTAGTGAATTTTGCAAAACTAATATTATTGCTATTTTCATCATTATGTGGGGTTAGCAAGTTTGATTTGGGTTTCTGACAGAGAAATTGGAGGAGGGGAGAATGAGCGTCAAGATGCGCGAACTTAGTAATACAGGAGGCTGCCATTTTGAAATCATCTATACGAGGGGGATTGAAAATATTATTTTATCATGTCGTTTCAAAATTTCTAATTAGAAACACATTAAATTTTAAATGAAATATGAACAAAAATGTACTTTTGAAATTTTCAGTTACGTATTAATTTTCGTAATGGCGTTATAAGGTGGAAGAATAAGGCTAAAGCGTACAACCTTCACATTGGGCGACCTGTATAGACGCTTATCTGGCTGGCCGCTGACACCTAGCTCGAAATACAAAACGTTCAGTCTCCCATCCGACCGTTATCTGTAAATATCTTGACTTAAAAAGTGTGACGTCATGATTTCAAAATGGCAGCGCCCGTAGCATCCTAGTGAAATGTGGATGGCAAGTCGTCAATGACAGTTTGATAATAAAAATAATATAAAATGTTACTGTTGACAAAATTCGCTAAAAGTTAATATTTTTTCACACTATCAAATAATTCGAGCGAATATTCGTAAATTTCGCGTAAGTTTCTTCAAGTAAAGACATTTGTGTAACACTGGCAACACTGTGAACCACACGTTCAATCTGAAGCGCTATGACTCATAAATGTATGAAAGTCAGCGGTCCTCAACAAGTTTTCTACAGAAAATTTACAAAATTTCACTTTTTTATTTCTGATTTTTTTGTAAAAAAACTATTAATTATGTATTCTACACAGTGAACTATACTCCTGGTTAAAATATTTGTACTTATTTAAGGTTCACCCTGTATATGTAAAAAGTTTGTTTTGTTCGGTTGAATTTTGAGGTTTATTAAAGAATGGCAATATCTTTATCTTTAACAAATTTAAAAATAATTAAGAAAAACACTCTTCAAATTATAAAACGTTATACGAACTACTTAAAAATAGGCACATTAGAAATTGTAGAAAGCAAAAATTTTGATTCGGAAATTTAAGTGTTAGTTCCAAATACACACATCTTTGGGTTCATTTATTAAAAAATAGTTCATCTTCACTTTGTTTCATTCTGATACAACTATAAATTGGTACACTCTGTATATTCCCTAAACTTTGCACCAGACTACAACAGGGTATATTTTAGAAAAGGTAGAAAACTATTGATTGGGTTACCCTAAGATAAAAATTGAAACAAGTGGATGTCCTAAAATGCTCCTTTTCTAATACACATGACGTGAAATCTGTTTACTGATATTGAATTGATTACTATCAAAAAAACCAGAGCAAAATATAGATATGTATATAAAAGAAAAAAGATACTAAAAAAGAAATGGCAATAAAACAGATACACAAATACCCTAATTTTTTAACAAAAATTATGTTGCTATAAATTAAAAGTACTTATGTGATATTTGACATTCTAGTTATTTTTTATTTATATATAGTTCTTATTAGTTTTATGTTTAGCTGATATAGTAATCAGATATGTATCTTTAAAAGATATTGTAAACAATACGAAAACATTCTACACACTATCAGAAGTTTACAAACTTAATTTACAACCCAAAAAAAGATGATTGGTCTGTTCTGACAATTCGATAATTATTGTCTGATGCAATAATGTGACGAAAGTTTCAGTATGTAACTAACTTACTCCAAAATGTCTTCTTTTGTTGCGATATTTCCATTAACAATTTTCTGCACAATAAGATTGTGATCTTCTTCTGATAACTGTTCTTTTGATACAAGAGGGAACATATCAGGAATATCTTGTTTTCCATCACTTAACCAAGGATGACTAGTTATTTCCATTAATGTAGCCCTTTTATCAGGATTTTTTACTAACATTCTTGATATCAACCTAAAAATATTTGGTTTGTATAAGTAACATATCTATTGCTTAATAATAATATGCCGCCCCCTCTCCCGCACAAGTCTTCGACTTCTGGGCTAATCCTCGTGATTAGAATGAGGGGTAGAGATATTATTATTATTATATTATTATATCTGACTCAAGTGGTTTTTATAAACTATTCCTTATCATTTTAGACCAAAAAGTCTAAATATATTTTACTGAAAAACATTATTAAACATTAAAAACAAGATTCATTAAAACCAAATAATTATGTTATTGATTCTGAAGATAAAAAAATATATAAATATAAAAATTGATAAGAAAATAAAATTTCCAATTATGAGAAAATTTTATTTTTGAAGTTTTGGCTTCGGAACGGTTATTAAAAAGCGAAAGAGCGTTCTGTATAGTGTTGAAAAATTTTTGACCGTTAAAAAAAACTTAAAATTAAGAGAACTAAAAAATTGTTTTTGGTAAAACTTCTAACAGGGGTTTCTTAGAACAATAATTAACGAAAAAATACAGGGTGTTGAAAAAACTGCAACCAATTTCTAAAAAACCTTAAAAATGAATGAAATAAAAAAAATTGATCAGGGATTGAACAAGGGTCTATTAGAATATTAATTAATGAAAAAATACAGGGTCTTTACAAAAACTACAATCTCTAAAAACCCTGAAAATTAATGGATTTAAAAAAAATTAGATGAATTTTTTAACAAGGGGCTATTACATTACAGTTAATAAGGGGCTATTACATTACAGTTAACAAGGGTCTATAAATAATTGTTTTTAGTAAAACTTGTAACAAGAGTTTCTTAGAACACTAATTAACAAAAAAAAATACAGAGATTGAACAAGGGTTTATTAGAATATTAATTAATGAAAAAATACAGGGTGTTTAAAAAAACTACAATTTCTAAAAACCCTGAAAATTAATGGATTAAAAAAAAATAGATAAATCTTTAACAAGAATCTATTAGATCACTAATTAACGAAAAAAATACAGAGTATTTTGAAAACCCAACAATCTCTAAAAGAACCCTAAAAATTAATGGATTAAAAAAAATGTTGATCAGAGATTTAACAAGGGTCTATTAGAACACTTAATTAATGATCTCTAACACCCCTGAAAATTAATGGATATAAAGAAACAATTTGATTAAACTTTTAACAAGAATCTATTAGATCACTGATTAACGAAAAAATACAGAGTATTTAAAAAAACTGATCCAATCTCAATTCTCATAAAACTCTCAAAAAAATTAAATTAAAAATATGTTTGATTAAACTTTTAACAAGGGTCTATTACAACACTAATTAACGAACAAAATACAGGGCGTTTAAAAAAACTAAACAATCTCTAAAAACATTCAAAATTAATGAATTAAAAAAAAATAGATGAGACTTTTAACAAGGGTCTGTTAGAACATTAATAAACGGAAAAATAGGGTGTTCAAAAAAATTGGAACAATATCTAAAAACCCTGAAAATGAATAGAATTTAAAAAAAATGATGAAACGTTTTACACAGGTCTATTAGAATATTAGCAAACGACAAAAATACAAGGTGTTTCAAAAAGTCGAACCAGTCTCTAAATATACTCAAAACTCATATTTCATTCATTTTGGTGAAACTTTCAGCATCAAATAGAGACGACTCGATCCAGCTTTTTAAAAAAGAGTTTTGAAATAAATTTAACCAAACTCGCAAAAGCTTTAAAAATAGACGTAATTTGACAGTTTTAAAAATAAATGCCAGCTACTTTTAAAAATTGTATCGGACCCACTCCTTATTAATGAGGGCATAGGTTAATTAAGATATTATGATGTAAAGAGAAATTAAATAAAAAGTAATTATTTCAAATATGGTTAGAGTTCTGACAGTGGCTGTTTTGAAGATTTGTAAATTAACTACTATACAAAGAACTAAAAAAACTAACATACAGCTGAATTCATAAACCACAATTTTAGTAGTTTTTTTCAACATAGGAATAGGATGTTCAATTACGATTGTATTTGAATGTTGATTTGTTATTTCGTAGGGTCTCGAGACCGAGACTGGTAATATGATTCATTTTATATGCGTTTGTCATTTTGCTGTTTTATTCTGCTTTTCTGAATACGTGTTGTAAGAAGTATAGTAAAAATAATAAATTGTGTTTATAGATTTCAGTTATTTATAACACTTCATATTCGTATCTTGAACTGTAATGTTTTAGTAAAAAAATAAAGAACAGTGAAGTATTTGTATGATCCTAAACGAAAAGCACAATATTAGTCTCAAGTAAATTGTGGCTGTCAAATTAACACTCTTATTTTTACTTTCATTTTGATAGTTGAAATATCTGTAAATACATTGTGTTTGAAAGAAAATGGTTAATTTTACAAATGAATAATTGGCAGACATTTGTTACATATATGGTTTGGCTGATGGCAGCGCACCGGAAGGTAGGCGATTGTTTCATTTTTTTTATTCAATCATTTATCATTTCCCTGAAACATATGACTCTGCTCCTAGCTTACACTAACCAAGAGTTAAAAAATATATTATGTACCTAGTCTCCAAGTATTAAAAAAAAACAATTTTTCAAGAAATTTAATTATCCTGTATATCAATGAACAATGCAAAAACAGACTTTTTTTAAATCATACGCAGATTAACCCTCCTAAATATTGACGTTCAATTATATAAAACCTTGTATCTTCAGGACAAGCAGGTGTTGTGTAGAGTTATGAAACTATAAAATAACTATGTTTTGTTTTTGCGTATATTTAATGTAGGTAAATGCAACATTAAAACATTTTGTTTTTTCGATAATTTTTTTATTTCTACCCGAATTCAGTTTTGATTTGAATTTTTGTTCGTACCCGAGGGGTGTTTCGTGATCGGCAGTGGTGTACAAAATACCAGCAGTGAATACGGCAGTTAAGGCAATGCCGCGAGCAATATTTGCATTGATTAGGTAGTTGAAGGCATTCAATAGGTAGTGAACGGCAGTGGACGGTATTGTCGGCAGTGCTTTAGGCAGTTACAGCAGTGACACCGTAATTGTCGGAAATGATCGCAGTTTTGCGGCATTAAACTAGTAAATAACGACAGTGATATACAGGGTGTCCGGAAATGATGAGCAAAAAATTCAGGGGATAATTCTAGACCGAAAATAAATGATACCTCTTTCTATAACATTTTTTTCAAAACTGATTATAAATGGAGTTACAGGGTGTTAAAGTTATAATTTTATTTTCGATATTTATAACTTCTTAAAAAATTCAAATATTTACATAAAATTTGTAAATCGGGGGTTTTTGCGGACAAGAAATTCAAATATGTTTCTAATTTTGACGTCACTAGCAGAGGGCGCCACTTGTGGCACACCATGTTTCTTTTAAAATGGTAAAAAAATGTGTAAAACACCCGAGTCAGAAGATGGACAAGTCCATTAAAAAAAATCTATACCTACAGTGCTTTCGAAAAGTAACGAATAAATTAATTATTTTTGAAATTGAGAAGTTTTCGAAAAAATCCCCTGGAACGTCGTTTTAGTTTTTTAAAAAGGCATTTTTTGACATACAACCCAAGTTTGTGACGTCATCGTTGTTTGAGACATGACGTCATCGACAATTTTTTTAAATAGTAACCCCCAATTTTGACCATGCCATTTGAAAGTGCGTGTCATTCTACATACATACATCATGAAAAATTATGGTGTTACATAACAAAAAATTCAAGAAAATAATGTATGAAGACTTTAAAATTTAATTTTCACAATACTGAAAATGATAATGATTATGTAAAAAATCGACTAAATTAAATGTTCAAATTGTGCACCGTTGGCTGCCTAACACTAGCCAAGACGGTTAATAAATTCTTTTTGGACGTTATCAATAACTTCAGGAGGTATACGATGTATCTCGTGACGAATTCTTGCTTTTAAATATTCTAAATTAACCAGTCTAGCCACAAGAAATAATCTAGGAGTGTCAAATCAGGCGATCTGGCTGGCCACTCAATCGGCCCCCTTCTCCCTATCCTACGATTCGGGAACAGCTCATCTAAATAAGTACGGACATGTGTTGCATAATGGGGAGGTGCACAGTATTGTGAAAATTAAATTTTAAAATCTTCAAACATTAATTTCTTGAAATTTTTGTTATGTAACACCATAATTGTTCATGATGTATCTACGTAGAATGATACACTCTTTCAAATGGCATGGTCAAAATTGGGGGTTGCTATTTAAAAAAATTGTCGATGACATCATATCTCGAACAACGATGACGTCACAAATATGAGTCGTATGTCAAAAAGTGCCTTTTTTAAAACAAAATCGACATGTCAGGTGATTTTTTCGAAAACTTCTCAATTTCAAAAATAATGAATTTTTTCGTTACTTTTCGAAAGCACTGTATGTGGAAACAAAGTGAGAATCATCAAACTGAAGTCATTAAAATTAATAATTAAGTAAGTAGCTGTTATGCATACATAGTTTTAATCAGTTAATAGTTTTTTTTATTGGCAGTATAGCATATTAGCCAATGCATATCTAATTAATAATTTTGTACATTATTTTTTTGTTAAAAAGTTTTGTAAAAAAATATGCATATAATTATTATTAGCACAGAATATATATGTGGTGACCAACATTAACAGAATAATGATTGACACTGTCGACATTGAGGTAGTGTTGCTGGGCATTTAGGCAGTACCTAGGGCATTGGTGTAATAATGGTAATTTTTTAAGAGCACTGCCTAAAACTGGCAGTGGTGTACAAATTTTTAATACGTGAAACACCCCTCGTTCGTACCATAAATACGTTCATACTTTTATGTACACTGTTTACAATATTGTTTTTCTACGTTTATGCAAAAAAACAAAACTTTATTGAACTATATTTAGTGGAAAAAGTGGTTCTTTATTGCACTAGTGCAATAAAATGTTTATTGCATTTATCTGTCATTCTACTACAGCGTTTTGTCATCATGACAAACACAAACGTTCAGATCGACGTCATATTTTCCTGCACTTAGTGTCATCTAAATAAAACATTTTTTGATTTTTGCATGAACGTAGAAAAAATATTGTATGCAACAAGTACAAAAAGTAACTACTTTTTGTACGAAATAACTATTAAATTGGCTGTAAATAAAAAAATAAATGTTTATATTTGTAAAGATAAATATTAGAAATATATAATCAAATATATACATCTAAAATGCTGGCTAATTAATTTTTAGTAATTTTATTGGTTCTGAGGTTTCTGTAAAAACATTTGGAATATAGGAATTTACATTCATTTCCAACAATATTACTTTATATACATCTATATTATGTTTTACCGTGTTATGTAATACTAAAAATTGTTTAATCTCTTCTTTAATTTTTATTATTTTCGAACTCATTTTGGAGTCCTTGCAACAATATTTTTCTATCATAGGTATCATCCCTAGGGTTGTCAACTTTAAAATATGTAATTCTGGGTTTTGGGAGATCACCATCCGGGACAAAACAATTAGACACAGGACGCTTCTGATTCATAAATTGACAACCAGGCAAAAAATAAAAAAAGAGTTATTCATAACTTTACTTGTCCAAATTTTCCCCTATCATTTTGATACCTTTTCTGGGACAACTGCCGTCCCGCAAAGGGTTCTTGCGGGACGGCAATTTTTTATTATATAATTTGAAATGTAATAGATTCTTATTTTTTTTATATAAATTTTGATTTAAAAGACAACGGAACTTTTCCTTCCTTAAACACCCGGCTTATTATATGTATATCTCAATTTTTTAAGACCTAAATGCCTACACAAAAACCCTTATACACACTGTACAATTAAAACAAATAATTTGAGACGTGTAGTTTTGATTATTTCAGTTATTTTAAGTTTTTCAAATAGATACTACAAAGTATAGATATTTAGACATCTTTTATATCTATACATTCAAAAATATAAATTACAGATATTAATCACCCTGTATATTTTATCAATGTACTGTTTCTTGTAAATTTATATTTGAAATCATTTCAAATTTATTTATGGACAGCTGAGAAGACGGGTCTATCATTCAGAACTGAACTATAGTAAAATCTACATGCAAGCTCGTATTTTGGGCGGTTCCAAAATGCGTCTGGTTTTATGCAAGCTTCACTGATTTTAGCTGTCTTTGTCTGCATCGCATACAAACTGTTTCATCATAGTGGACAGAAGTCGGGTATTACTCGCTATGTATTAAACTGTGACACGCCTTCTGCAAACCTTAGTTTCTCTGAACTGCGAAACCAGTCTTATGTTTAAGGTTATAAGGGATTCTAGAATGAGCATGCGATCAGAGTAGACTGTTAGCTATTGCTCTCCCTCAAATTGGCTAAATTTTGTGGTTATTTTGGTAAATTTAATCTGCAAACTTAGTTATCCAAGGCGATAATGCACGCTGTTGTTGTGTTTTTGGTGGTATGCAGTGATAAGTCTGTGCAGAAATTATTAATTTCTGTCATTTGGTGTTTTCTCGAATACAGTGCTATCGGACTAAGTTATAGTCTACACGCAAATGTCTAAATCTGGGAAAATGGCTACTCGGCAAAATACAGCGGATAAATCCTCTGTTTCTGATGGGGATGACTTAGATTTGCTAATAAGTAAGGTCTGTACAAAGTTTATATGTCATTGGAAGATAAGCTGTATGCGAGAATGGATAAATTGGAAAACAAATTTGATCAGATTGGTGGTATTACAGAAAGTCTTGATGAGAACTTAAATGATGTGCTTCTGTCTTTTATTAATGATAAGCTAAGTATTCAGTGTGGCAAAAGTGACATTGACTCCGCTTACAGAATTGGAGTAAGACAACAGAACGGCAAAAATGGGCCGCGTACAATTATTGTAAAATTTAACCACAGTGTAAAACGTAATGAAGTCTATGCGGCAAAGAAACTACTTAAAGGATCACCATATTCACTTTATGAAGATTTGGCCGGTAAGCGGTTTGAGCTCTTAACCTTGGCGAAGAAGAAATTTGGTAGTAATCAAGCCTGGTCTTATGGAGGAAATATTTTCTATTGGAATTCAACTGAAAATCGGAAAGTTAAAATCAATGATAAGTCTCAATTGTAGATTTATATGTATTAAACATTAGTTGTTAATATTTTGTGTAAAGGTGTTGCTCACACATTTATTGTCATGGTGGGTCTTTGTATTTGGTATTTACTTGTCCTCAATAAGAGTTAAATTTCTTTAATGTAGAGTACCTATTTTTGCATAGTTTTTTTTTCCTTTTTTCTTTTTGTGCTTACTGTTTTATGGTGATTAAAATACATAATCTGATTAAATTTAACATTGTTGATAGCTGCTTTTTGTGAGGATAACATTGTGAAATAACAAAAAATAATTTTTTTTTTGTAAACTATTGTTTGTTCCTTAGACATTTATAATGTAATCTTTTTTTATTGTCATGATGCGAGATAACTTTTGTACAGGAGATTTGATAAAAAGTTTGATAGTACGAGATGTGTATGTACAACGATTAATAGGAACTGAGAGGAAAGATGAAGGGAAAATGTTAGTGTACTTAGTAGGTAACTATAACTTGCACATTATTTTTACATTGAATATATGAGTTGACTTCTTCAGTATGTTATCGAATCTTTTAATAAATGATTAACGTAACTGTGTATGTCAACCTGCTTCCATAACGGCATTTTGTTTTCTAGGTTCCTACCTAGAGGTGAGACAAAACATTTTTTAATTTCTGTACATCACAAAGTTGAAATGAATACGTTTATATTCATTTCGTTCGCCTACAAATACTGAATCTCTGTTCTTGAAAGTAAGCCCCCAATAGCTTCTCCATCTGAAATTAATTAGGTAAAGATAATTCTAGTCTTTGCGTAACTGGGTTATTTCATATAAATTTAACCTCATAGTTCTTTGAAATGAAGTAGATAATATGAAACATAAGTACAAGAAAATATAACTCATATATTCAATGTAAAAAATATGCAAGTTATACATACTAAGTACCTACACTGATATTTTCCCTTTGTTTTTCCTCTCAGTTCCCATTAATCGTTGTACATACACATCTCGTACTATCAAACTTTTTACTGTATGAATATAATTTGTGGTACACCTATATGGCAGGAAATTTTGTTCAACTTAAAAAGGAGACCACCTGAGGAAGCAATCCTGAAAACGCAGAAATAAGTGAGATCTCATCTATTGTGGTCGAATTTATGGGTCTCACATGTTCAAAAGTGAAATTGAGTTTTGAATGTTATAGAATGATTTATTAGTGTGGAATTCATAGTTCACACTTAAGATCAAGTATGCACTTATTTCATATTAACAATTTACAAAATAAAAATGCAGGATGACAACTTACTAATAAGTACGCGGTGTAGAACTAACTACATCTATCGGCCGTTCGCTACTCCATGCCGGACTGAAAACGTCACGTTCCGTGTTTGCAACTTACTAATAGTTTCGTACCACACATTAAGTTTAGATTATGAAATAAAATATTGAATGACATCTTATTTATGTATACCTTAAATGAAAAGACACTTAAGTGAAGAGCTGACTATGAATTCCGCCCTTAGTCAGGTAGGTATGTCTTTTTTGTAGTAAATTTAGCTAGATTAATTCATATTTTAGATAATACAGCTTTGCTTATGGAATTGTTCATTAGCATACCTAGATATTTGGTATCAAATAACATACCTACATATGACTTTATTAATAGGAATTGTAGGAAAATTGATTTATCTTAGCTTGGGCGCCGTATTCCTGAAAAAGTGTTTTCTACAAATATAAATAATTTTAGACATTTAAGAACTGAATAATATAGAGTTTAGCAAATAACAAAGATGTTATTTCATGCCACCTGCAAATATTCAAAGGTACCGAAGTAAAATCAATATTTAACATCAGAAAGCGGTCTAACCAACGAATTTTTAGGTACAGAAATCTGTCAAAATACGTATTTTTTAAATTCAACTGTAAATATCGTTATAACATAAACTTACATAGTTCTGCATTTAAGATTGTTCACTTTTGTTTATAAGCAGTAATGTGAAAATAATTGTTAAAATGTGGGCTTAGAATAGCAAAATAATGTGTGTCTTATAAATGCATTTTAAAAGTTATTACATTATTTGAGGAAAGTTTAAATAGTAAAAGTGAATAAACAAAATCAATAATTCTATTTTTGATATTACTTTTGCTCTACGAGTTTTATTTTTCGAGATTTCAGTACCTAAAACACCCCACAAATTTACGGCGAGAGATACGGGCACCTTAAATACTTTTACAATACAGTAAAATGTCTACAAAAGGTAATCATAAAGAATATATGAGTAGATATTGTGGGTGCAATTCAATGCTGGTTGGGGCTTTAGCCTGCGGAGTAGTTAGTTTCTCACAATCTTGTTAATACCCGTTGTTTATCGCAATCTAAAAAAATTTCAACTTTATGAACAATTACTTACTTTCGACAGTTATCTGAAACGTGTGCTGGGATATCATATTTACAATCCATTATCATTGTAAGTGTTTCAGAATCATTTGCTTCTTGGAATGGAGGTTGACCACAAACTAACATATAGAGAATTACCCCCAAAGACCAAACATCTACAAACATAATATAAGTGAAACATAATCGTTAACTTATTTTAGTGATATGATCACATTTCTCTCATTTCTATTTTCAAAAGATATGTATAAAATATTTGACATATACTCTAATGTATTTTATAATTTTTGAAATTTCAGTAGATTTGTGCATAAAAGATATACGAAATATAGGATGGTGTTGCTTGTTGAAGTTTGTGGTACTTAAAAAATACAGCATCAATTCTATTATTTAAATAGTTATAAACAATACCAGCTTTCAATTCATAAATAGTATGGGAACATTATATTGAGGTTTCAATGCAACTTATCTTAAAAGCTGCATAAAAATGTTTTAAATAAAAGTTGTAGCATTCATTAGGGGAAGAAATATTATTATATAATATACTAATTTTTCATCATTCTAAGTTTTTATTTAATTACTTTGCCTGTTGTAAAGTTGCACCATCTTATTCAACGCAAGTTTGAAACCTTGGAGGTATGTACTGAATGGTTTGTTACAAGATTGACTGTGGTATGTTAGTACACGTGCTTCTAATATGTTATTTCATATATTTTTGTGCTGTAAGTGAGGTAAGATGACTGCACTTTTAAGATATCTCAAATTCAGTAGAGTAAAATAACGGAATCTTGTTGACTTTGAAATGGGATCACCTCTGTAAACAATGATGTAGAAATACTTCATTCCATTAATTTCAAACTACAAGGGTAAAATAAGAAGGCATCCAAGTTATTGAAAAACATTATTAACCTATTTCTAATATCAATATCATCCAAAACATTATTGAAATGATTTTGTAAAAAACCCAAATAAATTTGACCGTTAAGGGATGAGGAAAAAATATGGCCCAATCAAATGTCCATTGTGAATATTACACTAAAAATTTAAACCTCACTGATGTTGGTAATTCTCGATGTCAATATGTTATGTCAATTTACCATTATAGTTCTGTTAAATGTTGTCTCATCACTAAAGACCACATAATAATAAAAACTATGGTAGGATATTTATTGGTCTTCTAACCCATTCAGAATATTCTACAGTGTATTCTGTCATCTTCAGAAAACTGTTGATTCAATGTAATGTGATATGAAATGCAGTGAGCTGTTTTTAGAAGTCTATGCAGATCCTGGAACCCCAAATATTATTCAATTTCATGAAGGCTAATATGGAGATTTTGAATCACCATGGAATGAACAGCTAAAAATCAAGAATCTTCTCCACTATCTGAGTTAGTTATGTACTTTTCTTAAAATTCTAAATATTCTGGAAGCACTTGGATGCATTCAATTGAACAATACAATTTTTATTAAATTCTTATCTTTTCTTATTGTGTGGTACCTAATTTTTTATGCTTGTTCAGTGACAGAGTGAATATTCAATAGTAAAGTAAAGAAGTAATTAGAAAGATGAAAACTGGACAAGAAAATATCTTTATCGAACAATTCACCCTATTCCCTAATATAGAAGAGTTTCATTCTACAAAAACTGAAAATAGTCAGTATATACAGGGTGTAAATAAATAAGTGTAAATTCATTCAGAGGGTGATTCCCTGTGGAAAAATAAGGTGGGTCTTTCATATATAAAAAACTCATTTGAACATATAACCCCTTAAAGATGTCGCCAATAAAGTAATTTTTTTCTGAAATATCAAAAAAGTGATTTAGTAAACAATTTGTTGATTTTCCCCTATGGTTGTAAGGGGTAGAAAGCCACCCCTAAGACTTGTTTCATACGTAACTTTTTTTTCTTGTTATCTTACCATTTAAAAATTAATTTCATATAGACTGATTTATTCTAAACTAAAAGGGTATCTTTAATTTTTCGCAAAATTAACAATTTCTGAGCAAAAAATTATTTAAAATCAATTACATTTACATATTTCCATAACTTTGTATGTTTCCAAAAAAAAAAATCTATAATGTAATTACTCGTTTCTAAATTTGCAAAAATATATAAAAACAATTCAGCTTAAAATGGATCTTACTCAATCCCATTTAAGAACCTCTTTTCAGACTTGTTCTATTGTTTTTCCTTTTCTTATAATGGAACTGAAATATCAAGTTTTCCTCATCCTGTACAGTGATACCAATGTTTTGATGTCGATATCTGTGAGTTCCTTTCTGTTTGCAATTTCTGATCCAGAGTAGCACAAATGCTAAATTCCCCACATTTCCAAAAATGTTGATGTGATACCTAGTTTCTTTTACCAAATAAGGAGCTTGTTGTGGTGAGATATGTTGTAACTGTTCTGGTAGAGATAGCACAAATAGTGCACTGAAAGAAATTAATTTAGAAGAAACAGAAGACTATTTGATTTAGCTTTTCTCTTATGTACTTTTAAAATTAATGAAATACATATACATTTGTATTATAAGCTTTAATTTTTTCAGTCACTATTTTGTTATTTTTATTTTTTTAAACCAATATCACAATATTTTTCAGCGTGAATTTTTTTGTAATTTGATTCCACACACAATTTTTTTATGATTTTTTAAGATGGCGGCCAAAAAACGCATTTTGCACACTCAGATTTTCTACACTTTTAGTATATTAAAAAGATACCAATAACAAACTAAAAAATTCAAACCCTGTCCTTGTGGGAATTAGTTTCACCCAAAAACCTATACCTGCCGTGTCAAGAACTACCAAAAAAGTATTTTTAAATAATTCAATTACAGTATGTACATGAAAAAAAAAAAGATTCAAACAAAAGATATCCAACATAATGAGTAAATTATTATTACGTAATAAAAACTATAGATTACCATTTAAAAAACAAAATTGTCCTTTGGATGTCCTTGAAGGGTTAAGATTTTAGGGATTTTTTTCCTCCGATGAATGCTACGACTTTTAAAACTTTTGTTATGCAGTGAATAGGTACAGTGGCCACAATACAAGATTTTCAAAATAACATATATGCTACTTTTAAAGGGGTGATCCGGTGCGCTATTAATAGGAATTTTGAGAATCATCAATGATTAGCATGTCAATATATTATGTAAATAATTATTGTTTTTGTCTAGCCATATGTGTGACAGACAAACAGTTAAGTCAACAAAATATGATACTGATTCGGACTGGAAACCTCTATGTTGTGGCGAGTGTACATTATAATTCCCCACTAGAATATTATTTTAAGCAATTTCAATGAAACATGATAAATAAAAAAAAGAAAGTAATAATCCTAGTATTGATTTTATTTTATATGTATTTTGTTTGTATATTTTATATAAAATTTCACTTATTAAAGAACCCTATTACAAAAAGTAAAAAAATATAATGAACATTTTGATAAAATTGGATGTCTATTTTTTAACAATATGTTAATTTATTACAACTTGACTATAGTATGTATAAGATGGCAGAAGTAAGTTTTTGCAAAGAATTACTATCACAAGAGCTCGACCTATTTGAAGACATGATGTAAATAACAGATGCGGATTTAGGGAAGTAGGTATGTGTATAGATCTGGTAGGTATGTGGCAATGAATATAAATGAAGAATGGGTAAAGATCGAAAATGTTATACAAACAGCAAGTGAGAAAGTAATACCAAAAAAAGAGTTTGCAGGGAGGAAAAGATGGTGGGATGAGGAGTGTATAAGAGAGGCGGAGAAGAAAAATAAGCTAAGAATTAAAGTACTTCAGTCAGTACAAGAGGAAGATAAGAAAAAGGACAGGGAACAAAGACGAAAGGCAAATAGTGTTTAGACAAAAGAAGCGAGCAGAACAGGTTAAGAAAATAGATGAAATAGAGCAACATTATAAGAGGAAAGAAATACGTAACTTCTACAGAGAGATAAAAAAAGGGAAAAAGATAAAGAAGGAAGTAATATATGTGAGGAATGAAAGTGGCAATCTAATTGGAGAGGAAACAAAAGTGATAGAAAGATGGAGGGAATACTTTGCAGATATGTTGAATGAAGAGTGTAAGGGAAGGAAATAGATATAATTATAGAAACTTTAAAGAATAACAAAAGTTCAGGAAAAAACGGAATAACAGCAGAGAACTATAAGTACACAGGAAAGGATTTAAGACAAAGAATATACGAAATATCTGGAGAAGAGAATGTATGCCTGAAGATTGGAGAGATGCTATGATTATACCAATCATAAAAAAGGGAAATGCAACAGACTGCAGAAACTATAGGGGTATATCATTGTTAGATATAGGGTATAAAATTATGGCGACGTTAATAAAACAGAGAATAGAACCTATAGCAGAACTACAAATAGGGGAGTATCAAGTAGGTTTTAGAAAGGGGAGATCAACAACGAACCAAATCTTCATGGTGAAGGAAATTCTGACTACATGCTATGAGTATGGGATCAAAGCAATGGTTTTATTTGTGGACTTCAGGAAAGCGTATGATTCGATCAAAAGGAATAAACTAAGTAAAATTTTGAAACAATTTGGGATACCAACCAAACTGATTAGGCTATTGAATATGACCTTAGAAAATATTAAATTCAAAGTACGAATAAAAGGTGAATGTTCGGAAGGCTTTACTATTGATACAGGACTGAGACAAGGAGAGCCACTCTCAACGCTTCTTTTTAATTTAGTACTAGAAAGGGTCATAAGAGATAGTCAGTTGAACAGAGAAGGACACATATTGTTTAAAAGTCACCAAATAGTAAGTTATGCAGATGACGTGGCCATTATTGTTAGAGATAGTAGGGAATTAGAAGAAGTAATGAGAAAACTTGTGGAGGAAGCACGTAAAGTGGGATTACGGATAAATCAAGAGAAAAGTAAGCTTTTGAGAATAGAAGAACAAAAAAAGGATACCAATTTTAAATTGAGAACAGAGCATGGAGAGATGAATTTTGAAGAAGTTCAAGAATGTGTATTTGGTGGCGCTAATAACAGCTAACTGTGATGAGGAACAAGAAATAAATAGGAGAATAATAAAAGCAAATAGAAGTTCGGCAGCAGTCAACCACTTATTGAAATCAAAAAATTTGTCCAGAGGAGTAAAATTTAGAATGTATAAAGGTCAATTCACACATACGGTACTGGGCACCCACTGTGCACCGACTGTGTCGATTTGAACTAAATCTATCACCTGAAGTTTCCATTGAAAATGTATTGAATTGCACTGTATAATTCACACATGTAGGTCTAGGCACAGACTGTGCTCTGACTGTGTTGCTTCCGACCGCTTTGAAAGCGATTTCTCAAGGTTACGGTCCGACACAGTAGGAGCAACGCGTGCATAACCGCTCTAGTGAGAACTATTGGAAGGCGACCAGAGGGCGGTCGTCATGTTTCGGCCACCGCTCGTTCATTTTCATGGAGAGATGTCGCGTTCAAGATTTTGCCGCTGGTATTCCTCCTCTCTTGGATCCATGATATAAACTAACCAACTGTGGCACGTAATAACATGATTGGTGTGAATATGCACAACACAACACAGTCGGTGCACGGTTACGACACAGTCGGTGCACAGTAAAATGTGTGAATGTACCTAAAACAATTTGAGACCGATAGTGCTGTATGGTAGTGAAACCTGGGTTCTCAATAAGAAGTCAAGAGAAAACCTTTTAAGGTGGGAAAGGAAGATCTTAAGAAGAATTCTAGGGGGTAAAAAGACAGAGGAAGGCTATGTGAGGAGAAATAATGAGGAAATATAGACCAGGCACCAACAATAGACGAATTTGTAAAAGCCAGAAGAGTGCAGTGGCTAGGGCATCTAGAACGTATGGAAGATGAAAGGGCAGTTAAGAAAATAGTAGGGAGTAAACCTAACTACAAGAAAAAAAGAGGTAGACCGAGGTAGCGATGGAGAGAGGCAGTGGCAATAGATCTAAGGGAGAAAAATGTAACGGATTGGAATTGAAAGGCGAAGGACAGAATGGAGTGGAGGAGAATAACACAGCTCTGGGCCTAAAAGGCCTGTAAACAGCTTTATATATATACATTTAGTTTTTAGACGTTTAGTAAAAATTATACAGTTAATTTATCAATGTCATAGGATTACAAAGTTAAATAAAACTATTTTGGATATTATCATCGAAAAATTAAAAAAAAAATTGTAACATTTCCTGCCTAAGAATGCATTGAAGAAAGTATTGAAAATTTAAAAAATATATTTTCATAAATCTCTTGTTACAGTTTTCGTGTATTTTGTGTCACATTTAACATTTCTTATAAAGTTCAACTATATAATGTCTCCAAGTAGGCCAAGGTATTTTTTCAATTAAATAAACCTTCATAATATTAGTAATTCTCCTGCATAAATCTCCAATTTCTGGGTTAATCCTCGTATTATTATAATTACTAGATATTAATTTTGTAAATACACTTACCAACTGCGGGTGCATCGTATGAATCACCTAATAATATTTCAGGAGCAGAATATGCCAAACTACCACAAGAGGTTTCTAATTTTTGCCCAGGGTAAAATTTGTTACTAAAGCCAAAATCAGTAAGTTTTACAATTCCACGATTCTTAAAGAACACTACATTTTCTGGCTTAAGATCTCTATGAACTACATGTAACTGGTGACAGTAAGAGATAGCTCTCACTATTTGTGTAAAATATTCCTTTGCAATCTTTTCTGGAAGTCCTGTTTCATGCTTTAATATGTACTCATATAAATCTCCTCCATCCCCAAGTTCCAACACTAAATAGAGTTTGGTAGCTGTATCAATCACTTCATACAGTCTTACTACATTTGGATGTTGTACAAGTTTCATACAGCGAACCTATAAAATTTATATCTATTCTCATACTAAATTTTATACATACACATGTATATTAAATTATAATAACTTTATTTAGAAATAGGAACATCCTAATAATACACATATAAATGAATAAAAGAAAGTTATTGGACATCTTGTAAGGTTAAGTATTATTTAGGTTTCCCGTGTTTTGATATCTAAGCATGTACATATCTGATATAATATAGGGCTCGTGCGCCTGATGTCAGTTTTCTCAAGATCTCTCAGCTTGGAGTAAAAGCAAGCTGTGTGACGTGTCCTGTTTACATTAAAAACAAGTAAAGCGTATCAAAACACCGGCGTTTAATTAGCTTCTTCTGAAAGAATTATTATACAGCATGTTCCTGAAATGCATGTACCAGTGAGCCACCCTAGATTCTTAAGGGCGCCGTATTCTTGAAATAGTTTTCTACAAATACAAGTAATTTTAGACATTTAAGAACTGAATAATATAGAGTTTAGCAAATAACAAGAATGTTATCTCATGCCACCTGCAAATATTCAAAGGTACCGAAGTAAAATCAATATATAACGTCAGAAAGCAATCTATTCAACAAACTTTTAGGTACTGAAATCTTTCAAAATACGTAATTTTTTAAATCCAACTATAGATGTAAACATTGTTATAACATAAATTTACATAGTTCTGCATATAAGATTGTTCACTTTTGTTTATTAATAGCGAAATAATGTGTGTCATACAAATGCATTTTAAAAGTTATTATATTATTTGAGAAGAGTTAAAATAGTAAAATTATAAAAACAAAACATCAATAATTTTACTTTTGATATTACTTTCGCTCTACGTGTTTTATTTTTCGAAATTTTAGTACCTAAAAAACAACACAAATTTGATCATTTTACGGCGACCTTAAGACCACCCTATAAAATTTCAATAATCAGTTATAAAACGTAAATGCAAATTATGATTGAATGAAATTTGGTATATGAAAATATATTGGTAAAAGGTTTTTCTTGGTGTAGTTAATGTTTTACCGACAAATGCCTTAAACTCAGTTAAGAGAATATTCATTTTTTTTGTGTATTATCTAATTAATACAAATTTTTGTCTGGTAAAAGCTAACACTTGTTAAGTAAATTTTGTCCCATTTTGGAGTACCTAACATTTACTGTAAAATGCGGAGCTCCATCGTGCATGGACTACATTCCCTTCTTCTAAGTAGGGGAGTACATTTTCTAGTTTAGCGGTTAACATTCTGAAATTTAGACACATTTCTCCATTTAAAATAGTTACTGAAACAATTAAATCCCTGTAACCAACCACTTTAAATGTTAAATATCTGAATTTATTAAAAATAATTTTACCCACTGAACAAGAAAATGTAACCATACTTATCAGAAGGGAATGTAGTTCATGTACGATGGTGTTCCTCCTCATTTCACAATAAATGCTAGGTTAGGTTATCCATCCACATGAAAATAATTTTTTGCGAATAAACGGTATAAGTTATCAACATTTTGTAAGACAGAATTTACTTAAAAAAGTGTTAACTTTTACCATGAAAATTCTTTTATCCGAGATATCAAGGCATTTGTGAAAGTCGGTAATTAAGATTGATAACAACAGAAAAAGCCCTTTACTGATATGTTGTCATACATCAAATTTAATTTAAATTATAATTATTTTTTTTCAAAATCTTGATTTCCATATTATAAGTAACATATAAAATTTAATTTAATTTTTTGTAACAGTAGCTTACTTGGTTTTTCACTTATTTGAAATAATCATAATTATTTGTGTTGTGCTTACGTTACGTAGATCTTTCATCATTTTTAGGCACATGCACGAGAAAATTCCTGAATAGAAAGACCTAACTTGGAGGATATGCAGCTCTTCGCAATAGCAATGACCAAATTTATAAATTACGAGAAAAACTGTCCATGTTGACGGATATAGACTATTTTAAAAACAGCAACACATTATATTACACTAATTTGCCGACATTTACCCATTAAATGCTCTATATGATCTGTTAAGATTATATGACAGGCACATTACAAGCCCTATTAAATAAATTTCATCAATTAATTTTGACTCTAATTAAGCTGTGGTTGAATCTGCCCTTTAGAGATCTGGCAAACACATGTAAGTGCCATTACACCTCTGCAGAAAGATCTCAATATAAACATGCCCCGATGCTTCCAGGACAATAATTGAACGACAGTTTTTTTAAAGTCTTGTCTTGCTAAAGGTTTCAGTAAAGGGAAAAAACAATTATCGGCCAAACAAGTAAAGACTATCGCAAGATTGCAAATGTCAGGATCCATGTTGAAAGAATAATTGGTATGATTTGTCAAAAATTTTAAGTGACATTTTACCATTAGATACTGTGAAACAAAACCACTACTAATTATATTTGATGATATGATGATTATATAGTCGATCAATACTTTGTATATAATTGTGTAGTTGAATTATTAATAATTGCTTTTCAACCCTGTGAGCAATAACTGTTTAATTTATGTAGAACCCTGCTGTTTCTAGTCAGCAATCAGTATTATTTGGCTCCATTTGGAAACGTCAGTTTT
This sequence comes from Monochamus saltuarius, assembly GCA_025584915.1. Lineage (NCBI taxonomy): Eukaryota > Metazoa > Arthropoda > Insecta > Coleoptera > Cerambycidae > Monochamus > Monochamus saltuarius. The sequence continues at coordinate 37,834,328 of CM046721.1, read as the reverse complement.
TATAGCCTGGAAAGTAATCTTCTTACAAGTGAAAATTGAAAAAAAAGTAATCTTTATTGAAGTATTTTCTGTCTCCAAAAAGTACAAAAAAAAATCAATTTATATCTAATCTTTCCATAAATGAGCACCTTATATGTTATCTAAGTATTTGAACACATGTTTGTAAATATACAAAAAATACACAAAAAATTAAATTTGTATAAAATAATTAATACTATTTTAAAGTATAACATCCAAGATGTTTGCAGTGTTATATAAAAATGTTTCTTGGACCCTTAGATTATATTATATTCTAAGCTTCAACGTTTGAAGAGTATGCAACCAGCAACACAATATTCTAGGTTATTTTAAAACAGTTAGTGACGAATTTTTAATTTTAACCGCTTTATAGCTATACTCGCGTCAAGAATTCAGACGTCTTACGTCATGGCTGACGTTACACATTTGTTTTTATTGTCAACGTAATTTTCGATATTTAGTCGCGTTAAAAACAATCAATATCAGTTGCAGTTTCTTAAATATTTTGATGAAAATATAATAAATTATTCATTTGTTCGTATGACGTAAGTCGTCTGAATTCTTGTCGCGAGTATAGTAACTATATTATTCGGGTGTGTTAGTGGATAATTATGATGGATCTGTAATGAGTGAAATGTATTTTTGGCAGTGTGCAATGAAGGAACGATGAACGAATGCAAAATACTACAACTAACCGGATTAACTGTTGCTGTTAGCTGTTACCTATCATGTACTTTGGTATTATTATTCATAAAAATGTTTAAGGAAAAGAGGGTTTAGCCCCATTTTTTAAACATCGAGCTAGAAATGCATTGCGTGAGCGTCTGTTACAAGGTGAAACTGAGTTATATGTCACATTCATGGAGTTCCTACTATTGTGTCAAAAAACTGAAATCTTCTCCTACTGGTATTTCGGTATATTTTCAAAATATGTGTGGCTTACGTACTAAACTTCATATGCTTTTGGTCAATGCCTCTTTTTCTGTATTTAACATTATAGTTTTTAATGAAACTAGTTTAACCATTGGTTTTACGGATTCTTAACTTCACATGCATGATTATAACATTTATAGGAAGGACCGCTCATCATTAACTAGTAGCTGTTCTATTGGAGGGGGGGAGTCCTTATCGCAATACGGAAATGTATGCCTAGCCGACTGTTGCCGTGTACTCAAAATATTGAACAACTTTTTGGCGTAATTGGAACTGGTCCTAATCAGTGTATTATTGGTACCGCATACTTTCCACCTTGCTCTCTTTCCTCAGTATACCAGATCTTCTATGAGTGTTAATAAATTATGTGATGTTTTTCTTGGTGCTCAGTTGTGTTTAATAGGTGACTTTAATCTCCATGCTACATGGGAAGTTGGACCTTATGAATCCTCAGCTACTTCTCTACCACATCTGCCGCCTAATGAAATTGCGTCATAAGAGATTGTTGCTAATCTAACCTCTTTTCAAAACCTTATCAAGTGAATAATGCTCCTTGTTGGACCTTGTGTTTGTTCGGGACTCTCAGCTGCTTGTTAAAAAATCTGAAGAAACCATTATTAATCTACCAGATGCTTATCACCCTCCATTATTCTTTTGTATAACAACTAATCCTTACAATGAACTTATATCCATAGGTTATTAAAGAGACTTTAAGTTGGCAAATATGTTGGGCATCTCTGACTTTTTATCTCAATTTATCTCGGATTTGATTTTATCTGATCATACTTTGGATGATATGGTTGATAAGTTTTATAGTATCATGTATCGAGCAATTGAATCATTTGTTCCTTTAAAGAAATTCTTACTTATCGTAGCGAAGAAAAAATGTTGCCGTTTAATTATCAACAATTTAAGGCTAAGATCTCTGTGCAAATCTCTGAAACGTCAATGTTACAATAATTATATATCTACCACTGAAACTTCTATTCACAATAATACTAAAAGTTTTTGAAAATTTGTTCTCAGAACGAAAAAGTTCTGGAATACCAAGTGAAATGGAATACAATGATGTCCTATGTTCTACTGGAGAAGAGATGGCCACTTAACATTTCTATACCTGAAAATTCTCTTGATGAAATACCTCCTAGTATTTTAAAATTTTGTAGTTTTATTTTAGCAAGACCACTTTTTATTATATTTAATAAGTCACTTTCAACTGGCTCGTTCCCTAATATATGGAAGAAAAGCTACATAACCCCTATTCATAAAACTGGAAGCAAGACTCTGGTAAGAAATTATCGTCCCATAAGCATCTTGAGTACTATTTTGCTATAATTCTTGTGTGTGTAAAACGGTTCTTAATCTTTTGACATATGCTAATTGTTTGTGGCAACACTGCGAACACAAAATGTTTGAATGGCGGCCGGTTCGCGCCTTTAAAGGGTAATCAAAAGGAATGGCGAAATCTGCTTTGCCGACGAGCATGTTTTTGGTTCTGCTGCGCGGAGCGAGGAAGTACTGTAAAAACACTCTCTCGCGATGCTGCACGCAAACACATCGCATCATAAAAAAAATAACATGCAATCAACGCACATAAAAAATAAATAAGTTGTATTCATTATGTATTATGTATAAAATGCCAATAATTAGTAATATATTGTGTTAAGTAGTGTAATACATGTGTTCCTTTAAATAAAATAAAAAAAATCAAAAACTAAGAAGTTTATAAAAAAAATAATACTAAAGTCCACGATCAAGCTATAAAAACAATCCTGAGCATTACGTCGCCAACACTAATTTCGTGTCAGAAGCCCTGGAGTAGGGATTTCAAGTTTATTCTTTATACACCAATTTCTCCAAGGCCTTCGATCGAGTCAATCATCATGTGCTCTTGTATAAATTGTCGACTCTTGGTTTGACTGGCTCATTAATTGATTGGATGAGAAGTTATCTAAGTGGTTATTCTTAGATAGCTCGAGTGCGTAACTTCAAATCTAAAGAAATACAGGTTACTTTGGGAATTCCACAGGGGTCACATTTGGATCCTCTCTTGTTCAATGTTTTTATAAATGATATCTCAGTGCTTTCATTTTTGTAAATACCTTCCGTTTGCTGATGATCTTAAGCTTTTTTTTAGAATTCTTAGTGATGAAGAGTGCCATCTCCTTCAAACTGATCTTGACAACGTTACCGATTGGTGTTTTAAAAACGGTATGCAACTTAACACTGCAAAGTGTCATGCTATGATATTCTGCCGTGGTAGAATTACTGTTAATTATACTTATCGAATAAATGATGAATCTTTAGATACAGTTTACAGTATACAACCTTAGTGCGACCATTGATAGTTCTCTGTCATTTAATCTGGATATATCTCCAGCAATATCTAGATCATTGCAAATGTTGGGTTTTATAAAGAGATGTATTCATGATTTTTTAGATGTAATAACGTTAAAGATTTTGTACTGTGCACTTGTTAGGCCTCACCCAGAGTATGTTTCCAGTTTATGGTCTCCTAATTATATCTATATACAACAGATATGCAGCTTTCAAACTGGGGTATGTTGCATCATTTGATTATTATCAGTTAGAAACTGAGTTGGGTTTAAAGCTTTTATCTCATAGATGTAAAAAGAAGGACTTAGTACTTTTTTATAACATACTAAATTCTAATGTTTGCTGTCCTTCACTTTTACGTCAAATCAACATTCAGGCACGTCATACATACCCGTTCAGTGACTAGTTTTAATATTCCCCATCATAGAACAAATTACGGAGTAAACTCTTTTATATCAAGAGTATCAAGGTCTGCTAATAACTATACCAATCTAGACTTCTTTCACACTAAACCAATGTTCATGCAGCAGCTTTCACGTATCTGTTTTGACCGATAAGAGTAGTAATCTTAAATTTTATATTGTTATTCACAAATATTGATTTTGTATATTGTCTGTTTATCAAAAATATGATAAACTAATTGCAAAGAATTACTTACACAACATGAGATTAACATTTAAAATGATAAAATTTGAACATATGAATCATTATTGTCACGGAATTTGCCCCACTCACTCCCAAACCGACGACTGTGGCACCGCGAATTGCCTAAGATTGCCCCGATCGCCCCTACGCCATTCTGGTAAACAAACAACATGCGTGATCGAGATCGGCCTGGAAAAATCGGGAATCGACGAGAAGCATTCCAGTCGTACTAGAAAATGGATCTAGAGATACTGGAATATACCTGGAATATTCGTTGGGTCTATAAAAGAAGAATAAACGGCCGAGTTAGTTAGTCTTGTATAAGTCTTATATTACAGTCTGAATTAAAGTGTTTAGTTGGAGATATCAAAGTGATTTAGATAGCGATTAATTAAATAAGTGTTTAGTTGACCTGTAATTAGTAGTGTTCAGTAGTTAATAAAGAAGTAATTAATTAACGGATTGTTTTTCTGGAAGTAAGAAAAAGACGGATTGGGAAATCCGTGACAATTTGGTGTCAGAAGTGGGATTTAACTGGAAGTTTCAAGAGCTTTCTGGAACCCTGTTCACAAAGTGGGATTTGAGTGGAAGTTTGAAGAACTTTCTGGAACCCTGTGCGTGAGTGGGTTTAAGTGGAAGTTGGAAGAACTTTCTGGAACCCTGTGCGTGGGTGGAATAAAGACCCAAGTGTGATATATCACCGCACTCGTCGTGACTCAAGGAAGTGAACGGTGGTATTTGCGAAGGACATTCTCGAACATTCTAGAACTTTGTACGGGAGTGAGACAAAGACCCAAGTGTGGCATATCACCGCACTCGTCGTGACTCAAGGAAGTGAACGGTGGTATTTGCGAAGGACATTCTCGAACATTCTAGAACTTTGTACGGGAGTGAGACAAAGACCCAAGTGTGGCATATCACCGCACTCGTCGTGACTCAAGGAAGTGAACGGTGGTATTTGCGAAGGACATTCTCGAATATTCTAGAACTTTGTACGGGAGTGAGACAAAGACCCAAGTGTGGCATATCACCGCACTCGTCGTGACTCAAGGAAGTGAACGGTGGTATTTGCGAAGGACATTCTCGAATATTCTAGAACTTTGTACGGGAGTGAGACAAAGACCCAAGTGTGGCATATCACCGCACTCGTCGTGACTCAAGGAAGTGAACGGTGGTATTTGCGAAGGACATTCTCGAACATTCTAGAACTTTGTACGGGAGTGAGACAAAGACCCAAGTGTGGCATATCACCGCACTCGTCGTGACTCAAGGAAGTGAACGGTGGTACTCTCGAAGGTCAATCTCGAATATTCTAGAACTTTGTACAGGAGTGAGACAAATACCCAAGTGTGACATATCACCGCACTCGTCTTGACGAAAGGAAGTGAACAGTGGTATTCGCGAAGGACAATCTCGAACATTCTAGAACTTTATACCAAAGTGAGACAAAGACCCAAGTGTGGCATATCACTGCACTAGTTTCATTGTAAGGAAGGCAACGGTGATATCTAGAAATACATTCGTGGACATTCTAGAACTTTCCAAATAGAGTGAATGCCTGTAACTAGAAGCCAAGTCAATATGGATGCACAACTGGCGAAACTGTTAGAAATGATGCAGACAATGCAACAGGAAATGAAAGACCAGACAAAGACGATGCAAGAAAAATTAGAAGAACAGGGACATAAAATGGAAGACCAGGCGAAGACGACACAAGAAAAATTAGAAGAACAAGGGCATACAATGAAAGATCAGATACAGACAATACAACAGGAAATGAGAAACCAGACAAAGAAATGCAGGAGAAATTAGAAAATAAACTAGAAGAACAAGGGTATATAATGAAAGAACAGATACAGACAATACAACAGGAAATGGAAAGCCAGACGAAGGAAATGCAGACAAAGTTAGAAAAATTGGAGAATACACTAGAAGAAAAACTAGAGGAGCAGTCACATAAGGTAGAAACACAAGTAGAAAAGAAACTATTGACACAAAAAAAGGAAATAGACAAAGAAATAAACCAGGTTAGAGAAGAGCTTCGACTTAAATTAGACAAGATAGCGAAGGAGGGCGTAATCAAATCAGAAGGACCTGTTTTCCGAACTCAAAAAACGAAGCCTCCTGAATTCGACGGCAAGGTCTCTTGGAATGTCTATCTGCGTCAGTTTGAAGCAGCAGCTGCAGCAAACGAATGGTCTGATTATGAGAAAGCTACTGCTCTGATAGTTGCTTTACGAGGGGAAGCTCTTGACGTCTTACAAGGAGTTCCTGCTGGGCAACAGAATAACTACGACATTCTAAAACAGCATATGGAAATGAGATATGGGGATAAGCACCTGCAGCAAGTGTACCAGGCACAATTGAAAAATCGTCACCAACAAAGTGGAGAGAATTTACAACATTTTGAGACCGACGTTGCCCGGCTGGTTCGATTGGCATATCCAACAGCCCCGTCCGAATTTGTAGACCAGTTCTCCATCCAAGTGTTTATCGATGGCCTAAGAGATTGTGAAACCCAGCAGGCACTACGACTCGCCAGACATAAAACATTGAACGACGCTCTTTCCCATGCACTGGAATTTGAGGCAGCAAAGATGGCATCTGGTAGACATGTTAAAATTCGTGCCATCAGTGATAACAGCGATAGTATGGCAAATGGAGACCTAATAAAGACGCTGAAGGAGATTATTGATAAGTTCAGCCCAACTACTAGGACAAAGAAAGAACAATCTGATAGTCGAAGGGATCGCCTTGTTCAATGCTGGAACTGTGGACAGATGGGACATCTGAAGAGACAGTGTAGGGCCCCAGTCGCAGATCAGCAAAGGCGCGACTCCCAAGCGGCAGCCTTCAGGGAACATGTTAAAGTGCGGACTATCAGTGATAACAGCTATAGTATGGGAAATGGAGAGATAGTCAAAACACTGAAGGAGACCATTGATAAACATAGCCTAACTACCAGACCAAAAAGAGGACAACCTGACAGCCGAAGAGATCGCCCACTTCAATGTTGGAACTGTGGGCGGGCGGGTCATCTAAAGGGACAGTGTAGGGCGCCAACCGAGGATCGGCAATGGCGCGACTCCCAGGCAGGCAAGGAACATGGAAACACAGCTGCTCTTTCTAGACTTTGTCCGACCAGCAACAAACACTGTGGTAGTCTCGAAAGGAAAGAGGACATATCATTTGTTCCTTGCAAGATAGTAGCAGCCCAATCTGAAGTCAGAGGGAGTTCAGCGGCTATTTGGGAAGACCAGCAAGCTGACTGTGACATCAAGCCATTATTAGACTGGAAAGAATCCAACAACCCTCTTAGGATGAAGTGAGTAGTAAAAGCCAAGCATTAAAGAGCTATTGGGCTCAATGGAATTCCCTGGTGTTGGAAGACGTTGTCCTAAAACGAGCGTAGGAGAACAATGACGGAACGGAGGTCAAGAAACATGTACTACTCCCGAGGTCCCGGGTCAAGGAAGTGCTGCAGGAAGTACATGGTGGTGGACATTTCGGTATTAATAGGACTCTACAGAAGATTAGGGAGCATTTCTACTGGTTGAGTTGTAGGACGGATGTAGAAGATTGGTGCCGAAAATGTGACATATGTGCAGCCAGCAAGGGACCGAAGACCCGTTCCAGAGGCAAAATGCGCCAGTACATCGTAGGAGCACCGTTCGAGAGAATTGCCATTGATATCGCTGGCCCATTTCCGAAAACCCAAAGTGGAAACCGATATCTGTTAGTCGCCATGGACTACTTCAGCAAATGGCCGGAAGTATACCCCCTTCCCAATCAAGAGACCACAACCGTAGCAGAAGCGCTAGTCAACAACCTGTTCTGCAGATTTGGTGTGCCCATGGAACTGCATTCAGATCAGGGCAGAAATTTCGAATCAGGTGTGTTCCGAAAGGTCTGCGAGCTTATGGGAATCCGGAAAACCAGGACCACCCCACTGCATCCCCAGTCAGATGGTATGGTGGAACGCTTCAACGCCACACTAGAAACCAATCTGAGGATGTTTGTGAACGAAAACCAGACAGACTGGGACAAGCTCATTCCACTCTTCCTGTTAGCTTACCGCTCAGCTGTCCATGAAACTACTGGGAAGACTCCCGCAAGGATCATCTTTGGAAGAGAGCTTCGCCTTCCAGCAGATTTGGTATTTGGTCGTCCTGCGGAACAGCCCACAGAGCCAGACACTTACACCCATGAGCTAGAACGAAGACTAGCAGCCGTACACGATCAAGTCAGATCTCGAATGCGACTGAGAGCGATCGCATGAAGACTCGATACGACGTCCGGGCCAATACAGTCGGATTCCAACAAGGTGACCTGGTGTGGCTGTACAACCCCACGCGGAAGAAAGGAAAATCGCCTAAACTACAAAACCGTTGGGAGGGCCCCTACACCGTCATTAAAAGAATCAATGATGTCGTATACCGGATACAGAGGACTCCCAGAAGTAAGATGAAGGTCGTCCATCTGGAGCGTCTGTCCCCGTATAAAGGTGTATCCGATCGGGACGATCGGTCCTAAGAGGGCAGTGTCACGGAATTTGCCCCACTCACTCCCAAACCGACGACTGTGGCACCGCGAATTGCCTAAGATTGCCCCGATCGCCCCTACGCCATTCTGGTAAACAAACAACATGCCGTGATCGAGATCGGCCTGGAAAAATCGGGAATCGCCGAGAAGCATTCCAGTCGTACTAGAAAATGGATCTAGAGATACTGGAATATACCTGGAATATTCGTTGGGTCTATAAAAGAAGAATAAACGGCCGAGTTAGTTAGTCTTGTATAAGTCTTATATTACAGTCTGAATTAAAGTGTTTAGTTGGAGATATCAAAGTGATTTAGATAGCGATTAATTAAATAAGTGTTTAGTTGACCTGTAATTAGTAGTGTTCAGTAGTTAATAAAGAAGTAATTTATTAACGGATTGTTTTTCTGGAAGTGAAAGAAAAGTCGGATTGGGAAATCCGTGACATTATGTTAAAAAATTTCACACTCTTCACCGAAAATAAATGAACTTGTTGCATAACCTTCTGCCACAATGTGCTTACTTTCTCATCTCTTCACATTATAGTGAAATGTTTATTAGATGTTTTTGCACTTGTATTTCCACATTTTGGTACTATACAATAGGTAGGTACTTATAATATTTACTTTCGCTCATAGTTGGATAAAGTTTATGAATAGCACTGAATTTCTAACCTCTGGGCATGCGTTGCGTTATGAAGTAACACTAGCCACGCCCCGTTTTCGAGGTGAAGGCAGAAAGATCTAATTTTTGCACATACGCTTTTCTGATAAAGTACTTTCCATTAATAAAATTTAAAAAAAAACTATTCAAATAGAAACTACTGATAATGCCATTTTGTATAAAAGAAGAAGTAGCAACGAGAAAGTGAAATTAGTTTATAAAAATCTCTTCCAAAAAAATTAAATATATATATATAAACGAATTTCATATTTTTCCAGCTATCTTCAGACATATTTGGAACTTCTTTCATTTTTATCCTTGAATTTGGGACCCTGTACAATATAAAGAAAACTCAGAACCATTAGTAGTAGTAGTAGTAAAAGTAGTAGTTCGTTTAGAATCAAACATATATCATCAGTTTATAAATATAAATGCTTGATACATATTTCCAGTTGTGTAAAATTATTTTTAGGAAAGATAGAGGAATGGCCACACAAGTGATTGTGCATATACTATCGTAAAACAGGGACAGTATCTCTTCTGCATATATGTTGTTATTATAAATATTTATCAGTTTCATTTTCCATACCTTTTAAGATTTTCAACCTTGGGAAAAATCAAATATGTGTTCTGATATGTGAATGTATTGCAATAACAATGGCACTCTTTAAGACGAATTTGGCGACTTGTTTTGAGCTGTGTAACAAAGTTATGTTTAAATTTGTTACATTGCTATTCATCAAAGAATAAACATCTATTTTTTCCGCTATGTTATGAGAACACCATATTCAACGCCCGCGCTATTGTAATGTTGTGAACAATAATTAAGTGCATCAATATACCAAAGTAGCACCGGTTTAAAAATCGAAAAAGCCAATTGAACGCTGCTGCGGGCGAATTGAATGCTCCCGCGGAAACAGCAGAAAAGGGAGACACGACCTTGATCGTCCCTGCAATCTGTAGACTACAGAGAGTGGTAATTTTGTCACTAATAATTTGAGGTGTAATTTAGTAATACCATGTGGTCGACCTAACCACGAGAGATTATGTTTCTTGCAACTGCTTTTGTCGTTGTGCTAATAAAACATTTTTGCCTTGTGTCGAACATTTGCTGTGGTCATATAATTTCAGGTGCAAGGGAGAAACACATTCTTGATAAGACCGTGGATATTGGATTGCCAGGGAATGTGCCACCAGATACGTTTGCAACCAGGAAGATTGTTGAGCCAGTTTTTAATTAATAATACTTTGTATTAATTTGAATGAACTCAGCCAGCTAGGCCGATAGGCTCTGTCCAGTCGTCCTGAGTTGTATGCCTGGAGGGCCAATCTCTAGCATTTCATTGTTGTAGTATTTTTTTTGCTTTTGCTAAATTTTTGCAGTATCTATTGTTTAATGTTGAATTGTTTTTCTGTATATATTGGTAAAATGAATAGTTCGCGACCTCTAATGGCAATTTCAATTACTAAGTGGAGGAGGTTGAATTTGTACGAAAAGAGTGCCGCGAGAAACAATCGCAATCGCAAGTTAATCGCAGACAGTCGCATACAGTCCTTATTGTTATCGATAGTGAATTTGCTAGACAATTATCATCATCTACACCACTGGCAGCAGCAGCACCACCAACGAGGTCGGTAAGTGCATTTTCAACGCCTCCAACTATTTTGTCTTGCAATATATCGCTTACGCAACATCTATGATATTACGAAATTGGAAATTAACACAGAATTTTTCATATCGTGTGATTATCGATTATATTATTATCTTAAGCATTATCTCTTGGGTAAAGGTGCCTAGGTTATTTTTTTGTGGGGTTGATTGTTAGGCAACCAACCTTACTGCAATTTTCCATTTGTGTATAGATTGCTTAGCGAAGGAAAAATATTTTCTAGTAGTAAGTTTGCACATGCTATAGGTGAGAGATCCCTATCAGTCGGTGCTCAGCCATTTATTTCCCTTCCTGAAATTTTATAAAAATTAACTTCCCTTAGACTTAACATAATATATAAAATAAGTGTCTGGAAATTTCATAGTTTATAGTCAGTTCCTAAAGTTAATATCAAATTGTTCATAGAACAATTTTTCTTGTAGTGTAGAGAAGTTTTACCTAACTAAAGGTTTGGGTAATCATTAAAATTTTAAAGTTGTTATCTAAGTTAAATAGATGTAAATCTTAAGTACATATAATAAGCTAAAATTATAAGTTTTATATCACCCTCAATATCTTTACTTGTTGCCTAAAGTTTTTTTGTATAACCTTCTTCGCTTTGCAACCTAGACAATTTTTGTTCTCATATTACCTGGTCTATTGCTGACACTTGCAAAAATAAATTTCATGCACTGACCCCAATGAGTTGCCGCCAAGTTGTACCTAGTCTCAGAAGCAAAACCGCTAGAGCACAATCACCGACTCTTAGGGAAGCATTGTTGGGTATAGGATCTCACAACCAGCTGGTGCCTCCTCCTGAAAGGATAGAGATAGCCGCCTGCTTCCCCGCTCCTAGCCAAGTGCACTAGAGGAGGACAATTTTCCTAGGTGACAGTTTTTCATTTCATCACTCGTGGTCAGAGATAACATTGTAATTGATTGATAAATTGTAAAGGCCAGCTTACAGTAACTTTAAATTGGTGTTGCAAAGTATAATAAAAAAATATCTTGTAAATGTTTGCTTTTATGTAAAGGCCAAGTCAATTTTTTTATCTACGTCTTAGAGTTTTCTTGCTTTGGCCACTCATCACAAGAACCCCAGGCACTAGTTTTTCTGGTTCTTCCCTACGATAAAAACCAGTGGCGCTCAACCGTTTTATTTGCTAATACCTAACCAGGTTACCTAAAGTGTCCCTCTCGTGTTAAACAAAAACAAAAAGGAATAGCTTAGGAGGTGGTACCTAAGCATCACCACCTTTTACCACCAAACTCCCTCTGAGATCCGAGCTGAGCTACAGGGTAAACTATCAACCCCTCATGTAGGTAGTTATAGCTGCTAATGTATTCATAACAAAATCTACTTTCAAATATAATAATATATACATAATCTTAATTGTTTCACACTCAACAATAGAGGTATAATGAAATTTCTACTCAAAACTTCCAATAGATCAAAAACAGTTTTAAGAGAGTGTCATTATTATTGCAATAGATTGTACATAGCTGTTGCACCCATAGACCTTATAAATCATGGACGTGCCCAAAACCGTTTTCTGCCTATACAAATCGTTGATGCTCAGATATGTGCGACAGAGATAGAGCTACTCCGGGCAAAAACCCACAGATCATTGGCCAAAAAAAACAAAAACCGTAAATGACAGACGTATGACATTTACGGTGAAAGACCGACTCCACCATGGTTTATGAGTTTTTAAAAACTATTGCTAATAAACACAACTAAATCACAAAAGGAACACAAATCATTAACAATATTAACAGGAAAGGTTGTGTCAGGTTATGTTTATATATTTCTCTGTCATAGAACATCTGTTTTTTCCCGGACTAGCTTCATCCCTCTTGTACACATCAGGACACCGGACCTCTCTTTCTAGGGCCGGTCCATGATTTATATGGTCTATGGTTGAACAATATCTCTAATTTGTTACTGGTCTTCATATATACATAAAGTAAGCTGTCATTTACACTTTTACTGAGACAGTTAAAGAATATTGCACAAAAAAAACCTCAAATACAACACTGGAAGCTTCGTTATCCCTGTATGAATGATTTTAAATGAATATAATAAATGTCACTACTTCCACTGTTCTCTCAAATACTTAAGTAGGATTATAATGGATATGTAAAAAGTTGAAGAAACCAGTTGTTTACATGTATGAGTATATTTTGAAATTATGTAGATAGCACTTTCCATAAACAACATAACTAGTCGTCGGAATTTGTCCCGTCATTTCAGGGTAGTATTTCAGCGCAACGCGACCAAAGCAGATATTTTAATATTTAGTACACACGTAGCTTTGATCGTATGCCGTACGTGTTATTTACTTACATTACATTTGTAAATACAAGTTAACTGTTTTAATTTACACAACAGCACAAAGGATACCATGCAGAAAAACCATAGAAAAATGGATTCAGAATTTGCCAGAGTCAGTATTTAATGGTACTGAATTACAAGGTACTCTACGTAATATTTTACTTGACTACAAACGAAAATCACATAACTGTGTAGGAATACTGCCATAGAAAAACATAACTCCTTAAAGTGTAGTGAAGTGAGTGCCAGGGACAATCAGAAAGACTTTAATGTTGCCTTAATGAAAGTAATGATTTTGTGTAATATCCCATGAAGGCAATTAATTAATCATATGTTGAAAGACTTTGTAGAAAACTGTGTGAGTAGTAAATATTCAGGTGTTAATGTGCCTGACAAATCAACATTGCCTAAATTATATTTACCGAACCTAAATACAACGGTAAAAGCCAGCATTCGCTACGATTTAAAAGTATTTATGGTTGTGTTGACGAACAACTACTGCTGGTGAATGGAAACAAGCACATGTTATAACAGGTGCAATGGAAGGAAATTTTGCCACAAGATCTGATCGCATCAAAAGTACTAGAACACGCAAATGCAGACGCTATAATAAAAATAGTGACTGATAGGTTGACAGAATTGTGGAGCCGAGAAATGTGACGATTTTTTTAGTGAGGTAATGTGAATGTAGAAGACAATAGTATAGATATGCCAAACTACAGCTTCCAACCTATTGTGATGATGTATTATTGCATACGTGATGAGATTCCAGTGAAAAAAAAATACACCTCAGTGCGGTCCTGATAAACCGCAATTGACGGGACAAGTTCCGAGGTTTAAACATAACATAATAATATTTCTAATTTCTGCCAAATAAAATACTTTCTGATAACATTAGGTGATAAAAGAAATTTCTTTACGATGTGCAAAAAAAAACATTTGCAGTAGTCTATTCTGACTTTCAGTGCTTATATCTCAGAAACCATCATAGCCGGAGCGACGAAATTTGGTCAGACACTAGATGGCGCGTAGAATCTTATGATAACATCAATTCTTATACTATATACTTATATTTCAGGAAATCGATTTAATTTTGATTTTTTAGTAGTCAACCCCACTAAAAGTTATGTTTAAATTGAAATATAGTTAATTATGGACACATTCTGAAAAATTAACACTCAAAAATTTTAACATTTAACAAAAAAAGTTTCCAAAAAGTGCTCAAATTTCATTGTTTTGTCATGTAAAATATGTGTAGCCTTGAGCCAGACTTGCACAGAAGAAACTAACATCGGTAAACGCCAAAACTATAAATTGTCATTGAATTGTCAAATATTAATGGCATAAAGTATTTTATTACACATAAATAACGCTAAATAATGTATGGAATGCAATTTACGTATGCGCAAAGGTGTTATTGAGACTTGTAGATAAAAATTTAGACCTGAGTTGATGCTTTTGAAGCATTGAGGTCACTGCGTCAGCACAGTCTTCCGTTACAGCTCCGTTCAGCGTAAATATTGTGTAAAATATCTGTAGATATAAATTGTTCCATTATAATGTAATAAAATTTCAGTAATTGTTTTATTTATATTACTACAGTGTACATAATAATTAGATACCCGTATTTTTTATGACAAAATAATTTACAAAAGTAACAAAACGACTTCTAAAACTTTTTTGATTTTAATGTGAATGTGTTTGTCCTTGAACTGAAAGTCAGAACTGAACTTGCCACACAAAAGAATTATCTCTAAAGCATAACCTAGAAATGGTTTATGTTTGTTGTGTCTACATATCTTAGTATGTTTAAGAAGGACTATACATCTGTAAAACAGTAAACAATGTAAGTACTACAATTTCTGTATTTCATATGATACAGAACCAAAATAAAGCAACTGGTCTTTGCTAGAAAGAATCACCTGAAAATTTACTAGACCCAGAAAGTACCTATTACATAGTCATTTAAAGCTAGATAGTAATTTGTAATTAATGTTTTTATCTTTCAGGTATGTGTGTGTAGTGCCACAATTTACATTGAAACAAAACGATTCATAACATTGGACACCAAAAAATATGACACAGACATGGAATGACGGTTAATATTATAAGGAAGTCCCTAAGGCCCGTATTCATAGTTCGCCCTCAAGGGTGAGTATGAGCCTGAGGGTCCCTTACGTATTTCATAAACGAGAACACGTGAGGTAAGGCGGCAAAACACGCCCTCAAGTTAAGTGTAGTTGATACATCCCTTGAGGGTCCGATTTTTAGCACAAAACATGTTTATAGGTTAGATTCAGATTGTGTATGCCTCTGTTTGTTTTGACTATTGTTTGAAAAACTGTTTTTATTTTAAATTTTTACAACGGATCAAGAGTTTGATCACTTTTTTGAAGATGAAAATGAGGCTCAAGTTAATCGCGTACATAAAAAATATGTCAGATATGCAAACAATTTTTTTATAGGATACACAGAGATGTGGTTTATAGTTTTGAAATGAATAGTAAAATATTTACCTACCTTCTTTCACCCAAATAATTTAAAACAAAATCTGCATAACAATACTCTAGGAAATAATGCATATATAAACAGTGCAGAATGTTGGTCTGGAAATACCAACCATAAATAATTTATATAACTTTGTGATGTTTTAGCATTTTATTCTTAAAATACTGTTTTCTGCAAATAAAAATTTTGTAAACATCAGTGTTATATACAAAATTGTTTAGTTTAGTTTAGTTTAGTTTAGTTTAGTTTAGTTTAGTTTATTACCATCAAGAAATTACATGGAATGTCAGCAGTAGGTACAATTTTTGGTGTACATAAATATTTGTAGAATACTTAGCAACTAACATGTCGCTGGGTATAAAACTTAGTAGCTATAAAGTACTTACATTAAAACTATAGATTAAAATAAACAAGACAATTAAATTATTAATTAAAACAAACATAAAACAGATTAATATGAAGTTAAAATAAAGTAAGTTAAAAATTTGTATCACAGAAATATTCATTAATGCTATAGTAGGCACCTTGTAACAGTTTATTCTTGATTTTTTCTTAAAACTTTTAGCATTAAGGTTTTGTACCATTCAGGTAATTTATTATACATTTTTATAGCTAGGTAATTTGTACTGCATTGACTAGTAGATAGGTATGTGAAATAAGTCTTGATTTGACAACCTTTGACTTAAAAATTGAAGCAATTTTTTCCCATGCTTCATTTTTTTATTTTAAAGTGCAGCCATCAGTTTTTTTATTATCTAAAATATCCTTTTCGTTATTAACTAATTGCACTAAAAATAATTTCTCTCCTTCACTGAACACAACTTTATCCATTCTTTAAAATAAAAATATTGCTCTGATAAATGCACTCAACACGACATAAATTGCAATAATGCAGGTTGTAACAAAATTTAAAAATTTTTATCGGCACAATAAGTAATAAAGAAATAAAATAATTAAATATCGCGCTATACCTATACGCATGGTCTATACCACAACCAATAAGATCGGTCGGATCTGTAACGCGTTGCCAACACAAACTCAACATCTCACCGTCTCACTTAAGGGATGGTTGAGTGCTGTTTATGAAACAAGTGGGAGTGTGAGTGTTAAGGGACCCTTAGGCAAGTCGCCCTCAGCACTCAGCTTGAGGGTGCGACTATGAATACTGGGCATAACTCACTTTGACGAGTAAGACATAAAATTCAGTTGTTGTCTGTCGTGGGCTTTAAAATTTCTAAACAAATAAAATTGAGAAAAATAAACTAATTTCATAATATGTACAGTACGAAAACATCTCATTAGAATATCTTAAAAATGATGAAAGCTAACTATTGTTGCAATATACACAACGTAATGTAATAAGGTGTCGAACAATAAAATGGCAAGATTTGTTTCTAATCATACATGCATGACCATCCCACAGATTGAATGGTGCTTTGTAAAAGAAATTAGAATACAGAACTGTTTAATACAAAACCAGATGTAATAATGTAATTTTATTTTATTGTTAACAAATTAAAATTTGTATTTGTTTTTTATTCTACCCAAATTATTAAACAGAAATGTTTCAGAAATAATTAATACTTAAAGATGAAGGATCAAGTTAATCAATTTGGTCACTAATAAAAAAATAAGCCACAATGTAGTGGCTGATTACAACTGAATAAAAGCTAATTATAATAAATTATCAAAATTCACTCGTTTAGTATGGTATAACATTTTTGAAAATTTTGTTCTTGTAGAATACTCTTCAAAGTGAGTTACGGGACTTCTTTATATTATCCATTCCATGTTTAAAATTAATTCTAACAAAAGGTATAATAATAATAATAATGTTTATTCATAATATTTGTTGCACATAAACAATAAAGAAATTAAATAAACAGTCTACTCGATTAGTGAGAACACTTGTTTCGAGTATGAATGATATTTTTCGTTCATACTGTTTGGTGTCCTATGTTACAAATCATTTTGTTTTTTTTTTCAATGTAATTTGTGGCACTACACACATACCTGATAAATAAAAACAATAATTACAAATTAAGTACTGTCTAGCTTTAAATGACTATGCTATAGATACCTTCTGGATTAATTAACAATAATTAAATAAAATTACATTAAGTATCTACATTATTACATCTGGTTTTATATTAAACAGTTGTTATGTATTCTAATTTCTTTTACAACTCACCATTCAATCTGAGGGATGGTCATGCATGTACGATTAGAAACAAATCTTGCCATTTCATTGTTCAATAGGTACCTTATTATGTTACATTGTGTATATTGTAACAACATTAACTTTTATCATTTTTAAGATATTCTAACGAGATGTTTTCGTAGTGTAACTTAGAATTATGAAATTTATTTATTTTTCTTAATTTTATTGGTTTAGAAATTTTAAAGTCCACGATAGATAACTGAATTTTATGTCTTATAGAATATTCTTCAAAGTGAGTTAAAGACTTCTTTATAACCATCGTTCCATGTTTAGAATTAATTCTAAGAAAATGTATGTATGGTATTATTCGCTTATTCTTTTTAGTGTCTGATGTTATGAATCGTTGTGTTTCAATATAATTTGTGGCACTATACATACATACCTGAAACATAAAAACAATAATTCAAATTACTATCTAGCTTTAAATGACTATGTGATAGGTACCTTCTGGGTCTAGTAAATTTTCAGGTGATTCTTCCTAACAAAGACCAGTTGCTTTAATTTAGTTAAGTAGGTATCATATGAAATACAGAAATTGTAGTACATTGTTTACTATTTTACAGATATACAGGGTGTCTCATAATTAGCTACCAATCCTGAACAGGCCGATTCTATGACCAAAACTAAGTAAAAAAGTTTATATAAACATGGGTCCGGAAATGCTTCCTAAGGGCACAGGGACCCATTGAAGAGGGAGGAATGGAAATCATTTTTTTGCAATATCTCTCAATCGCGTTGTGATAAATGAATGAAATTTGGTATACACAGCTAAATTTTGATGAGCAATTTGATGGACTAATCCGTTTATTTCCACAAAATCCATTGGGGTGGGTACGGAGGAGCCCTTGGTATTTTGCGTGTGTAACTTTTTCATCTTTGACTTTTTAACAAATTGGACAGCAAATTACTTTTTCACGAACTGTTTTACGTTAAAAACGTACTCTTGTTTCAAATCGTAACGGTTTCTGAGAAAATCGCTCTTGAATTAATCCCACTTTGGTCAATTTCATAGTAATTTAAACAAAATTATCAAGGTATTCTTATGTCAAAGTATTGTCAACCCGATTGCCAATTTAATAGTTCTAAGCGAAAAAAATGGAAGAGTTTACGGGACAAGAGTTAGTTGATATGATATTTATTTATGGCTTTTGTGATGGTAATGTTGTAGCGGCAGAACGCGAGTACGGGAGCAAATTCCGTTTTCCCGAACTGTTTTACGTTAAGGTACTCTTGTTTCAAATTGTTATCTTCAACGGTTTCTGAGAAAATCGCTCTTGAATTAATCCCACTTTGGTCAATTTCATAGTAATTTAAACAAAAAATAATAATAATAATTTAATATGTAATCAGTAATACACATTATTGATGTAGAACAATTATATGATGATTTGTTTATGGCTTTTGCGATGATAATGCTGCGCTGCTGACATCAAAGAGGACATTCCTCACTGTATTCCAATTTAGCTGCAACCGTCACTTTTCGAAGGATCATAAGATGGAAACCTAATTTTGATAACAGACAACAAGCTATTTTAAAAACTGTTCAAAAACCCTCCATCTTCTCTGATACAAAGTCTTGCCCTACGTGTAACACTTCTCAAAGCTATTAAGATGCTAAAACGGTTTTGATTTCATTGGCTGCATCATTGATACGCTGCAGCAATTCCTCACGGGTATCGACTTCGGTGGCGTAAACTTTTGATTTAGATATCCCCAGAAAAAGAAGTCCAGCGGGTTAGGTCGGAGAACGCGGCAGCCAAGCTACCGGTCCGTGCCTCCTATCCACCGTCCAGCGAAATTTTCGTTTAGGAAATTTAGAACAATGCGACCACTATGTGCCGGGGCTCCGTGTTGAAAAAACATGCTCGTAAATTTAGAGGCAGATCATCGAGAATTTGGGAAGATTTTCTTGAAGTAAGTTTAAATAAAGATTTGAATTGACACGTGGAATTTCAATAGGTCCAATCAGAGTGTCGTGAATTATTCCCGCCCATAAATTTATGGAAAACCATTTCTGGAAGTTTGTTCTCCGAACAACATGTGGGTTCTTTTCTTCCCAATAATGCGAATTATGAAAATTTAATGTTCCATTTCGGGTAAAAGTAGCTTCGTCACACCAAAAAATTTTGAAAGCTTGCTCGTTGTCCAGCGACCAAATTGCATACGTGGCGCAAAATCTTCTGGTATCAAGCCATGTACACGTCGATAGTGATAGGCATGTAGACCTTGTCGCTTTAATATTCTTCCAACCTGAAATGTTAGTAGCACATCTAATCCATTCTGTTAAGGAAATCTTTAAGATATGTAGTACCGTTGGCCGAGGAACATTTATTTGCCTTGCAATGTTCCGTATGCTAGTCGTCGGATCTTGTTCAATAGCGTCAAGGACCTCCGGTTCCCTATTAATCCTGGGACGTCCTTGACCCGGTGCCTTTCAAAAAGTGGCAGTTGCAGCTAAGTTGCGGAATACCGTAGGGAATGTCCTCCTTGATGGCAGCCTTTGGTTTGGAAACCTTCTCCCATACGCGCGTTCTGCCGCTGCAGCATTACCATCGCAAAAGCCATAAATAAATATCATATCAACTAACTTGTCTCGTAAACTCTTCCATTTTTTTCGCTTAGAACTATTAAATTGGCAATCGGGTTGACAATACTTTGACATAAGAATACCTTGATAATTTTGTTAAAATTACTATGAAATTGACCAAAGTGAGATTAATTCAAGAGCGATTTTCTCAGAAACCGTTAAAGATAACGATTTGAAACAAGAGTACCTTTTTAACGTAAAACAGTTCGGGAAAACGGAATTTGCTGTCCAATTTGTTAAAAAGTCAAAGATGAAAAAGTTACACACGCAAAATACCAAATACCATCAAAAACATAAATGTGCTGAAATATGTGGACACAACAAACATCAATCATTTCTAGGTTATGCTTTAGTGATATTTCTTTTGTGTGGCAACTTCAGTTCTAACAAACACGTTTACATTATAATAAAAAAAAGTTTTAGGAGTCGTTTTGTTAGAATTTATTTGTTGCCAAATAAGTAATCAATAATTATTACAGCAGTTGGAACAAAGGAATATTCTTTACTTACACAAATTATCTATTTTGTGATCAAAAATACGGATACCTAATTATTATGTACACTGTAGTAACATTACTGAAGGGAAACTAAAAAATTACTGAAGTTTATGCAACAACAACAATTTAAATATATCCACAGATATTTTACACAATATTTATGCTAAACGGAGCTGTAACGGAAGACTGCACCGGCGTAGCGACCTCAATGCTCCAAAAGCCTCAACTCAAGTCTAAATTTGTATCGACAAGTCTCAATGACACCATTGTGCACACGTAAATTGCATTCAATACATTATTTAGCGTTATTTATATGTAATAAAATACTTTATGCCATTAATATTTGACAATTTATAGTTTTGATGTTTACCGATGTTAGTTACTCCTGTGTAAGTCTGGCTCAAGGCTATACACATTTTACATGACAAAACAATGAAATTTGGACACTTTTTGGAGGCGTTTTTTATGTAAAATTTTAAAAATGTTTAATGTTTATTTTTCAAAATGTGTTCATAATTAAGTATATTTCAATTTAAACATAAGTTTTAGCGGGGTTGCCTACCAAAACAAACACAAACAAAATTAAATCGATTTCCTGAAAAATGGATAAGAATTGATGTTACCATCAGATTTTACTCGCCATCTAGTGTCTATATACCAAATTTTGTCGCGCTGGCTATGATGGTTTCTGAGATATAAGCACTGAAAGTCTTAGAGGGAACACCCGGTAATGCTTATAGACATGTTTTTCCCAATATGACCTGAAGAATGAATCCTTTTTATGTTTCCAATTCCTCTAAACACCCTGAAACTGTAGATATATAATGTGCAGACTAACCTCTTGAAACAAATGTGCCCTGGAAACTTCATCAAGCTTACTTTTGTCTATTACTTTAACTGCAACTTTTTCTCCAGTAAATACATGTCTAGCAAGTTTAACAACAGCAAAATGTCCACGTCCTAAGGTTTCTTCTAAGTCATATAGTCCTGCTATTTTTCCATCATATGGTCTAGATCGTAAACCAACCAAAGAGTTTGCCTGTGTTAAATCTGTCCTTTTTATTTCTGGTCGAAAGTTATGTTGCATGTTAACCTAAAAAGTTCAATATTTTATTCTCATGTCAATGTTTTAACGTGTTATACAAAAACTTTTTTTTTTCAAAAACGGTAAATTTTATCGAAACAAATGTAGAGTACCTTTTTTAAAGAGGAATAATAATAATAATAATAATTTATTCACCCAAAAGGTACAGTAAATATAGAAATAAATATAACTATAACAATTTTTCAAGGAGTGAATACAATTTTTCCAATAAGTGACTGAACACTTGTTTCGGAAACAATAAGAAACATAACTACTGCTTACAACTATATAAAGCAAACAAGCCATTAATAATTAATGAGATACCTTTTAACCTAAATGTAAATAATACAAACAGAACGTGACAAAACATACACAATCTCTTCTAGAAAATGCTTAAAAAAATAAAATATGAATGATCAAAGTATTTAAAAATTTCGTTTTAACCTCTATAAAATGACACCTGTCAAAATTTTGGCTCAATGAGTATGGTGACAAGTCCGTTCCTGACTTCCCTGACAGTATAAAACATCTACTGTAGTATGGTTTTATGAGCCTTTATGGCCTACATAAAATATAAAAATTTCTTTAAATTATACAAGTCGGTTCAAAAGTCAGAGCCGAAAAGGTAAATCGCTGGGTACCCCTTAGGGGCTCTGTATCTCCGTTAAGGGGCACTTTAGGAAAAAAAATGTTATGACAAACTAGAGTTATTTTGCCCCCCTATACACTCACGAAAGAATGCCATATACTTACCGAACACCCTGTATAATAAAAGCAGCTTACCTACCCACTACCCACGTTATACCAAATCTGTATCATTTGTGAAGCAGGTGCATAAGCTGGTGTATTTTTTTATTGTATATTTTTAGTGCATATTATTTCTGCATATTATAGTACCTATCTCTTGCACTACTGTAGTATTACCTTTTCTGAGTCTTACATTTAATAAATGAACTGTATGAATTTATTTTATCTTACCTTAATAAATTTCACATTTACTGTTCCCAATTCAATATCATTAATTGTTGAATTTTAGTGCTACACATTTATTATACATATCTATACTATTTTTTATTTCACAAACGTACGATTATCTTGTCGTTAATTAATATATAATAAAACTTTCTTTTTGAATAAGTACACGGTGACTGTTCAAACAGACGAAATTTCCCATGATAAAATTTTATTTTCTTTTTATTTACTTTGAGCACTAATTTTCTCTGTAAACAATTTTTATTTAAGTTATTAACTTTTGTTAGATGTAAATGTGTCATGTGCAATTTATTAATATTTCTTATAGTTTGCAATTAAATTTTTACTCTAATTGAAGGGCTCGGTGCAAAAACCAGTCAACTCCACTTTTTCCTCAAAATTAGATATTTTATGTATCATATGCAACAAATTATTGCGCATCTTTTGGTGCAAGAATCAGCCAAGTCCGACGAATATTAAGAAAGATGGTGGGGTTGACTGGACAAGGACTTGGTGCAAGAATCAGTCAACTCCGGGGGATGGCCGTTTCTTGCACCAATAAAAATGAGAACACTGTTTAACAAAAACTTCGCATCGCAGTATCTATTGCGCGGGAGCTTACAGCGTGGTGGTTTAGTTTACATTTTACACAGCAACAGTGCGCAGTGTGTCCTACGACTGTGTAAACGAATACAGTACTTTCGAAAAGTAACGAATATCACGTCGATTTTGTTTTTAAAAATGACACTTTTTTACATACGACCCATATTTGTGACATATGAGATATGACGTCATCGAAATTTTTTTTAAAATAGCAACCCCCAATTTTGACCATGCCATTTAAAAGAGCGTGTCATTCTACATCATACCTACCTACATCATGAAAAATTATGGTGTTACATAACAAAAATTTCAAGAAAATAATGTTTGAAGATTTTAAAATTTAATTTTCACAATGAAGTTGAAATCGAAAATTTTTAGGTTATTTATAATGTTTCATTGTTGTAAAGATGTTTTCTTTTGTATCATTATTTTTGCAATATTTTTTTGTTTTTCCCTTACAGTCAATAAATGTTTAAAACATTGTTTGATTTATTTGTTTATTTTTCACAGGTTCGGTACAAGAGACAGTCAACTCCAAAAGGTGTTCAATTTTATTTTAACATGTATTTAAGAAAATGTCAGCCTTTTTTATAATAAATTATTGCTCAGTGCATATACTTAATTGACATATATTCTTTGACACCAAAACTCAGACAATTTACATGTTTAGAATGTTTTATTGATTTCCCACAAATTATGAAAAATGGAGTTGACTGGTTTTTGCACCGAGCCCTTCAATTGGTAAAATATCTTTTCCTTAATCAAGAAATTTCAAATTTATCATTTTGTCATTACTAACTTAGTACTAAAACTCTTAATCTCCGTCAATATTTAAATTTAAGAACTTTCATTGTAAACAACAAATATTTTATTGTAATTAATCATTCCGATCAAAAAAATTTCTGGAACGTTTGATATTTTCCGATGTTGTAAATACTACACTATAACCACTTGAATTTTCTGCTTTAAAACTGCAACAAGACCTGCAACAGTGGATCATTCCACCTGAAGTACTACTGAGTCAAAGGCTAAAAGCGTTCATCTTCTCGTCCAACTTGGTGGAGGTATTTTGTTATAGAATCAACAGATTCTGGCCAACACTAATCCTATAGACGACCTATAGAGGCAAAACCCCCTCAGCCAGCAACCATCAACTGTAGTTAAATCCATTTTAATTCAGTGATCTTGTTCTACTCCTTTGACTATCAAACATAATTTCAGAATATTTAAAAAAAAACATTCAGTGTTTCTGTTAATCAGATTGGCATTAAACTTGTTTTAAGAATTTTATTTTAGTTTATCTTTTAGTCCCTCTAATAACAAATACAGTAAAGCTCAGTTGCAACGTACACTCTTATTACGTACTTATGGTTATAACGTACTGAGTTAACAAGTCCCGGCATTATTATATGGCCTTCAATGGTTAATTATTTTGTTATAACGTACTCCGTTATTACGTACTTCTGATATAAAGTACCAAAATACCTGGTCCCGGCGTCTAAAAATTTCAAATTATATCGTACTTTTTATACATAAACTTATTTTGGCAAGTACGGTAAAAGCTCAGGGCACATGTAGCACGCAGGCGATATCTAAATCAAAGGCAGCCACTTTGACCAAGCCGATACATAAGTTATCGTCGACTAGCTGCCCGGTATTGTTTACGTACCTAAGATTTTTTTCTCACAACACATGTTAATACAATGCAGTTGTCTAAAGTTATTTTAACCATTCTCCATTATTCTTTATTCAATTTCCTTGTTGACATCGTGAAGTGGTGTACATACATACTTAAGCCTAAGCAAATTTTTGAATTTTGTTAAGTAAGGATGATTCAACCCAAGCTGGTCTTACTAAAATGGCTCGGAAGGCTTTAACAATAGATACAAAAATTTCTATAATACAGGAAATAGAAAGAGGTGTTAAACAAGTTGACATCTGCAAATCTAGATGTTTGAAATATTGGATTCCCACGGGATTTCTAAACAAAACAAAAGAATTCGGAAACCCGTCCAAAAAACATCGATGAGGCATTACTTCAGTGGTTTATCTATCAAAGAAACTTGAATACTACGTAAGTAGGCCCATTCTTCAGGCAAAGGCCCAAGAATTTTCAAAATTACTTAATGTTGATGGATTTTCTTGTGATTCGGGTTAATTACATAGGTTCAAAAAGCGAAACAATATATGTTCCAGTAAAATCCATGGCGAAGCTGCGACTTTGAACATGGAAAATGCGTTGGATTGGGTTAAATCAACATTAGTTCCACAATTTATGAACTACGGCAATAGTGATGTTTTTAATGCTGATGAACTTGGTCTTTTTTATAAACTTGCTCCAGATTGTACAATGATGGTACAAAAATTTAATATATTTTTTTAAAATGTACTTCTGATATAACGTACCGATTTTTTAAGTCCCTGTCGGTACGTTATAACCGAGCTTCACTGTATATATATATACCTATATATACATATATAAATTTTGGTATAAGTATGAAGGTGTATAAATGATCAAAATCGACAAAATACACTATTAAAATGCCACTTGCCTTTTATTCACACTTATTATTTAAAAAGTGCTCGATTTCTGAATGTGCTAGCAGAGAAGGTTATCGACATTCTACTGTAGTGTATGTGGTAAATAAATGGATATTTTATAAGAGATACATTTTAAGTATTTAATTGTTAACTATTGATGATTTTTTATTGTACCTTTGCTTATGTAGGTACTTTATTTAATTTGATATGTTTTGTTAACTATTAATAATCTTGTAAATAATTACTTACATATTTAATACAATTAAAAATTCTGTAAAACTAGGTTAAAATGTAAAACACAAAAAAATCAAATTTTAAATATTTGAAATATGCATTAAAAAATTATATTACCTAGGTACCTATTTAGAACATTTTTGAAAGCAATTACAATGAACATCATAATATAGGATCTTACTCAAAAGTTTAGAAGATACAAACATTATAGTGAGATTTGAGTGATGTATTCTATAAATATAAGTAATTAAAGATTGTTTGTTGTTATTACAGCTCAGTTCACAACATATAATTTCGAGAAAACCAAAAATTCAGATTCATCGTATTTTTACAGGATATTGTTAAGTATCAATATATTACCTATCAACCGAAAATTGAATGAAAAAATTCAGAATTGTGCATTATTAAATGTAAATTTAAATATATCAACATTGAAAATGTAACAATACTTAAATTATTCAAGTCTACATAATATAATGTGAACAAATATAGTACACATACCTTATTCTTATGAAAACTCATGAAAACGAGGAATCTTCAATCACTTAAATATTTAACACGTAAGAGCACAATCAGTTACATGATTTTCACAATAAACAATAATTCGCCTTTAATATA
This sequence comes from Monochamus saltuarius, assembly GCA_025584915.1. Lineage (NCBI taxonomy): Eukaryota > Metazoa > Arthropoda > Insecta > Coleoptera > Cerambycidae > Monochamus > Monochamus saltuarius. The sequence continues at coordinate 37,807,344 of CM046721.1, read as the reverse complement.
AAAATTTGTTTATTAAAACCCAGAAAACTGAAAACGAAAGCACATTAAGTAACATTTTGACATTTAAAAAGTGTAACCAATAGGCGAATTTTTTTCAGCTTCGGTTCTGGTTTCGGTTGACATAAAATTGACAGATTTTTTGACAGTAGTTTTACTTTGATTCTAAATTTATGACGTCATCATTCATTGGTTCTGTGGGGTTATGCATGGGTTGTGTTTTACACACGTTTAAAAATATTTGTTAATTATAAAGTAAATAAACCATACATTTGAACCGCTTCGATTTGGGTGGTTCTAAAATTGACAGACCGAATTGCTGCCTTGACGTCATGAGCTTCCAATAGAATGCGGTTGGTATCATTTTGGTTGACCTTCAAGTAAACCGATACAGCAGTGGTACTCTGCGCACCAGAGTGTCCAGATTGGGCGATAAATAGCCATTTGGGCTATCTTGGCATACGTTTTGGCGACCAAATTTTTGTTGTGGCGATTCATGCGATTTTGGGCGATTTTTCAAGAATCTAATTTAATATTTAATGTCGATAAATAAGTTTATGGTGTTTCTGGTGCCGAATAACGGAGGGTATCATATTACTTTCTCGTTGAGGAGAGTTGGTACTATAAAACGTGAACGTACTACAATCCCTTGGGCCCAGACTTTTGAGCACTGAAATGTACGATGTGGAATGCTCTTAGTTCCGTTGCGCATCCAAATAAAGGTACCACACCTAAGAGCAGACAAAAGGTGGCACATGAAACTCAGCAAAGAAACAGTTCATTGGTTATATATGTGCGAGATAGACAATCACCAGCATAATTCTTCATATCTAGAATTTTGAATTATACGAAAATATTTTGTGAATCGTTTTAAGAAGTAATTTTTTTAGGCTGGTTGAAAGAGCACTGTTCCATCATACTATTGTATGTATTTCCATACTTCGCTAAGGGAGACCTAAAAAAACAGGCACTAACAAAAACACTTAATTAATATATGTTTAAATTTAAAAAATATCCTGAACTATTTTTTTACTAAAAAAAAATCAAATATCCGTTTAAAAAATTGTTTGGAGTTTATTTGGTATCACCCTGTTTCCTCCAGAGAATTAATATAGTTTTATTTCTTGCAATGGAAAATACCACTAAATGTGGCTTTTGCATTTTATACAGTTCTCTAAAAAAATAATGGACACGTATATTAGGACTTTATGTAATATGCAGTTTTATGAGAGATATTAATTATTTAAGTACGCGGTGTAGAACTACCTACATCTATCGGCCATTTGCTACTCCATTCCGGACTGAAAATGTTATAGACACGAAGCGTTCTACATGCAGTAGACACCATTGAAAGCTGTCGACCTTTATCGTGTTCGGCGAGAAACGATATATTTTTTTTTTCAAACACGGAATTCCAGGAAACAACTACTCTGCGGCCTAATACCCCGACCAGCATTGATTTACACCTGGTGGGCTTCTGACGAATGACTCTAGCTGTTGCTATAGGTTTTCCAGGTTTAAATCAATGCTGGTCGGGGTATTAGCCCGTAAAGTAGTTGTTTCCTGGAATTCCGTGTTTGTTAATTATTTAAAACAATATGACATCACATGTACATTTTTACCATATGACAACATTGGATGACAATAACACCTTATATAATGCTAAACAGTGTGAATCCAGCTAAATCCGTGCCATAGATTGTGGTTATGAACCCATGCATTCTCTATTGCCAATGGTCCATGACCATTCCAAGCTAACAATTCAATACAACAGACACTATATTTGTCTCTATATATTCAGTCGTTCATTGGTCTCTCTTCTCTCTTTCAGATAGAGTTTCAAATAGGTATGTACATTTATTTCCCGTGTTCTTTGCACATGTATTTTGGATTGCATTCACTTTGTTGAGTACCAAAGAATACTTTTAACTTTTTTTTGTTTGGTTGGCGATTTGGGCGATTTTTATGTTCTAATTTGGCTACAACCAAGAAATTTTATCTGGACACCCTGCTGCGCACAGCTTAAATAACAATCAGCTGACAGACTCTACGGCGGCACCTTTGAAGTATTAAAACCAGAAAATTTGTCTTTGAAGCTTGTTGTCTCTCTCTTTTGGGATACAAGTCAGGACCGGATTAAAAATAGTTGTCCCAATTTAGAAAATGTCATACTAAATATAAATTTGTTTTACTTGAAATTGTTTAAAAATAAAATAACATAACAGTATAAAATACAAGAAAATCAACAAACCACAAAATGCAGCATTCGTGCGCCAATAACGCAGTCGTTGACGGTATGGCTATAAGGGCATATTTTACAACCGCACGTCCCTGCCGCGATTTATCCCAAAATGGCGGCATGCGCGAAGATCTGCGCGAGACGTTCCCGCTCATACGAGTCTGTGAGCTGATTGTTATTTAAGCTGTGCTCTGCGTATGCTAGTCTACAACAGAGAGAACGCTATTATCGCTTTCCGCTTTCTATCGGCGATCTCTATTTCTACTTCATACGGTACTCTCTGCATAAACATCAACTACTGTTCGGGATACTATGCAACCTAAATAATTAGAAGCTTCAAAGTAGTATTTTTGCATTTATAACCAAATAAAATATATTTGTGGGTGTGTATCATATATTTAATTATCAACTGTCAACTTTTAATTGTGAATGTTTTGTATTTGAAAAGTATTCGTCTATTGATCTTAAATCGTATAATTCGCACATCGTCTGTTAAATTACAGCAGCTGTGAAAAGGCGACGCATTTTAACAGACGATGATTTGCAAAGTTTGTGATTAGCATATATAATCACAATAAATGTGTTTAATTAATTGTGCGTATATTGCATCAGAAGTTAAAGTAAATGTTTTTATTATCATAAATAAGAGGGTACTTCTTTAATTATATTTTTATTTTATATGAATCCTCTTAAATATAAATAGATATTTTTGCTATGCTTGAAGTGGAAAAAAAAAGAGAAATTGCGTCAATTTAGATTGTATTTGTTAGGAATTAAGGGACCCTTACACAAGTCGCCCTCGGCATTCAACTTGAGGGTCCGACTATGAATACGGAAATTATTAGACACAGAGGCAAGGCATAGACCACTGTCTGCTAAATGGCTGCGATAACTTGCCGTCGGATCACCTGAATTTCAATATAGAATTCTACAATATGCTGTAGTGTGGCGGCACCAATGTTAGTATTTGGAAACATGCACATCACTATGATCAGGCCATAAATGTCAAAAATTGACATTTAAATATTGACACTGTATTAGCTCACGGTCTATTAACTATACGGTCGGGGCCATCTGCGCCAGGTGACGTCATAAAAATCCAGTAAATAAGGACAAAATATAGTCTTTCTCGAATGATGGACTGAGAGATTGTGTCATACGTCACAAAAGTCCTCAGTTTTCATTGGGTAGCTGCTGATGATCTCGACCATGTAGTTAGACCGTGGTAATAGCTTCTCATTTAATAGAACCTACTTATTTAATTTAGTTTGTAAGAATGTACTTACTTTTTATCTACTATTTTCAAACATTAAAATATGCGGCACTGATACTATTTCAAAACATCAACACAAAGATTTTGTGTCAAAATATTTTACATTTTTCACAAAGCTGGATGCATACTTATGAACAGGGACCCGGACCGTACCGTTTTTGGACAGAAAACCGGACCAGTAGCGGGACTCCTGAAATCTCGATGTCGTGTTATCGATATCGAGATTATTTCGATGTCGATCTCGATTCATCCGTATCGAAATATAATTTGGTACTCTTGAAACGCATCGAAATGATACTCGGGTATATTCGGCAAATCGAGTGTAATGTGAAACAAATTACCAGCGTTACCAACTGCGTTCACTCAGCGGCAATTTTTATCTCTGTCTAACATACGGGCTTGCGTTATATATCTCTTTCCATGCCCCAGTCCCGCTGTTTATGTGAATTTAAAAATTAATATATATGAACAAGTAAATAAATAAATAAACAAAAGCTGCTCTATATTTGTTATTTAATATATTAATAATAATTACCACAGTTTGTGCTATTTTGCATAATATCTGCATTGCTGGTGGACAACAATGGGATCAAAACTTGATCATTGAAGAGCCTGATAGAGAAGCTGTACAAATTATCTCAGAACCAATTGAGATATTAAATGAAGGCCGAACCATTCGGAATAAAATTATTCAACACTATTTTAGATAAATTTAACTGATAGTATACTTACCTACTTTTTTCTGATAATTTATTGGCTTAATAATGAAACAATCATTTTAAAATTTATCTTTTAAGTAATATTAATAGTGTCACTTTTTACTTTTTGTAAATTCATTTTAGTAAATAATGTTTATATAAATATATAAAAACTGCAACAATAAAAAAATTATCTTAATAAAAATATATTTATTATTACGTTCATATACACACTATACATTACAATATAAACATATAAAGCTCATTCTTGTTTATTTAAAAAAATGGCATCAGTTAATCGTTGAATATTATTTTCTCTAGTCATATATACAAATTAAGACATCATTAATAACCTAACACATTATATATAACCTTACCACTTCAGGAAAAGATAAAATAAATAGGTATATACTTGTAAACATTTCCTAGTCTTTACTAAAAATTTACGGGACACATTTATATTCCTCTTCCAAAACCACTTAAAATTTATTTGTAGGATAAACTAATAAGTTCACACCTCATCTCACACTTATAGGTTACATTACATACGTTATTTAAGTCAAAACTAGAAGGTGGCAAGTCGGCTATCGCCGACTTGACCTTTCTTGGGTAGGGTTCGTTTTTAAACACCATGTATTTTTCGATAATTAGTGCGTTAAAGACCCCCGATGGAAGTTGAGTAATAAAAAATGTCAGTTCCCTTAATTTTGAAATTTTTTTAACGTTCGACATTTTTCCAACACTTTCTATGTAAAACGGTCTTTCGTACATCCGACAACCCATCCGAAGCAAAAAAAAAATTATTCCATGAATTTTGGGAGTTTCAATATTGGTTCAGTTTTCTTAAACACCCTGTATTGTTTTCATTAAAATAGTTTCCATATAGACCATTGTTAAAAGTTTCATCAAAGGAATATTATACTTCCATGAACGTTTCTAGAGAAGGGTCGGTTTTAAACACCCTAGTTTTTAATTAGTATAGTTTTCTTACAGACCATTGTGAAAAGTTTGATTAGAAAATATTCCATAAATTTTGTGGATCTAGAGAATTGGTCTTTATTTTACACCCTGTATTTTTCATATGTATTTATTTATATAGCTACATAATAATACCTACCTAAGTACGTATTTTTTATAGTTTTTTTCACAAACTATCTTAAAAGGTTTCATCAAAACCCAAAAAAGAGTTTTTAATTCCAAGTTTTTAGGATTTTTAGAATGATTCGATTCTCTTAAAGACCCTGTATTGTTCTCATTAAAATAGTTTCCGTATAGACCACTGTTAAAAGTTTCATCAAAAGAATATTATACTTCCATGAAGGTTTCTAGAGAATGGTTCAGTTTTTAAACACCCAGTAGTTTTTAATTAGTATAGTTTTCTTACAGACCATTGTGAAAAGGTTCATAAGAAAATATTCCATGAATTGTGAGGATTCTTAGAGAATGGTTCGTTATTATTAAACACTCTGTATTTGCTTCGTTAGTGAATGTCATAATAAATCCTTGACGGAAGGTTAAAAAAAAAAAAATTTCCATGAATTTTGGGAGTTTCAATATTGGTTCAGTTTTCTTAAACACCCAGTAGTTTTTTAATTAGTATAGTTTTCTTACAGACCATTGTGAAAAGTTTCATAAAAAAATATTCCATGAATTATTGTTAGGATTCTTATAGAATGGTTTGGTTTCGTTAAGCACCCTGTATTTTCTCATTTGTATAATTTTTTTACAATCGTGATAAGTTTCATAAAAAAAAAATAAATTCCATAAATTTTGTGGATCTAGAGAATGGTTCTTTATTTTACACCCTGTATTTTTTCATACGTATGTATTTATATACATAATAATACCAAAGTATATATTTTTTATAGTTTTTTTACAAACTATTGTAAAAAGTTTCGTCAGAAAGCTGTTGTTCAGGATGTTTAGGGAACGGTTCGGTTTTTTTCAACACCCCGAATTTTGTTGATAATTAGTGCGGTAAGAGACCCCCGACGGAAGTTTCGTACCAAATAAATGTTCAGTTCCCTTAATTTTGACATGTTTTTAACGTTCGACATTTTTCCAACACTTTGTATATAAAACGGTCCTACGCACGTCAGAGAACCCCTCCGAAGCGAAAAAACCGAACATTTCCTCGAATCTGTAATTTTTATTTTTTTTTCGTCAATTTTTATCGTAACACCCCGTACATCGAGCTTTTTTGAGTCACCCCGTATATACGCGTAGCAGATGGAAATATTTGACAGCTATTTTATAGCTTACGTCATTTTGACCCCGTCTTAGTTAGGATTTTCGCAAATTTCGATACAAAAATGAATTCAAAACCCAGCGCTCGCATAACACAACGTATCTAGAGACTTCAAATTTACCGTTTTCGGCTTTTGGGGGGCTCCGATCGGCCCATTTAGCGAAATTTTCTGCGATTTATTCGGAAATGTCACCGCGCACTCGCCATTTGACGTTTCTGTAGTCGACGCAAATTTTTGCAATTTTCACTATAAAATCGAATTTTAAACCTAAACCTGAGGCACACGACACATTGTAGAAGGTTCAAAGTGTACGTTTCGATATGGCTTTATGGAAATAAAGGGGTACTTACTTTTCAGAATGTAATCGTTTTGAGGGTTTTGTGAGGACCCGCCATATTGCTAGGCTCTTCTCCCCGTCTCAGTTTGGATTTAAGCAAATTTTATGGAAAAACGAACTCAAAACCCAGGGCTCGCATAACAGAAAGTATCTAGAGACTTTAAACTTACCTTTTCTGGCATTCGGGGGGCTTCCATCGGCCCGTTTGGCCAACGTTCCTACGTTTTATGGGGAGCTGTCACAGGCCGTGCACCGTCCGGCTAGCCGTTTGACGTTTAGGACGGCCGCGGTCGAGCGAACGCGAATGCCCCCGAACGTGTAATTGACCCACATTTTCGTTATTTTCACTATAAAATCGAATTTTAAACTCAAACCTGAGGCACGCGACACATCGTAGAAGGTTCAAAGTTTACGTTTCGACATGGCTTTGTGGAAACGAATGCGGGAAAATACGAAAATATCGAATCCGAAATAGTTGACGTCTACCCATATCGGACTGACGTTTCTCGAATTCCCGGCTATATCCATCTCTTTTTCGCGAAATCCTCGCGAAAATGGAAAACTGGCGGCCGCGGACCTCCGGAAAAACGCAAAATTCGCCCCGAAAAGGTAAAAGAAGTCACCAAAATATGCCTACCGGATAAGCGAAGGACCGAACTCGGCTTCGCGCACCCGGGCTCGCCGCTGCGCGGCTCGCGAAAAAAGCCTTTGTGGCGGTAAAACCCCACTTTTTCGCGAGAGAGAAAAAACAACGGATTTTAATATATAAGAACTAGAAAGGTGGCAAGTCGGCTATCGCCGACTTGACCTTTCTTGAGTAGGGTTAGTTTTTTTTAAACACCATGTATTTTTTCGATAATTAGTGTGTTAGGAGACCCCCGATGGAAGTTGAGTAAAAAAAAATTGTCAGTTCTCTTAATTTTGAGATTTTTTTAACGTTCAACATTTTTCCAACACTTTGTATATAAAACGGTCTTTCGTACTTCCGACAACCCATGCGAAGCAAAAAAAATAATTTTATTCCATGAATTTTGGGAGTTTCAATATTGCTTCAGTTTTCTTAAACACCCTGTATTGTTCTCATTAAAATAGTTTCCATATAGACCATTGTTAAAAGTTTCATCAAAGGAATATTATACTTCCATGAAGGTTTCTAGAGAAGGGTCGGTTTTTAAACACCCAGTAGTTTTTTTAATTAGTATAGTTTTCTTACAGACCATTGTGAAAAGTTTGATTAGAAAATATTCCATGAATTGTGAGGATTCTTAGAGAATCGTTTGGTTTTGTTAAACACCCCGTATTTTTTCATCAGTATAATTTTTTTACAATTGTGAAAAGTTTCATAAAAAAAATTAAATTCCATAAATTTTGTGGATCTAGAGAATTGGTCTTTATTTTACATCCTGTATTTTTTCATAAGTATGTATTTATATAGCTACATAATAAATAAAGTATGTATTGTTTATAGTTTTTTTACAAACTATCTTAAAAAGTTTCATCAAAACCAAAAAAGAGTTTTTAATTCCAAGTTTTTAGGATTTTTAGAATGATTCGATTCTCTTAAACACCCTGTATTGTTCCCATTAAAATAGTTTCCATATAGACCATTGTTAAAAGTTTCATCAAAAGAATATTATACTTCCATGAAGGTTTCTAGAATGGTTCAGTTTTTAAATACCCAGTAGTTTTTAATTAGTATAGTTTTCTTACAGACCATTGTGAAAAGGTTCATAAAAAATATTTCATTAATTGTGAGGATTCTTAGAGAATGGTTTGGTTTTGCTAAACACCCTGTATTTTTCATTAGTATAATTTTTAACAATTGTGAAGTTTCATAAAAAAATCCATAAGTTTTTCTATGAATTTTGGGAGTTTCAATATTGGTTCAATGGTTTTGTTAAACACTCTGTATTTTTCATTAGTGTAATTTTTACAATCGTAAAGTTTAATAAAAAAATTAAATTCCATAAATTTTTCCATGAATATTGGGAGTTTCAATATTGGTTCAGTTTTCTTAAACACCCTGTTATATTGTTCTCATTAAAATAGTTTCATACAGACCATTGTGAAAAGTTTCATAAAAAAATTCCATGAATTGTTAGGATTCTTATAGAATGGTTTGGTTTCGTTAAGCACCCTGTATTTTCTCATTAGTATATATTTGTTTACAATCGTGAAAAGTTTCATAAAAAAATAAATTCCATAAATTTTATGGATCTAGAGATTGGTTCTTTATTTTACACCCTGTATTTTCCATACGTATGTGTTTATATACATAATGATACCAAATTATATATTTTTTATATTTTTTTTACAAACTACTGTAAAAAGTTTCATCAGAAAGCAAAAAAAAAATTTAATCCACGAATTTTCAGGATTTTTAGGGAACCTTTAGGTTTTTTTAAACACCCCGTATTTTTTCATTAGTAAGTATATTTTTCCTACAGAACATTGTAAAAAGTTTCATCAAAAAGAATTTTTTAATTCCATGAATCTTGAGGATTTTTAGAGAATGGTTCGTTATTATTAAACACTCTGTATTTGCTTCGTTAGTGAGTGTCATAATAAATCCTTGATGGAAGTTTAATAAATAAAATATTGTTTTTCCATGAATTTTGGGAGTTTCAATATTGGTTCAGTTTTCTTAAACACCCAGTAGTTTTTAATTAGTGTGGTTTTCTTACAGACCATTGTAAAAGTTTCATAAAAATATTCCATGAATTGTTTGGATTCTTATGGAATGGTTTGGTTTCGTTAAGCACCCTGTATTTTCTCATTAGTACAATTTTTTTACAATCGTGAAAAGTTTCATAAAAAAAATAAATTCCATAAATTTTGTGGATCTAGAGAATGGTTATTTATTTTACACAATGTATTTTTTCATACGTATGTATTTATATACATAATAATACCAAAGTATATATTTTTATAGTTTTTACAAACTATTGTAAAAGTTTCATAAGCAAAAAAAAATTTAAATCCAGGAATGTTCAGGATTTTTAGGGAACAGTTCGGTTTTAAACACCCCGTATTTTTTTCGATAAATAGTGCGGTAAGACACCCCCGACGGAAGTTTCGTACTAAAAAAATGTTCAGTTCCTTTAATTTTGACATTTTTTTAACGTTTAACATTTTTCCAACACTTTGTATATAAAACGGTCTTTCGCACGTCAGACAAATCCTCCGAAGCGAAAAAACTGAAAATTTCCTCGAATCTGTAATTTTATATTTTTCTCGTCAATTTTATCGAAACACCCCGTACATCGAGCTTTTTTGAGTCGTACTATATATATGCGAAGTTTTTCTGCAGACTGTTACGAAGAGTTTCAGAAAAAAATTGTAAATGCACGAATGTTGAGGAATTTTAGAGAATGGTTCGGTTTATTTAAACACCCAGTATTTTTTCATTAGTATATTATTCCTACAGAACATTGTACAAAGTTTCATTAAAAAGAATTTTTTAATTCTATGAATTTTCATGTCACATTCTTTAATGACATTTGAAAGCAAATAAAATATCCATATTCTGGACCTTAGGACATCTGGACCATGAATCGACGCAGTCTATATTTTTTCTAGGTTTGTGGTGTAATCTTTTCGTGTTTGAAAAATTAGTTTAAATGGTGTTACAATCCTTGATCTATCCAATCCATGGTTAATGGTTTAGGGAGTGCTCAGTGGGGAATGATAGACATAAGAGGTTAAAAAAAACGCGAGGATACGTAATAGTTTATGTTTGTATTTCAGCATTTATTTGATATAATATAAGAGTTGTTAGTAAAGAGTTCTTAACAATGGGGTAGGTTATCACAGAATCGTATTATTCAGAAACGATCATTTGAAATTTTGTTTGTAATTGAGGGCATATACGCCATTTTAAAGATTTATTTTGGTAGAGAGTATGTGGTATTAAAATAAGAAAAACCTAAGTCTTCTCCAGTCCAGTCCAGTCTTCTTAAACACCCTGTTATATTGTTCTCATTAAAATAGTTTCTTACAGACCATTGTGAAAAGTTTCATAAAAAAAATAAATTCCATAAATTTTGTGGATCTAGAAAATGGTTCTTTATATTACACCCTGTATTTTTTCATACGTATGTATTTATATACATAATAATACCAAAGTATATATTTTTTATAGTTTTTTTACAAACTACTGTAAAAAGTTTCATCAGAAAGCAAAAAAAAAATTTAAATCCACGAATTTTCAGGATTTTTAGGGAACGTTTCGGTTTTTTTAAACACCCAGTATTTTTTCATTAGTATATTTTTCATACAGAACATTGTAAAAAGTTTCTTCAAAATGAATTTTATAATTCCATGAATTTTGTTGATTTTTAGAGAATGGTTCGGTTTTTAAACCTCCTGTATTTTTCATTAGTATAGTTTTTTACAAACTATTGTGAAACGTTTCATCAAAAAGAATTTTTTAATTCCATGAATTTTGAGGATTTTTAGAGAATGTTTCGTTATTTTTAAACACTCTGTATTTCTTCATTAGTCTATTTTTCCTACAGAACATTTTATAAAGTTTCATCAAAAGAATTTTTAATTCCATGAATTTTGAGGATTTTCAGAGAATGGTTCGTTATTTTTAAACACTCTGTATTTGCTTCGTTAGTGAGTGTCATAATAAATCCTTGACGAAAGTTTAATAAATAAAAATTTTCTATGAATTTTGGGAGTTTCAATATTGGTTCAGTTTTCTTAAACACTCAGTAGCTTTTAATTAGTATAGTTTTCTTACAGACAATTGTGAAAAGTTTCATAAAAAACATTCAATGAATTATTGTGAGGATTCTTAGATAATGGTTTGGTTTTGTTAAACACCCTGTATATTTTCATTAGTATAATTTTTTTACCGACGTGAAAAGTTTCGTATTTCAAATTCGGTCTAAACGTAAACAAACAATTTTTTAAATTTCGCGTCTTCAACAGAATTTCATAACTCAAAACGCAAAACGCGAAAAATTTTATTGCGGGCTCACCTTAAGTCGGTTGTGGATTATCACGATACGTAAAACAACAGACCACAGATAAATTAGTTTTGGTAAAACGTAGAACGTGTAATCCACAAACCTAGAAAAAATATAAACAGGGCCAGTGTCATATTGCCGACGACCGCAAATTCATGGCTGCCCTAAAAGGTCCAGAATCGCTAAAACTTGGTTTTATGCCAATTTACGTTGGTTGTATTGTAGCATGAGGCTCATTTGTTTACTGCGATTGGTCACATTCATGTCACATTCTTTAATGACATTTGAAATGACAGCTAGTTAGTTAATTTCAGATTGCAATGCAGCCATCATATTTGCACAACCGCCAACATAAAGCAAATAAAATATCCATATTCTGGACCTTAGTACATCTGGACCATGAATCGACGCGGTCTATATTTTTCTAGGTTTGTGGTGTAATCTTTCGTGTTTGAAAAATTAGTTTAAATGGTGTTACAATCCTTGATCTATCCAATCCATGGTTAATGGTTTAGGGAGTGCTCAGTGGGGAATGATAGACATAAGAGGTTAAAAAGAGGATACGTAATAGTTTATGTTTGTATTTCAGCATTTATTTGATATAATAAAAGAGTTGTTAGTAAAGAGTTCTTAACAATGGGGTAGGTTATCACAGAATCGTATTATTCAGAAACGATCATTTGAAATTTTGTTTGTAATTGAGGGCATATACGCCATTTTAAAGATTTATTTTGGTAGAGATTATGTGGTATTAAAATAAGAAAAAACCTAATTAAATGTACCCGACAGATAGGTATGTTGAAATAAGAAATATGTGCCTATAATTACATTTGATATACCTACAATATAACGATGAAGAAGCTATCCAGAAAGGTAAATAAAGTACTTAAATACTTTGACTACTGGCAATAATAAAACGTAAAACATATTCATAGATGTCTGTAACTAAAATAGAATAAATTAATCTTCAAAATTGCTTCAATATTACAAAATTCGCAAATACCTTATACCTATATAATTTTTTGCAGCTCGAAATAGTAGACCGCCGTATTGTCTGGCTTATCTTTCCCCGTCTTCTTTCGGATTTACGCACAGTTTAATGCAAAAACGAACTAAAACCCAGCGCTCGCATAACAGAACGTATCTAGAAACTTCAAATTTACCGTTTCGGGCCTCCGATCGGCCAATTTAGCGAAATTTCCTACGTTTTACTCGAAGCTGTCAGCGCACCGCGCCGTTCGGCTCGCTATTTGACGTTTAGGACGGCCGAGCGAATGCGAACCCATGCGAATGCCGCCGAACGTGTAGATGACCGAAATTTTATCAATTTTCTCTATAAAATCGAATTTTAAACCTAAATCTGAGGCACGCGACACATTGTAGAAGGTTCAAAGTTTACGTTTCGACATGGCTTTGTGGAAAGGAATGCGGGAAAATACGAAAATATCGAATCCGAAATAGTTTGACGTCTACCCATATCCGACTGACGTTTCTCGGATTCCCGGGCGATAAGCTCCGCCTCCGCTATATCCATCTCGCTCGCCGAGAACGGCCGGCGAGGACCCTCCGAAAAACGGAAAATTTACCTAGAAAAACGCGAAAAACGGCCCGCCGAGCGCCTCGTCGCGACGGAGAAAGGACCAAATAAAGAGACTGGCCCGCGACCGCGTCCCCGACGGGCTCGCCGGAAAGACGTCGCGCGAGCGAAACCGGCCTCCGGGCGGCTTCCGGACTTCCGATAAGGGCGTTTTTTCGATACGCCTAAGCGACAACCCAAGGACCGAAGGGCGCTTCGCGCCCTTCGGCTCGCCGCCGCGCGGCTCGCGAAAAAAGCCTTTGGTAATGCAAAACGCCACTTTTCCGCACCCCCGGTGGGAGCGAGAGGCAATCGCGTATTTTAATATATAGTAACTAGAAAGGTGGCAAGTCGGCTATCGCCGACTTGACCTTTCTTGAGTAGGGTTCGTTTTTAGAACACCATGTATTTTTCGATAATTTGTGCGTTAAGAGACCCCCGATGAAAGTTGAGTAAAAATAATTGTCAGTTCTCTTCATTTTGAGAATTTTTTAACGTTCAACATTTTTCCAACACGTTGTATATAAAACGGTCTTTCGTACATCCGACAACCCATCGGAAGCAAAAAAAAATTATTCCATGAATTTTGGGAGTTTCAATATTGGTTCAGTTTTCTTAAACACCCTGTATTGTTTTCATTAAAATAGTTTCCATATAGACCATTGTTAAAAGTTTTATCAAAGGAATATTATACTTCCATGAAGGTTTCTAGAGAACAGTCGGTTTTAAACACCCAGTAGATTTTTAATTATTATAGTTTTTTTACAGACCGTTGTGAAAAGTTTCATTAGAAAATATTCAATGATTTGTGAGGATTCTTAGAGAATGGTTTGGTTTTGTTAAACACCCTGTATTATTTCATCAGTATAATTTTTTACAATCGTGAAAAGTTTCATAAAAAAAATTAAATTCCATAAATTTTGTGGATCTAGAGAATGGTTCTTTATTTTATACCCTGTATTTTTTCATACGTATGTATTTGTATACATAATAATAACACCTAAGTATGTATTATTTATAGTTTTTTATAAACTATTGTAAAAAGTTTCATCAAAAACCAAAAGAAATTTTAATTCTAAGTTTTAAGGATTTTTAGAATGATTAGATTTCTTTAAACATCCAGTATTTTTCATTAGTATAGTTTTGCTTCAGAATATGTAAAATGTTTCATAAAAACAGTTTTAGTTCCACGAATATACTTGCATGAAGGTTTCTAGAGAATTATTCGGTTTTCTAAAACACTCTGCATTGTTGCATTAGGGTAGTTTTTTGCAGCCTATTGTGAAAAGTTTTATAAAAAATTTAAATCTATCAATTTTGAGGAGGTCAAGAGAATGATTCGGTTTTTTTAAACACCCTGTATATTTTCATCAGTATAATTTTTTTTCAATCGTGAAGTTTCATAAAAAAAATTAAATTCCATAAATTTCGTGGATCTAGAGAATTGGTCTTTATTTTACACCCTGTATTTTTCATAAGCATGTATTTATATAGCTACATAATAATACTTAAGTCTGTACTTTTATAGTTTTTTACAAACTATCTTAAAAGTTTAATCAAAACCAAAAAAGTTATTAATTCCAAGTTTTTAGGATTTTTAAAATGATTCGATTTTCTTAAACACCCTGTATTGTTCTCATTAAAATAGTTGCCATATAAACTATTGTTAAAAGTTTCATCAAAAGAATATTATACTTCCATGAAGGTTTCTAGAGAATGGTTCAGTTTTTTAAACACCCAGTAGTTTTTAATTAGTATAGTTTTCTTACAGACCATTGTGAAAAGGTTCATAAGAAAATATTTCATTAATTGTGAGGATTCTTAGAGAATGGTTTGGTTTGCTAAACACCCTGTATTTTTCATTAGTATAATTTTTAACAATTATGAAGTTACATAAAAAAAATCCATAAGTTTTTTCTATGAATTTTGGGAGTTTCAATATTGGTTCAATGGTTTTGTTAAACACCCTGTATTTTTTCATTAGTGTAATTTTTTTACAATCGTGAAAAGTTTAATAAAAAAAATTAAATTCCATAAATTTTTTCCATGAATATTGGGAGTTTCAATATTGGTTCAGTTTTCTTAAACACCCTGTTATATTGTTCTCGTTAAAATAGTTTCATACAGACCATTGTGAAAAGTTTCATAAAAAATATTCCATGAATTGTTAGGATTCTTATAGAATGGTATGGTTTCGTTAAGCACCCTGTATTTTCTCATTAGTATATAAATAAATTCCATAAATTTTATGGATCTAGAGAATGGTTCTTTATTTTACACCCTGTATTTTTCATACGTATATATTTATATACATAATGATACCAAAGTATATATTTTTTATAGTTTTTTTACAAACTACTGTAAAAAGTTTCTTCAGAAAGCAAAAAAAAAAAATTTACATCCACGAATTTTCAGGATTTTTAGGGAACGTTTAGGTTTTTTTAAACACCCCGTATTTTTTCATTAGTAAGTATATTTTTCCTACAGAACATTGTAAAAAGTTTCATAAAAAAGAATTTTTTAATTCCATGAATCTTGAGGTTTTTAGAGAATGGTTCGTTATTATTAAACACTCTGTATTTGCTTCGTTAGTGAGTGTCATAATAAATCTTTGATGGAAGTTTAATAAATAAAATATTGTTTTTCCATGAATTTTGGGAGTTTCAATAGTGGTTCAGTTTTCTTAAACACCCAGTAGTTTTTTAATTAGTGTGGTTTTCTTACAGACCATTGTAAAAAGTTTCATAAAAAATATTCCATGAATTGTTTGGATTCTTATGGAATGGTTTGGTTTCGTTAAGCACCCTGTATTTTCTCATTAGTACAATTTTTTTACAATCGTGAAAAGTTTCATAAAAAAAATAAATTCCATAAATTTTGTGGATCTAGAGAATGGTTCTTTATTTTACACAATGTATTTTTTCATACGTATGTATTTATATACATAATAATACCAAAGTATATATTTTTTATAGTTTTTTTACAAACTATTGTAAAAAGTTTCATAAGCAAAAAAAAAATTAAATCCAGGAATGTTCAGGATTTTTAGGGAACGGTTCGGTTTTTTTAAACACCCCGTATTTTTTTCGATAATTAGTGCGGTAAGACACCCCCGACGGAAGTTTCGTACTAAAAAAATGTTCAGTTCCTTTAATTTTGACATTTTTTTAACGCTCGATATTTTTCCAACACTCTGTATATAAAACGGTTTTTCGCACGTCAGACAACCCCTCCGAAGCAAAAAAACTGAAAATTTCCTCGAATCTGTAATTTTTATATATTTTCTCGTCAATTTTTATCGAAACACCCCGTACATCGAGTTTTTTTGAGTCGTACTATATATATGCGAAGTTTTTCTGCAGACTGTTACGAAGAGTTTCAGAAAAAAATTGTAAATGCACGAATGTTGAGGAATTTTAGAGAATGGTTCGGTTTATTTAAACACCCAGTATTTTTTCATTAGTATATTTTTCCTACAGAACATTGTACAAAGTTTCATTAAAAAGAATTTTTTAATTCTATGAATTTTGTTGATTTTTAGAGAATGGTTCGGTTTTTTTAAACCTCCTGTATTTTTTCATTAGTATAGATTTTTACAAACTATTGTATAAAGTTTCATCAAAAAGAAATATTTAATTCCATGAATTTTGAGGATTTTTAGAGAATGGTTCGTTATTATTAAACACTCTGTATTTGATTCGTTAATGAGTGTCATAATAAATCCTTGATGGAAGTTTAATATATAAAAAAAAATTGTTCCATGAATTTTGGGAGTTTCAATATTGGTCCAGTTTTCTTAAACATCCAGTAGTTTTTTAATTAGTATAGTTTTCTTACAGACCATTGTGATAAGTTTCATAAAAAAATATTCAATGAATTATTGTGGGGCTTCGTAGAGTATGGTTTGGTTTCGTTAAGCACCCTGTATTTTTTGATTAGTATAATTTTTATAATCGTGAAAAGTTTAATAAAAAAATTAAATTCCATAAATTTTGTGGCTGTAGAGAATGGTTCTTTATTTTACACCCTGTATTTTTCATAAGTATGTATTCATATACATAATAATACCAAAGTATATATTTTTATAGTTTTTTACAAACTATTGTAAAAGTTTCATCAGAAAGCAAAAAAAAATTTAAATCCACGAATGTTTAGGATTTTTAGAACAGTTCGGTTTTGAAACCTCCTGTATTTTTGTCATTAGTATAGATGTTTTAAAACTATATTAAATTCTTCATAAAAATTAATTTACTAATTCCATGAACATAGAGTAATTTTAGAGAATGGTTCGTTATTTTTAAACACTCTGTATTTCCTAATTAGTATATTTTCCTACAGAACATTGTATAAAATTTCATCAAATAGAATTTTTTAATTCCATGAATTTTGTTGATTTTTAGGAAATGGTTAGGTTTTTAAACCTCCTGTATTTTTTCATTAGTATAGATTTTTACAAACCATTGTATAAGGTTTTATCAAAAATAATTTTTTAATTCCATGAGTTTTGTTGATTTTTAGGAAATGGTTAGGTTTTTTTAAACCCTCTGTATTTCTTAATTAGTATATTTTTCCTACAGAACATTGTATAAAGTTTCATCAAAAAGAATTTTTTATTCCATGAATTTTGAGGATTTTTAGAGAATGGTTCGTTATTATTAAACACTCTGTATTTGCTTCGTTAGTGAGTGTCATAATAAATCCTTGATGGAAGTTTAATAAATAAAAATTTCCATGAATTTTGGGAGTTTCAATATTGGTTCAGTTTTTAAACACCCAGTAGTTTTTAATTAGTATACATAGTTTTCTTACAGACCATTGTGAAAAGTTTCATGAAAAATATTCAATGAATTATTGTGAGGATTCTTAGAGTATGGTTTGGTTTCGTTAAGCACCCTGTATTTTCTCATTAGTATGATTTTTACAATCGTCAAAAGTTTCATAAAAAAATATAATCCATAAATTTTGTGGATGTAGAGAATGGTTTTTATTTTACACCCTGTATTTTTCATAAGTATGTATTCATATACATAATAATACCAAAGTATATATTTTTACAGTTTTTCTACAAACTATTGTAAAAGTTTCATCAGAAAGCAAAAAAATTTTAATCCACGAATGTCCAGGATTTTTAGGGAACGGTTCGAATTTTTAAACACCCCGTATTTTTCGATAATTAGTGCGGTAAGAGTCCCCGACGGAAGTTTCGTACCAAAAAATTTTCAGTTCCCTTAATTTTTACATTTTTAACGTTCGACATTTTACCAACACTTTGTATATAAAACGGTCCTACGCACGTCAGAGAACCCCTCGAAGCGAAAGAACCGAAAATTTCCTCGAATCTGTAATTTTTATTTTTTCTCGTCAATTTTATCGTAACACCCCGTACATCGAGCTTTTGAGTCGCACTGTATATAAGCGAAGCGACTTGAAGTGTGCCATATTGTCTAGCTCACTGATACCACCTACCTATTCATTCTATTTATGCAAAGTTCAATGCAAATAGCAATAGCGGATGGAAATATTTGACAGCTGTTCTATGGCTTACGTCATTTTGACCCCGTCTTGCTTAGGATTTTCGCAAATTTCGATACAAAAACGAATTCAAAACCAAACGCTCGCATAACACAACGTATCTAGAGACTTCAGATTTACCGTTTTCGACCTTTGGGGGGGCTCCGGTCGGCCTATTTAGCGAAATTTTCTGCGATTTATTCGGAAATGTCACCGCGCACTCGCCATTTGACGTCGCAAATTTTCGCAATTTTTACTATAAAATCGAATTTTAAAAACAGATCTGAGGCACACGACACATTGTAGAAGGTTCAAAGTTTACGTTTCGATATGGCTTTATGGAAATAAATGGGTACTTACTTTGCAAAATGTAACATTTTGAAGGTTTTGTGAGGACCCGCCATATTGCCAGGCTCTTCTCCACGTCTCTGTTTGGTATTACGCAAAATTCGATACAAATTGGAACTCAAAACCCAGCGCTCGCATAACAGAAAGTATCTAGAGACTTTAAACTTACCGTTTCTGGCTTTTGGGGGGCCTCCCATCGGCCGGTTTAGCGAACGTTCCCAAGTTTTATCCGGAGCTGTCAACGGCACCGCACCGTCCGGCTAGCCGTTTGACGTTTCGGACGGCCGAGCGAACGCGAATGCCCCCGAACGCGTAATTGACCCTAATTTTCGTTATTTTCACTATAAAATCGAATTTTAAACTCAAACCTGAGGCACGCGACACATTGTAGAAGGTTCAAAGTTTACGTTTCGATATGGCTTTGTTGAAATGAATGCGGGAAAATACGAAAATATCGAATCGGAAATAGTTTGACGTCTACCCATATCCGACTGACGTTTCTCCGATTCCCGGGCGATAAGCTCCTCCCGCGCTATCTCCATCCCTCTCGCCGAGAACGGCCGGCGAGGACCCTCCGAAAAACGGAAAATTTACCTAGAAAAACGCGAAAAACGACCCGCCGAGCGCCTCGTCGCGACGGAGAAAGGACCAAATAAGGAGACTCGCCCGCGCCCGCGTCCCCGACGGGCTCCCGTGAAAAACGTCGCGCGGAGCGAAATCGGCCTCCGGGCGGCTTCCTGAATTCCGATATTGTGAGTTGTTTTCGACTTTTGTCTCGTTTCCTCGCGAAAATCGAAAACCGGCGGCCGCGGACCTCGGGAAAAACGCAAAATTCGCCCCAAAAAAGGTAAAAATAACCAACCAAAATACGCCTAAGCGACAACCCCGGGACCGAAGGGCGCTTCGCGCCCTTCGGCTTGCCGCTGCGCGGCTCGCCTCAAAAGCCTTTGGTAATGCAAAACCCAACTTTTCCGCCCGCCCGGAGGGAGCGAGAAAAAACAACGGATTTTAATATATAAGAACTAGAAAGGTGGCAAGTCGGCTATCGCCGACTTGACCTTTCTTGAGTAGGGTTAGTTTTTTTTAAACACCATGTATTTTTTCGATAATTAGTGTGTTAGAGACCCCGATGGAAGTTGAGTAAAAGAAATTGCCAGTTCTCTTAATTTTGAGACTTTTTTAACGTTCAACATTTTTCCAACACTTTGTATATAAAACGGTCTTTCGTACTTACGACAACCCATGCGAAGCAAAAAAAATAATTTTATTCCATGAATTTTGGGAGTTTCAATATTGGTTCAGTTTTCTTAAACACCCTGTATTGTTCTCATTAAAATAGTTTCCATATAGACCATTGTTAAAAGTTTCATCAAAGGAATATTATACTTCCATGAAGGTTTCTAGAGAAGGGTGGTTTTAAACACCCAGTAGTTTTTAATTAGTATAGTTTTCTTACAGACCATTGTGAAAAGTTTGATTAGAAAATATTCCATGAATTGTGAGGATTCTTAGAGAATCGTTTGGTTTTGTTAAACACCCGTATTTTTCATCAGTATAATTTTTTAACAATCGTGAAAAGTTTCATAAAAAATTAAATTCCATAAATTTTGTGGATCTAGAGAATTGGTCTTTATTTTAAATCCTGTATTTTTTCATAAGTATGTATTTATATAGCTACATAATAATAGCTACCTAAGTATGTATTGTTTATAGTTTTTTTACAAACTATCTTAAAAAGTTTCATCAAAACCAAAAAAGAGTTTTTAATTCCAAGTTTTTAGGATATTTAGAATGATTCGATTTTCTTAAACACCCTGTATTGTTCCCATTAAAATAGTTTCCATATAGACCATTGTTAAAAGTTTCATCAAAAGAATATTATACTTCCATGAATGTTTCTAGAGAAAGGATCAGTTTATTTAAACACCCAGTAGTTTTTAAATTAGTATAGTTTTATTACAGACCGATGAGAAAATTTTCATAAGAAAATATTCAATTATTTGTGAGGATTCGTAGAGAATGGTTTGGTTTTGTTAAACACCCCGTATTTTCTCATCAGTATAATTTTTTTACAATCGTGAAAAGTTTCATAAAAAAAATTAAATTCCATAAATTTTGTGGATCTAGAGAATTGGTGTTTATTTTACACCCTGTATTTTTTCATAAGTATGGATTTATATAGCTACATAATAATACTTATGTATTTTTTTAGTTTTTACAAACTATCTTAAAAGTTTCATCAAAAAAAAAGAGTTTTTAATTCCAAGTTTTTAGGATTTTGAATGATTCGATTCTCTTAAACACCCTGTATTGTTCTCATTAAAATAGTTTCCATATAGACCACTGTTAAAAGTTTCATCAAAAGAATATTATACTTCCATGAAGGTTTCTAGAATGGTTCAGTTTTTAAACACCCAGTAGTTTTTAATCAGTATAGTATTCTTACAGACCATTGTGAAAGGTTGATAAGAAAATATTCCATGAATTGTGAGGATTCTTAGAGAATGGTTTGGTTTTGTTAAACACCCTGTATTTTTCATTAGTATAATTTTTAACAATCGTGAAGTTTCATAAAATTCCATCAGTTTTTCCATGAATTTTTAGAGTTTCAATATTGGTTCAATGGTTTGTTAAACACCCTGTATTTTTCATTAGTGTAATTTTTTACAATCGTGAAAAGTTTAATAAAAAATTAAATTCCATAAATTTTTTCCATGAAATTTGGGAGTTTCAATATTGGTTCAGTCTTCTTAAACACCCTGTTATATTGTTCTCATTAAAATAGTTTCTTACAGACCATTGTGAAAAGTTTCATATAAAAATATTCCATGAATTGTTAGGATTCTTATAGAATGGTTTGGTTTCGTTAAGCACTCTGTATTTTCTCATTAGTATATATTTTACAATCGTGAAAAGTTTCATAAAAAATAAATTCCATAAATTTTGTGGATCTAGAGAATGGTTCTTTATTTTACAGCCTGTATTTTTCATACGTATTTATTTTTATAAATAATAATACCAAACTCTATATTTTTTATAGTTTTTTTAAAAACTACTTTAAAAAGTTTAATTAGAAAGCAAAAAAAAAAAAATTTAAATCCACGAATGTTCAGGATTTTTAGGGAACGGTTCGGTTTTTAAACACCCCGTATTTTTTTCGATAATTAGTGCGGTAAGAGACCCCCGACGGAAGTTTCGTACTAAAAAAATGTTCAGTTCCTTTAATTTTGACATTTTTTTAACGATCGACATTTTTCCAACACTCTGTATATAAAACGGTCTTTCGCACGTCAGACAACCCCTCCGAAGCAAAAAAACTGAAAATTTCCTCGAATCTGTAATTTTATATTTTTCTCGTCAATTTTATCTAAACACCCCGTACATCGATTTTTGAGTCTTACTATATATATATGCAAAGTTTTTCTGCAGACTGTTACGAAGAGTTTCAGAAAAAAATTGTAAATGCACGAATGTTGAGGAATTTTAGAGAATGGTTCGATTTATTTAAACACCCAGTATTTTTTCAATAGTATATTTTTCCTACAGAACATTGTACAAAGTTTCATTAAAAGAATTTTTAATTCCATGAATCTTGAGGATTTTAGAGAAAGGTTCGTAATTATTAAACACACTCTATTTGCTTAGTTAGTGAGTGTCAAAATAAATACTTGAAGGAAGATTAAAAAATAAACTATTGTTTTTCCATGATTTTTGGGAGTTTCAATACTGGTTCAGTTTTCTTAAACACCCAGTAGTTTTTAATTAGTATAGTTTTCTTACAGACCATTGTAAAGTTTCATAAAAATATTCCATGAATTGTTAGGATTCTTATGAAATGGTTTGGTTTCGTTAAGCACCCTGTATTTTCTCATTAGTACATTTTTTTACAATCGTGAAAAGTTTCATAAAAAAATAAATTCCATAAATATTGTGGATGTACAGAATGGTTCTTTATTTTACACCATGTATTTTCTCATACGTATGTATTTATATACATAATAATACCAAAGTATATATTTTTATAGTTTTTACAAACTATTGTAAAAGTTTCATCAAAAACCAAAAGAAATTTTAATTAATTTTAAAGATTTTTAGAATGATTAGATTTTTAAACATCCAGTATTTTTTCATTAGTATAGTTTTGCTTCAGAATATGTAAAATGTTTCATAAAAAACATTTTTAGTTCCACGAATATACTTGCATGAAGGTTTCTAGAGAATTGTTTGGTTTTCTAAAACACTCTGCATTGTTGCATTAGGGTAGTTTTTTTGCAGCCTATTGTGAAAAGTTTTATAAAAAAAATTAATTCTATCAATTTTGAGTTCATGAGAATGATTCGGTTTTACACACCCTGTATTTTTTCATCAGTATAATTTTTTTACAATCGTGAAGTTTCATAAATAAATTAAATTCCATAAATTTCGTGGATCTAGAGAATTGGTCTTTATTTTACACCCTGTATTTTTTCATAAGTATGTATTTATATAGCTACATAATAATACCTAAGTATGTATTTTTTATAGTTTTTTTACAAACTATCTTAAAAAGTTTCATCAAAAACCAAAAAAGAGTTTTTAATTACAAGTTTTTAGGATTTTTAGAATGATTCGATTTTCTTAAACACCCTGTGTTGTTCTCATTAAAATAGTTGCCATATAAACCATTGTTAAAAGTTTCATCAAAAGAATATTATACTTCCATGAAGGTTTCTAGAGAATGGTTCAGTTTTTAAACACCCAGTAGTTTTTAATTAGTATAATTTTCTTACAGACCATTGTGAAAAGGTACATAAGAAAATATTCCATGAATTGTGAGGATTCTTAGAGAATGGTTTGGTTTTGCTAAATACCCTGTATTTTTTCATTAGTATAATTTTTAACAATCGTGAAGTTTCATAAAAAAATTCCATAAGTTTTTCTATGAATTTTGGGACTTTCAATATTGGTTCAATGGTTTTGTTAAACACCCTGTATTTTTTCATTAGTGTAATTTTTTTACAATCGTGAAAAGTTTAATAAAAAAAAATTAAATTCCATAAATTTTTTCCATGAATTTTGGGAGTTTTAATATTGGTTCAGTTTTCTTAAACACCCTGTTATATTGTTCTCATTAAAATAGTTTCTTACAGACCATTGTGAAAAGTTTCATAAAAAAATATTCCATGAATTGTTAGGATTCTTATAGAATGGTTTGGTTTCGTTAAGCACCCTGTATTTTCTCATTAGTATATTTTTTTACAATCGTGAAAAGTTTCATAAAAAAAATTAAATTCCATAAATTTTGTGAATCTAGAGAATGGTTCTTTATTTTACACCCTGTATTTTTCATACGTATGTATTTATATACATAATAATACCTAAGTATATATTTTTATAGTTTTTTACAAACTAATGTAAAAGTTTCATCAGAAAGCAAAAAAAAATAATTTTAAATACACGAATTTTAAGTCTTTTTATGGAACGTTTCGGTTTTTAAACACCCCGTATTTTTCATTAGTATATTTTCCTACAGAACATTGTAAAAGTTTCATCAAAAGAATTTTTAATTCCATGAATTTTGTTGATTTTTAGAGAATGGTTCGGTTTTTAAACCTCCCGTATTTTTCATTAGTATAGTTTTTACAAACTATTGTGAAACGTTTCATCAAAAGAATTTTTAATTCCATGAATTTTGAGGATTTTTAGAGAATGTTTCGTT
This sequence comes from Monochamus saltuarius, assembly GCA_025584915.1. Classification (NCBI taxonomy): domain Eukaryota; kingdom Metazoa; phylum Arthropoda; class Insecta; order Coleoptera; family Cerambycidae; genus Monochamus; species Monochamus saltuarius. The sequence continues at coordinate 37,782,442 of CM046721.1, read as the reverse complement.
ATTTTTAAACACTCTGTATTTCTTCATTAGTCTATTTTTCCTACAGAACATTTTATAAAGTTTCATCAAAAAGAATTTTCTAATTCCATGAATTTTGAGGATTTTCAGAGAATGGTTCGTTATTTTTAAACACTCTGTATTTGCTTCGTTAGTGAGTGTCATAATAAATCCTTGACGACAGTTTAATAAATAAAAAAAAAATTTTCTATGAATTTTGGGAGTTTCAATATTGGTTCAGTTTTCTTAAACACTCAGTAGTTTTTTAAATAGTATAGTTTTCTTACATACAATTGTGAAAAGTTTCATAAAAAAACATTCAATGAATTATTGTGAGGATTCTTAGAGAATGGTTTGGTTTCGTTAAGCACCCTGTATTTTTCCATTAGTATAATTTTTTTAAAATCGTGAAAAGTTAAAAAAAATAAATTCCATAAATTTTGTGGATCTACAGAATGGTTCTTTATTTTACACCCTGTATTTTTTCATACGTATGTATTTATATACATAATAATACCAAAGTATATATTTTTTACAAACTATTGGAAAAAGTTTCATCAGAAAGCAAAAAAATTTTTAAATCCACGAATTTTCATGATTTTTAGGGAACGGGTGGGTTTTTGTACACACCCTATATTTTTCGATAATTAGTGCGGTAAGAGACCCCGACAAAAGTTTCGTACCAAAAAATTTCCAGTTCCCTTAATTTTGACATTTTTAACGTTTAACATTTTTCCAACACTTTGTATATAAAACGGTCTTTCGCACGTCAGACAACCCTCCGAAGCGAAAAACCGAAAATTTCCTCGAATCTGTAATTTTATTTTTTCTCGTCAATTTTTATCGTAACACCCCGTACGTCGAGCTCTTTTGAGTCGCACTGTATATACGCGAAGCGACTTAAAATAATTGAAGTCCGCCATATTGTCTAGCTCATTTATACCACGGATTCATTCGTATTTATGCATAGTTCAATGCAAAAATAAACTCAAAACAAAGCGCTCGCATAACAGAACGTATCTAGAGACTTCAAAGTTACCTTTTTGGCCGTTTGACGTTTCGGCGGCCGGGCGCCGGCCGAACGTGTAGTGGACTAAAATTTCGATATTTTCACTATAAAATCGAATTTTAAACCTAAACCTGAGGCACACGACACATTGTAGAAGGTTCAAAGTTTACGTTTCGATATGGCTTTATGGACATAAAGGGGTACTTACTTTTCAGAATCTAATCGTTTTGAAGGTTTTGTGAAGACCGCCATTTGCCAGGCTCTTCTCCCGGTCTTGGATCGGATTTTCGCACATTTCGATACAAAATGAATTCAAAATCCAGCGCTCGCATAACAGAAAGTATCTAGAAACTTTAAATTTACCTTTTCGGTCCTTTGCTGGTCTCCGATCTGCCCGTTTCGCGAACGTTCCTAAGTTTTATCCGAGCTGTCAACGGCACCGCACCGTCCGGCTTGCCGTTTGACGTTTCGGGCGGCCGAGCGAATGCGAATGCCGCCGAACGTGTAATTGAGTCAAACTTTCGTTATTTTCACTATAAAATCGAATTTTAAACCTAGACCTGAGACAGGCGGCACATTGTAGAAGGTTCAAAGTTTACGTTTCGATATGGCTTTATGAAAATGAAGGGGTACTTACTTTTCAGAATGTAATCGTTTTGAAGGTTTTGTGAAGACCGCCATTTGCCAGGCCCTTCTCCCCGGTCTTGGATCGGATTTTCGCACATTTCGATACAAAAACGAATTCTAAACCCAGCGCTCGCATAACAGAAAGTATCTAGAGACTTTAAACTTACCTTTTCCCATCGGCCCGTTTGGCAAACGTTCCTACGTTTTATGGGGAGCTGTCACAGGCCGTGCACCGTCCGGCTAGCCGTTTGACGTTTAGGACGGCCGCGGTCGAGCGAATGCGAATGCCGCCGAACGTGTAATTGACCAAAACTTTCGTTATTTTCACTATAAAATCGAATTTTAAACCTAAATCTGAGGCACGCGACACATTGTAGAATGTTCAAAGTTTACGTTTCGACATGGCTTTGTGGAAAGGAATGCGGGAAAATACGAAAATATCGAATCCGAAATAGTTTGACGTCTACCCATATCCGACTGACGTTTCTCCGATTCCCGGGCGATAAGCTCCTCCTCCGCTATATCCATCTCGCTCGCCGAGAACGGTCGGCGAGGACCCTCCGAAAAACGGAAAATTTACCTAGAAAACGCGAAAACGGCCCGCCGAGCGCCTCGTCGCGACGGAGAAAGGACCAAATAAAGAGACTGGCCCGCGACCGCGTCCCGACGGGCTCGCCGGAAAAACGTGGAGCGGAGCGAAACCGGCCTCCGGGCGGCTTCGGGACTTCCGATAAGGGGCGTTTTTCGACTTTTGTCTCGTTTCCTCGCGAAAACGGAAAAGTAACGCCGGCGGACCTCCGGCAAAACGCAAAATTCGCCCCGAAAAGAGTAAAAAGAACCCACCGAAATACGCCTAAGCTACGCAAAAAATGCCAAACTCGACTCCGCGCGCCCGGGCTCGCCGCTGCGCGGCTCGCGAAAAAAGCCTTTGTGGCGGCAAACCCCACTTTTTCGCGCCCCCGGTGAAGCGAGAGGCAATCGCGTATTTTAATATATAAGAACTAGAAAGGTGGCAAGTCCGCATTCGCCGACTTGACCATTCGTGAGTAGGGTTAGTTTTTTTAAACACCATGTATTTTTTCGATAATTAGTGCGTTAAGAGACCTGATGGAAGTTGAGTAAAATAAATTAGTCAGTTCTCTTAATTTTGAGATTTTTTACCGTTCAACATTTTTCCAACACTTTGTATATAAAACGGTCTTTCGTACATCCGACAACCCATCCGAAGCAAAACAAATAATTTTATTCCATGAATTTTGGGAGTTTCAATATTGGTTCAGTTTTCTTAAACACCCTGTATTGTTTTCATTAAAATAGTTTCCATATAGACCATTGTTAAACGTTTCATCAAAGGAATATTATACTTCCATGAAGGTTTCTAGAGAAAGGTCGGTTTTTTAAACACCCAGTAGTTTTTTAATTAGTATAGTTTTCTTACAGACCGTTGTGAAAAGTTTCATTAGAAAATATTCCATGAATTGTGAGGATTTTTAGAGAATGGTTTGGTTTTGTTAAACACCCTGTATTTTTCATCCGTATAATTTTTTACAATCGTGAAAAGTTTCATAAAAAAAAATAAATTCCATAAATTTTGTGGATCTAGAGAATGGATCTATATATTACACCCTGTATTTTTTCATACGTATGTATTTATATACATAATAAAACCTAAGTATATATTTTTATAGTTTTTTGACAAACTAATGTAAAAGTTTCATCAGAAAGCAAAAAAAAAATTTTAAATCCACGAATTTTCAGGATTTTTAGGGAACAGTTCGGTTTTTTTAAACACCCCGTATTTGTTCAATAGTATATTCTTCCTACAGAACATTGTAAAAAGTTTCATCAAAAAGAATTTTTTAATTCCATGAATTTTGTTGATTTTTAGAGAATGGTTCGGTTTTTTTTAATCCTCTGTATTTCTTAATTAGTATATTTTTCCTATAGAACATTGTATAAAGTTTCATCAAAAAGAATTTTTTAATTCCATGAATTTTGAGGAATTTTAGAGAATGGTTCGTTATTTTTAAACACTCTGTATTTTTTAATTAGTATATTTTTCCTACAGAACATTGTATAAAGTTTCATCAAAAAGAATTATTTAATTCCATGAATTTTGAGGATTTTTAGAGAATGGTTCGTTATTATTAAACACTCTGTATTTGCTTCGTTAATGAGTGTCATAATAAATCCTTGATGGAAGTTTAATAAATAAAAAAAAATTTCCATGAATTTTGGGAGTTTCAATATTGGTTCAGTTTTCTTAAACACCCAGAATTTTTTAATTAGTATAGTTTTCTTACAGACCATTGTGAAAAGTTTCATAAAAAAATATTCAATGAATTATTGTGGGGATTCTTAGAGTATGGTTTGGTTTCGTTAAGCACCCTGTATTTTTTCATTAGTATAATTTTTTATAATCGTGAAAAGTTTAATAAAAAAAATTAAATTCCATAAATTTTGTGGCTGTAGAGAATGGTTCTTTATTTTACACCCTGTATTTTTTCATAAGTATGTATTCATATACATAATAATACCAAAGTATATATTTTTTATAGTTTTTTTACAAACTATTGTAAAAAGTTTCATCAGAAAGCAAAAAAAAAAAATTTAAATCCACGAATGTTTAGGATTTTTAGGGAACGGTTCGGTTTTTTGAAACCTCCTGTATTTTTTCATTAGTATAGATGTTTTAAAACTATTGTACAAAGTTTCATCAAAATGAATTTTCTAATTCCATGAACTTTGAGGAATTTTAGAGAATGGTTCGTTATTTTTAAACACTCTTTATTTCCTAATTAGTATATTTTTCCTACAGAACATTGTATAAAATTTCATCAAATAGAATTTTTTAATTCCATGAATTTTGTTGATTTTTAGGAAATGGTTAGGTTTTTTAAACCTCCTGTATTTTTTCATTAGTATAGATTTTTACAAACCATTGTATAAGGTTTTATCAAAAATAATTTTTTAATTCCATGAGTTTTGTTGATTTTTAGGAAATGGTTAGGTTTTTTTAAAACCTCTGTATTTCTTAATTAGTATATTTTTCCTACAGAACATTGTATAAAGTTTCATCAAAAAGAATATTTTAATTCCATGAATTTTGAGTATTTTTAGAGAATGGTTCCTTATTATTAAACACTCTGTATTTGCTTCGTTAGTGAGTGTCATAATAAATCCTTGATGGAAGTTTAATAAATAAAAAAAATTTCCATGAATTTTGGGAGTTTCAATATTGGTTCAGTTTTTTTAAACACCCAGTAGTTTTTTAATTAGTATACATAGTTTTCTTACAGACCATTGTGAAAAGTTTCATGAAAAAATATTCAATGAATTATTGTGAGGATTCTTAGAGTATGGTTTGGTTTCGTTAAGCACCCTGTATTTTCTCATTAGTATGATTTTTTTACAATCGTCAAAAGTTTCATAAAATGTAGAGAATGGTTTTTTATTTTACACGCTGTATTTTTTCATAAGTATGTATTCATATACATAATAATACCAAAGTATATATTTTTTACAGTTTTTCTACAAACTATTGTAAAAGTTTCATCAGAAAGCAAAAAAATTTTAAATCCACGAATGTCCAGGATTTTAGGGAACGGTTCGAATTTTTAAACACCCCGTATTTTTTCGATAATTAGTGCGGTAAGAGTCCCCTGACGGAAGTTTTCGTACCAAAAAATTTTCAGTTCCCTTAATTTTTACATTTTTTAACGTTCGACATTTTTCCAACACTTTGTATATAAACGGTCCTACGCACGTCAGAGAACCCCTCCGAAGCGAAAGAACCGAAAATTTCCTCGAATCTGTAATTTTTATTTTTTCTCGTCAATTTTTATCGTAACACCCCGTACATCGTGCTTTTTGAGTCGCACTGTATATAAGCGAAGCGACTTGAAGTGTGCCATATTGTCTAGCTCACTGATACCACCTATTCATTCTATTTATGCAAAGTTCAATGCAAATAGCAATAGCGGATGGAAATATTTGACAGCTGTTCTATGGCTTCCGTCATTTTGACCCCGTCTTGGTCTGCCATATTGTCTAGCTCACTGATACCACCTACCTATTCATTCTATTTATGCAAAGTTCAATGCAAATAGCAATAGCGGATGGAAATATTTGACAGCTGTTCTGTCATTTTGACCCCGTCTTGCTTAGGATTTTCGCAAATTTCGATACAAACGAATTCAAAACCAAACGCTCGCATAACACAACGTATCTAGAGACTTCAGATTTACCGTTTTCGGCCTTTGGGGCTCAGGTCGGCCCATGTAGCGAAATTTTCTGCGATTTATTCGGAAATGTCACCGCGCACTCGCCATTTGACGTCGCAAATTTTCGCAATTTTACTATAAAATCGAATTTTAAAAACAGATCTGAGGCACACGTCTCATTGTAGAAGGTTCAAAGTTTACGTTTCGATATGGCTTTATGGAAATAAAGGGGTACTTACTTTGCAAAATGTAACATTTTGAAGGTTTTGTGAGGACCCGCCATATTGCCAGGCTCTTCTCCACGTCTCTGTTTGGTATTACGCAAAATTCGATACAAATTGGAACTCAAAACCCAGCGCTCGCATAACAGAAAGTATCTAGAGACTTTAAATTTACCTTTTTTGGCCTTGGCGGGTCTTCGAACGGCCCGTTTAGCGAACGTTCCCAAGTTTTATCCGGAGCTGTCAACGGCACCGCACCGTCCGGCTTCCCGTTTGACGTTTCGGGCGGCCGAGCGAACGCGAATGCCCCCGAACGCGTAATTGACCCAAATTTTCGTTATTTTTCCTATAAAATCGAATTTTAAACCTAAATCTGAGGCACGCGACACATTGTAGAAGGTTCAAAGTTTACGTTTCGACATGGCTTTGTGGAAAGGAATGCGAGAAAATACGAAAATATCGAATCCGAAATAGTTTGACGTCTACCCATATCCGACTGACGTTTCTCCGATTCCCGGGCGATAAGCTCCTCCTCCGCTATCTCCATCCCTCTCGCCGAGAACGGCCGGCGAGACCCTCCGAAAAACGGAAAATTTACCTAGAAAAATCGCGAAAAACGGCCCGCCGAGCGCCTCGTCGCGACGGAGAAAGGCCGAAAGAAGCCTCCTGGCCCGCGGCCGCGTCCCCGACAGGCTCGCCCGAAAACCACGCGCGCAGCGAAACCAGCCTCCGGGCGGCTTCCGGACTTCCGATAAGGGGCGCGACTTTTGTCTCGTTTCCTCGCGAAAACGGAAAAGTAACACCGGCGGACCTCCGGAAAAACGCAAAATTCGCCCCGAAAAAAGTAAAAAGAACCAACCAAAATACGCCTACCGGACAACCGCAGGACCGAAGGGCGCTTCGCGCCCTTCGGCTCGCCGCCGCGCGGCTCGCGAAAAAGCCTTTGTGGCGGCAGAATGCCACTTTTCCACCCGCCCGGAGAGCGAGAGGCAATCGCGCATTTTAATATATAGTAACTAGAAAGGTGGCAAGTCGGCATTCGCCGACTTGACCTTTCTTGAATAGGGTTAGTTTTTTTTAAACACCATGTATTTTTCGATAATTAGTGCGTTAAGAGACCCCCGATGGAAGTTGAGTAAAATAAATTAGTCAGTTCTCTTAATTTTGAGATTTGTTACCGTTCAACATTTTTCCAACACTTTGTATATAAAACGGTCTTTCGTACATCCGACAACCCATCCGAAGCAAAACAAATAATTTTATTCCATGAATTTTGGGAGTTTCAATATTGGTTCAGTTTTCTTAAACACCCTGTATTGTTTTCATTAAAATAGTTTCCATATAGACCATTGTTAAAGTTTCATCAAAGGAATATTATACTTCCATGAAGCTTTCTAGAGAACGGTCGGTTTTAAACACCCAGTAGTTTTTAATTAGTATAGTTTTCTTACAGACCGTTGTGAAAAGTTTCATTAGAAAATATTCCATGAATTGTGAGGATATTTAAAGAATGGTTTGGTTTTGTTAAACACCCCGTATTTTTCATCAGTATAATTTTTTACAATCGTGAAAAGTTTCATAAAAAAATTAAATTCCATAAATTTTGTGGATCTAGAGAATTGGTCTTTATTTTACACACTGTATTTTTCATAAGTATGTATTTATATAGCTACATAATAATACCTAAATATGTATTTTTATAGTTTTTACAAACTATCTTAAAAGTTTCATCAAAAACCAAAAGAGTTTTTAATTTCAAGTTTTAGAATTTTTAAAATGATTCGATTCTCTTAAACACCCTGTATTGTTCTCATGAAAATAGTTTCCATATAGACCATTGTTAAAAGTTTTATCAAGAGAATATTATACTTCCATGAAGGTTTATAGAAAATGGTTCATTTTTTTTAAACACCCAGTAGTCTTTTAATTGGTATAGTTTTCTTACAGACCATTGTGTTCATAAGAAAATATTCTATGAATTGTGGGGATTATTAGAGTATGGTTTGGTTTCGTTAAGCACCCTGTATATTTTCATTAGTATAATATTTTTACAATCGTGAAGTTTCATAAAAAAAAATAAATTCCATAAATTTTGTGGATCTAGAGAATGGTTCTTTATTTTACACCCTGTATTTTTTCATAAGTATGTATTCATATACATAATAATACCAAAGTATATATTTTTTATAGTTTTTTTACAAACTATTGTAAAAAGTTTCATCAGAAAGAAAAAAAAAAATTTAAATCCACAAATATTCAGGATTTTTAGGGAACGGTTCGGTATTTTTAAACCCCCTGTATTTTTTCATTAATATAGATTTTTACAAACTATTGTATAAAGTTTCATCAAAAAGAATTTTCTAATTCCATGAATTTTGAGGATTTTTAGAGAATGGTTCATTTTTTTTAAACACCCAGTAGTCTTTTAATTAGTATAGTTTTCTTACAGACCATTGTGTTCATAAGAAAATATTATATGAATTGTGGGGATTCTTAGAGTATGGTTTGGTTTCGTTAAGCACCCTGTATATTTTCATTAGTATAATATTTTTACAATCGTGAAAAGTTTCATAAAAAAAAATAAATTCCATAAATTTTGTGGATCTAGAGAATGGTTCTTTATTTTACACCCTGTATTTTTTCATAAGTATGTATTCATATACATAATAATACCAAAGTATATATTTTTTATAGTTTTTTTACAAACTATTGTATAAAGTTTCATCAAAAAGAATTTTCTAATTCCATGAATTTTGAGGATTTTTAGAGAATGGTTCGTTATTTTTAAACACTCTGTATTTTTTAATTAGTATATTTTTCCTACAGAACATTGTATAAAGTTTCATCAAAAAGAATTTTTTAATTCAAATAATTTTTAAATTTTTTAGATATTGTTTCTTTATTTTAAAACACTCTGTATTTTTTAATTTGTATATTTTTCCTAAATAAAATTTTATAAAGTTTAATCAAAAAGAATTTTATTAATACCATGAATTTTGAAAATTTTTAGAGAATGGTTCGTTATTATTAAACACTCTGTATTTGCTTCGATAGTGAGTGTCATAATAAATCCTTGATGGAAGTTTAATAAATAAAAAAAAATTTTCCATGAATTTTGGGAGTTTCAATATTTGTTCAGTTTTCTTAAACACCCAGTAGTTTTTTAATTAGTATATATTTCATAGAGACCATCGTGAAAAGGTTAATAAAAAAATATTCAATGAATTATTGTGGGGATTCTTAGAATATGGTTTGGTTTCGTTAAGCACCCTGTATATTTTCATTAGTATAATATTTTTACAATCGTAAAAAGTTTCATAAAAAAAAAAATTCCATAAATTTTGTGGATCTAGAGAATGGTTCTTTATTTTACACCCTGTATTTTTCATAAGTATGTATTCATATACATGATAATACCAAAGTATATATTTTTATAGTTTTTACAAACTATTGTAAAAGTTTCATCAGAAAAAAAAAAATTTTTAATCCACAAATGTTCAGGATTTTTAGAATGGTTCGGATTTTTAAACACCCCGTATTTTTCGATAATTAGTGCGGTAAGAGACCCCCGACGGAAGGTTCGTACAAAAAAAATTTTCAGTTCCGTTAATTTTGACATTTTTTTAACGTTCGATATTTTTCCAACACTTTGCATTTAAGACGGGCCTACGAACGTAACGAAGCGAAGAAACCGTATTTGACAGCTGTTCTATGGCTTCCGTCATTTTGCCCCGTCTTGCTTAGAATTTTCGCAAATTTCGATACGAAAACGAATTCAAAACCAAACGCTCGCATAACACAACGTATCTAGAGACTTCAAATTTACCGTTTTCGGCATTTGGGGCCTCCGGTCGGCCCATTTAGCGAAATTTTCTGCGATTTATTCGGAAATGTCACCGCGCACTCGCCATTTGACGTTTCTGTAGTAGACGCAAATTTCCGCAATTTTCACTATAAAATCGAATTTTAAAAACAGATCTGAGGCACACGACACATTGTAGAAGGTTCAAAGTTTACGTTTCGATATGGCTTTATGGAAATAAAGGGGTACTTACTTTGCAAAATGTAACGTTTTGAAGGTTTTGTGAGGACCCGCCATATTGCCAGGCTCTTCTCCACGTCTCGGTTCGGTATTACGCAAAATTCGATACAAATTCGAATTCAAAACCCAGCGCTCGCATAACAGAAAGCATCTAGGGACTTTAAATTTACCTTTTCCGGCTTTTGCGGGCCTCCGATCGATCCGTTTAGCGAACGTTCCTAAGTTTTATCCGGAGCTGTCACAGGCCGTGCACCGTCCGGCTTGCCGTTTGACGTTTCGGGCGAGTTACCTGTTACATAGACATTGAGCCGACCCTGTGTTAACTGACCTACACCATAAGTGATAAAGTGCGGTAGAAGTGCTGACAAAGATTCCTGTCGAAGTTTATCTTTTTATACCGTATATTATCAATAACCTTATGTTAATTCCAGAAATTATCTATTGTTCATTGTTCCTAGTGCACGAGGCAATCTAGTAATTTGTATTACGTATGTTTCATGTATATATATATTTTTAGAATTTTTAAGCTTCAGTTCAGTACAGTCTTAATCAAGTCAAAACGCTGTTAAAGATTTGAGCTAACTCTGTTTTGTTCTTAGTAAAATACCTGCTGTTAGTTAAATAAAACACAATTAGAAAGAACGAATATCTTTTTTTGGGTAGTTATTTTAATTAACAAGAGTAAAAGCTGAGTCCAAAACCAACCAAAGAAGCGGAGGGCTTCTTCGAACCAAGAACTGCAAGAAGCTCAACGTCACTGGCGCAGTCGGTAGGATCTGATAGTCACTGTTTAGAAGAAGACATTTTTGGAAAGTGTTTTTCTACTGACAGGACTACTGCAAGTTAAGAGTGTTTCGAGAAGAGAACTGAATATTCCTTGTCGACATACGGGGGCCATCTTCTAGGACACAAACCCAGAAAATTGGCTAGCAACCTACTGGAGGATCGAATATCCCTGGACAGGTTTAGAAAGAAAAAACAACAAAATCAAGCAATCACACAAAGCAAAGCTGCACACAAACAAGGTTAGTCATTTTCTCATAATCCATTTTTTCCTTCTCACCCCAACTTTTCACATTTTTTTGTGTAAAATAATATTCAAAAATAAAACTTGTTTTATTGTTTGGAAATAAAAATTATTCTCTCAACAAATGGTTAATGTTTAGAAATATTAAAGAAACGTCAAAAGCAAACAAAAATTTTAGACAACAAACTAGAGCTAGTAGAAGTATTAATTCTGAAGATTCTGATTCAGATTTAGATAGTGTTATCCAAGATTTATCTGCGATTAGATTAGAATACGAAAAACCTAAAGGAAATAATAGTGACAATATGGCTCGTGAAATAAATTATCAGCAATTAAAATTATTTTTAGATATTATTCCAAATTTTAGTGGAGACCCATGTGAATTAAATAATTTTATTGGAGCTTGTGATGAAACATTTGTACAGTATGCTAACGAATCTGAAGTTATAAAAAAATTAATTTTTAGAGGTATAATTGGCAAACTACGAGGCAAAGCATTAACTTTAATTTCAAGTAGAATTGAATTAGACACTTGGGACAAAATAAAAGAAATTTTGAAAGTTTCTTTTACTGATCAAAGGTCATTTACTTGTTTACTTCATGAACTTCACAGTTTGAAACCAAATCCTAAAGAAAGTCCTTATAATTTTGGTATTCGTTGTCAATATACTAGAAGTTTAATTTTTCATCTATTAATAATGATAATACAATGGACCATGTACAAAAATTGCTCAAATTTCTAATATTGAAAAATTAATTTTGGTAACATTTTTAAAATATCTTCCACCACAAATTCAAACCGGTGTTAGACTTAAAAATCCAGATTGTTTAGAAATAGCAATGCAATACGTAATAGAAGAAGAAAATTTTAATTCTATTGTAAATGAAGGAAAGAGAAATTTAAATCAACATATTCCATCTCCAAATATTAAAGCACCTGTTCAAAAATATTCTCAAATTCAACCTACTCTAAGTCAAACATTTTCACATAATAATTCACAGTTACAACAACGATTTCATGAACAAAATAAAAAATATTTTCTAGTCAACCAATTCAAATATCTCCAAAACAAGTACCACAAAAATTTTACCCAAATCAACAAGTATTCGGTAAACAAAGTACGTCAACAACCAACGTCTGGAAACCCAAAAATCAAATACCTACTTATAAACCTACTCCTATGTCAACAACATCTAGGCAAACAACTACTCAACCTTATCAGTTTAAACCCCAATCGAGACCGACATTTATGGCAGAAGAATTACACAACATTGATGAAGAAATTTATACTGAAGCAATTGAAAATCCAGCAGCATATGGTTATGAACAAGAAGAATTACCCATGCAAGATCAAGAAGGTATGGAACCATATACAGAAGAACAAAATAACGATGAAGAAAATTTTATCCACCTAGCCTCTGGACAGAAAATCACTTAGAATTAAATCATATTATAGATCAACGTAAATTGCCATTTATCGAAATTTCAGGATTTCATAGACCTTTACGTTTTCTTATTGATTCTGGTAGTCATATATCTTTAATGAACCCTGTTTTAGTAAAAATATTTCCCAGAGTGCATCATTATAAAACCAAGTTTAATAAAAACATCTTGTGGTCAACAAACAGCAAAATTTGAGGCACATATCCCAGTTTTTAAAGAATTTCAAGCAAATGGAAAAATTATTTTCACTTTATTTGACTTTCATCCGTTTTTGATGGATTAATCAGCTTTACACTTAAAAATATGGGATTTAATTGGAATTTACAAGAAGGATATCTACACAGAAATAATTTGAAAATTCCTGTACGACAATGTTCTCCTTCAGAATATGAACACTTTATAACATCACTGTTAATGAAAATGAAATTTTAAGAACCAAAATTCCAACCAACGCTGTTACCGATGAATCATATTATATCCCAGAAACAACAATTAATAATCACTGTTTTAAATCGGAATTTATCAATTATAAAATTGATTATATTAAAGGTAAAGATAATGTCGTTGCAGACGCGCTATCTAGAAATCCTTCAGACAATGTTTCTTTGATAAACGAAATAGGTGATATTGATAATGTCATTCAAGAATATTTAAACTATGAAAATAATGTTACAACAGCACATTCTGCAGATGAAATTCCTCTACTTAGTTTTCCTTATACAGAAAAACCTTTAAATCATTATAAACATCAAATGATTATTAAAGTTTCAGAATCATCCCCTGTACCTAATTGTATTAAAGAAAAGATTTTTGATAATCAGAGATTTTACATAAATATTAGAAAAAATCATATAGATGAAGATTCAGAACAATTCATAGCTAATCTCGATAATAAACTTACATATTATTTATATTTTCCTGACAAACAACATGAAAAATACTTTATAAAAATATACAAGAAAAACTTATTAGAATTCAATCAAAATTAATAATTTGTTCTTCAAAATTAACTGATATATGTACAGATTCTGAAAAACAAGACAAAATGAATTATCATCATATTTATAAAACTGGTCATAGAGGTATTACAACTACAATTGACTCTCTAAAGAAAAATTACTATTGGCCTAGCATGACTAAAGACGTTAATAACTATGTCAATAATTGTGTCATATGTCAAAAATCTAAATATGAAAGACAACCTAATAATTTTGAATTTCAACCAATTCCTATAGGTACAAAACCTTTTGAAAGAATTCATATCGATACCTTGTCAGTATCTAAAGAAAAATTCTTAACGATAATTGATACTTTTTCAAAATTTGCGCAAGCCTATCCAATTTAGGAACAAATTCTATAAATGTCCTTGACGGATTATTAACTTTTATATCACATTATGGACTTCCTCATACAATTGTTTGTGATAATGGTGTGGAATTTAATAATCAAAATTTCTAGATTTTTGCAAAATTCATAAAGTAAATATACACTTTACTACACCAAAAAATCCGAACTCAAATAGTTACATTGAAAGATTTCATTCTACATTGTTGGAACAAATTAGAGTTAAAACGCAACAAAATCCTAAAGAATCTTTAAATAACTTAATAAAATATTCACTATTACATTATAATAATTCCATACATTCTACAAACTTCACTCCTTTTGAGATCGTTTCAGGACATTTCAATACTAAAGATCCTTATGATATTGAAGAAAAAGATATAATCTCTAAATATGTGTATGACCATAAAGAAAAATTAAAAGGAAAATATCAACAAATCAATGACGATATAAACAAGAAAAAACCGATAAATTGGAAAAAATTAACGCAGAACGGAAAGAACCAATGACAATATCAGAACAAGACCAAATTTATCATAAAGAACAGACAAGAGATAAATTAGCAAATAAATTTTCCAAAATTTCGCCTGTAGCTCAAACAAAAATAAGGTGAAAACTGAAACATCAAAATATTCTAAGCATAATTTAAAGAAACGTAAAAATATTAATTACTAATGTTTTATTTCCAGATGAGGATATTGATCATTTTCTCGTTTATCCTTATCCATAACTTAAATAATGCAGTTATTCAAAAAATTAACCAACCCTATTTTACCAATGAACTTGGAAAATTCGAGAATTATTATAAGTAAACATACATTCGTCAGTTATCTAGATATTTCTGAACTGAATAAAATTAAATCTAATTTACAAGAACAAGTCAATTTTATTATTGAAAGAAAAATTTTACTGATATGTCAGACAAACTAATAAAACAAGCACAATCACTGTTATTTCAAAATGATCATTTATTAGAAACTATTTTCCTAACATGAGACACAAACGTGGACTGATAAATCTTGGTGGTAAAATATCAAAATGGTTATTTGGCACACTTGATTCTGAGGATGGAAAAAGAATCGATACTATATTAGATTACCTTAACAATAATGATCACTTACTTAAAGATGAAATTAATAATGAAATTTCTTATTCAAAGGAATTTATGTCAAAAACAAATCATAGCCTTTTTCAAATCAAATACCAGGATAGTATAAATGAAATTAATACTTTGGAATTAATTATTAATTGCCTAATAACTCTACAGAACCAATTAAATCAAATCGTTAATGCTATAACATTTGCTACTCTTAATAAAATTCATCCAACTTTGCTTTCTATAGAAAATTTGAATATTATAATAAATAAAATGCAAAACTTATACTCACTAAATCAAATTGCTCAATTCAAAAGTAAACACAGTTATTATATGTTTTTTTGGTATTCAACTATTATATAAAGACGAGAGAATAATTTTCTTAATTCATTGTCCAATTTTAATGACTACTGCGTTTAAAACATTTTTTTTTTGTATCCTGTTCCTATCCAGAATAAAATAATCCCCCCTCAAAAACCATATCTTATCCTTAATGAGAAAAATTAACTCTATCAATATCAAGAAGAATTGTGTGAAAAGATCGAAGATACCTTTTATTGCCATAATCATCTTCAAGCCGAAGAAGATTGCATAGTCTATATTATATTGAAGAATGAAGCCAAAAACTGTGTCTGTCCATGTAGAAAAGATGATTGCAAATCAAATTTCTCCCCAAAATATTTTGTTAACTACACCTTCCTACACAATAATTACGGAAGGATGTTCCATAGAAAAACATCAAGAACTTCAACCTGGAAGTTACCTAATAACAATTCCTGAAAAATGTCATTATACTATTGATCAAGAACAGTTTTCTTCCGAAAATGAAGATCTTTCGCCTGTTACAATTATTGAACTTCCATCATTGGATGTATCCAAGTTGAGAGGACGATCAAATAAAATTAAACTTAATAGCATGGATATCGAAGAGCTTTCTCATTTGGCAAATAAAATGAATAATCATCATGAAATAGCTTTACCTGTGGAGCCAAAGGAAAATCATCCCATACCAACCTGGCTTCTTATTATTATTTGCTTTCTCATTTGTGCTATCACCTATATTGGAGTAACATGCTACTATAGAAACTGTTACCCTTACCCAATCAAACTATTTAGAAGGAAGAAAAATCCGAATGAGGCCTCTTCTCTTAATGATGATCCACCCAGCCAACCAGTCCAACCCTAGGTTTCCATTTTAGGCGGGAGGAGTTACCTGTTACATAGACATTGAGCCGACCCTGTGTTAACTGACCTACACCATAAGTGATAAAGTGCGGTAGAAGTGCTGACAAAGATTCCTGTCGAAGTTTATCTTTTTATACCGTATATTATCAATAACCTTATGTTAATTCCAGAAATTATCTATTGTTCATTGTTCCTAGTGCACGAGGCAATCTAGTAATTTGTATTACGTATGTTTCATGTATATATATATTTTTTAGACTTTTTCAGCTTACAGTTCAATTCAGTCTTATCAAGTCAAAAGCACTGTTAAAGAGTTGAGGTAACTCTGGTTTGTGTTTAGTAAATACTTGCTGTTAGTTAAATAAAACACAATTAGAAAGAACGAATATCTTTTTTGGGTAGTTATTTTAATTAACAAGAGTAAAAGCTGAGTCCAAAACCAACCAAAGAAGCGGAGGGCTTCTTCGAACCAAGAACTGCAAGAAGCTCAACGTCACTGGCGGCCGAGCGCACGCGAATGCCGCCGAACGTGTAATTGACCAAAACTTTCGCTATTTTCACTATAAAATCGAATTTTAAACCTAAATCTGAGGCACGCGACACATTGTAGAAGGTTCAAAGTTTACGTTTCGACATGGCTTTGTGGAAAGGAATGCGGGAAAATACGAAAATATCGAATCGGAAATAGTTTGACGTCTACCCATATCCGACTGACGTTTCTCCGATTCCCGGGCTATAAGCTCCTCCCGCGCTATCTCCATCCCTCTCGCCGAGAACGGCCGGCGAGGACCCTCCGAAAAACGGAAAATTTACCTAGAAAAACGCGGAAAACGGCCCGCCGAGCGCCTCGTCGCGACGGAGAAAGGACCAAATAAGGAGACTCGCCCGCGCCCGCGTCCCCGACGGGCTCCGTGAAAAACGTCGCGCGGAGCGATATCGGCCTCCGGGCGGCTTCCGGACTTCCGATAATGGGCGTGGTTTTCGACTTTTGTCTCGTTTCCTCGCGAAAATCGAAAACCGGCGGCCGCGGACCTCCGGAAAAACGCAAAATTCGCCCCGAAAAGGTAAAACGACCCACCAAAATACGCCTACCGGACAACCGAAAGACCGAAGGGCGCTTCGCGCCCTTCGGCTCGCCACTGCGCGGCTCGCGAAAAAGCCTTTGTGGCGGCAAACCCCACTTTTCCGCCCGCCCGGAGGGAGAAAAACAACGGATTTTAATATATAAGAATAATAAATAAATAATTATTTTACACGTAGGCGTACGGTCACTACGGTGATGTTAGAAAACAGCAAATCCAATACATGTGGTAGAGAAAACAAATCATTTCGGCTAGCCAAGCCTCGTCGAAATCATTTCGATTCGAATAGACAGATTTTCGAGATTATTTCGATAGTAAAATTTTCAAGAGTACCAATATATCGATATCATTTCGATCTCGATCAAAAATGATCGAATCGAGATTTCGGGAGTCCCTACACAGAACCGGAACCGAAACTAAACACATATGTTATATTTTAGTTTATTCCAAGTGTCGAACCCGAACCGAAAAAAAATTAAAACGGTTTTTTGGGTTAATTTCAGTATTTCTTAACCTTCCGTTGTTGTTGTGTTTATATAGATTGATCTACTGACAAGTGCTTAGAGTCTTTATTTTTTATATATCCGTGGGTTTGAAGTGGTTGGTAAGTGATAAGGCCGTGTTCTGTATTCAATCATGCAAATTGCGCAAAGCGGAAATGCAAATGCCATTTTACTGTTGGTAGCTGTCGGCAAATTCTACTTTGTCACAAGCAGGTATTGAAATGAAATAAATGTATACATGCCGTCTCACCATGATTTATTGCCCACTTCACCTTCCCAAAATGATTTTATACAAGGTGTCTCGCTTAAAAGTGGAACAAGCCTGTAACATGCCTACCGTTCGACCGATTTTAATAAACTTTTTTTCGTTGGATACACCTTCAAAATGTCTACCTTGGACATACCTGGTGTTCTCTAAAATTCGAAACCGTGGCCGACTACGATACAATTTATGTGGCCTAAAATCGGAAAATCATATTAGGGATTTTTTTATTCAAAAAATTCCCACGAATTCTTGATCAGGACCCCATAAAACCATACCAACCAAATTTTCGTAGCCACATTAAGGGTGTTCAGGATAGCTTGGGTGTCTCGCTTAAAAGTGGAACAAGCCTGTAACATGCCTACCGTTCGACCGATTTCAATAAACTTTTTTTCGTTGGATACACCTTCAAAAAGTCTATCTTCGACATACCTGGTGTTCTCTAAAATTCGAAACCGTGGTCGACTACGACACAATTTATGTCGCACGGTAGGCATGTTACAGGCTTGTTCCACTTTTAAGCGAGACATCCAAGTTATCCTGAGCACCCTGTATAATGTGGCAACGAAAATTTTGCTGGTAGGGTTTTCTGGGGTCCTGATCAAGAATTCGTGGGAATTTTATGAATAGAAAAACCCCTAATATGATTTTCCGATTTTAGGCCACATAAATTGTATTGTAGTCGGCCACGGTTTCGAATTTTAGAGAACACCAGGTATGTCGAAGATAGACTTTTTGAAGGTGTATCCAACGAAAAAAAGTTTATTGAAATCGGTCGCACGGTAGGCATGTTACAGGCTTGTTCCACTTTTAAGCGAGACACCCAAGCTATCCTAAGCACCCTGTATACAATGGCAACGAATATTTGGTTGGTAAGGTTTTCTGGGGTGCTTATTAAGAATTCGTAAGAATTATTCAAATCAAATATGTAATCCCTAATATGATTTTCCGATTTTAGGTCACATAAATTGTATCGCAGTCGGCCACGGTTTCGAATTTTAGAGAACACCAGGTATGTCGAAGATAGACTTTTTGAAGGTGTATCCAACGAAAAAAAGTTTATTGAAATCGGTCGAACGGTAGGCATGTTACAGGCTTGTTCCACTTTTAAGCGAGACACCCTGTATATATAGGACATCTAAAATATTTCATTGCCATACTCGTGGTACAGTCTCGTGGAGTAACTTAATAAATTATTGTACTTAAGTTTTGCTAGTAGAATTTCACATACGCATATTTAATAAAAAAAAATCAAAAGCGATCAGAGTAATTTCACTATATAATTGTAATTATATTACGTCACAAGGAAAAACCGATAAGAACCTTTTGGACCGATAAAGCTGGTCAGAACCGGACCGAAATATCAACTAGTGAACCGTAACCGAACCGAAATAGTACTTTTCTTACTGAACCGTAACCGGACCGGTACCGTTATTACATTTAGGTCCGGGTTCCTGCTTATTAATAATGGACTGCTACTCCGGTACTTTAACCATAAAACACAAAACTTAATTTTATGCTGTAACAATTTATAAATTTAAAAATGATACGTAAACATAAACGTACACATAACAGATACTTGACATTTGTCATAATTTTTATGAAACGTCAAATTACTGATGAAAACAATTGACGACTATGTCCGATTACGTCATTTGTGCTGTAGTGTGTTGCTACGCACGGTGAGTCACAGCAAACAGGCAAAGGACAATCTAGAAAAAGCAAAACTGCTGAGATTTAGCCGACGATACATAGACCATCATCACATCATCTGTTAATTCGAAGCAGTGGTGGGATTTTGTTCTTTTGTTCTTTTTCTATAATAGTTAAAGCAAACGTCACTCTATAAAATAAACTTTAGGGCTTTTTGAAGTGGATAATCTAAGATTAGATAGACAGTTCCAAATAGGAGTCACTTATTTGGAATTTTCGAACGCTTGAATTAGTTTGCTTATTTTCACATAACAATTTTCAAATTTTTAAATTGAACTCAAACTCATAGCATAGCATAACTTAAAAACTGAAATAACACCAGCAGTGTGTAAAATAAAGGAAGAACGGGTTATTCTTTTTTGACATATTTATTAACTAGAATTTACAGCAAGTGTACGTTCGGCAACATTTACAATATTTACTAAGTACAGCTATCTCATGAATGAGCAGAATCCACAATGCGATATGCTTGGGTGCAGGGTTGTGATGATACTCGGCAAAAACTTCTATTATGGTGAGGCTGGAACGTGGGGTGACATCCACCCCAAGTGACCACTCAGCAAAGTTGTTGGGTTTATTAAATTACACACAACTCAACGAGGCCCTGAACCCGTTGAATTATTGAAAGACAAATAGATGAACGGAGCATTTAACACACTGGATGAAGTAAATAGAAAAACCTAAATCGAGACATTAAGGCTTACGGTGAGCGCTCGATCAAAAGGGATATAGTTTTCGCTCAGTAACTCCTCAACGAAAAATGATAAAAATATGCGGTTTTTTCAATAGACTACAAATATTATTTTACTTCGGCGCTGTGTTTTGAAATTTTGAAAATACGCAAAATTAATTTAAAAAAAAAAAATTTTACACTTTTTCAAAATTTCAAAACACAGCGCCGACGTAAAATAATATTTGTGGTCTATTAAAAAAACCGCATGTTTTTATCATTATCCGTTAAGGAGCTACTGAGCGAAAACTACGGGTTTGTTCCAACACAGCAAGAATCGATTCCGAACCGTCCAGAATTAGTCAGTCAGTTCAGTTATTAATGTACTCTCGGCGAATGCGGCGTAAGACGGTGTTCGTCAAACATTTCTCAAGGTTCTGAACCAGTTCTTTACGGTTTTTGGAACAGATCTTATATGTCGTTTGATAGAGCGCTCGCCGTAAGCCTTAACCCACTTCAGTATATAGGAATACATAAATCGGGACTTTTAACCCACTCAAACACATAAACAAATAAATAGGGACATTTACCCCACTTAAATATACAGGGTGTCTGTGAAACGTTGGGAAATCTCGGAGCTAGAGATACTTGTGACCAAAATAAGTCGATTGAGCTAAATATGCCTTATCCGAATGCTGCTGGTTTAAAAAATGCTGGAGTTTTTTTTGAAATATCTCAATAACTTTGAAACCTGTCGGAGTATTAAAAAAAATTATATATAAAACAATTATGTTCTTTGGCACGGCAAAAAAGAATTTTAACTAATTTTGAGGTCACTAGTAGAGGGCGCCACTTATGGCACAGTAAGTTTATTTTAAATGGCAAAACTTTTTTGCTATTTAGTATATTCATCTGTCTATTGAAACAATCGATTCTCCTACCTATTATATATGACAAAGGTATACCTTTTTTATATATTGTAACCTCGAAATTGGGTTATCGTAGAAACACGTCACGTAGACAAACAATTTTATTGTCACTCTTGATTATACAAGAATATCCTTCAAACCAATTTCACAACTGTCAATGCTTTACTTTGCCGTTTGTCACTCGCGTTTGGCTGCTCAATATAAACTGACCCCAGCGGCGAAAATGATGCGCTTATATAGGCTTTTTAGGGTTCTAAAAGTTTTCGGCGGTCTCGAGAATCAAATAGAATGTGGCCGAGAATAAATTCTAACGTAAAGAGGAACATAATTAACAAACTAAAAAGGTAGGTGAACTTCAGTAACATTGCCCCCCTCTCAGAACTGATCGTCTCGATCAGGTTACCCCGTTGTCCGCATGGTCTTCTTGATAAAGTATCAAACGACCGATGTGGACAATCTTCATCTTGGCTTGGGGATTCCTCTGGATCCTGTAGCTATGTTATTCAATCTTGACACGACGGTATAAGGGCCTTCCCACGATTTCTGCAGCTTCGGAGATTTACCCTTGCTTCTTTTTGGGTTATACAGCCACATTTTCTCACGCTCTTGAAACCCACTGCTGTTGGTACGCAAGTCGTATCTGTTCTTCATTCTGTCGCTTTCTATTTTTAGCTTCTCTCGTACTTCTTCATGTACTATCTTTATTCAATCTTTCAGATGGCCGAGATAATCCGTCTAAGTTTTCCTCATATTGCGGTCGGTTTATAATTAGATTTATGGGTAACCGCAATTCTGTGCCAAAATTACACTGTGCAAGAGTCGAAATACAACACTCGAACAGTAAACATCTATCTTTACTTAATCTTAAAATCCTAAAAAATATACTATATTATCTCAAGTTTGTGCATCGTCCAAACATTTGGTCCGGCTGGTGTTTTACCCGTGGTCTCATGAATTGCTGCTCGGTAAGCCAGTAAAAATGGAGGAAGGCAAGTATTCCAGTTGGTCTGTTTCTCGTTGACGGCCGTTCTCAGAAAGTTCTCGATGGTGCGATTGAATCTTTCCACCATTCCATCTGATTGTGTGTGAAGAGGTGTAGTTCTGGTTTTGTGAATGCCTAGCAGCCCACATACATTCTGAAATACTTCAGATTCGAAATTCCTCCCTTGGTCGGAATGGACCTTTCTATGGACCTCATAACGGCATATCCAACTTTCAAATAAAGCTTCGACTACGGTGACAGCTTATTGATTAGGTAAGGGATATATTTCTGGCCACTTACTGAAGTAGTCCATCACTACCAAAATATAGCGATTTCCACTGCTACTACGAGGAAAAGGTCCCGCTATGTCAATAGCTATTTTCTCGAATAGAGCTCCAACATTGTACTGCTTCATCTGACCTCGGTTTTGAGTCCTAGATCCTTTACTAGAGGTGCAGGTATCACAACGTCGGCACCATTCTTCCACATCGGACCGACTGCCAAGCCAGTAGAATCGTTCTCTAACTTTATTCAAAGTTTTGTTTATTCCAAAGTGTCCACCACCGACCCCACTGTGCAGAGCTTAAAGAACTTCTGGAATTCTTTTCTGGGGCAGTACTGTTTGATAAATCTTTTCTTTGCCGTCGGGACTCTCCCAGACTCTTTTTAATAGGCCGTTATCGATGGCTAAAGAATTCCATAGCGCTCAGTAGCTGTTAGAGACGGTGATTTATCAGAAATGTCCTGCCAGGTGGGTCTGTCCATTTGTTTTATGTTCCATTGGAAAATTGGTCCAAAATCCGGGTCTTCACTTTGTTCTTTAGCGATGATTTCATTATCCCAATCATCTGGGCCCTGGATGTTAATTCTTCGGTAAAGAAATCCATCTTCTTCTCTAGTTTCTTGTCGCAGACAGTGCTTACAGTTTGGAGGGCATGGTCTTCTGGATAGGGCATCAGAATTCCGATGGTTAGATCCTTTCCGGTGTTCAATTTTGAAGTCGTACTCCTGCAACCGTTAAACCATCTTGCCACTTGGCCTTCCGGATTCTTGAACTTCAGTAGCCACTTCAAAGAAGCATGATCGGTCCTCAAGACGGCTGACCATAGAGATACTTATGAAAATGCTCCACAGTTTTAACTATGGTAAGCAACCCCAGATAAAATCAAGCAATTCTGTTCTGGTTACGCAGTAGTTCATTTCTTGCTTAGAGAGGACCTTGCTAAAGTAGGCAATCTTTAGGTCTTCAATTTGTGATAATATCCCTCCAATTCCAGTGTTACTAGCATCCGTATCCACGATGAATGTCTTTTCCGGCTTGAGATATGACAGAATCGGAGAAGAACACAAAGCTTCCTTTAATCTCTGAAAAGCTTGTTAACATTGTTCCGTCCAGCTAAATGGCTGATTGTTTTCTGTGAGTCGATGTAAGGGTTTTGCAATGTCGGCAAAATTTTTCACAAACTTGCGATAGTAAGTGCAAAGTCATAGGACACTCCTTAATTCATGTTTGTCTTTCGGTACTGGCCATTTCCAGATGGTTTCAGTTTTCTCTGGGTCAGTCTTCACTCCATCAGACAAAATAATGTGTCCTAAATACTTGACTTCCTTTTGAAAGAGCATGCACTTCTTGGGATTTAGCTTCAGTCGGGCTTCCCTCAACTTTTGGAAAACTCCTTGGACATTCTTCAAATGATCTTCAAAGTCTTTTCCCAGTATTATGATGTCATCAAGGTAAACGAGACAAGTTTTCCAGATCATTCCTCGCAGGAAGTCTTTCAAAGGTGATTGGTGCATTGCAGCGGCCAAGGGGCATAACGTTGAAGTGCCACAAACCCATACCAATGGAAAAAGCGGTCTTCTCTTTATCGTCTCGATAAAGTTGCACTTGCTAATAGCCACTTTTCAGGTCTAATGTTGAAAACCATTGAGATCCAGACAGTGTATCTAGGGTGTCGTCTATTCTTGGCAACGGATAACTGTCCTTCTTAGAGACATCGTTTAATCTTCTATAATCGACACAAAATCTGTAGAACCATCCTTCTTCTTCACCAAAACAACCGGCGAAGTCCATGGACTCTGGGATGGTTCAATGACTTCCTGCTGCTGCATGTCTCTCAACATCGTCGATATCTCTTCTTGCTTCGCTAAAGGCATACGCCGTGGAGCTTGTTGAATTGAAGTGGAGTCGCCGGTATTTATACGGTGCTGCACAAGATTAGTTCTTCCGACATCATCTTATGTCAATGAGAATACATCTTGACAGCGTCTCTAATTTTTGGACATCATCGGCTTGTAACGGGGACTTGAATCGGTTAACAAGGCTCTGAAGAACTTCTGGTAGCTTTTCAATATTTCGAGATGCTGTTGATGATTCTAAATTGCTGAACACCGATGCAACTGTTTGACAAACTCCCAACGGTTCACCTTTCTTGATCCGTTGTGGGTAGTCTTTCAGATTTAGCATTCTTGTCAATACCAAATTGTTTTTCCTCTCTGTTAATGTCTTTCCAGTTAATATGCCCTTTCTATAAAGACTGCTCTCTGGTTATGGTTCTACAATTACAGTTTCTTTAACTGCCGAGGAACTGCTACAAATAGCTTCAATTACCACTTCTGAACCTGCTGGAAGTTCCATTTCTGCTGACGCTTCCAGGGCTCTAATAGGAAGGTTTTTGATTTCAGAAAACTGCATGATGATTTGTTCATCTTTGGTCTTCAATAGTCTTCGTGGAAGGTCTAGTGCAAAATTATGTTGAGTCATAACATCAAGTCCAAGAATGACATCATCAGTTATATCTGCTACTAAGATGTTGTGTTGGAAAGTGGTTGCCTCCAGGGTTATTCTAGCTAGATGGATGCCTTTCACTGATATGACTTTCCATTTGCTGTCTCCAAGATGTATTTCCGGTCTGGCTTTTGTATTCTGCAGTGAGCGACGATGTTCGGTCTTACTATGGTGTGACTAGAGTCTGTATCAAGGATCATTTCACAATCCCGTCCGCATATACGCCCTGGTACTATCAAACTCGTTCCATTGTTTTGCAGACGGGTTACCTTGATCTTAACAGTTGGTGGGGCTCGGTAGCACCTAGCCAGCTTTCGCCCCTTAAAGCTGACTAGTTGGCGTTTTCCTGGTCCTAACTAGATATATTCTTAGGGCATCGATTCCTAAGATGCCCTTCAACTCTACAATTCCAACACTGAATGGGTCTTCTCCTGCTGTCTTGTTCTTGCTGGAAATTATTCATTAAATCTTGCAAACTTTTCATAAATCCTTCCATGCTATTTTCACTTGCTCGTTGTTTGCTAGTTTGAAACCTAACTTGCCTTGTTCTGCTTTGATTGTTTCTGGAAGCTTGTCGGGCGGCTTCAATTTTCAGTGCCTGAGCCAGCGCTTCAGGTATGTTTTTATGTCTGGCTAACCTTAACGCTTGGCTGATCTCGGAGTCTCGCAAGCCATCAATATAGCTACTCACTGCTAACTGTTCTTGGAATTCTGTCGGTGCGGTGGGGTAGGCTAGCTTCACCATACGTGCTATATCTGCCTCAAATTGCTGCAGATTTTCTTTGAAGCGTTGTCTTCGGCCTTTTAGTTGTGCCTGGTAAACGTGTTGTAGATGAGCTTCGCCATACCTCATTTCTAAAACACTCTTCAACGCTTGATAGTCTTTTTGTTTATTCTCAGCTAGCGTTCTTAATATCTCCATAGCTTCACCTCGTAGAGCCACTATTAGTGAGGTAGCTTTTTCTCCTTCTGACCAGTTGTTTGCCAAGGCAGCTGCTTCAAACTGTTTAAGGCAAGTACTCCATGACATCTTTCCATCAAATGTTGGTGGATTCACCCTTGACGATGGAAGAAAGCTGCTTTCAGTCTTAATGAGTTTCCTCACGGACAACTGGGATTTTAAATTTCTAACCTCGTGTTCTAATTTTACTATATCTTCTTCTACGACTTGGACTTTGGCAACTTCACTCTGCAACTTATTAACACTTTCTTCTACGCCCTGGACCTTATCTTGCATCTCGTTTCTCAAAAGGTTAATTTCTTCTTCGACAGTTTCTTCAAACTCTTTGAGATTCATCTTAATTGCTTCTTCTAAATTTTTGTTGTTTACTTCTTGATCATTTTTCATTTCTTCTAAGCTGTTCTTCATTTCGTCTTGGCTGTCTCTCATTTCTTTCATCATTTCATCTTGGTTAGTCTTCATTTCATCCTGGCTGCTTTTAGTTTCTTTTTTAATTTTTCTCTCATTTCGTCTCGACTCTTATTCGTATCTTGCATCATTCCCATTAACTGTTTCAATGTTTCCTCCATTTCCGTTGCTCTAGATCTCGTTACTGGCATTCACTTGTCTACTCCAAACGTCTTCTTTGCGGAACGTCGCACTTCTGACACCAACGTAACCTCGAAATTGGGTTATCGTAGAAACACGTCACGTAGACAAACAACTTTATTCTCAGTCTTGATTATACAAGAAATACCCTTCAAACCAATTTCACAACTGTCAACGCTTTACTTTGACGTTTGTTACTCGCGTTTGGCTGCCCAATATAAACTGACTTCAGCGGCGAAAATGATGCGCTTATATAGGTTTTTTAGGGTTCTAGAAGTTATCGGCGGTCTCGAGAATCAAATAGAATGTGGCCGAGAATGTTCCAGAAAACGTCAAAATAAAGTCATCACAAAAATTATAAAATCTAACATAAACAGAAACGTAATTTACAAACTAACGACGTAGGTGAGCTTCAATTATAATCTAATGTAAACAGGAACATAATTAACAAACTAAAAAGGTAGGTGAGCTTCCGTAACAATATTTTCAGGTATTAACAATCTTGTGTGAAACTAACTACTCTGTGGGCAAAAGCCTCAACCAGCATTGAATTACACCCACAAGGTATTTTAAGCTAATATATATCAAATCTCCTACAATTCCTATCAATGAAGTCATGTATGTTCTCTGATACCAAACATCTAGGTATGCTAATGAACAATTCCACAGACAAAGCTCTATTCAATAATTATCTAAAGAAATTTAATGTAAACATTTATAAAATGTATGATAAACTGTTAGTCTTGGGTGTCTCCAATCAGCTAACCAATTTGATATTTCAAATAATGCAGAACAAACAAATTCACCTCAAAGACAACAAAGGACACATACATGGCCCCGGAACAAATAACAGAGGATTAGGCCAAGGGTCCCCTTTAAGTCACTACTTTTAATATATATATATATGGCGGACTTAGTCAACCACATTCCTGAAGATTTTCGTTTGGTACAGTGTGCAGATGACATAGTAATCATGAACAAAGGTACTTCAATACCAAAACTAATAAATGACATGAATCTTGTTTTATCAGACGTAAACGAGTGGCTAGAAAGACACAACTTGACACTGTCCAACATAAAATCCGCAGCTATTATGTTCAGAAAAAAAAATCCAGGTGCACTTATCCCACAATATCCATAAATAACTTCCCAATCCCGTGGAAGAATTCAATAAAATATTTAGGAATCATATTGACACAGTCTCTAAATTGGAATGAACAAGTGGAACATGTAAAAAAGAAAGCTCTAAAAGGAATCAACATAATGAAGTCACTCTGCAGGTGGGGAGCAGATCCATCGACACCTTGATTATGGTTCACAGTTGATGACACCCTGTTCGAAATAAATTCTTGGTAAATTGGACAAAATACAATATCAAACACTGAGGATCGAACAGGTTGCATGAAGTCCACATCAACCTATGTGTTAATAGCGGAGTGCGCTAAAATGGCACTGGAGTACAGAAGAAGTGGCTAGCATGTAAATTTGTTCTAAAAATCATTGCAGAACAAGAACATCCATTATCAGTAATATTACTGGAACTGGACAGTTACTGTCAATCTAAATTAGGATACTAGAGATGTAGAGAGTCACCATACATTATACAAGCTCTAGAAGTGGTAGACCTATATGCGCATAACATACATGCTGGAAAAATCCTACCATGCGCTGAAATCGAGCACATATATCAAATATCACCAATTCCAATAGCCAATATCAACAACAACAGGGCTGACATAAAAAACAACGAAGAATTTCTAGAAATCTTTGGTGAACAGTACGAACACTATATCTAGATTTTTACCGATGGTTCGCTGGACAAAAACCAACCATCAGCATTGAAAATAATAAAGACAAAAATCACATTTACTTGAAAACAAAAAGACTATTACTAGAAGCAGCAGAAAACGGCTGTGAAATTAAACGCGCGTGGATTCCAGGACACTCCAATATTCATGGAAATGAAGTTGTAGATACACTGGCAAACATCGAAAGGAACTCGGAAAATTTATTAGACGTTGAATTAGACAAAAACGATATTCTTCCAACAATTAAGTATCAGATAAATACTAAATGGAAATGCAAATGGAAATCAAGCACATTATCACGAGGCTCCAGCTATGTGCAAATAGCAAATGATTTTCCATGTTCCCCATGGTTCTCCCTTTACCCATATAAAGACAGAAGACATATAACCACGATAATTAGAATGAGAACAGGTCACTGCTTAACAAATAAGCATTTTCACAGAATAGGAATTTTGCAACACCCATACTGTAAATGTGGCCAGGTGGGTAACTTAGACCACATTTTACTGGAATGCCCATTGAATAACGGTCCAAATTTTGATCTATATCAAGAATTATCAAAAGCAGGCATGCAAATCCCTTTTCGATTACCACTATGATAAAAAAAACTAAATCAGCAATCAATTTCGGTCTTGTTAAAGTTTCTAAGTATTAACTGTATCAATTTGTAAATATGACATGTTTATTCATTTCAAGAAAACCAAAACCTCCTATCTTTCATAAACCTGGGGTGTGTGTAAGCTCGGCTGTTGCCCCCGAGCAAGAAAAGTTGATCCTGTGCAGTGTTGCCGCGTTCAGTTTCTGAAATGTACTGAGCAGAAGCAATAAAATGTACTAGATTGTACTAAAATTTACGATAAAGTGAAATATTGCCGTTTCTCATAGAGCAGACCTATTTTTTTGCGCTGATGATATTAAACTATTATGTTTTGCAAAGTATTTTTATTTTTTTTAAATATACGAAAAAAACAAATACTACGTAATAAAAACGAAAACTAACCTATAATATATTATTTTTTATATTTTTAAGTAATCCCGGGGTCTACGACGGCCCTATGTTATTGGCGGAGTGAGGAACAACGCGAACGCACGAAATACGAACTCGCGTTGTCCTCGTCCTCGTTCGTCGATTTATTCTAATCCACAGTATACTAAGCAATCAGTAGGGAAACTCAGCTTTCCCGCGTCTTCCAAAAATCCGCTATCTTGTTGGCGACTGACAGTTATTACTATAAATTTCTGTATGTCAGTTAGGTTTTTTGAATTTTTGATGGGATTACAATGGTTAATTGAGAATTAATGGAAAAGTATTAAAACTACGAAACAACTGGTTATGTTTACGCCAAATTTTTAGCTATTTTTTAGTATGTTCTGTGGGATCCGCCATATTCTTGGCGACTTTTTCTAGAGTGGGGGTATTTAAAAACTGCCAGACGTATTTCATTCATAAATTGTCTAAGATTCCGTACTGATTGCTTAGTATACTGTGTTCTAATCATTCGATTTTGGGGAATCAGCGACACTGGTTTGGGTTTGCGGTTTATATTCTACGCGGCCACTTCGAGGAATCATCGACCGATTTGTATGGCCTTGGTCTTATTTAAAAATGTACTAGAATTAGGCCTATTTACGATGAAATGTACTTTTGTGCTTTGCTGTCGAAAATGTACTAGAAATAGTACCACTGAAATGTAATTTTATATTATGATGACTGGAATGCGCTAAAAGCTGCGCGAATGGATTATTTATGATCAGCGCCATATTTTGTTTTGTGCCTCTAGCAATGGCGGAGCAGTAGGGACTTAGCTGATTGTGAATTGAAATGGAATTGAATTCTGAATATGAAGAATTATTTCGTGCTATATGCCGGTTATTAATTTTACAGTCCCTTATAAAACATGACATGTTCCAACAATAACACCCACAAAAATATACAAAGAATAACACTGAGATACAAGATCAAAGAAGAAGCCACACTGTACGCCAATGACGTGTTTACAAACAAAATAATGGGAAATTAAGAACACAATTCATGTCGTACGTGCAGATGGTTGTGTCTCTCTCACCCACATACATAACCAATGAAGTATGTCTTTGCTGAGTTTCATGTGCCTCCTTTTGTCTGCTCCTAGGGTTGGTACCTTTATTTGGATGCGCAATGGGACTTAACGCATTCCATATCGTATATTTCAGTGAATAGTACAAATGTACTAAAACGACAACACTGATCCTGTGTTGTGTTGTCTACTAACCCCCTATATTCACACTCGTTCAACAAACTGAAAATCACACAAGGGAATGAGTATTTAAACTCAGATGCACTTCACGGTGCATTCCCTTGAATAAAATTAGAAGCTGGTTAAGTGTCCCCAGGGACGAAGGCCATAAAAAGAAGAAGAAGAATAACATGGTACAAAATATCGGTACTTATACGTATAGTATCACCTTATTTTTCATACAAATATTTAAAATGTTCATGTTCCTGGTTCCTCTAATGTTCTTCAGAATTCATTTCTTCAGTAATAAACCCCACAGAATGATATGCAATAAGTAAATATATTAACTAAATGGACCTTCCTTGTCTGTGATAGACTTGTCAAAACCGTCACACACAGATTAAATATATATACAGTCACAGTAAACCACAAATATAGTTTATACTTTGTGCAGTAAACTCATAATTAAAACGTTGCTAAGTGACAAGTAAGTTGAACCTCAGTAAGTAACCCATAAATATACACTACATTTACTTAAAGTACTACAGCAGCGCTTGCAGTGGATGGACTTGACAATGGTCGTCAGCTTCGTCACCAGTTCCATGGTCCATTCTTTTCTAGTGCCATTTATTATACACGGTGCTAGAAGGGACAAAACATGGAAGTGGTGACTTTAAGCTGACGACCATTGTACTATAGTAATCAAGATACCACTCTATGTAGTTTATACTTTGTGGTATAGGTTCACGTATCGGATATTGTAGCGTGAAGCACATTTGTTTACTGTGATTGGTCATATTCATGTCACATTCTTTAATGACAGCAAGTTAGTTAGTTTCAGATTGCAATGTAGCCATCATATTTGCACAACCGCCAACATAAAGTAAATAAAATATCCATTTTCTGGACTTTAGGTCCCTAGAAAACGCGGTACCTGTCACGTGACCTATATCATGGGTACGCAGATATTTTATTCTTAACCATCCTCCCGAGTCCCACCGCCTGACGAATCCTGGCTATGTGCGCGCTTGCGCGGGTTCAAAATACTTAAGAATAGGATACCGTTTTACACTCGCGGCTCTCGTTAGCTGTCGGTAGCTGCCGCCGGCTCTCGGTACTGTGGTCTCTAGTTGTTGGCGGTCTTTAATTTTTAGCAGATCGCGTGGCTCTCGTTACCTCTCGCCTACCATCGTCCGTTATCGGAGATTGTTGACGCGCTAAATGGACATTAAAAATATTCACGCCGTGTTTTATTCGTTACTCTTTCCAAATAAATTAATACACGTCACCATTTTAAACGCAATAAAAGGGCTTTGAGAATAATAGGACAGATATACAAATAAAATTTTAGAAATCCCAAGAAAATAACCAATAAAATATAGGATAGACCAATAAATTATTTTATTTGTCATCAATAACTATGTAAAAGCACAAAAAGAAAGCAATTACTAAAATCATGACCTCTTTACATATATATATCATATATCTATGCCATTTTATTAATAAACATGAATAAAAACAGTTACAAATATGGAGATTATTGTAGTGTAACATACCCGGGTTAGAAAACAATTTGACTAACATTGAGGGTGAAATTATAATAATAATAATATAAACAATGATGATAATAATAATAATAATAAATTCTCCAAAATAGAGAAAAAATCACGTGGAGTTGTGTAGATAGCAAAGAGAGGTTAGCGCGCCAAACAGCAACGTAAAGAGATTACAGCTAAAGGATGGCTAAAGCCTAAAGCTGTCTGCGATCTGCTAAAAATTAAAAAGACCGCCAACAACTAGAGACCACAGTACCGAGAGCCGGCGACAGCTACCGACAGCTAACGAGAGCCGCGAGAGTAAAACGGTATCCTCTTAAGAATAAGATCTGTTACATTCTGTGTGTGTTATTAACGAAGTTTTCTATTTGTGCCTTCCAACGTTGACTGAAATATTATAACAAGACGTCTCGCTTTACGGGCAAAAACGTATACGGACGATTGACTTAACGCTAGATGTGCTAGTGTCAGCCACCTATAGTTAAGTCAAAAAAGTTGCGTCGCGATGCTCTGCATATTTTGGTTTGCAAATTAGCTAGGTTTGCTGATTTACAGTGGTGTCTCGTTAGGAACTATGTTTAAAAGAGAAAAATAATTTTGAAAACCATACTACACAGAATGTATAGTATACAAGTCATTGGAAAAAACATTGTCGTGTTTTGTATTTATTTGTAAATTAACAATTAATATTTTTTTTATAAACTAAGGATTTTAACTATTATGCCGATATAATAGTCTGCAAAAATATAAGTTTTTGGCTGAATTCACTGATACCGACAAAAAATTGTACTAGTCGGTGAAGTTTTTGTGCAAGCAATAATAATTAAAGCTGACGATAATTTATTTTTGATTTAATGTTTCTTTATACAGTTATATAAAAAACTATGTACGTATTTGAGCCGTGGAGTAAAAATTTGCCTTGATCAAAATGAACATTTTTAGAAATATTTGAATCTTTCAGATTTTTTTTTATAGTCAGAATTATGTTTTACAATTATATTTAGACCTAAATCAGTTGCGTGTAGGTTCTGACTGAAGCACGAGTACACAATTAATTGTGAAAATGTTTTTCTTACGAGTATATTCAGTGTTTAGGAAATTTCAAAATTTTGTACGTGCATTTTTGCCACTGATTATTAGTATGGTAGTATGTAGGTAGTATGGGCGACTTTTATTTTTATCTTTTGATCCATTGTGGAAACATTCATTATGTGATATCTAACACAGTGTGGACAGTCAAATTAATAATTGAAATGTTATGTCGTGTAATATTCGGCGGCGTACGCAATAATTCTTTGTAAATTTCTGTATTGTTTTCAGTTGGTAAGGAACGTATATTTTTAATAATATTTTTTATAACAAAGAAAGGAGAACAATTTTTATTAGTAGGTAGGTATATCACTATTTGAAATGGATGCAAAAGCTGTAATAGTAATTGTACTCCCAAATAGTCCCAGAGAAAGAAGTCTAGACAGGAAAGATCAGGGGACCTTGCAGGCCATTTGAAGTCTACAGTTTATAAAACACAGCCAGCTTCTCTTCAAGTTCTGCAAGAACGCATAACTGTGTAGAATGCCAAAGGATAACTGCCGATATGTTGCAGAATGTTAGAGAAGAGATAGAGAATCGATTTTATTATTGCATGGATGTTAATGGCGAACATTTTGAACAGTTTGTGGGATAAAGTTCACTTGTCGACCTAATTAATAAATCAGTAGGTATTTTTATTTTGACAAGCTGTCATTTCGTTACGGATAAAAATAATGAGGCGAAATTGTAGGGTCATAAAGACCTCGATGAGATCTTTAAAAAGAGGTATGGCACGACCTCTACCCCCTATTCAAATTTGGGGGGTTGTCTCCCCAGCTAGGGGGTTAAAGCTACGCGGATGTAAAAAACTGAAAAATAGTTCCCCCTCAAATCAAAAGTCGACGTGTCCGAGCGTTTTCCCAGATTTTTATTTTAAACCCAAAAAATCGGGGTGGAAAGTTTCCATTGGCCCACCCTGTATAGTAATTTTTAAAGAAATTGCGTAAAGATTAATTGGAATGGTGAAAAAATGAAAAAAAAAAAATAGTAAAATTTAATAAGCAATATTTTATGTACAAAAAATAATTATAATGAATGTAATCCGAAAATATCATACAATTTTATTTTAAAATCTTAAGTGGGCATTACACTAACAATTCATTGTCGAAGAAATTCATGAATTAATTATTCATCAATTTCTTCAAGGCCGCACATTGGTTTTACATGTCATCCAGGGCTTTATCAAGTTTCTTAACAATTTTACTGTCAGATGTCACTCTTACCAACCTAAAAGTAATTTTAACTTTTGATGTTATATCATTTCCATTTGTATAGGAAACAAAAACTGTTAAAAATAAAAAGTAACTTTAATAATTATATTTTAAGGCAAAAAAAGTGAAAAATAATTATCCATTGCATTTATTATTGCTACTGCTTAAATATTTACATTTAGTTTAGGTTGGTATTCCTGAATTGAAGTAAAAATTGATGAAAAATTATAACAAGTTTTAAGTCGTCAATAACTTGACGAAGTTCTTTATCAATTTATTCGACGTCCAAGTTTTAGTATTACATTTGTCAATTAACTTGACGACGTTATTGTAAAGCGTGCTTTACATTTTAATAAGTTATAGGAAACTGAAGTAGGATCTGATTTCAAAATTTAGTGAAATATTAATTTATGTAAATAAGTTGCCTTTTATACAGGGTTAACTATGACTAAGTATTTAATTTTAACCATGGTGCTCAGGGAGGCCTAAAAGACAATAAAAAATGTATTTAGAAATTCTAACTCAATGTTTACAAAATGGGGCAAAACCCCTTTTCCCGCAGAAAATCGGCGGCTACGATATTCATCGTCCGACATGGCTTAGAAATGTCAACTACTTACCTGTCATTTTTTACAGCGTTGTCAAATGTAGAAACGACAATAAGAAACATTTTTATTAATAATAGTACCTGATGGATCAGTTAATCCGGTTAGCTGCAGTTGCATTCGTCCTTCGTTGCACACTGCCAAAACTATATTTTAAGTATTTTCATTCATTACAAGTCCGTCAGAATTATCCACTAGCAGAATACACAAACCGTATTAAATAAAATACTCTTTTATTATAAGAAAATTGAAATTTAATGTAATGAATACCTATTAATACAAATGCACCCGCAGCAACCCAGTACTTTTGTAAATTCTAAAATCTGGACGACTGTCTGACTCCGTTAGATTTGCCCTCGACTCTATAAATACAAACAGCACAATATCATAGGGCAAGCCATGTTGTAGAGAAATATCTGTACCTGACATAAATTCCTTTAATTACTATAAAACGTTTAAAATTAAAAATTGGTCACCAATACATATAGAACCAGGTTTTGATTATGACAACTTGACATTTTGTAACGCTAGTTGCATACTCTCCAAACATCAAAGAACACTAATCAAAGCTTAGAAGGAATATTCTAAGGGATTCTTGCAAAAAACTGTAAACATTTCGGAATGTTATAGTTTAAAATAGTATCAGTTATATTACGCAATTGTTGTTGTTATTAGTATCGCAAATGTAATTTTTGTGTGTAATTTATGGGATGTGTGACAGGTGCATATTATCGTGTGGCATCGTAATACTAAATACGTTTTCCGAGTAAACAAAATATTATGATGAATCCTCTTTGAATCACAATGAACAACTGTTGTAATACTTTGGCAGTAAACGCATAGCAGTGTTTTTATGTATTTGTGTGTATGGCCGAGGAAAGAGAGGTTTTCAAGAAACGAGAGGTAGCACGTAAAAAAATCTTTGCAACGACAAGTTTTAATGTAAACAAGAAAATATATCTTGAAATTTCTCTAAATATCAATCCTGGAAATAAATATCAGTAGGTGCTACTACCCCCCTGTGTACATACTGCGTTTCTCATTAAATTATTATCTACATTTTGCAAATAATTTTTTTTCTTTCAAAGCTGCGTAAATCGATACACGTGACAACGCGGTCACTACTTTTTAAACTTTTGACTTGTGGCATATATCTACCCTCGAGGCTGACGGAAAGTCAGGGTCGGGGAATAATAAGGGTTTAATATAGTTTCGATAGAAAAAAATTTTCACTTTATAAATAAGCTAGGAAATTTTTTAATGGATAATTTCATTAATTTTTATTTTTCTCTATCCCCTCTTAAAATATTTGAACTTTGTAATAGTTAATCCTGTATAGATAAAAAACTGATTACATTCCCTTTAAACAGATTAATATGTATAAATTGCTGCAAGATTGGCCAAAAACCTGCATGTGAGCGCCGAAATCTGATTTCAGATTAGTGATCAGCACACTGGAAAATAGGGGGGTAGGAATTTGTTTGTTAAGATTGGAAAGTTTTACGCTGTTGTAAATAATTACCGTTTTTAAATCTGTATTACACATTCTACTGCCCATTTTCTCCACTATTTAATAATGTAAATTTTTTATGTGGTGGCTGATAAACTAAAGCAGACGTCTGTAAACACTGCCTTTTGACAACTTGGGGCTTACATTCTACCTCACAGAAAATGTTGTACCAATCTAAAAAGCCCTCACCTTCTTTCAGAAATCGCACACACAAACCCCCAAGTAGTACAAGATATTTTGTTGTATCTCTAACCGAATCATTATATCAGAATCTGAAATGTTACGAGCATACTAGGAATTCAGGATATATATATGCACCCTAGGAATTTGTCATATATTAAAATAATTCTTTTAATAAGTCCTAAAATACAGTTTCTCCTAAAAAGTACACCATAAAACACAACATCCCTGACAATTAAAAGCTTCATAATCTTTAGTAAATAGTTAAACTAAAATATGTAATATAATCTACAACATTCAGTTGTTTACGTGGTGGCAATTCGCGGTGCAGTCGCCTGCAGCTGACCACGGAAAAGACAAATTCAGAAATGTTTACCTAGCCATTATTTAGCATCGTGTCACTGCCGTTGGTTTAATAATATATATACTTAATTTATTCGAATTATTTTTTATCAGCCAGTCAGGTTTAATTTGACCAGATGCTGTTTTTTTGGCTGCTAAATCACGCACATATAATATTTTGTGTGTCTACCTTGTCTACCCACGCGCTTCACCACTGCTGTTAAATCATTGAAACATACAGATTTGGAAAGTGAGGATCTTGATGGTGAATTGTGTTTTGCCGCTTGCGTGTATTTGTGTCATGCTACTTCCATCACAGCGTGTTTGCATCAAGCAGTGTTGCCAGGTGGGAAAAATTCAGTGCATGAGAATAATTTCAAAGAAGCATGAGGTTTGGAGAAAAAGCATGAGATGGCTTAATTTATCAAAAAACACCTCTTGATACAGCTTAATTTTTAATTACTTTTATAATGCCATTTTTATTTCATTAAAAAGCATTATGTTCTGCTATTTTATCATAATATTACATTGTAAGTAGGTACTTACAGGTACTTACTTAAAAGTTATTAACCACGTAACCTTTCTAATTTATTTTATTGTTAGGCGGAGCGAACGTTGAGGCGCAGTTGACATGACGCAGGGTCTCACGGGCCGTAAAATCTGTTGTTTCCAGAAAATGTAGGTACCCTTACGGAATAGAGTTAAGAATCACTGCAATACAGCGTGAATACAGCACACACCGCATATCCGTAGACTGTCATACCCGTTTATGTGTTCATTGCTAATTATTAAGAGAGCAGTCTACAATAAAGGACGTTTCAAGTACCCAAATATTGTAGATACCTACCTCTATCTATTCAATTTTGCCTTTATTTCTCGTTAGGTCTTTGTTTTGGTAGATTTCAAAGAGTAATTTTATTATTTCTTTTTGTGTCTATTAAAAAGCATGAGATTTTGTAATCAAAATATGAGAGCATGAGACCTGACAACACTGGCATCAGTTGACCGGACAGTTAGATTTGCAATGGCAAATTGGTGTTGGCGATACGCCGCTTCTCTTAAACTTCGTACCTTCCCTGGGATGAAGCGCCAATTTCTACTTTCTCCTTAAAGATCCGCAATTTCCGAATCTGTATACAATAGACTCTCAACTATCCAGCTCACAGCTATACGAACTCCGTATCGGGCCTTGCTCTGAAGCGGACTCTCAAAACTTTTCAAGTTTATATGATGAAATAGTACATATTTACACACTACTGCAATAATACTGACAGTTTTTAAAATGAATTTAGCAATTTTTTTTGAACTGCTGGCGTATTACCAATGAAATTTACTTTCAATTTCATTATGAATACATATATATGTACAAACTATTACAATAATAATGACTCTTTAAAATGCGTTTACTGACATGTTTTAAACTGCTAAGCTAACATATTCGTAATGAAATCTATTGGTGTGTGGAATGAGAACTGCAAACACGGAATTCCAGGAAACAACTACTCTGCGGGCTAATGCCCCGACCAGCATTGAATTACACCTGGAAAACCTATAGCAACAGCTAGAGTCATTCGTCAGACGCCCACCAGACATATACCGGTTTCGAGCTTATTAGCTCTCATCAGTATGCCATACGTGAGGTATCCGACGAATAATCCTAGCTGCTTTCGTCTGTCTAACCCGACAGAAGGGACCATGAGTACGCGGTGTAGAACTAACTACATCTATCGGCCGTTCGCTACTCCATGCTGGACTGAAAATGTCCGGGCACGAAGCGTTCTACATGCAGTAGACACCATTGAAAGCTGTCGACCTTTATCGCGATCGGCGAGAAACGATATTTTGCAAACACGGAGGTTTTCCAGGTGTAATTCAATGCTGGTCGGGGCATTAGCCCGCAGAGTAGTTGTTTCCTGGAATTCCGTGTTTGCAAAATATCGTTTCTCGCCGATCGCGATAAAGGTCGACAGCTTTCAATGGTGTCTACTGCATGTAGAACGCTTCGTGCCCGGACATTTTCAGTCCAGCATGGAGTAGCGAACGGCCGATAGATGTAGTTAGTTCTACACCGCGTACTCATGGTCCCTTCTGTCGGGTTAGACAGACGAAAGCAGCTAGGATTATTCGTCGGATACCTTACCTATGGCATACTGATGAGAGCTAATAAGCTCGAAACCGGTATATGTCTGGTGGGCGTCTGACGAATGACTCTAGCTGTTGCTATAGGTTTTCAGGTGTAATTCAATGCTGGTCGGGGCATTAGCCCGCAGAGTAGTTGTTTCCTGGAATTCCGTGTTTGCAAAATATCGTTTCTCGCCGATCGCGATAAAGGTCGACAGCTTTCAATGGTGTCTACTGCATGTAGAACGCTTCGTGCCCGGACATTTTCAGTCCAGCATGGAGTAGCGAACGGCCGATAGATGTAGTTAGTTCTACACCGCGTACTCATGGTCCCTTCTGTCGGGTTAGACAGACGAAAGCAGCTAGGATTATTCGTCGGATACCTCACCTAAGGCATACTGATGAGAGCTAATAAGCTCGAAACCGGTATATGTCTGGTGGGCGTCTGACGAATGACTCTAGCTGTTGCTATAGGTTTTCAGGTGTAATTCAATGCTGGTCGGGGCATTAGCCCGCAGAGTAGTTGTTTCCTGGAATTCCGTGTTTGCAAAATATCGTTTCTCGCCGATCGCGATAAAGGTCGACAGCTTTCAATGGTGTCTACTGCATGTAGAACGCTTCGTGCCCGGACATTTTCAGTCCAGCATGGAGTAGCGAACGGCCGATAGATGTAGTTAGTTCTACACCGCGTACTCATGGTCCCTTCTGTCGGGTTAGACAGACGAAAGCAGCTAGGATTATTCGTCGGATACCTCACCTATGGCATACTGATGAGAGCTAATAAGCTCGAAACCGGTATATGTCTGGTGGGCGTCTGACGAATGACTCTAGCTGTTGCTATAGGTTTTCCAGGTGTAATTCAATGCTGGTCGGGCATTAGCCCGCAGAGTAGTTGTTTCCTGGAATTCCGTGTTTGCAAAATATCGTTTCTCGCCGATCGCGATAAAGGTCGACAGCTTTCAATGGTGTCTACTGCATGTAGAACGCTTCGTGCCCGGACATTTTCAGTCCAGCATGGAGTAGCGAACGGCCGATAGATGTAGTTAGTTCTACACCGCGTACTCATGGTCCCTTCTGTCGGGTTACACAGACGAAAGCAGCTAGGATTATTCGTCGGAAACCGGTATATGTCTGGTG
This sequence comes from Monochamus saltuarius, assembly GCA_025584915.1. Lineage (NCBI taxonomy): Eukaryota > Metazoa > Arthropoda > Insecta > Coleoptera > Cerambycidae > Monochamus > Monochamus saltuarius. Next base: position 37,741,974 of record CM046721.1, on the reverse strand, counting down.
GGCGTCTGACGAATGACTCTAGCTGTTGCTATAGGTTTTCCAGGTGTAATTCAATGCTGGTCATTAGCCCGCAGAGTAGTTGTTTCCTGGAATTCCGTGTTTGCAAAATATCGTTTCTCGCCGATCGCGATAAAGGTCGACAGCTTTCAATGGTGTCTACTGCATGTAGAACGCTTCGTGCCCGGACATTTTCAGTCCAGCATGGAGTAGCGAACGGCCGATAGATGTAGTTAGTTCTACACCGCGTACTCGTGGAATGAGAACTATTATAAATTTAAAGTAAATTTCATTGCTAATATGCCAGTAGTTCAAAACAAATCGCTAAATGCATTTTAAAGAGTGTCACATTATTGTAATAATATGTACAATCTATTGCAATAATAATGGCACTCTCTCAAAATAATTTAGTGGTGGAAATTTTGAATGAACTTTTTGGTAGATTTTTATCGGTCAGTGGGAACATTAAGATCTAATGCTAAAAGTTGAAAGTAGATTCCATTATGAATAGATTGGCATTTCCAAATAAGTGGCCAAACTCGTTTTAAAGTCTCATTACTATTGCAATAAATATTACATACCACAGATCAGTGAGTTGATTTATCTCTTGATGAACGATAAATGAAAAAATATAAATAATAAAAAATACAAATACACGAATAAATAAAATATAAATATATTATGTATACAATTAGCAACATTTGGCGTGTTTGGCTTTTCCCTTATCTGGACTAGCTGTCTACCACATTAAACCGGATAGCTGAGAGTCTACTATATTAAATATATTTCTGCATACGACTGAGAAGTACTCGCCTATACAAAATAACAATAACAGTTCTTTTTCAGAATATATAAAAATTAAGATTTGAAATTTCTTATTTCTGTTGTACCATATGATCCAGGAACTACTGCCGAAATGTGAAAAGGTGGTGGACACTGATGATATACAGGGTGAACCTTAAATAAGTACAAATATTTTAACCAGCAGTACAGTTCACTGTGTAGAACGCATAAATAATACTTTTTATAAAAAAAATCAAGAATAAAAAAGTCAAATTTTAAATAAATTTCTTGATTTTTCAATAGAAAACTAGTTGAGTACCACTGATCCGACTCCGATACTAATATTTTTAAGAGTCATGGTGGATGTAAATTCCACAGCGTTACCAGTGTTACACTAATGTCCTACACATAGGCTACAACAAAGTTAACTAGAATTTTTAGACATGTCAAAGACTGATTGAAATCTGTTTATTTATGAAAATATTAATGGTCATCTCCTCCCCTTTGCTATTCCTATACCTCACCAATAAATTGAAAATATTAAGAGAAAAACACTGCCCGTGAAAATAATAAAATGATTTAAAAACGTTTTATACGTTAGTGCCGCAACTTAAAACAGATGCGTCAAGCACTGCAATACTTAAAGAAACCATTAGCTTAGTTTGGTTTTGGAAGATGCAAAAGTATCTCATATTGGGTTTGTTCCAACAACACTAAGAATCGATTCCGAAGCGTCCAGAACTAGTTAGTTAGTTTAGTTGTTAATGTACTCTCAGTGAATGCGACATAAGACGGTGTTAGTCAAACATTTCTGACAGTTCTGAACCAGTTCTCGACGGCTGTTGGAACAGACCTATTAACTTTCAATTTACGTGTATTGAAATCATCAAATCTCTTTCCTCAAATATTACATGTTTTGTTTCCACTTATAACTTGCCACGGCTTATTCCTTTATGCTGGACCATACTAGTGCACCGGTATCAACATAACCTCTTTGTCGACTTCGACTATCGATTCTAGAGAGTGAGACTGGTGCGGGACATTTCATCTACTTGTTACCTGTGCCTACAATACTAGCTTCTTTTTTTCATACGATTGACACTGTTTTTAAATATTTTACTTTGCCTTCTCTTGATATTGAAAACATACATCAAGCTAGTTATTTTGTTATTCCATGTTTTGTGTTTATACTATGAAACTACGAAGTATGAAATGGTTAGCACTGCTTTGCTCTAAAGCCGGATTCAGAGAACGACGTAGTGTTACCAGCAACACTAAGTCACGTGACTTTCAGCCAATAAAATGAATTAATTGTTGAAGTCGAATGAAGTTCAAAATTTCCAACTTCAACCATTCGGAGGAGCAACATTTGTACATAACATAACCAACAAAAACAACCAATCTTTAGCCCTGTTCCCACAGCAGTTGGAAACCGAAAATCGTCCGACGCACGCGCAGTTTATTTATAAAGCCTCCATAAGGTTGAAAATTCATTGTTTTAGTTGGAATGCACACGCTCTGGAAGATTGGAAACTAATTTGTGTACTGTGCGAACAAAGCTTTTATTTCAGTGAATTTGTTGCCAGGAACACTACGCAGCAGGCTTAAGGTATTGTGTGAAAATCATAGTTTTCTGTTATTCTTCATAAAATTAAGGGTATAATTTGTGATAATCTTTCTAACAGTGTAGAATGGTATTAACTTCTGAAATGTGGATAACTGTTTAAATAGTTGGTTTATCAGTAAGTAGGTGAGCATTTATGCACGTTTATGGATAATTTTTGGAATCATTGAACAAAGTAACTTTCTAAACACTTTAATTGATAGTATCCAACTTGCGGAAATTCATATTTTAATAAAATGTATGATAATTTTACTTTACCTACTGTTAAAAATAAGTGTTTTTAAATTAGAAACAACCACAAAAATTGAATTATCTTACAGACGATATGGCAACCTCGCCTTCAGTAAATCATATGGTTTATTTTATTAGGTTACATCAGTGGTCTATCTGATCAGCGGTCCTCAAAATGTGGATATTTAAAAAAATATATTTTCATAAATATTTGAAATTTTTAAAAATGACTCACTAGACTCATCTATATGACAAACTACACCTGCAGTTAAAATATTTGTACTTATTTAAGGTTCACCCTGTATAAGTTCAAAATATATATATAAAATTAGACATGCAAATAAAAAATATATATATTTCAAAACATAAATATACTATACAAAAAACATAATGTTTTATAACTTAAATATTTTATGTAAATAAATAAAATTTATTGGTTTTGGACAATTGATAATGCGTGATAAATTTGCTGCATTAAGCTTTATTTTTTTAAGTCCATTAAGTAAATTTTCAGTATCAGGATTTTGATATTTTATTTAATACATCCCAATTTACATATGTATAACATTCATTAGTTAATGTATAATTAGTTTTTGATCATAACTCCTTATAACCCTTATATCAATTGGAATCGTTGTATTGTAAATACTGCTGGAAGCAATTAAATCATTAGCCATTTTAATTACAAGTTATAAATATTTAAATAGTTGGGAAAATTATAATTTAATACTATTAACTGAATTGAATAAATCATTTGCATATTTGGATCTTTTAAAAGGGCAATTCATTTATCATATCATCACCTTACATCGCATTTAAAGCATTTTTGCATGACAAAATTTGAGACATTCCTAAGACATTTACTTTTATTTAATCCTTCACAGAATTTAATATAACTTTAGACCATGGTAATAAATATGAAATTATTAAAATATGTATATGTACATCATATACACATGTAATATTAAATAAGATTAATTGAAGCCAAGTTATTATACTAACACATTGATTTGGTATTATTATCTGGTAAACGGACAGTTAGATATAGAATGCAAAAACTGACACTATATAAAAAATTATAAATTTACTAAATTTCTTAGGAGTATCATGTTTCTTATACATGTTCATGTATAAACTTGGTTGTAGTGCCCAATATTAATACAATGTAACTCAAATTTATGAAAACATTCAAATGGGTTAATTCTGTTTTTCTTTCAGTAAGTACTGAATATGTTTACATTAAAATGTAACAATTAGTTTGATATTTGTGCAATAACTTTTTTGATGTCTAATAGACTAAGAATATTTTTTTACATTTACATATACAGATTAGAACATAAAATAAGAATCACTATATTACTAAATACAATATTTACTTAATATTCAGAGTATTCGGTTTTAACCGGCGATGTCGATCACAGGATTATACATCACTGAGGAATCCCCCAATCATCTAAATGTGTGTTTCACCATACTATATACAAATACAAACACACACTTTCATACAGGCACATATCCATACACACACATACTCACAAACACACGCTTACATACATACATACATACAAATATACAAGACGTTCTAGTTTGAGTAAATCAAACTTTAATCATAAATAATCTTATACAATTTTCCATGTAAAGGATGGTATTGGTTTATTTCCAAATTCATATAATTTCTTTGTTATCCATAAGTAGATTTAAACCAAATTTACTCTGGTGCTATTACTTAGGTAACTATATACCTACTTAATTTAGTAAATTTTGATAATATAGAGGTAGGAAAATTATGATATATATATATACAGTGTGGCCCATTAACGATTAAGACACCCTTTTAAAAAATTCTTGAGACGCGTGATTTTAATGATAACAATACTTTTACAATAGCTGATAATATTATTTCAACAATACATAAAAAAGTAAAAAAAAATTGAATTTTGAAGTATTCATATTCGAAAATAAATTAAGAAAATATATATATTTTGTTTTCCACAAGCCCTCCGTTTAATTGAATACATTTTTGGTACCACCTTAAAATATTTTTCTGTACTTTTCTAAGTTGACCAAGACTGATTTTAGCACATGCTTGTGTTATTAGAACTTGGAAATCATCTGTTTGGGGCGGCAACTTGTACAATGAATTTACTTGTATGTATGTAGAGGAACAATACATAGAGGAACATTATAAAAAAAATTATTCTTCACATGAGTTTTAAGTAGTGCTGAAGAATGCAACGTTGCCAGAATTTTTATAAAAAAGTCCCTAAGGTAATTTTTGAAATGATTGCAAAAAAAATCATAGTAGACTATGGATGATCTCGCTGCTAGATTATCGTAATAGATTCAACAAATACATCTAGAAGGCTAATATATATAAAAAAATTTAAATGTTTTAATTCCTTTGAATTATCAAGCAAATAATATTATTTTTAAATTAATTAGACGTTTTTAAAGACAAAATGTCTACACTTTTTTTTCGAATTCTGTTAGTTTAGTCAGATATAATTAATTTTTTAAATAATGTATGGTTCAGAACAGTAAATTTTTTTTTCATTGTAATGATTGTCACTTTTGCATGTTATCATTTAAATTCTTACGTTTCTTTATTTTCTTAGTTGTGATCTTTGTGCTTGACTTTGCATCTCATCACATTTTTTACATCCATGAATGATTTTACAAACCGTGAATATGTTGATATGCATTTTATTTATGGTTTCTGTAATAGAAATAATCTCGCGGCTCAAAGAGAGTGTCGGGTCTTTACTTCACACTCGGAATTAAGATCTTTTATGTTTTTTATGCATTTTATGATTCAGTTATATCCTAAAATACAAAATATTTTTTTGTTATTGTTTTGCTTTCTCATGTCAATTAGTAACTTTGTAAGTACGTTCGGACGTCCCTTTCAGCTTGCAGATTATTTCCATTACAAAAAGTGACAATCTAATCATTACAATGCAACTGTTACCATGACAGATGCTTATTGTGAAAATGTTAAAAAAAATTACTGTTTTGAACCATAGATTATTTAAAAAATAATTATTTCTGACTAAATAACTCAGAATTCGAAAAAAGTAGATTCTTTTTTTCTTTAAAAAAGTCAAATTAACAAAAATAATTAAATTATCAAACAAGCGTGATCTGTTACTGTTTACTAAGTGTACATAGGTCTGGAATTGTAATATGAAAGAAATATTTTATCGAAAAAGCTAAACGGTGTTTTTAAAGATATTTATGTGTTTATTAATGGTTCTCGCAGTAAAAATCTACTTTTCATGAAACAAATATATTAAAAGTAAATTGATAATTTTATTTATTTTTTTCCTTGGTTGACTAACTATATTATATATAAACAGTTTTTTTCACTACAATTTAGTTTTCTTTCTTGTTGACTCAACACTATAAGTAGTTAATTTTAAATTGTTCTCCTGACTAGAAAAGATATTTGATATTTTTAGGCCGATTGCCTATACCAATTTTAATAAAAAATATGAATAAAATAAATTAAAACTGTCATGGTCACTCACACTCAAAGAAACCTGATCTAAAAGATCACATTTTGAGATTTCAAAACAGCTTTTTCATTTAAAAATGTTTACAGAAACTAAAATTAGGATTTAAATTACAGTACCAGTAGTAGCTGAGGTGTAAAACTGGAGTAAAAAAAATTATTTCTTCACCAATCTTTATCCCATTATAAAGTTATAGTTATATAGTTACCTCTAGAATAATACCATACCAAAGATGATTTACATTGGTTTATGCACAACAAAAATATTACAAAATATATGATATTTAATTTAAACATAACACAAAAAGTATGAGTTAGGGCCAGCCAGATTTATTGAGAAAAATCTCCAATATCTTTTCAAATATTACTTGTGGAAGTTTGATTTACACGATTTGAAATACCTTGTATATATATGTATATATTGTATGTATGTATGCAGGTATATACATAATTCCGGTAACTGGCAGTGATGTGGAAGAAGAGAGGTAGGCCGCCTACGCATGTCGCTTCATATGGAGGGCTAAATGATCTGACCTACTAAAACAACGATCACAGTGGCGACACTTAAAGGGTTTAGCTCCTGTATGTTTACGATAATGTCGTGTTAATTCATCTGATCGAGCAAATCGCCACTGGCAACCTTCCCAAGAGCACTTATAAGGTTTTTCTCCTGAAAAAAAAAAAAAGAAATAAATAAATAAAATATACAGGATGATTTTAAATAAAGTAGCAAAAATGAGACCACAGAATCCTTAGGTTAAATTTAGTTTTATTGGGTTTTTGCCACACTTCTGAAAAAAATAAAGATTAATTAAATAAGCCCTTGCGCCGAACGTATCAGTCAAGGGTTATTTTTTAAAACTAAGTTTACATAACCAAAAAATCTCACACTGAAACAAGCAGATAAGTAAAAAATAACAAAAATCACATTACTATCGCGCACTTCCGTATTATTGACGTTTCGAAGAACTGTTTTCGTTCTCAAAGTAGTAGTAAAACGTATGTCAAGTTTGACAGTTTAAAATTTGTTTATCTGCTTCCATAGAGATGTTAAATGATTTTTATTTTATTGTTACTTACTTCTTCTTGATAGAACTGTTAGAATGTTAGAGTTGAGGAACATAAAAATTATATAAAATGACGGGATTTTGAAAAATCCAAAATTTGCGAACACGCTTGGGAAAACGATCATTTGATTCAATGGGGTTCAGCAAAAATTTTAGAGAAGGAAGATAACGCAACAAAAAGAAAATTAAAAGAGACCGCGATTATTTTGTTGAACGGAGATAAGTGTGTGCCAAACTGTTCAGTAAACATCGATTATTGTTGGCTACAGTTGAACAGATAAACAAATTTTAAACTGTTAAACTTGACATACGTTTAATATTTTTACTACTATTTTGAGAACGAAAACAGAGAGTTTTTCGAAACGTCAATAATATGGAAGTCCGCGATAGTAATGTGATTTTTGTTATTTTTTACTTATCTGCTTGTTTCAGTGTGAGATTTTTTGGTTAGGCAAACCTAGTTTTAAAAAATAACCTTTGACTGGTTTGTTTGGTGTAAGGGCTTATTTAATTAATCTTTATTTTTTTCAGAAGTGTGGCAAACACCCAATAAAACTAAAGAAAAGTTATTTACAAATATCGAAAATAAAATTTTAACTTTGACACCCTGTATCTTTTTTATTATGCGACTTAGGATATAGATATGTTAGGTTAAATCGATTTATTTTAACCTAAGGAATCTGTGGTCTCATTTTTGCTACTTCATTTAAAATCACTCTGTATATGACTGATCTATCTAAAATACTGTATACTCTATTAACAACTTTTTAAATTATACTTCTTTATCATCTCTTACAAAACCTTTATAGAAAAAATGTTCAAATATGTTTCAATTTTACCTAGTGGTCAGAATAAAAGTATAAAAGCAATGAAAAAATGAACCCCGAATGCAACAGATAAAATATTAAATGTTCCAAAATTCAATTTAGTATTTTCATACGTGGAACTGGAACTATGATTTGATAACTCTGTACCTACTGTTGTCTCTTTTTTAGTAATAATTTAATTAATTATTACTAAACTTTGCGACAAGGTAATTGCACTTCCTTTGTTCATAAACATTACCCAAAATAAATTATTTTATAATTTTTTAGTCAATTCATACATAGGTTCGGAAACTACAAACTTCTGGTCTACAATAAGATAGAAATAAATAAACTTTTGTGATAAAAAAAAAACAAATGGGCAGTATTATTCAGATTGTAACCTCTTGCAATGTTACAGCTGTAACCGTCGTCTATCATACACATGGCTTTATTCTTCTTTCCTCTTATGCAAAAGTAATGCAGACATGAACTTTCCGATACTGTATGCTTAAAAATTTACCGCATTTTTTTCTATTGCATGTACCAACTTCACAATTTTGTGATCAATTTTTCAAAAAAAGGAAAAAAAATTGGCAAATATACAACATATTTTGTCAAGTAATCCTAAAATCAATAATGCAAAAATACTTAGTAAACAGCTGGCTATCAAATACAATAATGATCAGGACATCATCTGCTTTTTGTGTTTTCTACCTGTCAAAATTAGCAGTGGGATTCTTATTACTCGATTCGATATACCATATTCGATATTAAGTCGATGCCGGTTGGAAAATTATTCTTGTTTAATAATGGCTTGAATGTCAATATCGAGTTAATAATCATGTCAGATTCATACATGACCTTATTTTATGAGTTGTATTTATGTTACAATTCTGTTATATATTGCAAATTAAAAATGTTACACGTTTTCAATGAGATTTTAATATGAGAAAATGTCCGTCAAGAGAACCATCATTTAAGATTAAAGAGGAAGCAAACCGACGCAATTTTGAGATCAATATTTTACCTCAAGAAAGGTTTATTGAACTTTTTATAGTAAATAAACAGTTATTTTGGCATTTAGTTTATCTGTTGACACCACACATAAGGCATCCTAAATATCAGTCAGCTGTAATATTCTATGCATTAGGATGTTACCAACATAGCGTGGAGGAGGACTTCCATTTAGGAATTAGCCAAACTTGTGTGCATAGATACATTTTGCATACCTTGACCAGTAGATTATAAATGTTAATTTAATAATCATATTATAAATCATATACCAAATGGTTAGTAGGACTTAAATTGAATACTTCTATTCTTTACATGATTGCATATCTTTACAAAATAATTTAGAAAACATTAATATGTGGTGCTCTAATAATGGTTTATATTTAAATGTATCGAAATGTAAAGTTATCACTTTTTCTAAAACGTTCAATCCAATTCACTTTCAGTACCATTTCAATGATAACACTCTTGCGCGGTGTACTGAGATCAAGGACTTAGGTATTACTTTTGACGGTAAACTGAACTTCAACAATCACATTAGAAACATGGTATCTTCAGCTATAGGCTAAGGGGATTTTTTTCTAGAAACTTGAGTAATTTTACTAATGTCAACAGTTTTAGAATATTATACGTATCATTCATCAGGAGCAAATTAGAATATGGTTCACTTATATGGCATCCGATTTATCAAAACTCTATTAGACAAATTGAATCTGTTCAGCGTAAATTTCTGAAGTTTATGTTTTTTAAATGTTACGGTAGTTATCCCCCTAGGGGTCCTGACAATGATTATTTATTAAATTTATTTAATTTAGAATCTCTTAAATGCAGGAGATACTGTATTGCATTATCTTTTCTATTTAAATTAGTCCATAATGTTATTGACTGTCAGTTTCTTTTAGATAAATTGTCATTTCTGGTGCCTGGACATAATTCTCGTTCACATGTTACTTTTTATTGTACTTTTAATAGAACGAATGTTATGATGAAATCTCCAGTTAATAATATGTGTCAATTATTTAATAGTTTATCTAACACTTGTGACATTAATTGTAATTCACTTGGTGAAATTTTAAAATCTTATCACAATTTGCAGCGAGTGCTTTTGTAGAACTTCTATAAATTTATTTAAAAAAAAAATAATAAATTATAAAATTTGTATATATGGGTCTATGGGTATAGGTATATGTGTTTGTTTATATGTATGTATATTATGAGTATATATTTTTGTAATACGAAGTGTGATTTAATTCCACTCTCTATTTATTATAATTTTCCTGTAATTGGGTGTAAACCTGTTGGAAATAAATGAAATTATTATTATTATACTTAGATCAAAATCTCTTTTAGATGAAAATAAAAAAAAATATTCTAAACACTCAACATAAATGAAAATTGCTATCTACAGTCAGACTCGAACATTGCTGTAGGTACCTATGTAGAAACATATTATATACAGGGTGGACACGCAATAATCCCCCCCCTATTTTTCTCCGTCATTAGTCGAAATGCAAAAAAAATGTGTAACAATAAAATTTGAAGGAACTTTTAAATATTTTTTAAAGCAGAAAAAAATAAAAATCACATTTCCCAGATGTATATAGATTTAACTTTTATTTTATTTTAGGAAACACCTTGTACACCATCAACTTAATTTTTCAAAAATATATTATACATGATACTTATATTTTAATGTTTCCGAGATATTACATGTCTATTGTTAATATGCAACATCATATACCTAACTCATGATATGATGTTATTTTTAAATGAAAGGTATAAAGTTAAGCATTTTAATTGGGAATTAGGTTTTAATGTACTTATGTAAAATGTAGTACAATTATCAGCTTTGCATTAAAAAAGAAGGAGGTCATATTGAACCATTTAATAAATTTATTTCTTTTATTTTTGATATGCCTTTAAAATATATCAGTTATATGATGTTGCATATCAACAATAAACATGTAATATATCGAAAACCGTAAAAGATAAGTATCATGTATATTTCTGAAAAGTTAAATTGGCAATCTTTTCAATGGAGTAAAAATATAAAGTGTTCCATTTAAAAAACAAATTCAAATAATAACAAAGAACAAGGGGAGGAAGGGCAATTTTCCCGTGATCACTCTGTACATATGGTAATTCATTTACAATAAAAATAAGTAGAATTATTAGTTATTACGGCCCGAAATTCTACACAACACAATTCAGCAAATGTTCGTCAAACGCTGTAACGTGTAATCGTTTAATCTTTTACTCTGTTTGACGACAATGAAACAGGCAATCCCTGAAATGACGACAAACTTCAGTCAATCAAAGGAATATTCATTTCATTACAGCCTTTGCCGGAATACAGCCAATGACTAGGCTTTCCATGAAATGACGAATTACGCCCAATGACTACGACATATACATAGTTATGCATCTGACAAAGCTCGACAAGTACAAAGTTTTGCTTCTGAGTCGAGATTTCCCATGTATTTCTATTGGTAAATATTGCGTTTTGCATGTGAGTTTCCATATAAATAATTAGTAATGACCCTTAGTCCTATAATATTTACAATCAAACCTCTGTTTTTGCAAATTTCGCAAATACCGAGTTTTGCATCTAGCGTACTCATATAATCGGCGGATAATTGCTCTATTACCATTTGGATTTAAGGTGCTGAACTCTTTGATAAATAATTCTTATTTATTATCTCAAGTATGTTTCAAAATTCCTTCTAGAATACGAGAAGTTCCCCATATCCCTCTAAGAAGAACTACGAATTATGCTCCTATGGAAGTAATGCTAAAATTGTTAAATCAGGTTTCTCATAATAATAATGTTGAATTTTTTGGTTCATACAATTTGTTTTGAAATATTGTACATAATATTTATTGTTGAGAAGGCTACATCTGTTTTTATTTTTGTATACCTTTACGTTGGCTACACTTCTGCAAATCGTTTATAAATTGTTATCATTTTTGTCTATTTTTTATTAATTTATTACATTTATAGTTTGTTTCTTTTTGTAATTCAGTCAGGCATTTCCTTAATTCTGTATTATGTTAGTATCCCATGTAATTAGGCAACGTTTTGTCTGTTTGGAATAAATAAATAAATAATCATTAAAAAGTTCATTATTTTCAGTGATATTTAGTCTCTTTCAGAATGATTTTGAATTTATACTGCAAAACGCTTTTTTTCTGCTTTGACTGAAGGATTTACTAAATTACGCAACTCTTTATAATTATTGAAGGATTCATTTTTTTAACGATGGCTGCCGCGGTGAACAGCGGTGTTAATAGTTTTCATGTGAGTTGTGCGAAGCTCTTGAATATAAAAATGATGGAAAATAGTGCCGTTATATGTTGTGAAAATAATCACGAAAATAACAATGCCTTCTTCGACGCCATGTCTGAAGTGGCTGGTAAAGAAAAGAAGGTAGATATGCATATATTTGAATATATTATTAAGCAGAAGGATGCTATTATCCAAGGACTACAAGAAAAAATTTTGTTGTTAAATAGTAACTTGGAGTTATTAAATCAGCAAAGTGTATTAAATAGTTCAAAAAATATCTGTTCTTGTAAGCAAAAACAAGAATCACAATCAAACATCAAACCAATTAACAAAAAAGCAGCCAATAAAAACAGTAAACAAGACGACCAGGAGTCGATACCTGGGAGTAGTAAAAACGTTGTTGACAGTGCCCTAAAAAGTAAACAAATTACACAGAGGGACGTTTCGAATGCAATTTTGCATGCAGAGAGTAATATAGCTATGGATAAATATATTAATTTAGTTTCCAACAAGGAAAATAGTCTGAATAATAATGCACCAACAGAGAAGTGGTTACCAGAAGAAAGAGGACATCGCCCATTATAGTGGGGAAAAATAAGGATTCGAAGGAGGTAAAAGGCGTACCCCGTTTGGTTGAGTTACATGTCTACAGGTTGGATCCGCGAACTACTAGTACAGACTTAACTTCAATGCTGAAACCTCATCTTAAACAAGTTATCTGTGAAGAACTAACGGCTAAGCATCCGGAGCTCTATTCGTCATTTAAGATATCGGTTCTCGAAGAGGACTTCCCTACAGCTATGAACCGGACTTGTGGCCCTTTGGAACCTCGTCAGCCGGTTTCTGACTACGCCAAAAGACAGATTCCCAACGAATGATATTTAATCCAAACTTGTCAGTGTTGAATGTGTACACGTTATGTCAGGATAAGATTAATTTTCTTCATGAAGATATTCACAAATATTTAGAGTTAGATTTTTATGTAAAGTACAGGTATAAATATTAGTATGGTTGATTTAGTAGTCTTTAATGACTTTAAATTAGTAGATTTTTTTGTCGGGTTGTAAAGAGATGTGGTAGTGTAGCCATATGGGCCAAAAATAATTCACATGTAAAAAATGTGTGTAGATGTGGAATGCATCGAATCAGATTTTGAGTATTGCATTGTATTATGGAAGCATCAAACAAAATATACTATTATAGTAAATTGCTATAGATCCTCGTCCGGGCATATACCTACTTTCTTTAAAAAGATCTCCGATGTGTTGAGCATTGTATACAGACCTAACATAGATATTATCGTTTGTGGAGACTTTAATTTAGATCGTGGCAGTAACTCTCGATTTTTAAGTTTATGTGAAAATCTAAGTTGTTTTAACCTTATTCCAATTGTAAAATGGCCTACACGAGTTACACAAACATCGTGTACCATTATTGATCAGGTTTTTATTAACTTTGAAAATAACGAACTATGTTGTGTTTTAGACAAATTCTTTTCTGATCACACATCCTTTATTTAGAACTAAATGATGGTAATTCTTCTTTGGGTGTATCAGATCATCAATTTACACTGAGGCACAATTTTGATGAAAGTGAGTTGAAATATTTTGAAACTGCTCTATCTAATGAAACGTATGGGGAGCTTTATTGCATAACTGATATGAATGAGGCTTTCGACTATTTTTACGATATATTTCGTTACTATTTTCAGATTTATTTCCCGGAGCGTAGAATCCATTTAAATAGCAGTAAAAATTGGGTAAATAATAATATAAAAGTATCTAGCCAGAAGCTCAAACAGCTACACTTTTTTTCACGAAGCCATCCCGATTTACTTCCTATATATAGATTAGAGAAAAAAAAACATAGTGATTTGGTCAAACAAACAAAAAAGGAGTTTTACCAGAGCAAAATAAATAATTCCGAGGTCCCAGAGGGCAGCGTGGTCTGTGGTAGCAGAACTAACAAATAAAAAAGAAAATTTAATACTGAATATTCTATACGGGTTGATGGAAATGGAATTAATTCGCTGATAGTTTCAACTTTTAACCGGTATTTTGTTAATGCTCCCAAGGATATTGTTAATAAAACACTTCGTAACAAGGTCGTCTTAGGTACTGAAAATAATAAAGAGAATCATAGTCTCTTCCTAGAACCGTTTTGTGAAAATGAATTATTATGTCTTCTGAGAAATAAACTAAAAAATAAAAAATCATCCGGGGCAGACGATATACCAATGTTTTTGATTAAAAGAGTTGTTCATTTGATAATAAATCCAATTACTTATTTGGTAAACATTTCTTTCAGTAGTGGAGTTTTTCCTAGCTCTTTAAAGTTAGGGAAAGTTATCCCAGTGTTTAAGAAGGGAGATTCTCAGTGCTGGAAAAATTATCGACCTGTTACTGTGGTGTGTGCTATATCAAAGATTTTCGATTATGCATTTTTATGCCGGTTGATGCCATTTCTAGATAGGTTTCGGATTTTGAACAGACAGCAGTATGGTTTTCGATTAGGGTATTCAACGATAACGGCTGTGCATTCTTTTTATAACGAGATAATTCAAAATTTTGAGGCGAGTGAGTGCCCCGCTGGAATATTATGTGATCTCAGCAGGGCACTCGATCCCGTCCAACATGACACTATTGGAAAAATTATATAACTATGGTGTGCGTGGCCAGCCGTTAAATTGGATATCTAATTTTCTCAAAGGTCGTAATCAGCGTCTCTATACAGACAATTCAGGAAAACTGTATTCGTGGAATAATTTCTGACAATTTAACAGTCGACATAGGTGTCCCACAGTGTTTCGTGATGGGCCCCGGTGTTGTTTATTTTATATATAAACTCCATAAGGCAGTTCTGAATAATGTATTTTTTACAATGTACGCTGATGATTTGGCTCTGATTATTTCCGATAAAGATGACAGGGAACTTAATAGAAAATGCGATAAAACTTTAGAGCAACTTTGCTACTGGCTTAACGGAAACAGTTTATTTTTCAATGTTGAAAAGACTCAGCTACTCAGATTTCATACTCAACAAAGAAAATGTAACGACTTATCAGTGTCGGTGAACGGTGGTAGTATACGAAGTGTGGGAGACTGTAAACTTTTAGGCATAAGAATAGACGAATGCCTTACATGGGAGCCACACTGTAAGCAGTTAGCGTCAACCTTGGCCACTAAATATTATTTATTTAATAACTTAAAGGAGATCTTGACGATAGGACAATTGATGAATCTGTATTATGCCCAGGTAGAAAGTAGGCTCCGTTATGGTATATGTTTTTGGGGAATTCAACTGGTTTTCAGGCTATCTTTGTGCTGCAAAAGCGTATTTTACGTTGTATGGCCGGCATTACGCAACAACATTCATGCAGAAATGTGTTTGTTAATTTTAAAATTTTAACTGTGACGTCTTTGTTCATTTTTGAAATGTGTCTGTATATTTTTAATTGTAGAGATAAGTTTTGTCTAAACAGTGATTACCATTCTTTTAACACGCGACAAAAAAATGAGCTACGGGTACCTTATATTAGACTTCATATCTCTGGTAAGGGAGCAAATTATTTAGGAGTTAGGATATTCAACCTATTACCTGAGGAATTGAAAACGTGCAAAAGGCAGACGCTTTTTAAGCGAAACTTAAAAAAAATATATTTAATTAATCGCTGTTTATATTCACTGTCTGAATATTTTGCTTAGGTTAAGTTATTGTTTGTTTCTCTTTCTCTCCTCCATTTCTTTCTTTTTGTATCTCTATTTGTGACTAATGCTATACAATTTCTGATTGTCAACAGGCATAATTGTGAAATAAAAGTAGTTTATGATTCTAATTCTGTAATTTATTAGTCTACCAGTTTGAATTGCAAATCTAAGATAATACTATATAGGATGTAACTTAAGTACCACCACTATATTTAATTATTCCTCTATTATAATATGCAGCATGGGCAAAGATTGGTCATCAAATCTGGGGGCGCTAAAGCTCCGGGTGGACTGTGTTTTAATTTCGCTTGTGAAATGTGTGCGAGTTGTTTACGAATATTTTTGGGCTAATTTGATTTTTTTTTTGGGGGGGGGGGGTCTAAGCCCTCTCCTAACTTCGCCCATGATATGCAGAAACTTAAATAACATCATTTATGTGTATTGTAATACAAAAAAACCTCGTACTTTTTGCCTGCTAAGTTTGTGTTGTTTTTCTACAATAATTGAAATACAGGGGAACTACAAATTGTTTTATTATCATGAGCAAGTGTTTAAAGTGCAAGAAAGATGCATTTGATGATAAAAATTCATTCATTCATGATGGCTTGAAAAGGCTTGTTCATCTTATAAGTGCCGATGTGACTTCTACAGAGGTGAGATGTCTGCAACACGCTGGGGATAAAATGTTGAAGTTTTTTTTTTGTGAGGATTGTGAAAATGGTTTATTACAAATACCTGATAAATGATTTACAATCTGAAGTTAATCAGCTGAAGATTGCATATGAGTCCTTAATGGCAGATAAAGACAATCATATAAGGAAACTTCAATCGGAGTTGGAATCACTAAAGGGTCAAGGATTATAAAACATCATTTGAAAATATGTTTGAAGAACTGTACTAACGACAAAGAAGGTCAAACAACTTCATGGTTTACAATGTTAAAAAGTCATCATTCAATGAAGCAGGAGAAATAATTGAAGAAGATAAGAAAGAGATCAGTAAAGCATAAAATGGAAATGACTGGGGCTGTTAATAGTACTGAGAAAGTCCTTCGATTAGGTCGTTCAGGTGGTTCAAAACATAGACCTATTAAAGTGATATTCTCAGATAGTCAAATAGTCAAGCAAATATTGAAATCCAAAAAGAAATTGATTACATTAAAATTAGTGATGATCAAACGAAAATGCAACAGGGTATGTTCAAAAGGGTGAAGAAGCAGTTGTCCCCTTTCTTCGGGACAACAGCAAATGGTGAGGAAAATTTGATTATCAGGTATAGAAGAGGTATTCCGACAATAGAAGAGAAAAAAAATAGAAAACACCCCATTATGAGTTTATTGCCAAAATGTTGCAGGTATTCGGATAAAAATACATGGTTAATAAAGTCAGTGTCATGTTCTAGTTATTATATCATAATTCTGGTTGAAAGCTGGCTTTCATAAGATATTTTGGACTCTGAATTGGAGCTCGTACAATGTCTTCAAGTGTGATCGTAGCTGTGAATCAAGCTCTAAAACCAGAAGAGGTGGGATACTGATCTCAATGAAAAACTCGATAAAGGCAAGTAAGGTGAAGTTAGCAATAAGATCAGTTGAGCAGTTGTTTTTACTCTGATCAAGAGGTAAGGAACAGTTCATAGTTAAGTGTTTATATCCCACCCCAAGTAGAGGAGGTAATTTATCTGCAACACTGTCGTGCTGTAGAAGAGGTGATTCAAAGATACAAGCATTGTAAGTCCTTCATTTTTGGTGATTATAACGTACCCGAGTCGTTTTGACTAATGAAGATACTGGAGTTCTGTTAACTGCTCTCAAGGATCTAAAGAATTGCTCCTAGCACAGTGTTATGGGTTTCTGAATTGCTATCAAAATAACTTCATTTCAAACGAAACGGTTTTTTTTTAGACTTAATTTTCACAAGTGTACACTAAATTTTATTATGAATTCAGAAATGCAGATTACCAAGCTCTCAATAACTATTTCAATGCCATAAATTGAGATGAGAATCTCAACCGATATATATGATGCAACTACTGAATTTCACCACATTTTGAATAGGTATGTGAATAGTTTCATTTGTACCTGTGAAAAGATTTAAAACATCCACTTATCCCAAATGGTTTAATGCAGATTCGAGATACCTGGTCGGGCAGAAAAAGGGCTCAGCAGGAATGATCAAGATTATCAAGACTCCTCTGAGTTAAGAAGTGCTTGTAAATATCAATCACAAATTCCAGGGCATTAATCATGCTCAATACAAACCTAAAATATTTTTGGCAGTTCATTAAAGCCAAGTAATTGTTTGACAGTTTGTCATCTACAATGCACTAAGAAAATTTCATTTCATTTTGGTGATAATTTTTCCACAGTTTATGATAATTCCCTTAGATGATCATCCTTGTGTAAATATTAATTTGTATGTTTCTAATCTCAGTATATCAGCTGCGATGATATTTCAGAAGATTTCTAAAATTTCTCCCAAACTCAGTACAGGTCCAGACGGAATTCCAAAATTTTTCTAAAAAATTGTATTTATTTCCTAACTCTGTTCCTTCTTTTCAAGTTTATCTAAATTGTTGGAAACACAGCTTCATCATTCCAATCATCAAATCAGATCAGGGAAATATACAAAACTATCAAAGAGTGTGCAACCAGTCATCTATTCCAAAATTACTTGACAGTTTAATTTTGGAATAACTCAACTTTTCATGCAGAGAAAGTTTAATTAATAATTAACATGGTTTTTCTCGGAAAAAATCGACTGTTTCCAATTTTCTCATCTATGAGCAAAAAATATTAAATGGAGGAGTGGAGTGGAGGATTCCATTTACACTGACTTTTCCAACGCATTTGGTAGAGTAAATCACCATATTTTATTGAAGAAAATCGGGGATTTCGATTTTTCGGAACACCTGGTAAATTGGGAGTTTTTGTACTCACAAATTGGGAGTTGCAAATCAAGTGATATAATAGTAACATCTGGCGTGTCACAAGGGTCACATTGTTCACCACTGTTGTTCAACATTTTTGTGAATGACATTGGATGCTGTATTGATAACTTTAAATTTTTGATGTTTGCGGATGACCTGACGCGGTTCATACCGATAGTCATCCTATGATCAATATCTTATCCAGGCGGATCTGGATTGATTGTCTGAATGATATGTTATAAACAACTTGTTTCTCAATGTGAATAAACATCATTTTATTACTTTCTTGATAGTTCATAGGAAATTTGAAACATTTACAACATAAATTATCAGCAGTTGGATTATACAGTAGGTATCTATAAAAGATTTGGGGGTTATTTTTGATGAGCAACTTGGATTTGTTGACCACAGGAACGAAATGAGTGTGAGGTTATCTAAGACACTGGGTCTTATTTTGCGTCATTGTTCAAATCTTTCCATGGAAGCATTAAAAAGAGTTTACTTAGCTCTAGTGGTGTCTTGGTTAGAATATGCTTGTATTATTTGGTCTCCGTTTTATCATATTCATTGTGTAACTAAAAGAGTGCAAAATACATTTTTGAGATTTTGTTCATTTAAATTGGGTCTTGCAAATTCAGGACTATGGCTATTTTGTGTTGCTGCAAGAGTTGGGTCTAAAACTATTGTAAATAAGAACTCATGCAGATCTATGCTGTGTATTTCAGCTGCTCAAAGTAGAGATGGGCGATTCGAATCTTTTTCAAGATCCGTATCGTTCGAATAATTTTACAAAATGATTCGTACCATGAGATTCGTACCAAAGATTCGTATCATCATAACACAAATTGAATCCTAGATAAAATATAACTGATTGTAAAATAAGAAGTACTAACAAATAGCCCGGTCCGTGCTCGTATTTCGAACCGAACTGTGAACTGTATAATTATTTGTTATGCGAATGTGAGTCAACAGTCGCGTCGCGTAGGTAAGTACGGTTCCGTTCAGTTAAAATTTGGTGTCGGTTTTCTATCGGAAGTCCAGTTATGTGGTACGACTGATACGAATCATTTTAGTATAGAGGATTCGTATCATACGAATCAGTGTCTTGATTCGAATAATTTAAACGAATCATACGGATTCGACTCATCTCTAGCTCAAAGGGCCGATGATTTGTCCTGAATTGCTTGAGTCTGTCAACATTCATGTTCCGAACAGAGATCTCAGGCACAGCTACTTATTTCATATACCCTTCCATTGTACAAATTATGGCAACCCTGAAGTTATTGAATGACTAAGACATCTGCGTTTTTGGAATCTCTTATGACAGTTTAAAAAAATCATTTCACAGTATAAGATGGTGATTGTTTGTGTTAGATCGTAATCTGTTTTGATTTTATATTCTAATTTATTTGTTTTATTTTATATTGTACTGTACATAGTTGTTTGTTGCTAAAATATTCTGTATCTCTTCTAAAAGTTATATCTTATCATTATAAGTTTATACTGTGAAATTTTACATTGTAATGAGGATTATCCCGTATGATTGATAAATAAATAAAGCAAATCTAACCTCTGCATGCTTTCTGCTTAGGCTGATTAACTGATGGTAGTAATTATTGCAAGTACTTGAACTGTATGTAGTCTTAGTGTATTTTTAGTGGGTTCAAGTGGGATTTTTTTGGGTGAGCATAGCAACATCACTATTTGACAACTATTGGTTTGCCTTTGTCGCAAACGCCTGGCCTGCTACGATTTTTAATAAGGGTTCATTTTTAAGAAAATTATGTTAGGGATTTTTTATTGAAAAAATAACACCGCATTATTATTCTATGCTCCCATAAAATAAAATAAAAATAAATTGCAATAAAGAATGTTGTGGTGTGCATCTGGGATGATATGAAATCAAAAAGAAAGTTTGCTGAAGTAACAAGAACAAACATTGAATTAGATGTCTGAATATTTTCTACAATAAAGAATTTATTAAAAAATATACAAATAATGCTAAAATAATAGCAACAATATACCAGAATATGTATATTGTAGCCTAATTATTTTTCTCATTTAATTTAAATTTTAACTTCAACAAACCTTCTTCTAAATACCTAAACACATTTGCCTCAAATGTTATTTTTCTCATTTAATTTAAATTTTAACTTCAACAAACCTTCTTCTAAATACCTAAACACATTTGCCCTCAAATGTTTAGCAGTTGTGGAGTAATTTCCGAACATGCTTGTATGATTTTATTAGGTAACTCATCTAATGTAATCCGGGGACTTTTATAGATTCTACAAATCACCAAGAAAAAATCCATCTAAGATAAATCTGGGGCTCGAATCACCCATTTCCATATTAGACTTAATGATGTTATGTCTTTTTAAACAATAATTAATTTTATCTTGTGAAATATTTAAATTTAAAGCAGCATTTGGAAGACTACTATTGGTTTTTTAATGACGTTAGTTACCTTCAATCATTTCTCTCAATAAAAATAATAATAGAAGAACAAACAATTTTACCTGATCCTCTGAACAGTTTGTTAATTTGCAAATATTTACATGACAGATTTTTTTATTTGGATGTCATTGATTAAAACTAAATTCTTCAGTGTGAGTCAGTCATAATGTCATTAATTTTAAGAGGAGATAAGGAATAATGAATATAATACGAATACGCGATTAAAAAAAATCTAAATGCATATTTATGCTGAAAAAAAATATTTTCAAATCATTGTTTTCAGACTGTCACTAATCGCCACAAAGTATAAACTAGCTGACAGCCTTGGTTGTTTACAGTTCACAGTTCAACACGATGTTGACCTGATGCAATGTTGCCAAGTTGAAATATTTTCCTAGTACCTACCTAAGTTTTAGAGATCACAAATAAAATTAGCTTAGTTACAGTTATATTTAACATTGAAATCACAAAACTCCAACGTATCTAATAATAAACCGAGTAATAAACCATTTAGGTACATTACATACAAAACCTATACCCAATGGGTAAATTACGAGGGGGAAACCACTGAGGTATTTTGCTGTACAAGCTGTAGGTACTGTAGGTTAAAGGTACTTTTTGCATTTTTGGGGTATTTGTGTGTATAGGTATTTTTCGGTATTTTTAGGTACTTTGTGTATTTTTGGGTACTATCAAGGTAATAATGAGTATTACGTAGATAATTATGGGTATTTTAAGAGAAAACTAGTATTTTCCCGCCAATTTTTAAATACAATGGCAATCGCGCATGCGTTATGCCGATGGCACAGTTTAAATATAAGTAAACAACTGACCGACGCAATGGCAAATATAAAAATTATTAAAAATAGATACAAAAATATTTTCTGTAAAATTTTTTGGAGGCATTGTTAAACCACTATGTGGCCTTTTATTGTCTTCGTAAGCCTTTAGTTTAGAAAATAATATAGGGTGATTCGAATTCACGGTAGGCTTGAACATGACTTAAATGCGAAGTTTTAGCACCACCGATTTTCTTTCAGCATTCGATTCCTGGAGTCATAAGAAGACCAGAAAAAAGAATCCACCGTAATCCTTAGAGCCGTTTTCAAAAAAACACCCATTTTCAACGAAGAAAAATTCACTGTTCGAGACCTTGGGATTTTTCTACCTTTCGCTCACTTTTAGTTGCCAAACTTCCCCAAGTTGGCAAAGATGACGTTTTCCTGAAAGTTATACACTAGCACACAAACATTTACAAGCATATTTTTCAAATTGTCTCTTTTACTAAGACCGCAGATACTCATTGACGATTCTCAGAAACAGGTTAAAATAGAAAAAATTTGAAAGCATGATTTTTCATCCGAGTGAGTTTTGCGGTAGTATGTCAACAAGCAAGAATCATGTCATTTATTTCCATCTTGTTTGATGTGCGAGGTCATTGAAGTATCGCCAACCCCCACCCTCGATTGTTTGTTTAAACGTAAACAATTTGGGACACATCGTGTTAAATGGGATGAGGTAAGTTCCATTTTCAATTGAAAATATTATTTTTGGAATTTGACAGAAACGACTAATGACGTCATCATTTTTTTCCAAAAATATGACCAATTTTTTTTCCTGTTAAAAATATCTCTTTTTTCTAATAAACTTTTAATTGAGACATTTTTCTGTATTACTTCCCGTTTAAAAAATATAAGCAATGGAAGGTCGTTGGAAAATAATTGAATGTTTGTTGTTTAAAGTGCATAAATGTCACAAAATACTTGTCATTACACATTACGAACGTCAAACGTATAACTTTTGTACTTTCAAAATATTTTCTTATTCAGAAATAGTTGATATGTTGCTAATTTACGGCTAGTCACAAAAAAATCAAGAAGAGTTGTAGAGCTACATCGAGAAAGGTATCCAGAAGGCCTCATTCCTGATCATAGAACCTTTACAAGATTGGAGGCGACCTTGCGACGAAATGAAGATGCATTTTCTATTCGGAAGACTCAAATAATTGTCCGAAGAGTAAGAAACAATGTTAATACAGCTAGACTGTTACATTATTTCGAACAAAATCCACGAAATTCTATACGGCATGCTAGCCGGGAATGGAATTTGGATAAATCAACCG
The DNA here is from genome assembly GCA_025584915.1 of Monochamus saltuarius. Lineage (NCBI taxonomy): Eukaryota > Metazoa > Arthropoda > Insecta > Coleoptera > Cerambycidae > Monochamus > Monochamus saltuarius. The sequence continues at coordinate 37,718,444 of CM046721.1, read as the reverse complement.
TTCAACGAATTTTAAAGGCCAATGGGTATCATGACTACAAAATTCACAATTTGGAGTATATTCCTGAGCAACACATTGAAAACAGACTTAATTTTATAACTAAAATTGTAGTAAATGTAGAAACTGTTGATTAGAACCTTTTTCGGCACGTTCTTTGGACGGACGAAAGTCGGTTTGTCAGTAATGGTTTGCCAAACAGGCGCAACAATCACAACTGATCCATTGAAAATCCCTACATTGTAAATCCAAAACCAAGATCATTTTGGAGTAAATGTATGATGCGGCATCATCGGTCGGCATTTAATTGGACCTTATTTTTATGAACATACATTGATCAATGTGAGTTACCTAAATTTCCTACACTTTTGGAGAATGTGCCTTTGCAGCTAAAGAGAAACCTGTGGTTTCAGCACGACGGAACTCCATCCGACAAGGTCAGGATTGCGCAGCAATATGTAGATAACACTTCTTCAGAAAAATGGATTGGGTTTAATGGACCTATTCAGAGGCCCGGAATGTCACCAGATCTAACACCCCTCTTTTTTTTATTTTAAAAAAATTAGATTTACAAAACACCTTAGCGAGATATTAATCATTTGAAAGAAAAATATCCCAAACGCCAAACAGTGAATTTTTCTTCGTTGAAAAAGGGTGTTTTTTTTGAAAACGGCTCTAAGGATTATGGTGGATTTTTTTTTCTGGCCTTCTTATGACTCCTGGAATCAAATGCTGAAAGAAAATGGGTGGTGCTAAAACTTCGCATTTAAGTCATGTTCAAGCCCACCGTGAATTAGATACATTCTATTGCAAAAATAATGACACTTCCTCAAATCAGTTTTTTGACTACTGGATGTTCTATGTAGAAATTTCAATACATTTCTGTGGGTGAGTGGAACAACTAAGAACTAATGTTTAAAATTGAAAGTAGATTTCATTACAAATAGGTCAGCAGTTCAAAATAAATAGCCAAATTCAACTAAACAGTGCCATTATTATTGCAATAGATTGTCCAGTACAGTACCATATAAACAAGTATAATATGAATGTTTTATAAGGCATTTACGCAGAATATATCCACTCACATACTAGCACATTGCCCTATTCTGTTAACAAATTTTAGTATGGTATAAACTTTATCTTTAAATCAATATATTACCTATTATTCGATACGATGTGTTAACGATAAGTTTGGTCAAACTTCTCCGACATACTCTTTTGATAAAAAATATGTAATAAAAAGTGAATGAAAGTCTATAATAAAAATTAAAATATTGCTAAATTAGGTTTTCCTATCACATTCATATTCTATATAACAAAAAAGATTTTTTATGTAAACAACTGTCAGTTATCTAATTCTAATCATATATGACGGAAAGCAAGCTGGGGCTAAAATTGAATTCTCCCTCGATACCCATGTATTTACTTGCTAATGAAAGATTTTGGTTGTACTGGAGACACCGATGGTACCCGATGAGTATTTGGGATCCTGACAATAATCATAGACAAGGAAGAAGTTTGTTTTTAGTTAGCTTGAAGGGGCATGGTGTAGGTATTGGCACCCTTCTTGGATGCGCCAATGAGTTTTTTTGTAATCCAAAATGTTCTTTCCGTTTATAAAATAATTATTTTATAATGTTTTGTAAGCCCACTATTATTTTTAATATTGTAATAGTTGCTAAGATATGTTATTGATAGTCATAATAATTATTAATAAAATCACATGTGTTATGTGCAATTAAATATAGAAATAATTAATAAAAGCTTTTGAATATAAATACAATTATTAAATATATATATAACTAAACATGGCGCAGTCGTACGAAAGATGAAATAAACCACGACAACTACAATTAAATGGAAATGTAGCAGAAAACTTTAGAGAATTCAAAGAAGAAATTACAATATACCTTATAGCTACAGAAACTATAAAAAAATTAAGAGAAATACAAGTAGCAAGATTAAAAAACTTACTAGGCACAGAAGCCTTAAAACTGTACAAATCAATCACAAAATTGAAAGATGATGAAGAAACAGTCAACAAAATTTTAGAAGTATTAGAAAATCATTGCCTACCAAAAGAAAATATGATAATGAATGTATATCATTTTTTAAAAAGAATACAAGAAGGTGAATCTTTTGAATCATTTTTCGCTGATCTAAAATATCTTATAAAGCAATGCCATTTTGAAGATCAAGAAAATAAATTATTAAAAGCACAAATAACATTAGGAGTCTGGTCAAAATCACTACAAGAACGCCTTTTGCGAGATGATTATCAACTGGAAAAAATTATTAATTTATGTAAAACTTCAGAAATGACACAAGAAAATTTAAAAATTATTACAGAAACTAATGTCAACAACAAATTAGTCGTCAATGTCAAACATGAAAATAACCCAATTAGAAAGCAAAACAAGTCTAAATTTGTGTGTTATCGATGTGGTCTACAACATGATCGAGGCAATTGTCCAGCTTTTGGAAAGAAATGTAATCTGTGTTCTCGTTTTAATCATTTTTCTACTGTATGTAAAGCAAAGCGAAATAATAATACCAGTGGATGCAATGAAGTCGTTGAAGAATCATCATCAATTTCAAATTATTATCGTATCGATATAGTTCAAAGCCCGCTACCTGAAAAATCTTGGTTCAAATTTTTTTAAAATCGAAAATGTGGAAGTCAAAGTGAAAAAGGATACAGGATCTGATGTCAATATATTACCTTATAAGTATGTTAAAATAATTGGTTTACAAAACAATATAAAAAAATGTCAAGTTAATTTAACAGCTTACGGGGGTTTCAAAATTAATACAATAGGCAAAATACTAGTAAAAGTAAAATCTGATATTATTCACACAATGGAATTTATTGTAGTTGCAAACGACTGTATTGCAATATTAGGATTAGCTTCTTGTTTAAAACTTAAATTAATCAAACGAATTGACACATTAGATAGCAATAGATTGTATGACAAAACAATATTATACGTAGTATTATATAACAAAAAAAAAATTTTTTTTGAAGGTTTTAGGCTGTTTTCCTGATATTTGTCATTTGAAATTATCATCAAATGCAGTGCCTTTTGCTAGTTCAGCTAGAAGAATACCAATGAAAATTAAAAATAAATTTAATGAATCTATAGTCATTAGTTAAAAATAAAATTATAATTCCAGTTAATGAACCTGTTGAATGGGTCTCTAACATAGTTATTGTTGAAAAACCTAATGGATCATTAAGAATTTGTATAGATCCAAAGCATCTAAATAAATATATTATTAGGGAACGATTTACAATTCCAACTATAGAAGAATTAGCTCCAGCTTTAGCTTATACAAAATATTACAGTGTATTTGATATTAAGGATGGCTTTTATCATATAAAATTAGATGAGGAATCTAGTCGATTATGTGCTTTTAGTACAATATTTGGTACTTATAGATTTCTAAGAGCCCCATTTGGCCTCTGTAATTTACCAGAAATTTTCCATAAGTTAGTATTCAAATACTTTGGAGATATACCAGGAGTAACGATTTACTTTGATGATATATGTATTGCCACAGACACCATAGAACATAATATAACTATACGAGAAGTACTTAAAAGAGCTAAACAGTATAATATAAAATTTAATTTTATGAAATTTCAATATTGCATAAAAGAAATTAAATACTTAGGTGTAATTTTTTCAGAAAATGGGATTCATCCTGATCCTGCTTAAATAGATGTAATTAAAAACTTGCCGAAACCAACTTGCAAAATTGAATTACAAAGAATGTTAGGTATACTCGCGTCAAGAATTCAGACGTCTTACGTCACGGCTGACGTTACACATTTGTTTTTATTGTCAACGTAATTTTCGATATTTGGTCGCGTTAAAAACAATAATTTTTTGCAATTTAGTGCAATATATGATACAAACTTTTAGTGTAGTATATAGTTTTATTACTATCAGTTGCAGTTTCTTAAATATTTTGTTGAAAATATAATGAATTGTTCATTTGTTCGTATGATGTAAGTCGTCTGAATTCTTGTCTCGAGTATATGATAAATTACCTCAGACACTTTATACCAAATTTATCAGAAATTATTTCTCCCTTAAGAGAAATATATAATATGGAATTGGTCTATAAGACAAAGTAATGCTTTCAATAAGTTAGAATATTATCTGTAGTAATCAAGTACTAGCTAATTTTGATATAAATCTACCTATAACTATTCAATGTGATTCTTCTAAAGATGCTATAGGGTGCTGCCTTCTGCAAAATAATAAACCAGTATACTTTGCATCTAGATCCTTAAATACTGCTGAAATTGAATATGCTCAAATTGAGAAAGAACTCTTAGCGATTTGCTTTTCATGCCAAAAATTTCATAATTATATTTATGGGCATCAGGATGTAACAATTTATACTGATCACATGCCTTTGGTTTCGATATTATCTAAAGATATTGGAAAAATACAAAACAATAGGATAAGGCGATTAAGATTAAAACTACTTCTATATACTTTTCAGATAAAATATTTATCAGGTAAAGAAATGTATATTGCAGATTTTCTTTCAAGGTGTGGTGTGCACACACATGCAGAAAATGATATCTTAATGAAAGACATTGTACACGCTGTTACAGAAACAGAATTAAGTATCTCTGATTGCAGATTAAAAAAAATTCAACAAGAAACTTGTAAAGATGACATTTTATCAAAAATAATATTATTGTAATGATTGGCCTAAAAAATGTAATGAAATAGGTGAGTTAAATCATTTTTATAATTAAAAAATGATATGGAATTTGCTTTATTATAATAATCGTTTAATAATACCTAAATCTCTGAGAAAATTTATGTTAAATTTATTACATGAAGGACATCTTGGAATAACCAAAATAAATGGTATTGTAAAAAATTTTTTTTATTGGCCAGGGATATCAACTGATATAAGAAACACAATTTCCTCTTGTATTGTATGTGAGAAATATTCCAAATCCAAAATCAAAGAACCTCTGATTAATCATGACATACCTAATATAGGTACCATTTTATAAAATAGGCGCAGATATAGCTCCATATGCAGGAAAAAGTTACCTAATAATTGTTGATTATTTTTCTAAATGGATTGAAATTTGTCAAATAAATAACAAATCAAGTTCATGTGTAATAAAAGAACTCAAAACTATTTTCAGTAGATTAGGAATTCCTGCTTTATTAATTGCTGATAATATACCGTTTTCTTCTTACGAATTTAGAAAATTTGCAAAGGATTGGAATTTTACTATTCAAACTTGTAGTCCACATTATCATCAATCTAATGATTTAGCTGAAAAAGCTGTAGGTATTGCAAAAACTATGTTAAAGAAATCCCATGAATCCACTGATATCGAACTAAGATTATTGAATTATCGTAATTCTCCAGTAGCAGGGCTAAATTTTTCTCCAGTACAATTACTATGTAGTAGAACATTGAGAACTAAACTTCCAATGTCTCCAGAAAAATTGAAACCCAACTTGGTACCAAGTAATGTAGTTGCTAGGATGCAGGATATCCAGAAATCGCAGAAAATCCATTATGATAGTAATAGTAGAATTAGAGAAGATTTTCGGAAAGGGGAAAGGGTGTTTATACAAGATATTATAACCAAATACTGGTATCCAGGGGTTGTACTTGACAAATGTGAAACACCGCGATCCTATTTAGTTAAGATGAATAATTATAATAATATACTTAGGAAAAATTCTAAATTTATTAAGAAAAATAAGGGTTCCAATTAGAAGAGGGATATGTTTATAAAATAATTATTTTATGTTTTGTAAGGCCACTATTATTTTTAATATTGTAATAGATGCTAAGATATGTTATTGACAGTCATAATTATTATTAATAAAATATAGCTTTTGAATATAAATACAATTATTAAATCTATATATAACTAAACACTTTCCAGATGTATTCAGATCGAGTCAAAGGAGCCCTTAAAAAAATCTATGATATTTACGTAGATCTGTAACTGGAATAATTTCTAAGGAAATGAAAGACAGTTTTGCAAAATTAAACGTATATTAAGTAAAATCGTGAGTCATTTAATGTATATTTCGTTTCTTAGATATCTGAGTATTTAAGGGTATTTTTGGGTACTATTCAGTATTTCTGGGTACCTACTTAACGGGATTTTTAGGTACTTAAGGGTATTTTTGGGTAATAGTCATAGGTAATTTTTGGGCACATGAGGGTAATTCGTAGTTTTTGGGTATTTTTGAGGTATTTGGATATTTGACGAGGTATTTTTTTGGGAAAATAAGGTATTTACGGGTAATATTAAAAAAAATGGTATTTTATTGTACAAATTTCAAGAAGTGGTTTACCCCTCGGTAAATTATTAAGAGAAGCTGCAAAGTGTTTCGTGTTTAAATATTAAGTAATAAAAAACCATCGTGTTGTCAATAAAAAACTGTCCAAGACCAGCACGCCTCTGATTTGATGCTCATAAAAGTCATTGAGAATGAATCTTTACCTACCGTATTATTAGGTCAATAACTTAGTTACCTAGTTTTTGTACTGTAATTTAACGACAAGGAGTAAAACTATTTTTTTAAATCTAGATACATGAATAAATTTTCCTTAAATATTGATTTATTTGTAAAGATAACAAATAAATGTTTTCGAATGTTAAGTTATTACAGTTTAATAATTTTGATATTACGTTTTCACTACGTTTTACAATTGAATATAAATTTTTAGTATTACTCGTAAGTACAATTAATTATCTAGTTTGTAGTTACGTACATCTAGCCTAGAAATGTATTGTTTTTTAAGTAGTATGGTACTTACTAACATGTTTAAAATGCCAGTTCGAGTAAAGATGCACTCATCTGTCCATAGCACTTTATTAATAAAACTAGGGTCAGCCGCAATTTGATTTTGATGCCAATTGCAAAATTCAAGACGGCTGAGGAAATCAGCAGCTTCTAAAGCTTAAACTTTCTGAAAATGATGCTAGTTCAGTGAATTTTCTCGTAATATTCTGCAGACCTTGCTTTGGGATATCTCTAATCGCCTTGAAAAGGTTCTTGTAGAAATAGTAGGCTGCTCCTCAACTAAATTTAAAATAGTCTTTATCCATGACAGTATAAATTGTCTAGTATGACAAGAATATACTCATTGGTTTACAAAAAAGAAGAAACAAGATAATCTTTGTTGCAAGACTATTTTTCACAGATGAAACGAGATTCATAACGATTATCCTTTTTTCTAAGCAGTATGCACTATTAGTACGCGGTGTAGAACTAACTACATCTATCGGCCGTTCGCTACTCCATGCCGGACTGAAAATGTCGCAGGCACGAAGCGTTCTACATGCAGTAGACACCATTGAAAGCTGTCGACCTTTATCGCGATCGGCGAGAAACGATATTTTGCAAACACCTTTTGTAGCGAACGGCCGATAGATGTAGTTAGTTCTACACCGCGTACTCATGGTCCCTTCTGTCGGGTTAGACAGACGAAAGCAGCTAGGGTTATTCGTCAGATACCTCACCTATGGCATACTGATGAGAGCTAATAAGCTCGAAACCGGTATATGTCTGGTGGGCGTCTGACGAATGACTCTAGCTGTTGCTATAGGTTTTTCAGGTGTAATTCAATGCTGGTCGGGGCATTAGCCCGCAGAGTAGTTGTTTCCTGGAATTCCGTGTTTGCAAAATATCGTTTCTCGCCGATCGCGATAAAGGTCGACAGCTTTCAATGGTGTCTACTGCATGTAGAACGCTTCGTGCCTGCGACATTTTCAGTCCGGCATGGAGTAGCGAACGGCCGATAGATGTAGTTAGTTCTACACCGCGTACTCATGGTCCCTTCTGTCGGGTTAGACAGACGAAAGCAGCTAGGGTTATTCGTCAGATACCTCACCTATGGCATACTGATGAGAGCTAATAAGCTCGAAACCGGTATATGTCTGGTGGGCGTCTGACGAATGACTCTAGCTGTTGCTATAGGTTTTCCAGGTGTAATTCAATGCTGGTCGGGGCATTAGCCCGCAGAGTAGTTGTTTCCTGGAATTCCGTGTTTGCAAAATATCGTTTCTCGCCGATCGCGATAAAGGTCGACAGCTTTCAATGGTGTCTACTGCATGTAGAACGCTTCGTGCCTGCGACATTTTCAGTCCGGCATGGAGTAGCGAACGGCCGATAGATGTAGTTAGTTCTACACCGCGTACTCATGGTCCCTTCTGTCGGGTTAGACAGACGAAAGCAGCTAGGGTTATTCGTCAGATACCTCACCTATGGCATACTGATGAGAGCTAATAAGCTCGAAACCGGTATATGTCTGGTGGGCGTCTGACGAATGACTCTAGCTGTTGCTAGAGGTTTTCCAGGTGTAATTCAATGCTGGTCGGGGCATTAGCCCGCAGAGTAGTTGTTTCCTGGAATTCCGTGTTTGCAAAATATCGTTTCTCGCCGATCGCGATAAAGGTCGACAGCTTTCAATGGTGTCTACTGCATGTAGAACGCTTCGTGCCTGCGACATTTTCAGTCCGGCATGGAGTAGCGAACGGCCGATAGATGTAGTTAGTTCTACACCGCGTACTCATGGTCCCTTCTGTCGGGTTAGACAGACGAAAGCAAGCTAGGGTTATTCGTCAGATACCTCACCTATGGCATACTGATGAGAGCTAATAAGCTCAGAAACCGGTATATGTCTGGTGGGCGTCTGACGAATGACTCTAGCTGTTGCTATAGGTTTTCAGGTGTAATTCAATGCTGGTCAGGGCATTAGCCCGCAGAGTAGTTGTTTCCTGGAATTCCGTGTTTGCAGTATGCACTATTATAAAAAAAAAATTAATTTGTACTTATATGTCTAGTCTTTCAAATTATTTCCGGAAATTTTTTCGAGGCAAAAATATATTAAAAACTTCAATAATTTTCTAAAAATATTCATGAGCAAGGAAAAATTTTCAGTTATTAATTTAATCTCGTGGGATATTTGGTATGAAAAGTTCACACCAAACTATTTATTAATTTGAGACAGAAATGGGGACCATGTGAGACAATTAGTGTTTGTATTAAAAATAATTACATGTAGAATATAATAACTTACTGGTTTTGTTGGTTTTAATTTACATATTAAAAACACAAGAATAAAAAATAATTAAAATATTGCAAGCTCTCCGCGTAGAAACACAAATTTTATTGTCACTACTACAATAAATATCCTTCCAACAATTTTCTACTGTCAAATGTTTACTTTGACATTTGTCACTCGCATTCGACTTCTGAACTTCACTTATATATTTTTAGGGTTTTCGAAGTTTCCATGTTCTCGAGAATATGTCGAGAACCAAATCGAATATGGCATGGAATGTTCTAGAAACGTCAAAATAAAGCTATACGTATTAAAAAAATTATAAATTCTAGTTTTTGAATTACCATGATAACGGAACATAATACAAGCTTCTATTTTCACTTACAATATCCCTAGTGCTCAAATTATTTCTAGAATTTTTTTCCAGGTCAAGAATATTTAGAAAATTATCCCAAGCCGCTGATGATGTATAATTTTCTAAAAATATTCATTATTCAGTACTTAGTAATGGGCAACAATTACATTTTGTATTTATTTAAAATAATTACATGTAGAATATAATATCTTCTGTTTTTATTTTCATATAGGTAGACCATTAAAAACTCAAGAATAAAATATAATTCAAATGTCAATCTAGTTATAAACGTTTTGAATTATCATGGTAATGGAAAAAGTTGCTGTGAAATTTTCTGCAAAACCGTTCATTACATCTAATCCCATCAGGAGTATTTTTGATAATAAATCATTTGAGAAATTTGCAGGCTCTAAGCATGCCTGAAAAGATTCTGGATTATTAACCACTGGACCTAGTTAGTCTTTGGTGTTCTAGGGGTAATACTGATTTATACATGATAATGTATATACATATTATCAACAACTAAAACTACAATGTAAGTAGATACCTTAGAAATTATAAGAAAAATACAATTTCAAATTTTAACTTTTAGAGTTCCATAACTTAGTAACAAAGGCGCATAGGAAAAAATGTTATACAAGGTAACCGATATTATTATCGCCTGGTATAACCACAGTCATTTCTAATAAATTTTAACTATTTGATTTATCATTTCTCTGACTGGAATATCGCTGGAAAATTATAGATTGTAAACTTAATGCCCTCAATTGTATACAGGGTGGGTCAGAAAGAATGGGTCAACATTAAGCTGGAAATACTAAACACCAAAATATTATGTTTCAGCTCATCATGCCTTAATACGAATGTCGCTGGTTCAAGAAAAACAGTAATCAAAGTTTAAATTTTAATCTGACATTTCTCAATAATTGAGAAAGTTTTGATAGCATAACTGAAAATAGGTAGTGTTAGGTTTTTTGGTGTGAGAATTACAAATTTGAAGATTATTTTGACGTTGCTAGAGGACGTTAATTTCACTGTATTATTTACGTAAATCAAACCATGTTTTTTTATCTGTTGAGATATTATTAAAAAAAGTTAAAAATCTAAAATGTTCAATTTACATAAAAAATGTACTCTTGTTTAGGTCGGTTAACTTTATCGGTTTCTGAGTTATTTGCATTTAAAAGTTTCAATGTATTTTCTGGTGATTTTCTTTTAGGCGCTGATATTACCTTTTCTTTTGTTAGTAGGCTTGTGTCAAATTTTCATGTCATGTCGTATTTTGCGTGTGTGTGATATATTATTCAAGCAATTATTGAGAAATTTCAGAAAAAAATTTAGACTGAACACCCTGTATTTCTTAAACCAGCGACATGAACAGCTCAAACATAATATTTTGATGTCTAGTATCATCACCTCAGTGTTGACTCATTCTTTCTGAATCACCCTGTATATTTCTATTAGACTTTTTTTGAACTTAAATCATACCTCTCGGTATGTCTTTATATTACAGAAGCTTTGTATTTTATACCTACTCTTTAAGATGCCACTGGTAGAAAATGAAACACAGTAACCAGTGATTTTTCTTGACCACTTTTACTATATTTTTTTTGCTTTGAAATAAACCATTTCATAGGTTAGACGTAGACCCTAAAAATGTCTAAAGCAAGATTAAATAAAGCAGATATCGAAAACCACGGTTATATGATATTTATTTCTAAATTTTATTTTCAAATCCTACTTAAGAGATGCTGTGCTAATAGTATGTACAACTACTCCGCGGACTAATACCCCGTCTGACATTGAATCACACCTCCAGTATCTGTGTGAACAGCCAAGAACCCTTGTCGGCCACAACACCAGACATAGACCTGTTTCGGGCTTGTTAGTCGTTAGCAGTATCCCATAGGTGAGATGACCGACAATTGAACTTGCTGTTCCTTCATATGTATGTACACATACAAACCAAGTGAAGGTGAAATATATGTCAGTGTGTACAATAGTTTGCAATAATAATGACACTCTTTAAAATGAATTTTACGATTTCTTTTGAACTGCTGACGTATTTGTAATGAAATCTACTTTCAACTTTTAACATTAGTTCTTAGTTGTTTCAATTACCAATAGAGATTTAATGAAATTTCAACTCAGAACTTCCAGAAGTACAAGAACTGTTTTCAGGGATTTTCATTATTATGGCAAAATCATGTATGTCTGTATAGATTTAAGTACCCAGTAAAATATAATTTAACATTACTAACCTGTATGTGTCCTCTGATGAGCTTTTAAATGGGAACTTTTAGTATAAACTTTTTTACATCCAAGAAATTGGCACTTATGTATTCTTCTTTTAGAATCTGGTGAATGATCTAAACGGTTATGATGTTTTGTAGGTGTTGAGTTTGTTGATGATGATGAAATGTGACTTGGAGGTCTAGGAACTACAGATATGTACCTAGTAACTCCAGAGGCTCGCACTCTGACTATTGTATTTCGGTGTCCTTGTGTATTACTAATGCGAAGCCCACAAACATCTAAATCACTAGCAGCAGAACTTCCATTACTATGCCCTAATTCTGATTCAGGGCTAGAGGGAGGAGTCAAAGTCTCTGCATTTCTTGAAATTAACCGCAATTGTAAAGCATCTCTTACATCAGAATGTACTCTATTTTCATAACTCTCATGATCCTCATCATCACTATCCTCTTCATCCTCATTTTCATCATCGTCATCCTCATCATCTACAGGTTCCTGTTTCACTAATACCGCACAAGATAAAGCACCATCCCATGAACATGTTGAACTTGCTGAGCTCAATGTATCAAAATGACTATCACTAAAATCTTCTATACAATTTACTTTATACCAAATTCTACTTATATCGGAAGGTAGCGTCTTGTAAGTTTTCATTTTTGGTTCATCTTTCAAATACCATTCCATTTCATAACATGTCTGTAACAAATTATTATAATTTAGTTTCACATTGCCCCATATTAGCCAACATTCTCTGTTCAAAACTAATTTTAACACAGGTATTTGGAAAACACTATATCTACAGGACAATTTACAGCGTGTCTCAAAAAGAACAAAAAGTAATAAAAATGTTGCAAATTTGCCTTATAATCCCGTGTCCATTTGTTAACAATTTAGAAGTTACGACTAGTTACAATGTGTTGAATAATTAAGTAGTATAGACATAGAAGATTTCTATCTTGTTTCAAAGTCTGTACTGTAATGCATTTTGTCCTTCAACTGCATGTCACAATTACTTTTGTTTACATCTGACACTTGTATCCGGACATATATGTCAAGTGTCAGCGACGTACATCGCTAGTGACTGTTTACATTCTGATAAAAATTGCTATACATGTGTGCCATGGATTTGTGTATGACATTTCTGGATGTTATAAATGTACAATAAATATATGAACCGTTTACATACGTATTAAATACACTTGTGTTAAACACACCCATACATTGTAGAAAAACAAAGTTCAATCGTGTCACTATGAGAGTATCGAAACGAAAAATTGCTACTAGTGCAACTGTGCTAGAGACGTTACAAAAGAAAATGAAAAAATGTTTAGTATTCTATTCCAGATTTTTGAAGATGAAGAATTAGGTGCTTATAGTCAATGTCCGAACTCAGCTCAGTTTCAAACACTCGTTTATAAAATTTATTATAAAGCAAACAAGTAAGACACAAAACCAGTTTTAATGTCATTTGGTATTCCATTCCACCAACTAATTCAATCAGAATGAATGACAGAGATGTCAAGTGGTGTTATGTGTTACTGCTATATTGTTTTTCTCAAGAATTTTAACATAAAATTTAAAAAAAAATCAGTTAAAGATGCATGTATTTGCTAAAGATGGTAAGGATTTTAAGAGAGAGAGATAATAATTACATGTAAAATATAATAACTTACTGTTTTTGATTGTTTTAGTTTATATATAGGTATACTATTAAAAACTCAAGAATAGTATTATAATTCAAATGTGAATTTCTTAAATTTCTGGAATTTTTTTGAATTACCATGGTAACGGTATAAAATACAAACTTTCAGTTGGTTCGAAAAGGTTGCTGTGAAATTTTCTGCTAAACCGTTCATTTTATCCAATCCCATCAGGAGTATATTTTTGTTAATAAATCGTTAGAGAAATTTATTTTTAATATTTGCAGGTCCTAAGTATCCCTGAAAAAAATCTGGATTATTAACCACTGGACCGAGTTAGTCTGTGGTGTTCTAGGGATAATGCCGATTTATACATGATGTATAAATACATATTGTCAACCACATGACAGAAGATGTCAAGTAGTGTTATGTTTTACTGCTATCGCAAGAATTTTAATATCTTATGGAATTTGGGAAACAAAAAAATAAGGATCAAATTATTTCTCAAGTTAATTATGTATCTAATTGTTTTTATAGTATTTTTTTCTAAGTCGCCTTGTATATATATATAATATAATTATATTCCAAAATTGCTTTGAAAGTATGAGTAAAATAAAATAAAATAAAAATAAGCCGTGTTTGTGGTAAAATTCTTCCAAATGTCAAATCAATATAAATTTTCTTACTCATTGTTCTTAATTTGTTACCAACACTATCACAAAAGTAGACGACTAGTCAACTAAAGTAATTTCTGTCAGGCGAGTCCGAACATAAAAATAATACATCTTTACGTGCTTTTAATTGCATAGATGTGTCGACACATATTACAGGCACTTGAAAATCAGTATGACATAAATTCTTCATTGTTTAAATACAATTAATTTCTGTCCGACATAAATATTGTGCAACTATGGTTAGATGAAAACATACCTTTAGAACCCTAAAGGCCACATTTCATTGAGGCTGGTCCGGCCTAGGCTAGTGGCTGGAACAAGTGCAGCTATAAACTAATTGGGCTGCATTTCTAGCATATTTTTTTAGTTACGTACACTCCATAGACAAATTTTTCATTTGAATTATGTTCAGTATACACAGTCATGCAGACCAGCGACAGTAAAGACGAAGCGCTCGCGAGCAAAACGTTAAAACATAGTGGGTACAAGATATTACCGTCTTTTAATTATTCCCGTAATTTTAACTACCTCCAGCCAGGCATTTTTCTTAATTTCTATATCTTTATAGCCCACATTTTGAGGGTCATATAAGCATGGAAAGGTTTTCAGTGTCTATAAACATTTCTGTATTGTTACTATCTGTTATCTTCTTCCATTAGTAGAAAACAAAACTAACCTCACAGTGAAGTGGATCCACAACTGAACGGCTGTCTACTGGTGACTGAGATTGTACAGCGACGTAGATACTCACGTGGTATAAAAGCAGAAATCTAATTGGTCTATATAGGATCCCGCATAGCTGGTCCCGCTTGAATGTAATTTATTATAAACATGGCTTGTGCCGTCTAAACTCGAAAGCAAGCTCATCGTGTACCAGCCTGTGTGAGTGTATGACCATTTGCTATACTACATTTCAAATTTGGCTGAACCAGCCGGACTGCACTAGCCTGGCTGGACCAGCCTCGGTGAAATGCGGTCTTAACCGTCTTAGATTCGTTTTTAGAAAAAAATTCTAAATGTACGATTTTTTTTAGATTTACTTATGTTACAAATACAAATAACATAATTCTAAAAAAGTATCTTACATTTATAAGTTTTTTTTCTATAAACGAATTTTTGAGGCCCTCAAAAGACTATACAACTTTTATAGTATATACAGGGTGTCCCGAAATAAGCGCGCAATATTTCTGCTATGTATTATACATGTGAAAATAAGTCAAAAAGTTCCTATAAATATGACCAGAAAAATGCTTCACAAGGGGGCTAGAACCGCTAGAAGTCATCTTGAAGATGGCTTTACCAGAATATATTTGGAACTATTCAAAATAAAATCACGAAATTTGGTGGGTAGCATACATTTCGCATGCTACAAAATTTTCTTTTCTTACAATTTAAAATATTTGCTCAGAGGCGTAACATGCTCAGGGGGTCCAAGGTAAATATTGCCCCATTTTTTTTATTTTTGGGTAACTTCTCTTGTTGAGATCAAATTATAAAATTTTATAGTATTCTATACAAAAAAGGTACTCTTGTTTGATCTCGACTGGATGCGCGCAAAATCGATTTCATCATAAAATAAAAATAAATTTTTAATTCTAATAGCAGACCATGAAAAAAAAAGTAACAGATACAGTAAGAGTTTGTTCGAGTTTGTCATTTCCTTTAAAAGATTTCAGAAGTTCTCTTTCTCTTGAGAAAATATTTATTTATTTAGAATAAAACGTCCAACGGGTATACACCCAATTACAGGACAAGTTTACATAGTAAAAACAAATGACTTACATTAACAGACAAACAGAAAACTTTACATACATATATACAGGTATTACAATTTAAAATGACAAAGACGCAAGTACACATCAAATAAACAGACTAAAAATAACTAATCTACAAATACAACAATAGATATAAAAAATAATCAGTTAAAATTTAACAATAAAATATTAAAAGAAGACAAACATAAAAACTCAAATGACAAAATTATAAAAACAAATTTTTTATGTCACAAATTGAGCAATATAAAATATCAAGCTGTGATTCAATAATATCATAGTTTATTTATTTATTTATGATACATCCACCCAACGGAAACCAATTACAGCGTGGGAAAAATGTAAATTATAAATTAGATACAAAAAAAGATAAATATAATGAATATAAATAATTACACAAAAAACAAAAACAAAAAACTAACAACTTAAGCTAAGAAATACATGTAGATTTAATAGAACGTACATTACAATGAAATATATGTAGTACATCTTGCTTACGGTAATAAGCTGTACACATAAAGTGCAACGGCGAAAATTTAAGTAAGTTCGTCCGGGCGACGGGAAGGTAAAACGTGAGATTCATTCGAGACTCTGATCTCGGTACATGAAACAAGAGGTTATCCAAAATAAGGGGACAGTTAAAAATATTGTTAATAATTTTATACAGAAATATTAAAGCGTGAAGAATTCTCCGTTCTTCTAAGCTAGTTATATGAAATCTGTTTAACATCATATTTTGCGGAAAACCTATTTCAGGATAAACGCCATCAACCAAAAAACATAAATATTTAACAAATCGGCACTGTATGTACTCCAAACTATTTATATGTACAGTATATACTGTGCAACTAGGTGACCATACTAAAGAACAATATTCGAGCTTAGATCTAACAAATGAATTATACAATAATAATAAAACATTTATATCAGTGAAACCTTTACTATGTCTTATTACAAAACCTAGAGATTTATAAGCTGACGCGACAATAGTCTCTACATGAATATTAAAATTTAGTTGCCTGTCAAAAGTAACACCGAGATCTTTGATAGTTTCAGGTCTTTCTAGTGTGCAACCATCAAGTTGATACTCAAGTAAAATGGGATTATGTTTCCTATAAAATGAAAATGCGTGGCACTTACTCACATTGAGGGGTAAATTATTTTCAGAGCACCAATTATTAATTTTATTTATGTCTTCCTGTAAACTCAGACAATCCTCTGTTTTTACTATTATTTGATAGATGTTTAAATCATCAGCGTATAAGTTGCTTGCGCTCAGTTGAAATGTAATATCATCAATGAAAACAATAAAAAAGAGAGGACCCAGGACTGAGCCCTGTGGAACACCTGATGTTACGACAAAGTAGTTAACAATCATTTGATACAATGGGGAACTTTTATAAATATTCGCATTATGACTGTCTATCCAGAGCAGGTTATTGTTTCTAGCATTGAGTGTAGAAATATGAAAATTCAATAAGGAATTTTATTAATAATCTTATGTAGAAAAATAATAGAGTGCAAGGCACGTCTTCTAACTAGACTCTTCATATTGAAACGCTCATAAAATATTTCTTGCGGTACACCTCTAGCAGGATATCATCATCAAGCATGACGCATACTCAAGCCTGGACCTCACAAATGTATTATTATCTTGAAGCTTTGCACAATCCCGAAGAGAGTCAACTATACAAAATATTTTCAAGTCATCAGCATATAAGAGAAATTTAATGTCCAGTTTATCAGCAGTATCGTTTATAAAAATAATAAACAAAAGTGGTCCGAGCCTTGAGGCACTCCAGAGGTCTGAGAAAAACATTTAGACTTGTGACCGTTGATTTGAACAAACTGTGTTCTGTCAGAATGGTATAATAACGTTACTAACATGTGGAGATAAGAAACTGTAAATTAATATTTCAAAAACCTTTGAGAAATTGTTCAGAATGGCAATTGGTCTGTACTTAGTTATATCATTCTCTGAGCCCTTTTTATAGATTGGACATATTCTAGATATTTTCCATAAGTCAGGAAAAAGGCATTTACGTAAAATTAAATTGTATATTATACACAACGGTTCACAAAAGATGATACTACAGTCTCTGACTAAAAAAGCAGGTAAAAGATCAGGTCCAGAAGTTAAATTAGGCTTAATTCTTTTAAGTGATGCTAGTACATTATCAGGGGTAAATCTTTTTATATTCAATAAATGATATAACGCATTATGATATGGGAGAGAAACACTGTCATTGTCATAAGTACTCGACTCAATATATGCACTAGAGAAAAACATGGCAAAATTCTCCACAATCAATTTCGGGTCTTCTATAGAGCTATCGTTAAAGGTCATGCCAGATGGAACAGTAGAATTTCCTTTTTTAGTATTAATGAATTCCCAAAATTTTTTAGGGTTCATTTTAATATCAGATTCGATGTCAGTAATATATTTATTATAAGCTATATTAACTTTACTTTTAATAGCAGCTCTTAACATTTTAAATTCGTTGTAGATAGTATCTGTTTGAGATGACTTATTCCAGGCTCGTTTTTTGATTTTAATAAGTGAAATAATTTCTCTATTAAACCAAGGTGGATAGTGTGATATATCATAAAATTTGCTAACAGCGTCATTAACACAAGTACATTTGTTCAAACACGACCAGTTAATAGTTGACAATTCTTGATAGTGTGAAAATTCGCTTTCTTAAAATTGAAACCACAATTGCTTCCGAAGCTTTACTAACATCGCAATCACTATTAGAAATTACAAGATCTAACAGTCTATCATTGTAATTCAAAACTGTATTATATTGTGAAAAATTAAAATAACCCATAAAATTATTAATTAAATTAAGATTACGACTAAGTCTAGTAGTTGCTGTCGAATTCAAAATAAATTCCGGAATATTAAAGTCACCAACAATTAAAACACTTGAATTATATAAAGCGTGCAAAGATTCAAGTGCATCAAATAATTTTTCATATACATCACTATTATTTCGGGGAGGCACATAGATAACAAAGATATATAAAAAACTCATTTTTAATCTCATTTTAACGCATATAACATCAACCAAAGCAAGATCATTAAACAAATCGGACTTCTAATATCAAAACTACAGGCTTTCAATTTTTTACTAATAGCAATTAAAACACCACCACCTTTATTAGCATTAATAGAATTGTAATCTCTATCACAGCAAAAAACGTCGTAGTAATTAATATCAAATAATTCAGCGTTATGTATATTATTATTAAGCTACGTTTCGGTAAATGCAATAATATCATAATGTCGAACTGATACTGAATTCATAAACAAATCATGTATTTTGGTGCGAACACCATTAATGTTCTGATAGTAACACGTTAAACCAGATGAAATACAATTGGAACCTTCGGGATCACAAACTTGTCTTATTAAGCTACGTTTCGGTAAATGCAACAATATCATAATGTCGAACTGATACTGAATTCATAAACAAATCATGTATTTTGGTACGAACACCATTAATGTTCTGATAGTAACACGTTAAACCAGATGAAACACAATTGGAACCTTCGGGATCACAAACTTGTCTTATTAGTTGCTATTGAGGTGATGTTATATCATTTTTGAGCTTTTGCAAATTTAAATTATAAACATGGCAAGTCCTGTCCCAGGCAGCGTGGTTAGCATCAACAAGATAGGGCACTCCAACGAACTGTCAAATCAGTAAAAAAAATGGCGGCTGTAGGACAAACAAACCAACTTGACATATATGACAAGCAGAAATTTGTGCTTTTGTGAAGAACTGTGTGTTTTGCTCATCTTTTAAACCTAATTCGGATAACTCAGACTATTATAATGGTTTTGTTTTGTTGTGTTTTCAATTGTGGGAGTAGAGGACAGCGAGATCAAGTTAGATTTTTTAGGATTCCTGCTGCATTGAATTATAAACATAGAACTGATCTCAATAAACTCTCATATAAAACGGCAAGACCTAATTCAAGAAAAAATTAAATACAGTGTCGTTTGATCAAAACAATTTGTATCGGGTTAGTTAATAAAAAGCTATATACAACAATTTAAAAGCAGATATTTCAGGTAAACTGGCTGCTTTAACAGATAACTTACATCTTGATTGGATTCCTACAATGCATTTGGGTTATAAAATTACCACTGCAACGTTGTCAGAGACCAAGATGGGTAGATATAAACGAAAATGTAATGTTGTGCTGGTGTGGTAATGTTTTTTGAAGTTTTAAATATCTGCAATATTTATATGTAAAAGTAATATATACCTACCTATGCAGGCCCCTCTTTTCCATTGGGCACTCTGGGCAAGTGCCCAAGGCCTTGCGATTGATGGTTCCTTCCAGATCAGCAACCTTTTTTTGGCGCTTTTCCTATGTTGATATGTACAGTTTCAGACAAAACTATCACAGAAAATTCAACACTTAAAACAATTTACTTCCTGGTAATGCTATAATGGCAGACAGAGGATTTTTTATTAAAGAATTTGTGCAATTATTTGGAGCCAATGTAAAATTACCAGCATTCACAAGAGGAGCAACACAGTTACATCCTATAGAATTGGAAAAACTCGAGCAATAGCTCATTGTAGAATTCACGTTGAGCGTATTATAGGTATGTTAAGACAAAAATTTCAATATTAAATGACGTCGCACCAATATTTATATTATGTATGGGAGGTGATGAACCAATTTTGACAAGATAGTGTTTGTGTGCTGTGCATTAATCAGTCTCTGTCCTCCAATTGTTCCAATGTGATTAGAAGTAAAATACTATATAAGATGAGTCAAGTATAAATAGTCAAACTTCAACTTCTTACGAAAAGTTATGGGAAAAAATCAAATTTACACGTCTTATTATATTTTGTAGGTACTTATTATTTAGGATGGATTATGTCATTAACTAAAAACCGGAATCAAATTATAATCAGTGGCGTAAATGTGAGGGTCTATAACACCTTTTGAGAAATATATTTGGTATGCCACTGAACAGGTAAAGAAACATGCAATATATAGAATGCCCGATTCTTTACTACTTAAAAAGGCTCTGGTAAAAAAATTTCCATAGAAATGTTTTTATAACAATTGTACAGTGAATGATAAAATCAAACAAATAGGTAGGACATAAAATACACAGGCAGGCTGGCCTTACAACCACTGCCTAATGTAAAAGTAGAAAACCTAAAATTAATTGTTAGAAGTACTGTTTGCAGTAGCTGGTTATAATTTGTCTCCTTGAACTTGATCATCATTGTATCTGTTGGAAAGCAGGATAAAAGTATGTTCTATTTACAATTTTTACTTGAAATTTTGTAAAGAATTTATTCCTAAAGTTTGACTATTTAAACTTGACTCACCCTGTATATATATTTTTTCTTATATAAGTACATACCTACATTTCAGGAATTAATTGTTGATAAAATGTACAAATGTTTTAAATATATTATTTAAAAATAGATAAGTACCTAAGTTCTTTTTTTTTCTCCAACCAGTAGCATAATTACACTCCCGCCAGCCCTAGCAATTTAGGGCCCTGGAGCATACTAATAAAAAAATATATTGATAACAATATTGACAGATATAATTAATTAATTAGTAAACTAGTACGGAGGTACGTAGTTTAATTTTAACAATTATATTTGTGCATAGATACATGGCAGAATTTATTTTCAGTTATAAAAATTCTGCGGGCTTGAAATTCTTAAAAATGCCACTGTTTCTAATTCACATATATTTGACAAAAATTATAAATAATAAAAGTCCATTTGATAGAAAAAATCTAAAATATATTTAATAAAAAATATTAAAAATAAGTTATAAATACAATTAGGGTTACCACCTATACGATTCTAAAAAAATTGGGTACATAGATAAATAGTAAAAAATTTTTAATAATAAATTGGTTTTGATATTTTAGATAGTTGTGGCATTGCAATAATAATTTAAAGTCTGTTACGGCACAATAAAAAACATTAGCAGCAGGGAAAATCAAAATTTAATGTACCAAGTCCATTTTGATTAGTCAACTATTTCTTCGCTCGGCCCATTTGAAAGAAAAATTTGTAGATATACCGAAGTGCAGTGAATACTGAGAATAGTGAGAATAATATTAATAATTTTACGAATGTTCAGCAACTAGGACCTTTTACCTAAAATATATACCAACTTTTTCTTATCATAATGAAAATATATGAGAAATAGGCTCATATTACACTTCCTAATATGAGATATGAAAAAGTTGCTGATCTGGCAGGAACTTCGGGGCCCCATCAATCGCAAGGCCTTGGGCACTTGCCCAGAGTGCCCATGGAAAAAGAGGAGCCTGCATAGGTAGGTAGTAGGCTTTTACATATAAATATTGCAGATATTTAAAACTTCAAAAAACATTACCACACCAGCACAACATTACATTTTCGTTTATATCTACCCATCTTGGTCTCTGACAACGTTGCAGTGGTAATTTTATAACCCAAATGCATTGTAGGAATCCAATCAAGATGTAAGTTATCTGTTAAAGCAGCCAGTTTACCTGAAATATCTGCTTTTAAATTGTTGTATATAGCTTTTTATTAACTAACCCGATACAAATTGTTTTGATCAAACGACACTGTATTTAATTTTTTCTTGAATTAGGTCTAGCCGTTTTATTGCACTAAGCCACATTTGCCCTTTTATATGAGAGAGTTTATTGAGATCAGTTCTATGTTTATAATTCAATGCAGCAGGAATCCTAAAAAATCTAACTTGATCTTGCTGTCCTCTACTCCCACAATTGAAAACACAACAAAACAAAACCATTATAATAGTCTGAATTATCCGAATTAGGTTTAAAAGATGAGCAAAACACATTCTTCACAAAAGCACAAATTTCTGCTTGTCATATGTCAAGTTGGTTTGTTTGTCCTACAGCCGCCATTTTTTTTACTGATTTGACAGTTCGTTGGAGTGCCCTATTATGCTTATTATAATTGAGACAATTAATGCAACATAAAGCATCAGTTTTAGGACAGTTTTCTACTTTGTGATTTTGGGCACACAATGGACAAATAGATGACTTAAGCGTACACTGCAAAGAATTGTGATGGTATTCGCAGCATTTAAAACAACGGCGTAAATCAATAGCATCATAAATACTACAATAATCATACCCCACAAAAAGTTTACCATAATCCATGATTTTATTATAACTAACTACATCACATTGAATCACAGCTTGAAAGAGTTTGTTACTTTTCGTTAAGGGTGTAATAGAAATAACTTTAAGAGAAGAGTTATCAGAAATTAAGCTTCTACTTTGAGATTTCACATAACTGATCCTCACTAAGTTTTGTAGACATGCCAACAACTTTAAAGCGTGGATGCAAAGCAGGAACTTTTTGAATGGTGTAGTCATTTATTAATTTTTCATTGGCTAATTCCTTGAATTTAGTACATTTATCAGAACTTTCACAACTGATCACAAGACCACCATCTCGAATATTCCTAATCCTTGAAATATTTATATTCGACTCAACAGAATATATACTTTTTATCATATTTTTAGTAACTAATAAGTCCTGCTTATTTTTAGGCTTGATTATGATAGACGACTGTTTCTTTGCTACATCTGAATACGATGTCTTCAATTTTCCAGGATCAGACTTACATCCTTTTTTTTCCAGCGAGCCTTGCAAATCGACTTTCATAGTTTGTATTTCCTCATATAACTCGGCAATCTTATTCCCAACAGTTTTGAAGAGACGTTTCAAGATCTTGAACTTTATTATTTATTAATTTCTCAATAGAAGAATTCACTTGAGCAATGTTGTCATTAATTGGCTTAATAGCAGAAGAAAACTTTTGAATATATGATTTCTCAGCGACAGTACATTTGAACTTGCATTGATCACACAGATAAAATAAATTCTTAAATTTATCCACAAATTTAAATTCAACTTCGCTCATTTGAACGCAGGAGAAATGAAAACATTTTTGGCAAGGGCGTTCGCAACCAAAAAGCCCCTCATTTTTCTTAAATTTGCATTTACCACAGTTAGCCATGAAGGTGCAGTTGATAAAATAACACTTGTGTACTCAGAAGGTATACAGAAAAGAAACTTATCAGTTTCGGCGTAGAAAAAGTATAAATAGATAAAAATCACAAATACCTCGAGACTTGACAAAAAGTCAATGGTCCATAAATACAATTGCTATCAATTCAATGATTAACAATAGTTGAAATAAACAATACTGAGAGCACTTAAAATCACAACTGCTTCAAAATAAAGCCGAATTTTTCAAACCAAGAACTCGCATATATTCATTTTGTGTATATACTGTGATGGAAGTGCGTTCGCCGCTGCAAGGGAATTTCGAAGATTTCCAGAACGGACAGCGCCTGGGCGCAGAGTATTTGTAACCACAAATTTCAATCAGACACACGTATACCAAAGTCAATTGTAATAAATACATTAAGTAGCAACCTCATATCGAAAATTATCTTCTTATTTATTTTAGATAGGAAGAATTCAAAGGGTACAAGACTTAATGAGGCGCGACTCCCAAGCGGCAGCGTCCAGGGAACATGTTAAAGTGCAGACTATCAGTGATAACAGCGATAGTATGGGAAATGGAGAGATAATCAAAACACTGAAGGAGGCCATTGATAAACTTCTAGCCTAACTACCCAACCAAACTACCAGACCAAAGAGAGGACAACCTGATAGCCGAAGAGATCGCCCACTTCAATGTTGGAACTGTGGGCGGACGGGTCATCTAAAGAGACAGTGTAGGACCCCAGTCGCAGATCGGCAATGGCGCGACTCCCAGGCAGGCAGGAAACATGGAAACGCAGATGCCCTTTCTACACCTTGTCCCACCAACTGCAAACACTGTAGTGGTCTTGCAATGAAAGAGGACATCTCATCAGTTCCTTGCAAGGTGATAGCAGCCCAACCTGAAGACAGATGGAGTTCAGCGGCGATTCGGGAAGACCAGCAAGCTGACTGTGACATCAAGCCTTTATTAGACTGGAAAGAAGCCAACAACCGACCCGCTTGGGCGGAAGTCAGTAGTAAAAGCCCAGCATTAAAGAGCTATTGGGCTCAATGGAATTCCCTGTTGTTGGAAGACGGTGTCCTAAAAAGAGCATGGGAGAACAATGACGAAACGGAGGTCAAGAAACAAGTACTAGTCTCGAGATCCCGGGTCAAGGAAGTGTTGCAGGAAGTACATGAAGGTACTGGTGGTGGACATTTCGGTATCAATAGGACTCTACAGAAGATTAGGAAGCGTTTCTACTGGTAGAGCTGTAGGACGGATGTAGAAGATTGGTGCCGAAAATGTGAAATATGTGCAGCCAGCAAGGGACCTAAGACCCTTTCCAGAGGCAAAATGCGCCAGTACATAGTAGGAGCACCGTTTGAGAGGACTGCCATTGATATCGCTGGCCCCTTTCCGAAAACCCAAAGTGGGAACCGATATCTGCTAGTAGCCATGGACTACTTCAGCAAATGGCCGGAAGTATACCCCCTTCCCAATCAAGAGGCCACAACCGTAGCAGAAGTGCTAGTTAACAACCTGTTCTGCAGATTCGGTGTACCCATGGAACTACATTCAGATCAGGGCCGAAATTTCGAATCAGGTGTGTTTCGAAAGATCTGTGAGCTTATGGGAATCCGGAAAACCAGGACCACCCCACTGCATCCCTAGTCAGATGGTATGGTGTAACACTTCAACGCCACACTAGAAACCAATCTGAGGATGTTTGTGAAAGAGAACCAGACAGACTGGGGCAAGCTCATTCCACTCTTCCTATTAGTTTACCGCTCAGCTGTCCATGAAACTACTGGGAAGACTCCCGCAAGGATCATCTTTAGAAGACAGCTTCGCCTTCCAGCAGATTTGGTATTTGGGCGTCCTCCGGAACAGCCCACAGAGCCAGACACTTATACCCATGAGCTAGAACGAAGACTAGCAGCCGTACACGACCGAGTCAGATCTCGAATGAGACTAGAGAGCGATCGCATGAAGACTCGATACGACGTCCGGGCCAATACAGTCAGATTTCAACAAGGTGACCTGGTATGGCTATATAATCCCACGCGGAAGAAAGGAAAATCGCCCAAACTACAGAACCGTTGGGAAGGCCCCTACACCGTTATTAAAAGAATCAATGACGTCGTCTACCGGATACAGAGGACTCCCAGGAGTCAGATGAAGGTCGTCCATCTGTAGCGTTTGTCCCCGTATAGAGGTGCGTCCAATCGGGACGATCGGTCCTAAGGAGGGGGCAGTGTCACAGAATTTGCTCCGCTCGCACCCATTTCGACGATTGTGGTATCGCGAAACACTAGATGGCCCCGATCGCGCCTACGCGATTTTGGTAAACAAACAAATAATGCCGTGTATCGAGGGGCGACTGGAAATATTGGGAATCGACGAGAAGCGTTCGAGAGTTGTTCGAGAAATGGATCTAGAGATGCTAGAAAATACCTGGAATATTCATTTGGTCTATAAAAGAAGAATAAACGGCCGAGTCAGTCAGTCTTGAATTACAGTGTTTAGTGGGAAATTTCCTGGAGTTTCAAAGTGAAATAGTGTTTATTTAAGTTTAATTAGTATTCAGTAGTGTACAGAGTAATTAATAAATATCAGTAGAAATCAACTGTTTGTTTTGCTGGTAGAAGAAAAAGTCGGGTTAGGAAACCCGTGACAATATTATGGTCTGATAAAGCAAATTTCAGCAGATGTAACGTTTTTAACAGCCGCAATACCCATTTGTGGGCCAACGAAAACCCGCGAGGAGTACGGCGAACTAATTTTCAAAATAGATTTTCCATTAATCTATGGGCGGGAATCATTGGGAATCCGTTGATTGGCCCAATTGAATTACCAAATAATTTGAATTCCCAACGATATTTGGACTTTCTACAAAATCGCCTACCTGAATTATTAGAGGATATTCCCTTAGAGACAAGAGTGGGGATGTATTTCCAACATGATGGAGCACCAGCTCATTTTGGGCAGGCTAGATTATTATCTCTGGGGTCATATGAGTAATCTGGTTTATGTAGCTGAGGTGCATACTCGTGAAGAATTACTTCAAAGAATTATTTTAGTTGGCAATCAAATAAAAAAGAATAATTTTCAAATTCGCAGAATATTCTACGCCGGGCTAGATATTGTATTGAAAAAAAAATGGAAACTTATTCGAGCATTTGCTCAACTAACAAACAAATTTCCTAATTCCCATAAAAAAGTGTCTTGTAAAAATGTTTTATTTATTATTCGTTGCGTATGTTTCATTAATTTATCTCTACACGATAATTTATCTCTCCCTGTATGTTAAAAAAAGCGTTTTAAGATACATGTTTATATAGACTTCCGTCTTATTTTGGGTTAATGCACTACTTTTAGATTCGCCTTGTATATTAGCACTACTGAATATACATACATAGGGAGACATTCATTTATTGGCAACAAAATTGCTGAATTAACATACTAAAAATAAAAGAAGACTTCTGTTACATTGGGGTAACCTGCAACTAAGTTCTAGTATTATTTTTGTGATTTTTTTTTAACAAATATGATTCGTTTATTACTACATGTTTATGAGATCGTTCATCGTTCGATCGTTTATTTACTTTTTATTATATTTTACTTATTAAAAATTATTATTTTTAAAATCTAGTCTTGTTGAATGATTCCTCGGCCCCTTCATAACAAATATCTGGCTACGCCCCTGAAAGGTGACGTAATTGTTTATATTTTGAAGTAATCAATAAGAAAACTAAATTCTGTTTTTCTACGTTCATGTAAAAAACAAAACTTTATTGAACTATATTTAGTGGAAAAAGTGGTTCTTTATTGCACTAGTGCAATAAAATGTTTATTGCATTCATCTGTCATTCTACTACAGCGTTTTGTCATCATGACAAACATAAACGTTCATATGGACGTCACATTTTCCTAGACGTAGTGTCATCTAAATAGCATTTTTTGGTTTTTGCATGAACGTAGAAAAAATATTGTATGCAACTCGTACAAAAAGTGTTTATTGCACTCGACGTGTTCACAACTTCATGTCGCGTGCAATAAACGCTTACTTTTTGCACTTGTTGCATAAATAACTATAATACAATTATTATACTAACACTTCTTTGCACACAGGACGCAGGTAATATAATATGATTTATATTTATCTCTTTGCACACTAACAAAATGTAGGAAATTGAGGAAAAATGGCAATGTTATTTATTCTTCTATGTACAATCTATTACAACAACAATGGAACTCTCTCGAAACAGTGTTTGAACTAGTGGAAGTTCTGAAGACTTAAAAGATATTCTTTAAATCCGAAGTGTCTATTTTAGAGAAAGAAACTGTTGTTGATGGACACGGCGAAGGACTGCACTAGATACTGTTATAAAGAAATTCAAGGTCAATTTTTAACTAAAACTTAACTATCAATATTTGAAGGAAAATAGTTATTAATATTATGCTATAAGCTCTAGGGCAAATCTAGGTCAAAGGGCCAAATAGGTAACCATTTCGCAAAAATTTCAATAGGTATATTAAGTGAAATATTTGGACATCATTATTTGATAATGAAATTTGTCATTTGATTACTCTGATTCTCTGTAATGGTCTAATGGTGGCTAACTATAAGTTCTAGATCTCCATATGCATTTTATCTATCAATATATTAATTGGGAAAAATTAAGAAGTGACCCATATAAATGTATGCATATTTTCCGATTTTGTGTTAGTCCATATTTCATTTTATTGGTGAGAAGAAACAACAATAATAATTAATTACTCTCACCTAAATTTAAAACCTTATATGTACGTGTTTAAATAATCGAGGTTTATTATTAAATTTCTCACCAACAATAAAAAACACGTTTTATGATTACATGTGTTACTCATGCAGTCAATTCCTTTAAATTTTGTTTACGTAGTACGCTTAACAATGCTGAATGAGTCATGCTTAAGAAGTTAACTCGCTAACATCTGCGCTAATATTATTCATTAATAAGTTAATTAAAATACAACTAGCTTCATCTTTGCTAGGTGGCAATCTAGTTACAGAAATTTATAACAGTTTTTTAAAGTAATGACGATATATGTGTGTTAAGGTGGAAAATATTTGTGGTAAAAATATTGGAATGTCGATGTATGTAAATATTTCAGTTAGTAGGTACTTAATTCTGAACCTTAGTAAATTTATAAATATTAGTGGTAGATAATAGGAGAATAGAAAAAGTTTCTGCCAAAGAGACAATTCCATATTTAAAAATGAAAGTTACTTTATACATATATATGGGATTTTAACAAAATTTTAAACAAATTTAGGGCACCCATCCCACAAAATAGATAATTAAGAAAAATATTTTAAACATTAAATAGCTGGATTGTTTAAGGTTTAATCAATAACAACTTTATAACATGACTAGAAAGCCAAATTCGCGTTCAGCCAGTAGCGTAACGACAAAATTTAACTCTGTATACAGTGATTTTGAAAAGTGGGTAGGTATACTCGCGTCAAGAATTCAGACGTCTTACGTCACGGCTGACGTTACACATTTGTTTTTATTGTCAACGTAATTTTCGATATTTGGTCGCGTTAAAAACAATAATTTTTTGCAGTTAGGTGCAATATATAATGCAAACTTTTAGTGTAGTATATAGTTTTATTACTATCAGTTGCAGTTTCTTAAATATTTTGATGCAAATATAATGAATTATTCATTTGTTCGTATGACGTAAGTCGTCTAAATTCTTGTCGCGAGTTATAGTAATTTTGGTATACGCCTACTTATTCGAAGAACAAATGATATGCAAAATATAACCCAATAATATGTTAATATAAAGAATCATATATAACTAACCTATTTTCGCATTTTTAAATTATGTAAGCCGGTCCTGTATCTAATGTTCAAAACTATGGTAATTATTTACATTAGCGTAAACCTCTCCAATCTTAACAAAAAAATTCCTACCCCCCCTATTTTCGAGGGTGCTGATCACGAATCTGAAGTCAGATTTCGGCGCTCGCATGTAGTTTTCGAAAAAAATTTTTTCAAAATTATAACCTCTATTTATACATTACATTAGGTTGAAATTGCAATGTACATCTCTGCCGTCTTCATTTCATGACGTCACACTGTTGTCAAAATATATAGGAGTTATATTTGAACAATTTTTTTTTCGAAAACTACATGCGAGCGCCGAAATCTGACTTCATATTCGTGATCAGCACCACAATAAATGGAAGATTACATAATACAGATACGACACTTAGGCAAAATCCTTTGATATTCGCCGCCGGGACTCGGTGACCTCGTCCCTTTAAATCGGATGTAAGCAGCGTTGCCGGCTTTACCAGATTTACCTATCTTTGCTGAAAGCATAGTTGCCTTTTATCAAAACATGGTGCATTGTGTAATAAAAACACGTCTTCATGTTTCAGTATGGTTTCAGTACGTATGTGTAACTAGAACGTGTATAAACACTTATAAACAATAGAAATAATGCTATTTTATAGAAAGCGATTAAACCGAACTATGAGACTTGAAAATAATAGAAAAAATTGTTAAAAAAATATTTTACAAAAATAAATAATTGCTTTCGTTGAATTTAAAGCCAAACAAGGAATGCAAAATATAAGTGTTGTGTTACAAATTGATAAAGGAATATAAAAAAATTCTTTATATTTTGTTATTTATATTAAGATTACCTATTAAGTTCCATATTGCAATGATGGACAGAGAGCACTGCACCATATATATAGTATCTAAACAAACATAGGACAGTCAACTTGAAAATAAATTATCAACATATAAATTTGGTTAAAAGGAATGGTAAAAATTCAATCACTTTTGCTGCTCTTGTTATATTATATGTCTACGGTTTTTGTATGAGATATATCTATTATTAGTCGTTTATTTAAAAAAAAAATACAAAAAATATAAAGTAATGAAGTAATAAAGTATTTTAAAATACAATTTTAAAAATCTCAAAAATTACTTTATTTAAATTACATTATTTTTAAATTACAATATTATTAAATGTTTTGTACCTATAATCTTTTTTTATTTATCGAAAGTAATTAGAGTCCATTTATTATATAATATATAATACATGTTTTTAAATGACAGTAAGTAAGTTATATGGGTATTATAGAAAAGCTGAAAATAACATTATCATCATCAACTAACAGTTGTATGACAATGATTAGTTATTATAAGGAAATGTTGAATCCCTCTTCTATAATATCCGCATTGATGGCCCCCTTGTATTTAAGGAACAAAAATATTAAGAGAACAATAAAATTAGGTATGATTTTAGTTTAATTCAAATACAACAGCACAAAATTCAAACATGGAACACACAAGACACAACTGACCTGTGCAACTAACACAAGATGAGGTTAATTAAAATGACACATTTGCAAACACCGATTAAATGCGAGAGCCTATCGGCTTTCATTCCCGGAGATTACCGAGCAGGTAGTATATTTCAGTGCTCTTACGGTGACGTCACAGTCCCTTTAAATTGGATGTTATATTGATCTCTCTCTAAATCAGCGTTCTTCGTCTTACTGTCGGGTCTGGTTTAGTCTGTGCCAAAACTATAACAGAAGTTAGTAGTTTAACTGTATTCCGAGTTAGTTGTGTAAATAAACAAGTCGTCGTGCAGAGGGATGAAATCTACAAGGAAATTTCTGTGCATTTCGTCCAGCAGTGCCCTTCGTATACAAATAACATATCCACAGGTCATTATTGTCAATACACTTGGGCTTTTGTTATATCACTGTGACAGCAAATTATGTTTAACACAAAATGATGCAAGGTACACACTACAAAACACCAAAATTTTAACTATAACACGTTTCTTTTCTAACACGTATAATACGTTGATTCGGTTGGAATGGAAGTTTAAGGTTAGTAAGGCTACCTAAAGGAACGAGACATTGGGTCTGATGAATAAAACAAAAGCATTTGCTTGAAGTAAAAAGTAAAAGCAAAAGCAAATGCTGCGAAATAGAAGGTAGTAGCAAAAGCATTTGCTTCATGTTAAATTAATAATGTTTTGCTCTTGCTCTATAGCAAATCCTTCACACTCCGCAGCAAATGCTATTTTCTAACAAGCTCACACGTATCTCTATTGCAACTGCCTTTTGCAGTCAGCTTAAAAGCAAGCAGATAGATATCGCATAGTGCAGTAGTATTAGAGCATTAGAGATGTAAACTTAAAAATATATATTTAAAAAAATTAGTTCTGATGAGGAAAACAGTGTCGGGAAGGAAAATTAGGGAGAACAAGTTATTTTACAAAAATCACAAATACCGACCGTAAAATTGGCGAAAGATGAGGCGTTGAAAGAGCTAAAACAAGATTGGGAAATCAAAACGGGAAAAGCAACTGAGTAAAAAAATTAACAACATGAAAACAAAAATTAAACAGAAAACCGATATGCATAAAACTGGAAATAAGAAAATTAGATTAAATAAGTGGGAAAAGGCTTATGCTGCAGTATTGGAAATCGTTGATTTAATTGTCCAAAACAACATTCTGAATACTGAATTTCTTGTGGTGTAATGGGATATTTGTAAATAGTCATTAAACATGGTTCTATGCCGTATCCCTCATCTGCTAGAAGTATAGCATTTTGTGTATTGCGGGGTTGTCATGACAACATATGTTGGAATTTTTCCATATTTTACTGTCATGAGTGGATCCAGGCCACTGAACTTCTAGGTTTGTAAATCTATCCGATGCATCACAAGTTGCCTGAACATCGAAGCTTGAAAAGCCGTTTCTGTTTATATATTCGTCTCCATAGTCCAAAGGTTTCGGAATTCGCACATGTGTACGATCCAGTGCTCCTATTGTTCTAGGAAAATTATATTTTTCTTGCCAATGTTGGCTCACTCGTTCCGTAGAACAAGGAAGTTTAATTCATAAATTTGACTTGGCTATTATTTTATTTGTCACTTCTGTAATTGTTTTTGGCACAGCGATTTCTTATTCCAATGACTTCACCAACACTATTTTGGTAGCTAGGATCAGAAGTGTACCTTAAGAAAACTTTTTTCATTTTTTAGGCAGATGTCAGAGCACCTCCTCATTTTTCATACGGCTCCCCAATAAAATAATTGACTAACCCATGTACATTTTCTTCATTAAAACGGAAAAGTTGTCTATAATCGCCTGATAATATTTCTATTCGTTTTTGTAATATTTTTCTGCTCTACTTTGATTTAAAAACAATTCACAATTTAGATGCTGCTTTATATACACGAAGTCTACTACTGAGGTACCTTTAGTTTTATTAAAGCAAATGCTAAACTAATAGTAAACACGGTAGTTTTATTCATATAAATGGTTTTATTCATATTTGCTCTAGCTTTTGCTTCTAACAAAGCAAATGCTTTTACTTTAAGGATGATGTAAATGCTCCGAAAATATTAATCATGTATATCGAAGGTTTTGCTTCAAAAATATGTAGTAGAAGCATTTGCTATATTTTATTCATCAGACCCATTGAACAACGACTGTGCGCCATCGCGTAACGTGTCCTTATCAATGACGTATCCAACATTCATGAAATAGCCGTTCGGTTAGGGTTTTATTACAAAGCCGGCTTCAAAATTGCAATAACTTTAAACTCGGTTATACCGGTTATTAAAATACATTTATTAGAGCAATATTTTGTAAAATAATTTATTTTAATGCTGTCAGTTAAAATTAATACCCCACTTTTAAAACCACCCTGTAATTACAATACTCTTAACAGTGTCTCATGTCACTCTAGGTAAAAGGTGGACGTTTGCATCATATTTTACTATCCTTCAAAGATTGAACATGAAACCATTAAAGATATAAACTCAATTATAGTTGACGGCCAAAATTGTAGAAAGTGACTAATCGCTAGCTTGTAGACAAGCACGACGGGCGAAACGTGCGAGGAGCAACATTTCATAGGCACACTAAATTTGAATGCGAACAGATATAAAAAATATACAAAAATGACAAAAATAATTGCATTACATAAGAGTAGAAACAGTGATATAACAGTTATTACCGATTTCGAGGCGTTAGATAATAAAAATAATAATAATATTTTGGTCAGTAGTCGCGCGGTTTAAGGCGTCAGTACTTGAATCGAGGTGACTAGATCGGAGTGGGTTTGCACCCAGCTGCCGGTAGACCGTATATAAGCTATATTCGTGGAGAGATTGGCACCCGCTCTGCGGATATGGTAGGGTGGAATAATGTTGGCATGGATCAATGTGAGAGATTGATACCGGTTGACATTTGACTATCCCCTTAATTAATGAGGTTTTCCAGGTTTCCCTCATTCCTGCACTGAATAGTGGTTAGGGCCTACCAACGTAAGTTGTTCCTGGGCGCAAATGCGGCCTACTTAATAATAATATGCCGCCCCCTCTCCCGCACAAGTCTCCGACTTCTGGGCTAATCCCTGTGATTCGAATGAGGGGTCGAGATATTATTTCAAAATTAAAGTTTTTATCTTGTATTATCAATTACCCAAGGTGGAAAATAATAGAGAGTGACTAATTCACAACACAGAGAAGAGTATGGAAAATACGGGTGGTATGATTACCTAGGCGTGAGAAGAGTTAAAGCACACAAAATTATTAAAAATAAGTTGACGTTGGCTGAACCTAGCACATTAACAATTTACTTTAAATGTGCCACCTGTGTCATCCTCCCTACAAATTAGAATGCCGTCCTTTTGGACGGAGATTGCCCACCACCACCCACTTACATCAATCTGATGTTCACTCCGCGGATATCACACTTAAGCCTTGTCCTAATGGACACGAAATTCACGGATTTTTGCACGAATTTTGCAACTAATTATTTAGGGCGGGAAAATCTCAACTTTTGACAATTTGCGAAACTGTCACACTATAAATATTATTGCCCCTTTCATTATTATGTGGTGTTAAATAAGTATATTTTGAGCTTCCGATAATCTACCATGGCAGTTTCATGATGAAAATCATAGAAAATGTTGACAAAATTTGTTACAAATAGAGATTTTTCCACCGTTAAATAAATCGCGCAAATATTTGCAAATTCCGCATTCAAAAGGACAAAAAGCCTTAGAATACATACACACTATTTACTATTGGTTACTAGCACTGTCACTATAACGGTCATACATTAACACTTATTATATTGTCACGGATTTCCCAATCCGTCTTTTCTTACTTCCAGAAAAACAATCCGTTAATTAATTACTTCTTTATTAACTACTGAACACTACTAAACACTAATTATAACTCAACTAAACACTTATTTAATTAATCGCTATCTAAATCACTTTGATATCTCCAACTAAACACTTTAATTCAGACTGTAATACAAGACTTATACAAGACTAACTAACTCGGCCGTTTATTCTTCTTTTATAGACCCAACGAATATTCCAGATATATTCCAGTATCTCTAGATCCCTTTTCTCGTACGACTGGAACGCTTCTCGTCGATTCCCGATTATTCAGGCCGATCTCGATCACGGCATGTTGTTTGTTTACCAGAATGGCGTAGGGGCGATCGGGGCAATCTTAGGCAATTCGCGGTGCCACAGTCGTCGGTTTGGGAGTGAGTGGGGCAAATTCCGTGACACTGCCCTCTCCTTAGGACCGATCGTCCCGATCGGATACACCTCTATACGGGGACAGACGCTCCAGATGGACGACCTTCATCTTACTCCTGGGAGTCCTCTGTATCCGGTATACGACATCATTGATTCTTTTAATGACGGTGTAGGGGCCCTCCCAACGGTTCTGTAATTTAGGCGATCTTCCTTTCTTCCGCGTGGGGTTGTACAGCCACACCAGGTCACCTTGTTGGAATCCGACTGTATTGGCCCGGACGTCGTATCGAGTCTTCATGCGATCGCTCTCTAGTCGCATTCGAGATCTGACTTGATCGTGTACGGCTGCTAGTCTTCGTTCTAGCTCATGGGTGTAAGTGTCTGGCTCTGTGGGCTGTTCCGCAGGACGACCAAATACCAAATCTGCTGGAAGGCGAAGCTCTCTTCCAAAGATGATCCTTGCGAGTCTTCCCAGTAGTTTCATGGACAGCTGAGCGGTAAGCTAACAGGAAGAGTGGAATGAGCTTGTCCCAGTCTGTCTGGTTTTCGTTCACAAACATCCTCAGATTGGTTTCTAGTGTGGCGTTGAAGCGTTCCACCATACCATCTGACTGGGGATGCAGTGGGGTGGTCCTGGTTTTCCGGATTCCCATAAGCTCGCAGACCTTTCGGAACACACCTGATTCGAAATTTCTGCCCTGATCTGAATGCAGTTCCATGGGCACACCAAATCTGCAGAACAGGTTGTTGACTAGGGCTTCTGCTACGGTCGTGGTCTCTTGATTGGGAAGAGGGTATACTTCCGGCCATTTACTAAAGTAGTCCATGGCGACTAACAGATATCGGTTTCCATTTTGAGTTTTCGGAAACGGGCCAGCGATATCAATGGCAATCCTCTCGAACGCTGCTCCTACGATGTACTGGCGCATTTTGCCTCTGGAACGGGTCTTCGGTCCCTTGCTGGCTGCACATATGTCACATTTTCGGCACCAATCTTCTACATCCGTCCTACAACTCAACCAGTAGAAACGCTCCCTAACCTTCTGTAGAGTCCTATTGATACCGAAATGTCCACCTCCAGTACCTCCATGTACTTCCTGCAGCACTTCCTTGACCCGGGACCTCAGTAGTACTTGATTCTTGACCTCCGTTCCGTCATTGTTCTCCCATGCTCTTTTAGGACACCGTCTTCCAACACCAAGGAATTCCATTGAGCCCAATAACTCTTTAATGTTGGGCTTTACTGCTGACTTCAGCCCATGAGGTCGGTTGTTGGCTTCTTTCCAGTCTAATAATGGCTTGATGTCACAGTCAGCTTGCTGGTCTTCTCGAATTGCCGCTGAACTCCATCTGTCTTCAGGTTGGGCTACTACTATCTTGCAAGGAACAGATGAGATGTCCTCTTTCCTTTCAAGACTACTACAGTGCTTGCAGTTGACAGGACAGGGTCTCCTAGAAAGGGCATCTGCATTTCCATGTTTCCTGCCGGCTCGATGTTCAACAACAAAGTGATATTCTTGGAGCCGTTCCAGCCACCTGGCCATCTGTCCTTCAGGGTTTTTAAACTGAAGCAACCATTTAAGGAAGCGTGATCCGTTCTTAGGAGGAATTCTTGGCCATACAGGTATTTATGAAAGTGTTCTAGACTCTTGACGATGGCAAGCAATTCTTTCCGAGTCACACAATAGTTCTTTTCGGCTTTTGATAGGACTTTGCTGAAGTAGCCAACTACTCGCTCTTGTCCATCTTGTACTTGCGAAAGAACTCCACCAATTCCAATGTTACTTGCGTCCGTGTCCACTATAAATGGTTGTCCAGGTATTGGGTATGTCAAAATCGGGGTAGTGCAGAGAGCCTCTTTCAGCGTCTCAAAGGCTTGCTGGCATCTCGAAGTCCATTCGAACGGGATGTTGTCTTCTGTCAGTTTATGAAGAGGCTTGGCAATGTCAGAGAATCTTTGGACAAACCATCGGTAGTATGTGCATTGATCGAGAAAACTTCGAACTTGATGTTTGTCTTTAGGAACCGGCCAGTTCTTTATGCACTCTGTCTTCTCGTGGTCTGTTTTCACACCGTTTGGAGTAATAATGTGGCCTAAGTATCTAACCTCCTTTTGGAACAGACTGCACTTCTTCGGGTTCAACTTCAGGTTTGCTGCTTTCAACTTCTTGAACACTTCGGACACGTTCTTTAGGTGCTCCTGGAAAGAGCGTCCCAGCACCACCACGTCGTCCAAGTAAATCAAGCAGGTCTCCCAATGCAGGCCATGAAGTACAGTTTCCATCAGTCGTTCAAAAGTGGCAGGGGCATTACATAGACCAAATGGCATTACATTGAACTGCCACAATCCATTTCCGGTAGTGAATGCTGTCTTTTCCTTGTCTTCTGGGCTGACCTCGACTTGCCAATATCCACTCTTTAAATCCAAAGTGGAAAACCATTGCGCACCAGCCAAGGTGTCCAGAGTATCGTCAATCCTCGGTAATGGGTAACTGTCTTTCTTGGTGACGTCATTTAATTTTCTGTAGTCCACACAAAATCGGGTGGAGCCGTCTTTCTTCTTGACCAGAACTACAGGAGAAGCCCAAGGACTCTGAGATGGCTCTATGGTGCCTTGATTTTGCATCTCGATTAACATCTTGTTAACTTCTTCTCGCTTGGCTAGTGGAAGTCCTCGTGGTGGCTGCTTTATAGGAGATGATGAACCAGTATCGATTCGATGCTTCACTACATTTGTTCTCCCAAAGTCGCCTGGTTTAAGTGCAAACACATCTTCATTTTCACTTAGCAGCTCTTCCAGTTGTTCCACCTCCATCTCTGTTAATCTTTCTTTGGCCCTATCCACGATGTCCCTTAGACATTCCGGTAGACTGGTCTTGTTTGGTTTCTTCTCTATTTCGTTGTTTTGTTTGAGTGTTCTGACCATGGTAACAGGTTCACAGAGTCCTACTTCAGTTCCTTTTGTAATTTTCTGTGGAAAAGTTTTCAGGTTTACTACCCGTACTATTGTCGTTTTCTCTGGTTTAATCAGGGTGCGGCCGGTGACTATAGATTTATTGAACAGATCCGGATTACTGGGTTCCACCACTCCAACACTGCAAGACATTTCCCCATCCATTACAGTGGCAACCAATATTTCGGTCTGACCAGGTAGTACCACATCTTCTTTAACAACGAGTCTCCGTACAGCGTTATTCTCAGTGGTGGTCGTTAGCACTACTTCCTCACCCATTATCCGCAGCGTACCAGCATTCAAATCTAAGTTCACTTTTGCTCGTAGTAAGTCTAGTCCGAGTATGACATTGTCCGATATATCTGCTACCAGGGCTCTGTGTTTGAATTTGACGTCTCCTAATTCTATGTCAAGCTCGCATTCCCCCTTGACTGGCAGTTGTTGTCCATTGGCTGTTGTAAGGACATAACGCT
This sequence comes from Monochamus saltuarius, assembly GCA_025584915.1. Taxonomy (NCBI): domain Eukaryota; kingdom Metazoa; phylum Arthropoda; class Insecta; order Coleoptera; family Cerambycidae; genus Monochamus; species Monochamus saltuarius. The sequence goes on along the minus strand of CM046721.1, from coordinate 37,679,625 downwards.
TGGTAGGGCTCTTAATACGCCAATCACCAATAATATTCGGTCGTACAATAGTTCTTGCCGCTCCAGTGTCGATTACCATAGGGAACATACGACCAAAAATAATGCCTTCTACTAGCAAGGAGTCAGAGTCCTGGAGACGTGACAACGTAATTTCTTCTCGTGGGGCATGGTAGGAGGACGCAGCCGGCTTTTGCCCCGTTAAGCCGGCTGAGCCTAGTTTTCCTGTGCAGCTGCCGCCTGGGAGTCGCGCTTTTGCTGATCCGCGACCGGGGCCCTACACTGTCTCTTCAGATGTCCCGTCTGCCCACAGTTCCAACATTGGAGAGGGCGATCTCTTCGGCTGCCAGGTTGTTCTCTCTTCGGATTGGCAGTTGGGCTAAATTTCTCAATGACCTCCTTCAACGTTTTGATTATGTCTCCATTTGCCATACTATCGCTGGTATCACTGATGGCCCGAACTTTAACATGTCTACCGGATGCCATCTTTGCTGCCTCAAATTCTAGTGCATGCGAAAGAGCGTCATTCAACGTTTTAGGTCTAGCGAGCCGTAGTGCCTGCTGTGTTTCGCAATCTCTTAGGCCGTCGATAAAGACTTGGATGGAGAGCTGATCTACAAATTCGGACGGGGCTGTTGGATATGCCAATCGAACCAGTCGGGCAACGTCTGTCTCAAAATGTTGTAAATTCTCTCCACTCTGCTGGTGACGATTTTTCAATTGTGCCTGGTACACTTGCTGCAGGTGCTTATCCCCATATCTCATTTCCATATGCTGTTTCAGAAGGTCATAGTTACTCTGCTGCCCAGCAGGAACTCCTTGTAAGACGTCAAGAGCTTCTCGTAAAGCAACTATCAGAGCTGTAGCCTTCTCATAGTCAGACCATTCGTTTGCCGCAGCTGCTGCTTCGAACTGACGTAGATAGACATTCCAGGAGACCTTGCCGTCGAATTCAGTGGGCTTCGTTTTCTGAGTTCGGATAACAAGTCCTTCTGATTTGATCACGCCCTCCTTTGTTATCTTGTTTAATTTATGTCGAAGCTCTTCACAGATTTCTCTAACCAAGTTTATTTATTCATCCATTTCCTATTTTTGTGCTAACATTTTCTCTTCTACTTGTGTTTCTACCTTATGTGACTGCTCCTCTAGTTTTTCTTCTAGTTGTGTCACTTTATATGACTGCTCCTCTAGTTTTTCTTCTAGTGTATTCTCCAATTTCTCTAACTTTGTCTGCATTTCTTTCGTCTGCTCCCTCATTTCCTGTTGTATTGCCTGTATCTGATCTTTCATTTTATACCCTTGTTCGTCTAATTTCTCTTGCATCGTCTTCGTCTGGTCTTCTAATTTCTCCTGCATCATCTGGGACTGATCTTCCATTTTATGCCCTTGTTCTTCAAATTTTTCCTGCATTGTTTTCGTCTGGTCTTCCATTTTATGTCCCTGCTCTTCTAATTTCTCTTGCATCGTCTTCGCCTGGTCTTCCATTTTATGTCCCTGCTCTTCTAATTTCTCTTGCATTGTTTGTCCCTGTTCTTCTAATTTCTCTTGCATCGTCTTCGCCTGGTCTTCCATTTTATGTCCCTGCTCTTCTAATTTCTTTTGCATTGTCTGCATCATTTCTAATAGTTTTGCCAGTTGTGCATCCATATTGACTTGGCTTCTAGTTACAGGCATGCACTCTATTTGGAAAGTTCTAGAATGTCCACGAATGTATTTCTAGATATCACCGTTGCCTTCCTTACAATGAAACGAGTGCAGTGATATGCCACACTTGGGTCTTTGTCTCACTTTGGTATAAAGTTCTAGAATGTTCGAGATTGTCCTTCGCGAATAACACCGTTCACTTCCTTAAGTCACGACGAGTGCCGTGATATGTCGCACTTGGGTCTTTGTCTCACTTCGGTATAAAGTTCTAGAATGTTCGAGAATGTCCTTCGCAAATAGTACCGTTCACTTCCTTAAGTCACGACGAGTGCGGCGATATGTCACACTTGGGTCTTTGTCTTACTCCCGTACAAAGTTCTAGAATGTTCGAGAATGTCTTTCGCAAATACCACCGTTCACTTCCTTGAGTCACGACGAGTGCAGTGATATGTCACACTTGGGTCTTTGTCGCACTCCCGTACAAAGTTCTAGAATGTTCGAGAATGTCCTTCGCGAATAACACCGTTCACTTCCTTAAGTCACGACGAGTGCAGTGATATGTCGCACTTGGGTCTTTATCTCACTCCCGTACAAAGTTCTAGAATGTTCGATAATGTCCTTCGCAAATACCACCGTTCACTTCCTTGAGTCACGACGAGTGCGGTGATATGCCACACTTGGGTCTTTGTCTCACTCCCGTACAAAGTTCTAGAATGTTCGAGAATGTTCTTCGCAAATACCACCGTTCACTTCCTTTCGACAAGACGAGTGCGGTGATATATCACACTTGGGTCTTTATTCCACCCACGCACAGGGTTCCAGAAAGTTCTTCCAACTTCCACTTAAACCCACTCACGCACAGGGTTCCAGAAAGCTTCTCAAACTTCCAGTTAAATCCCACTTTGTGGACAGGGTTCCAGAAAGCTCTTGAAACTTCCAGTTAAATCCACTTCCGACACCAAATTGTCACGGATTTCCCAATCCGTCTTTTTCTTACTTCCAGAAAAACAATCCGTTAATTAATTACTTCTTTATTAACTACTGAACACTACTAAACACTAATTATAACTCAACTAAACACTTATTTAATTAATCGCTATCTAAATCACTTTGATATCTCCAACTAAACACTTTAATTCAGACTGTAATACAAGACTTATACAAGACTAACTAACTCGGCCGTTTATTCTTCTTTGATAGACCCAACGAATATTCCAGATATATTCCAGTATCTCTAGATCCCTTTTCTCGTACGACTGGAACGCTTCTCGTCGATTCCCGATTATTCCAGGCCGATCTCGATCACGGCATGTTGTTTGTTTACCAGAATGGCGTAGGGGCGATCGGGGCAATCTTAGGCAATTCGCGGTGCCACAGTCGTCGGTTTGGGAGTGAGTGGGGCAAATTCCGTGACAATATCATATCGTACCGCTTTCCGTATGATCTTCATACGTCCATGTTTCGTCAAAATTTATATTCTTCGATCCAGATTCTTATTTTTTAATATTTATTTTAAATAATTTCCTCGCCATGTCACTATTTCGTCCTTTCTGTCAGTATACTCTTTTAGATTTTATTTATACGGACTAAGTTTCATCTTGTAAGATATAGCAATCGATTTTTTTTTGTCGAAAACTCATTTTAAAAATACAATCTTCCTTCCGCGAGTTTCCATCACTTTCCGTTTCATAGTTGTACTTCTTTACCACTTTTTTATGTGCACACATATGCTATTCAATTTTTTTAATAGAGAGTTTAAGTCGACTGTTGATACGTAAAACGTAGTACACGTTTACGTATAGTAAGATTCGTGTTTCAAAAATGAGTTTAAGTAGGGCAAGTTAACACAGAATCATATTATTCAGAAACGATGATTATTACTTTAATCTACGAGTATTGCTCCTTCTGTTCGGTTAGTCTTTTATCAATCTGTTCTGTGCATTCAGAAGTTTTCGACTACCTCTTCGGCACGTGTACGTCTTTGTTTACGTTACGCCCACGTACATCCGTATAACGTAAACGTGGAAAATTCTATTTTGAGCATGCGCGACGGTCAAATTCTACATACACGTTCACGTATCGGACACAACTTAAACTCTCTAATGAAATACATATTTCAACATCACTTACACTCATATTTTGATCTCGCGCTCTAAACTCTTCATACATGTCATCATCCAATATTCCTCACTTGTTAAATTAGGACGATTTTGAGAATACGTTGTAGAGCTTGAATTATTCTCCATTCTTAAGAACACAAAATCACTAATAAAATTAATTACATTCATAATTAAATTAGCAAAAAGATACCCGAAATTTTGCCCGCCCGAACGATATACCCGCCCATGGTAGCGCTGGAAATGAAACAGTTGGATCCGACAATTCGTCGCAGCCAATCAAAAGCTACAGCGCATGTGTACTTACTGCAGGAGAAGCTGTGTAATCGGGTATGTTCTCAGAGATACGCGGCATACGATTTTGTAGGAAAAATATATGGGCTGCATGTATATTTCTTTGTGTTGACTGCTATAAATTGTGAACAGGTTTATAACATGAATCACTCTACAATTTTGGCCGTCAACTATAGTTATACTCACATACTTCTACAATATACCGCTCACTTGTAAACCAGAGTAACCAGACTGGTCACTGGTCCCAAACGGTGGGGGCAGTTAAGGGGATCAGGATTTGGTGTGCTATGCAGATGCGCTGGTTCATGTTGCCAGATTTCAAACTATTTCAATTTTTAAATAACTTCTAATTATAGTGGTTTTTAGGCTTTCACGGCCAGTGTTGTAATTTGATACATGGTGATTTTCCGGGTTGTTATGCCGTGACCTCGGTAACTGGTAGCTGCCAGAAACAGAGTTAAAATGCACATCCCTAGCATTAGCTGGGATCCTTTTACCTGCCCTGGTTGTTCTCGGGCTAGGCTCTGTGGGGACAGACCCGCTATCGGTGTCGCCGCGACTGAGCAGGCGAAGCTTTTGCAGAGTCACCACTGAAGATGCCGACAGTGAAGAGCGGCGAAACGTTTGGAAGCATGGGATGCGACCAGTTACAGCGGCGGCTACGGAACGCCTCGGAGGACCACCAGTATCCGAGAAGCGGTTCCGACCGTAGCAGTCGTAATACCAACAGTAGGAACCGAAATCAATATATGGACAGGCCCAGAGACACCGATAGCGGGTCTGTCCCCACAGAGCCTAGCCCGAGAACAACCAGGGCAGGTAAAAGGATCCCAGCTAATGCTAGGGATGTGCATTTTAACTCTGTTTCTGGCAGCTACCAGTTACCGAGGTCACGGCATAACAACCCGGAAAATCACCATGTATCAAACTTCTAATTAGTTACTAAATAAGACTTCATTTGAATTAATTTTTAATGATTATATATCTGTACACATGTACAGATATCTTTTTTTTATTAAAAATAGTATCCTTTATTTTATGAGGACACAATGCAGATTTGACAACGAGGCAGGTCATATCGATTTATGCAAGACTGACGCCGCCATTTTCAATAGTTTTAAATTTCGTAATAATAAAAAATTATATCAAATAGAGAAATACCAGTTGCGTTAAAACTCTCTAGTACAATAAAAAATCACAATGAAAAAAATTAAGCGTTTTCGAAAAAAATGTACTAATTTAAATAGGTTTCAAAAATAGTTGTTTTTTTTTTGTAAATGAAGTGTCCTTTTTATTTTAAATTAGGTGGAGCACTTAAATATATAAACAATTACATATTGAAAAAAAGAAAATGTGTCAAAGTATACGGTCACTTTACGTTAAGGGTAGAGCATCCCATTACAAGATAAATGTTGATATTACCTAATCTCAGTATAAACAAAATCCACTTTCCACATTTCATTAAAATTGATTCCATATTGAGGATATAACTTTAAAATACGAAAAATTCCGAAAGGGAGAGTTGTACGAAAAATAATTATAAAACACTTCAGTCTTTGTTCCAACCAACCGTTCTTAAAATATCTCCCAGTACTTCTAGGACAATATTTATGAAAAATAACTTGTCTGATGAGATCATTGGTCTCTCATTTTAATTTTTAAAAATGAACAAGAGAACAGCCATAGTAATTCGCAAACTCACAATAAGTTAACAGATAACCCTTTAATGTGTCTAGGATCACGATGAATTAGTTACTAATTTGAATATGAAAGTTGCGCTTTAAATGCACCACAGTTTTGGTTAATCTCTTGTATTCCCCTAACTTTCGGGACCAAGGTCATACATTGAAAAGCTCATAATTATTGCGACAAAATGATAGAGGTTGTAGAGGGCATGAAAATAAGCAATTTTGCCTTATAAACCCCTGTCCGGAAATATGCCGTTTGGCCGCTACAGCAAAAAAAGAAGGATTTGAAAAAGTATCAGTTTATTGAAAGAGTAATTGCTCAGTGTCCTCCACGTTGCTCAGTGCATAGCTTGGCACAATTCTTGATTGATTGGCGAACTCTATGAAATATCCCCGGTATGTCCTGAACCTGTGCGGACGCGAGTGATGGCTCTTCCCAGTAGCTCTTGTTGGTGGGAGTTTCATACACTAAAGCTTGATGGCCCCAGAGAAAATAATCCAAGGGGGTTAAGTCGGGTGACCGCGCAGGCCAATGTACAGGGCCACCTAGGCCTATCCACCTGGAAATATTTCATCCAAATAGTGCTGCACTGGCAAAGCAAAGTGGGCTGGGGCGCCATCGTGTTGAAACCACATGTTAGCTCTTATGTCCAGTGGCACATCCTCTAATAGTTCTGGAAGCACATGCTGCAGGAATTGAGCATAAACGTGTCCATTCAAATGTGGTGGAATGCAAATATGGCCCGATGATCTGCTCGCCCACAATGCCGGCCCAGATGTTACATTACAAACTGATGTTGGTCTCTACGAAGAGCTATGACATTGGGGTTATTTTCATTCCAAATGTAACTATTACAGCTATTAAAATAACGATCCCTTGTAAAACAGGCCTCGTCAGTAAACAAAACGTAGCGACCAAAGTGTGGTTGTCTTAACTCCTGCTGCAACCACCAACGACAAGAACGGCGACGCGGCGGATGGTCCTCCAGACCCATGGCTTGGACTTGTAACAGGCGGTATGGGTGTAGTTGTTGATCCCGGAGAACCCGCTAAACAGTACTTCGTGGCGCTCCCATATCATTGGCAATGGCACCCACGCTTGTGGACGGATTGGCCTCTACATGGTGCAGAACCTCTTCCTCAAACTCTACTGTACGGATGGCGAAGAGCCGAGTGTTTGTTTTTAAAAAAAGAATAATTAAAAAAATGTTAGCGGAATACCTTGATTTGAGCTCTGAATCAGATTCGAATGCTGAACTAGACGTGTGATACACAAAAATTGAGCTGCTTTAACCTGCCCTGCTCTAGCTTGCCTGCGTCTCAATGTGCGGCGGACCTAAATTTCGCGGCTAACATTTAGATATATAAAAAATAAAATTGTAGTAGCTTTAATAATTAATAAATTATAAAATATATACCTAAATATTTTTATTTACTGGTTTCATTTTTTGCGCTGTTTTATTTTCAAAATCGGAGCTGAATTTTAAAAATACCTATCTAATTCATCCCATTCCCTTTCTTTGGTTAATTATCCAATTTGGTCTAGCTAAATAAAAAATAAATATATTCTGTAAACTTTGGTACTAGCCACCTATTTCTCTATTTTATCTGATTAATTTCATAAATATCATTTTCAAACGATCAAATAAAATAAATTCGAAAGTTTCCTGTTTTATTAAATATAAAAAACCAAAATGTAAACAATATACCAATTTTTATAGCAACATTTGTTAAGTACAGATAATCTTATAGAAGCATTGTACAGTTTAGGAAAAGTAAAAATGAATACTTGTTTAATTATGGTTGTATGATACGCTATTTTGACTGTTGAAAAGGAAACTTCAAATCATATTTATGAAATTAACTACACCCGAGGTCCAAAATAATAGAGAGTCATTCATTCACAGCACTTAGATGAGTAGGAACAAATTTATTATATGGTGCATTATCTATGCAACCACGATAACACCAGGTTCCATATTTATTTATTTATAGAAAACAGGGACAATCATAGGCTTTACAGCCCAAAACAAAGTCCACAAAATACTTAAATTAAATACAAAAGTACAGTGATAATTGCTATAATAGAAAATCTTAACCTACAATAGTAATTCCCTTTAAAGATTTTTTAAAACCGACGAGCGAAGAATGAAAGATATCTAGATGACTATAGTACAAGTTGTAATTTTTACATATTCTATTTATGGGAGAATTTTGACCAGAGTTAGTCCGGTAAAAAATCTCATAAAACAAAGTATTTATTCTAAATTTATGTTGACGTACATGATCAAGGCTAATAAATCTGGAGAATCAATAAGACCATTAAAAAGTTTAAATAGAAATATTGCTTCGGCAATAATTCTTCGATTTTCTAATGAAATAATATGAAACTTGTTTCATAATAACGTGCTACATTGAAAAGAATACACACCACTCTCCTTGTAATATAAATATCTCATAAATCTATTTTGCACCGACTCAAGTCGAGATTTATATATGGAATATTGGGATTCCATACTATAGAGGCAAAGTTGATTATGCTGTGCACATATGCAAAATATACAGGGTTAACTATGACTTAGTACAAATATTTTAAGAGGGGATAGGGAAAAATAAGAATTAACGAAATCACCCTTCAAAAAAATTCCAAACTTATTTATAAAGCCAAAAAAAATTTTTTTCGATATTATTTTAAATCGTTATTTAACGCCGCCAATGCTTGTTGGTTGCATACTCTACAAGCAACAAGCATGCAACGGTCGCTCATGACGCTCATTAGTATGTGTCATTGTCATGTGTCATGTCATAATTGAATTCCTGTGTTTACGTTGTAATTTTGTGTTCTTCTGCAGATTTTTGTGCCTTATTTTAATTTTTAAACGTTTTATAGTTATTAAATAAAGATATTTGTGTTGGATGCAGATACTCTCTCACAATATAATTCGCCGGTTTGGTTTTCTAGGTTGTGGGACAAGACTCCCGCGGTTACATTAAATTGTTATAATAAATAGGAATCTAATCTATCTAATTGTACCTACCAGAAGTGTCTTTTATCGGTAGTGAGTACCTGTAATGAGCGAATATGTAGTTCTACCAGTTTAGAAATAATGGAAAACGAATGCAAAATACTGGAGCTAAGTGGATTAACTGTTACCTATCTATCAGGTATTATTACTATTAAGAATGTTAATTTTCGTTTCTACATTTAGAAATGCTGCAAAAAACGACGATGGTAGTAGATATTGTTGACAGCTGTAAGTTTTATCTATGGGTCTAAGCCATCTCAGTCGATTCTTATCATAGGCGCCGACTTTCCGTAGGAAAAAAGGATTTTGCCCCATTTTTTTAAATATCGAGCTAAAGTTCTGGAATAATTTTGTTATTGTCTTTTAGGTCTCTCTGAGCACGTGGTTTAGAATTTTTATACTTAGTCATAGTTAACCCTGTATAGATTTAATAGAAAAAACTGACTTAAAATTTTTGCAAACTCTGACAATGAAACCAAGCATTTTGTTACATTTTAAAGTTATGTAATCAATATGCGAAGAGAAACTCATCTTTCTATCAAAGACAACGCCAAGATCTTTTATTTCTTCAACTTGATTTAACATATTTTTATTAAAGTTATAATTGTAAGAGTATATGTTATGGTTACGGGTAAAACAAATATAAAAACACTTATTTAAATTTAATTGCAGCTTGTTTGTTTTACAGTAATGGAAAAAAGAGTTTAAATTTTCCTGAAAGGCAAAACAATGATCGGAATTGCTTACTTGAGAATAAATTTTTAAATCATCTGCGTAAAGCAAAAATCTACAAAATTTGAAACAGTGACGTATATCATTGATATAGATTAAAAATAGTAACGGTCCCAAATGCGATCCCTGAGGAACGCCTGACCTTGCAACATAGGGGAAAGATTTATAACCACTAATGGTTACCAATTGTGACCTATTAAAAATATAAGAGGTAATGTGGCAAAACAGTGCCACACTTTTCATCGTATGGCTTTTATTTATCCATATTAAGTCAGTGTTTATCTAATCTGTAGGTATACAGGGTGATTAATTAATAATTGTACATACGCTAACTGGACAACTGGGCTGAAAATATGAAGAATTGATACATAACGCTTAGATAAAATATGGCTCGTTACGGAATTACAGGGTGTTTAAACGATTTTTGCCCATTACTTTAACCCTGTATAATATTTCCCCATCATACTTGACATAAAGTTTAGATACTTTAGAACACATTAAAAAATTACATTACAATAATTAAATTACAAAGTCGTAACATGGCTACTACCAGAGGCGTACGACAGAGGTAGAGACGTAGTTTCCCATTTGCCACTGGCGGAATTTAAATTTTGGTACAATTCTTCAATACTTTCTATGCAATTAACCTACTATTTCTTCATAGCGGTAGTCATTATTTCCCGAGATTCTTTAAGTTAAACATAGGGCTGCACAATTATTTTTATGTTATTATGTAATTTATTTATCATATTATTATTATTCAAGTCGGTATCTTCTGTCAAGGGATTGTTATAGTCTTGCGCTATAGTATTGAAGAATTGAAAAATGATACCAAAATAAAAATTCCGTCCGTGGCGTAGAAGTTAGGAATGGGAAACTGCCCCTGTACCCTCGTCGTACGCCTCTGGTAGTAGCCATGAACGATTTTGTAATATGTTCTAAAGTATCTAAACTTTATGCCAATTATGATAGGGAAATATCAAACAGGGTTAAAGTAACGGACAAAAATCATTTCAAATTTTTTAAATAAAACACCCTGTAACGCCGTAAGGAGGAATATTTTATTTAAGCATTATGTGTCTATTCTTCATATTTTCAGCCCAGGATTATCCAGTTCCATTTTTCCGAATACGTTTTATTAATTTGCGAAGAAAATACATCCAGTGATCGACCATCTACGTTGGCAGACTGAAAAAAAAAACAGTCAATGCATTTGTATTGTGTGTCTGAAAAATTGATTTTCATATCAAATTTTTCCAAAAACAGACATTATTGCTTTAGGTTTAAATTGTTAGAAGCCTATTTTATATAAAAAGTTAAATTTCAAGACTTTAATGTAACACGCTGTTGAATCCACATTCAATCTACAATACCAGACTTATGAAGTCAGGGGTCCTCAACAAGTTTTCTGCTAAAAATAACGAAATTTATTTAAAATTTGACTTTTTATTACTGATTTTTTTTAAAAAAAAATATTCATTTGTGTTCTACACAGTGAACTGTACTACTAGTTAAAATATTTGTACTTATTTAAGGGTTAAGGTTATGCTTGTATACAGGGTGCACCGAAATTTAGGGACAATATTTCTTCAGGCTGTTCTCTGTCGAAAAAGATTAATTTTTCTTTATATAAACATGGGTTCAAAAATTCTTCCTACCGAAGTTATAGCAACTTAAAGAGGCCGCTCTAATAATGTATTTTCCAAAGTAACTCCGAAACCAGTTGAGATAAATTTATGAAATTTGGTAACCGACTTAACTCTTACATGCTTAATCTGGTATCCAATAACAAACTAACAAAATTTACAAATGTTTTTCATATGTGCGAGTGTATGCGTTCCAACCGGAAGAAGGGAGGGGTAAAATTTGCCATAATTTTTTTGTGCTTTAAGGTTTTTAATTTTTGACTGAAAAATATGAAATTTCACAATTTTTTAGTAAATAAAGATAGTCTTGGTTCATATAAATATAATGTTCCATTTTTGAGTAAAATCCATAAAAAATAATGTTACATGCCTGAATAACGCGGAATTGAAATTATAAATATTTTCTATCATAGCAGATTGAGATCATTTGCATTTATAGTTCAGTTATTGGCTTTTTGCAAATTGTTATTAGTCGAATATGCAACATTTGACCAATGTAGAGCTAGCAGATATTCACATTTATGGTATTTGCAATGGAAAAAATGCGTTGGTGTGGTACAAGAATGCCGTAGACTACTTCCACAGCGTAGGGTACCCAATCGCAAAGTATTTAAGAATGTACACAGAAATTTGAAAGGTCATGAAAGCTTTCGTCGTACTCGTGGGCAAGGGAGATCTCGGTCTCCAGACCTAAATTATATAAATTACTTTTTGTGGTGTAGAATGAAGGTTATAGTTTACGCTACATAAATATTTTTTTTCCTTTTCATTCTTTATTGTAATTTTTTTTCGAAGAACTACAACAGAGAATTCATTCGGCAGCAAACAAAGTAAATTTGACGTTTTTAGATCTTTTCATGCAAATGAACGTTGAGAGAAAATGTATTTAGCAAAATAGAAATCTTTTTGAGGGGCATTTGCTATCAAAATTACTAATCAAATAAAGATAAGTTTTATTAATAGCTAGTGGTTTTCAATTATTTTTTATTAATTTATCGTTTATAATTCATAGAATTTTCTCAAATTATATTGATTTTTCATATTTATTGATTTGAAATTACTTCGCGTAAATAAATAAATCTTGAAAGAATTACTTAAGATTATATACAATGGGTGGTTTTTCATGGCTCGCCATTCGCATCTCGGAAACTGTAAAATATACATAGTGACTCAAATAAAAAAATCACCTTTTGATGGCCATTAAGATAAACCAAACAGATTCAAGATATCTATTGCCGTTGCTGAAATATGATGAAAAAACTGAAAATAGCAACTTTAGAAAATTGCATTATTTCCCAACAGGAAGAGTTGAATTTTGGTACAGAGGGATAAGAATATACGAGAAATCGATTTCCGTTGAAAGAAAATTTCTACAACCACTAGCTTCGGTTATGAAACATTCAATTGTTTTTTCTCTCTTATGGGCGCCATATTGTACTTATCTTGACAGTAACAAAGTCAATATGTAACGTTATTACGTTAAGAACTAGATTTTTTAATTAAATTATTGTATTTTTTAACTTGTATGGATTATTCTACAAATAAAATAGTAGATATTGACGTATTCGTAATTGTATTCTACATCTGTTATTGTTACGATCCAATATGGCGCCCATAAAAAATCATTAAAGGTTGCATAATCGAAGGAACTTACGATAAACTTTCTCTGGAATATCTCTGTACCAAATTTGAGCTCTTTCTGTTGAGAAGTAAAGACACTAGATGACAGTTTCTAAAATTGTTACCTATTTTCAGGTTTCTCACAATATTTCAGACGCATTTAATGACCTATTACCGTAGGCCAGCGAGATGGCTCATCGTGAAGAAGGGCTTTCAAATTCGATTACTTACCTACATTGTCACGTAAAAAAATAGTAATTATGTTCCGATAATTAGATGTTTCTTGAATAGTATACAAACAATTATTAATAACTAATTAACGAGAAGGCAGAACAAATATAAATGTAGATGAAAGAGATAGGTACTAAAGTTTTAAAAGGTAAAATGGAATATAATATCCTAGGGTATAATTAGGTACATTAAAACTTTATTAACTAAAAGACTAGAATAATTTATATTTACATTTTATGGTCAGTGTCTGGAGACACCGAATACTCAGTCGGCCCCCCAAACAAATTGTATGAGGCCTATTAAGGCCAATTCATACTATACGCAAAGAAGATATACAAATAAGAGTTTGCACTCGCCCGTTTTCATATTTTATTCATACAAAACCTTTTACTAGCAAAAATTCAGTAGGAACAACTAATAACACACATTGACAGGCAATAATGTCACACAAAAACAAGAGAGTGTTAATAGACTTGTTTTAGCAGCAGTTCAAACGGTTTGGAAACTGTCAGAAATATTCGACCAGTTAAGTTGAGAACGCGTTACCATTGAATTTGACGCAATAAATAGTTGGACGGACATTTCTGATAGTTTCCAAACAGTTTTCAACTGCTGCTAAAACAAACCTAATATTTGAATTTGTTAGCAAATGACGAATGACAACGGTGCAAATTGATGTATTTGCACCGTGCAACAAGCGTAGCTCAGAGTATTTTCATTGAATCGTTGGCTAAGCCGTCCTAATAATTTCTGTCTAGAAAGAAATATGGCAAAGGGGATTCATTAAATCATACTCGTAGTTGTTAAACCAGAAATTTTACTACAAATTTCTTTAAAATTTTTATAAAGGTATTATAATGCGTTATACAACATTTAAAAAAATATATATAAGGATTGTAAACATGTTGTGTAAGAGTCGTATACTTGGGCAAATGATTTTTAATTATAACCTTATAAAATAGTTGTATTAACATGATTTATTAAGGATATATAAGGAAATTAATAAAATTATTTTATATCCGCGAAATGCGCTTATTAAAAAAAAAGTTTTATAATTGTGTTTAATCTATAAAAATATTCCCTGTTTTATAAATATGTTGTAAAACAAAATTGTGGCTTGAGAAAATAAAATTATATTGCACGTCATAAAATTCTAAACCTAACCTTAATTTTAGTATAATGTGTGGAATAAAATCGTTTTATTATAAGTGGCCATGTTTAAATGCGCAAATGCGGCCTGCTTAATAATAATATGCCGCCCCCTCTCCCGCACAAGTCTCCGACTTCTGGGCTAATCCCTGTGATTAGAATGAGGGGTAGAGATATTATTATTATTATTAAATGAATATTTCTTGGATCAGCGACTGTCGCCATTAAGTAAAATTAGTTGAAAGTCGTTAAAATTATATCTAAAACATGATTTTATTATTTTTGAAAGATTATTTTATAACAAGACCATTAAATATAATTTTAAATAATATAAATTAAAGAAAGCATAATTTTAATATATTTTTTTTAATTTTAAAGAAAATGTGGTCAAAACTAAAACGCATAATTTTTTTGTCACAAACATATCTATAGTTTATCAATAAAATTTGCGGCGCAATAAAATTGAAACACAAGATTGTTGAACTGATAATATTGTATTATACCTATTCACCATTTACACAAATGATCGCCATTGAATGCTATCCCATTTTTAAATATAAACACAAATAATTATGAATCTGCATTATAATAATAATCTTAAGGGCGCCGTTTTTATACGCAAATTTTCCACGAATTCATAGCTGTTTGTTGAGGCAGACTAAAAAATATACGATTGAAACGCCAGCCTTAATATAATTTATTAAAAAAATAATGTAATGGACTCTAGTAAACACCTGTTAAAATGGTGTTCTTGAAATTTAGCTATTTTAGTTTACCAGGCGCGGGTTAAGCTTTACAACTTAATGCCTAAATTTTTAACACCCTGTATGATAAATACTTTAAAATAATAAATATGGATAGCTTTAACGTTAGACTCAAGTTACTCTATACAGGGTGAGTCAGTCATAATGTCATTAATTTTAAGGGGAGATAGGGAATAATGAGTATAATGCGAATACGTTATTAAAAAAAAATCTAAATGCATATTTACGCCGAAAAAAAATATTTTCAAATCATTATTTAAAACCCCTTTTCAGACTGTCACTGACCGGTCACAGCCTTGATCGGTTACAGCTCACAGTTCAACTCGATATCGACCTGATGCAATGTTGTCAAGTTGTAATATTTTTTATATAGTACCTACCCACCTAGGTTTTAGACATCACAAATAAACGGTTGTACTGACTATTTTAGAATATCATTTTTTCTTCAGCTCAGTTCAACTTCAGCCAATAATAATTTAAAATGTTAATACCCAATAAAATCAAATAATAATAATCAAATAATTCTATTAAAAATTGCAAGTAACGCGGTCCGTAGAAAATACGGCCCAATCAAACGATACCCATACACTCGCGTGTCGATTTTTCTCTGAGCAAATGTAGCTGTTATGACTGCAACAAAACTCCAACGTGTCTAATAATAAACTGAGTAATAAACCATTTACGTACATTACATAAAAAACCTATACCCAATGGGTAAATTATTGAGAAGCTGAAAATTGTTTTGTGTTTAAATACTAAGTACTTAATAAAAAACCATCGTGTTGTCGATGTCGACAGAAAACTGTCCAAGACCGAAATGGCACGTCGCTAATCTAAGTTATCGAGAGTTAATCTTGACCTTGACCTACCGTATTATTAGGTCAATAACCTAGTTACCTAGTTTTTGTACTGTTATTTAACGACAAGGAGTAAAACAATTTTTTTTAATCTAGATACATGAATGAATTTTCCTTAAATATTGATTTATTTGTTAATAAAAACAGATGTAGATAATAAATAAATGTTTTCGAATGTTAGGTTATTACAGTTTAATAATTTTGATATTACTGTCACGGAATTTGCCCCACTCACTCCCAAACCGACGACTGTGGCACCGCGAATTGCCTAAGATTGCCCCGATCACCCCTACGCGATTCTGGTAAACAAACAACATGCCGCTGATCGAGATCGGCCTGGAAAAATCTGGAATCGACGAGAAGCATTCGAGTCGTACGAGAAAATGGATCTAGAGATACTGGAATATATCTGGAATATTCGTTGGGTCTATAAAAGAAGAATAAACGGCCGAGTTAGTTAGTCTTGTATAAGTCTTGTATTACAGTGTTGAAGTGAAGTGTTTAGTTAGAGAGATCAAAGCGATTTAGATAGCGATTAATTAAATAAGTGTTTAGTTGACCTGTAATTAGTAGTGTGCAGTAGTTAATAAAGAAGTAATTAATTAACGGATTGTTTTTCTGGAAGAAAGAAAAAGACGGATTGGGAAATCCGTGACAATTTGGTGTCGGAAGTGGATTTAACTGGAAGTTTCAAGAGCTTTCTGGAACCCTGTCCACAAAGTGGGATTTAACTGGAAGTTTGAGGAGCTTTCTGGAACCCTGTGCGTGAGTGGGTTTAAGTGAAAGTTGGAAGAACTTTCTGGAACCCTGTGCGTGGGTGGAATAAAGACCGAAGTGTGATATATCACCGCACTCGTCTTGTCGAAAGGAAGTGAACGGTGGTATTCGCGAAGGACAATCTCGAACATTCTAGAACTTTGTACGGGAGTGAGACAAAGACCCAAGTGTGACATATCACCGCACTCGTCTTGACTTAAGGAAGTGAACGGTGTTATTCGCGAAGGACAATCTGGAACATTCTAGAACTTTATACGGGAGTTAAACAAAGACATAAGTGTGACACATCCGCACTCGTCGTCACTTAAGGAAGTGAACGGTGGTATTCGCGAAGGACAATCTCGAACATTCTAGAACTTTATCCGGCAGTGAGACAAAGACCCAAGTGTGGCATATCACCGCACTCGTCGTGACTTAAGGAAGTGAACGGTGGTATTTGCGAAGGACAATCTTGAACATTCTAGAACTTTGTACGGGAGTGCGACAAAGACCCAAGTGTGGCATATCACCGCACTCGTCGTGACTTAAGGAAGTGAACGGTGGTATTTGCGAAGGACAATCTCGAACATTCTAGAACTTTCTACCGAAGTGAGACAAAGACCCAAGTGTGACATATCACCGCACTCGTCGTGACTTAAGGAAGTGAACGGTGTTATTCGCGAAGGACATTCTCGAACATTCTAGAACTTTCTACCGAAGTGAGACAAAGACCCAAGTGTGATATATCACCGCACTCGTCGTGACTTAAGGAAGTGAACGGTGTTATTCGCGAAGGACATTCTCGAACATTCTAGAACTTTCCAAAGAAAATAGAGTGAATGCCTGTAACTAGAAGTCAAGTCAACATGGATGCGCAACTAGCAAAGCTGTTAGAAATGATGCAGGCAATGCAAAATAAATTAGAAGAGCAGGGACATGAAATGAGAAACCAGACGAAAGAAATGCAGGAGAAATTAGAAAATAAACTAGAAGAACAAGGGTATATAATGAAAGAACAGATACAGACAATACAACAGGAAATGAAATCCAGACGAAGGAAATGCAGACAAAGTTAGAAAAATTGGAGAATACACTAGAAGAAAAACTAGAGGAGCAGTCACATAAGGTAGAAACACAAGTAGAAGAGAAACTATTAGCACAAAAAAGGAAATAGACGAAGAAATAAACCAGGTTAGAGAAGAGCTTCGACTTAAATTAGACAAGATAGCGAAGGAGGGCGTAATCAAATCAGAAGGACCTGTTTTCCGAACCAGAAAACGAAGCCTCCTGAATTCGACGGCAAGGTCTCATGGAATGTCTATCTACGTCAGTTTGAAGCAGCAGCTGCCGCAAACGAATGGTCTGATTGTAAAGCTACTGCTCTGATAGTTGCTCTACGGAAGCTCTTGACGTCTTACAAGGAGTTCCTGCTGGGCAGCAGAGTAACTATGACCTTCTGAAACAGCATATGGAAATGAGATATGGGGATAAGCACCTGCAGCAAGTGTACCAGGCGCAATTGAAAAATCGTCACCAGCAGAGTGGAAAATTTACAACATTTTGAGACAGACGTTGCTCGACTGGTTCGATTGGCATATCCAACAGCCCCGTCCGAATTTGTAGACCATCTCTCCATTCAAGTTTTTACAGACGGCCTAAGAGATTGCGAAACTCAGCAGGCACTACGGCTCGCTAGACCTAAAACCTTGAATGACGCTCTTTCGCATGCACTGGAATTTGAGGCAGCCAAGATGGCGTCCGGTAGACATGTTAAAGTTCGTGCCAACAGTGATAACAGCGATAATATGGGAAATGGAGACGTAATCAAAACATTGAAGGAGGTCATTGATAAACTCAGCCCAACTGCCAAGCTGAAGAGATCGCCCTCTTCAATGTTGGAACTGCGGGCAGACGGGACATCTGAAGAGGCAGTGTAGAGCCCCAGTTGCAGATCAACAAAGGCGCGACTCCGAAGGAACATGTTAAAGTGCGAACCATTAGTGCGAATAGCAACAGTACGGGAACTGGAGAGTTAATCAAAACACTGAAGGAAGCCATTGATAAATTCAGCCTAACTACCAGACCAAAGACAGGACAACCCGATAGACGAAGAGAACGCCGCCCACTTCAATGTTGGAACTGTGGGCGGGCGGGTCACCTAAAGGGACAGTGTAGGGCGCCAGTCGCGGATCGGCAATGGCGCGACTCCCAGGCAGGCAAGGAACATGGAAAAACAGATGCTCTTTCTAGACTTTGTCCGACCAGCAACAAACACTGTGGTAGTCTCGAAAGAAAAGAGGACATATCATTTGTTCCTTGCAAGATAGTAGTAGCCCAACCTGAAGACAGATGGAGTTCAGCGGCGATTCGGGAAGACCAGCAAGCTGACTGTGACATCAAGCCCTTACTAGACTGGAAAGAAGCCAACAACCGACCCTCATGGGCTGAAGTCAGCAGTAAAAGCCCAACATTAAAGAGCTATTGGGCTCAATGGAATTCCTTGGTGTTGGAAGACGGTGTCCTAAAAAGAGCATGGGAGAACAATGACGGAACGGAGGTCAAGAAACAAGTACTACTCCCGAGGTCCCGGGTCAAGGAAGTGCTGCAGGAAGTACATGGAGGTACTGGTGGTGGACATTTCGGTATCAATAGGACTATACAGAAGATTAGGGAGCGTTTCTACTGGTTGAGCTGTAGGACGGATGTAGAAGATTGGTGCCGAAAATGTGACTTATGTGCAGCCAGCAAGGGAACGAAGACCCGCTCCTGAGGCAAAATGCGCCAGTACATCGTAGAAGCACCGTTTGAGAGGATTGCGATTGATATCGCTGGCCCCTTTCCGAAAACCCAAAGTGGGAACCGATATCTACTAGTGGCCATGGACTACTTCAGCAAATGGCCGGAAGTATACCCCTTCCCAATCAAGAGACCACAACCGTAGCAGAAGCGCTAGTCAACAACCTGTTCTGCAGATTTGGTGTGCCCATGGAACTACATTCAGATCAGGGCAGAAATTTCGAATCAGGTGTGTTCCGAAAGGTCTGCGAGCTTATGGGAATCCGAAAACCAGGACCACCCCACTGCATCCCCAGTCAGATGGTATGGTGGAACGCTTCAACGCCACACTAGAAACCAATCTGAGGATGTTTGTGAACGAGAACCAGACAGACTGGGACAAGCTCATTCCACTCTTCCTGTTAGCTTACCGCTCAGCTGTCCATGAAACGACTGGGAAGACTCAAAGGATCATCTTTGGAAGAGAGCTTCGCCTTCCAGCAGATTTGGTATTTGGTCGTCCTGCGGAACAGCCCACAGAGCCAGACACTTATACCCATGACCTAGAACGAAGACTAGCAGCCGTACACGATCAAGTCAGATCTCGAATGCGATTAGAGAGCGATCGCATGAAGACTCGATACGACGTCCGGGCCAATACAGTCGGATTCCAACAAGGCGACCTGGTGTGGCTGTACAACCACACGCGGAAGAAAGGAAAATCGCCTAAACTACAGAACCGTTGGGAGGGCCCCTATACCGTCATTAAAAGAATCAATGACGTCGTCTACCGGATACAAAGGACTCCCAGGAGTAAAATGAAGGTCGTCCATCTGGAGCGTCTGTCCCCGTATAGAGGTGTATCCGATCGGGACGATCGGTCCTAAGGAGGGGGCAGTGTCACGGAATTTGCCCCACTCACTCCCAAACCGACGACTGTGGCACCGCGAATTGCCTAAGATTGCCCCGATCACCCCTACGCGATTCTGGTAAACAAACAACATGCCGCTGATCGAGATCGGCCTGGAAAAATCTGGAATCGACGAGAAGCATTCGAGTCGTACGAGAAAATGGATCTAGAGATACTGGAATATATCTGGAATATTCGTTGGGTCTATAAAAGAAGAATAAACGGCCGAGTTAGTTAGTCTTGTATAAGTCTTGTATTACAGTGTTGAAGTGAAGTGTTTAGTTAGAGAGATCAAAGCGATTTAGATAGCGATTAATTAAATAAGTGTTTAGTTGACCTGTAATTAGTAGTGTGCAGTAGTTAATAAAGAAGTAATTAATTAACGGATTGTTTTTCTGGAAGTGAAAGAAAAGACGGATTGGGAAATCCGTGACATTACGTTTTCACTACGTTTTACAAATAAATATGAATTTTTAGTATTACTCGTAAGTACAATTAACCGCACACATAACCAGATGTACAATTTGTAGTTACGTACATCTAGCCTAGAAATGTATTGTTTTTAAGTAGTATGATACTAACCTGTTTACAGCCCACATTTCAAGTAAAACTGCATTTATCCGTCCATAGCACTTTATTAATAAAATTCAGTCGCATTTCGTAAACATTCTCCGTATAACGCTACCATTTCCACATATTCGGAATTTGTAAAATTATGCGTTATGAATTTACCCCAAATACGTGAAGTAAGACCGAAATAAACAAACTACTGCTTACTGCTTGTATTCTCTCCATCCCCCCTCCAAATATGTGGCATGATCTACAAATTTGAGGGGGAAGAAATGCGGGAAATGCAGAGTGCTAAATGGAGGTAAATTTGAATAACACGCTGATATGTTAGACGATATTATGTATGTAAATGTGGCATCCATGGTTAATACGGCAAGTCTGTGGCATTAAATTTTTGTCGGGTGCGCCATCAGAAAGTTCATAGCGTATATGTTCGACCTATGTTCCCTTTTATTAAGTTTTTTAATAATTTCTTTAATTTGCCTCCTGGGACGGCACTGCGTTTTTTTAAATTTTGTATTTATTCGGATTAAAAACCTTAAAATGAAACTTTCCTGTTATTTGAATGACTTTCGTATCGCACTTTGTAGTCGAGAAAAAAAATATAAATCATTATTTTTATTAAAAATAAAACATAAATTCGTTTATTATTTTTTTTCTCGTAAACGGTTCATTTCATCGACAATAAAGGGGAGACTGGGGATGTTTCAACCGTGGGAAAAATTCAACCAGCAGCTTTATTTCCTAATCTGTTTAAATTTCCCGGATTGTTTTACTTTTACTATCCGAACTTGTAGTTTTGTATCGTTGTCGAGCATAACAGTGGCCGGTTCGGCAAAGAGAAAATTGTTACAATAAAAAGTGAAAAGTGGCATCTGTTACGATAAGATTTTTAAAATATTTGATATTGTGCTATGCCTTGATGCTTATAAACATACATTTTTTGGTAGTACTATCGAAATAATCATTGTTTTCGCTTCACGTTCCTGTATATAACATCTTACTTTTTAAAAACCCCACGTGCTTCAAATATTTTGATTTGAGCAAAATTTGGCGCCACGAAGTAGATTCATCCAAATGTTGTGGGATATTTTCAACCTCGAATTTATTATGATTATTTTAATATAAAATATTGTTTTTTCACTGTATTAGAAAGGTATTTTAAGCTAATATAAATCAAATCTCCTACAATTCCTATCAATGAAGTCATATGTATGTTCTCTGATACCAAACATCTAGGTATGCTAATGAACAATTCCACAGACAAAGCTCTATTCAATAATTATCTAAAGAAATTAATCTAATTTACTAACCTGCTTTAATGAAACATTATATAAATATCTAACTTCACTTTTTGGCAGTGGGAACACGACAATTCAACCACAATAGATGAGATCTGACCTATTTCTGCATTTTTAGGATTGCTTCTTCAGGTGGCCTGCTTTAAATTGAATCAAATATCTAACTATAAAAATTAAAATTAT
Source organism: Monochamus saltuarius (assembly GCA_025584915.1). Taxonomy (NCBI): domain Eukaryota; kingdom Metazoa; phylum Arthropoda; class Insecta; order Coleoptera; family Cerambycidae; genus Monochamus; species Monochamus saltuarius. Next base: position 37,657,365 of record CM046721.1, on the reverse strand, counting down.
TTGAAGTTAAGTGAATTGTGGGCATTTAAAAAAAAATAACTTTGGTACATAATTGTTTTATGTCGATGTTCTATTGTCTTTTATCTAAGACACGCCTCTATAAAAATGACATAATTTTTGTATTTGACGTTTTTTTGTAACTATGCCATTAAAGCCACAAATCGAGTGAGAGCGTTACGCTGGACACCCTGTACGTATGTGGATTTTATTTTTTTAAAAGAAAACGCGTGTCTGCATAAAAATACTAAGAGGGGAAAAATTTAGTAAATTGATTGTCTATTTACTGTATTTTTTTCATATCGAGAAACGTTTAGAAAAAAAAGTTCTAATTAAAAAAACAACAACAAAGGTTGGTGGTTGCCACCCTTGTAGACATTTGGTAAAAATAAAAATCATACTCAACAATGTCACTTAATTAACTAAATGTATTCACCGATTTTCAGATTTATAAGTTTAACTAACCGTTTTTGAGAAAAAAAAATGAAAACCGAAATTGTTTCAATTTTTTAGAAGCCCTTATCTCGTAAGGGAGGGCTCAAATCGAAAAATTTTATAGAAAGTACCCCCCCTAAAAGGAACACACCCTCATTATGGGACACCCTGTATATTTTATGATACCTGATTAGGTAGGTACAATATATCTATAAAACGTTATTTTATTTAATTCAAATGAGTGTGTCCTCAAAAAAATCCTTCAATGATAATGAAAAATGAGTTATTTATAATTGATCATAGGTTTATATCTGTTATAAAACAAAAACTTGTCGATTTCGGTATTCATATTGCTTCTAATTACTTCATTATACTAAAATTATAAATATGTAAATAAGTTAGGGCAGGTTAGGTTTGGATATCGGTGTTATTTTTAGAACATAAATAAACAAAATAATTAGGCAATATTTTCTAATCAAAAGATATTGAAATATTTAAAGATAAATGGCATTTAAACGATTTTCACATGAACGGAATAAACAGTTAGTCAATAATAGAAAACAAATGTGGTCCGTTTTTCATGACTCACAATTGGCATCTAGGAAACTGTAAAATATACTGAGTGGCTTTAGAAAAATGTTGCGCCATTTAATGGCCATTATGATAAACCAAACAAATCCAAAATATATCTGCTGCCGTGCGGAAATATTGTGATAAGTAAACTGAAAAGAGCTATTTTAGAAAATGCCATCTAGCGCCATTAATTTTTGCCGAAAGAAAATTTCTACTGCTACTAGTTTCGATTATGCAAGATTCATGTTTTTTTAGACGTCATAATGGATCTTGACAGCAATACATGGATAATAAAATTACAAACACGTTAATATATAACACCATTATTCACAAAAACCGATATCATCGATATACAGGGTGTCCCTGCATAGACTTTTTTTGGGGAGGGGGGAGCAATATTCAAACTGTGATGCAAATTTCTCGACTGACAACCAAAAAAACCTACAAATTCAATTACTTATTTGTCATCTAATTTGTTCGTTGACAGAATGAAAATGATTTTTATTTGGGGGATGATATTTTTGATTTTGGTGGTAGCACCCTCCTAGTTGCGCCTATGTGTCCCCGGATAGGTGAAACACCTCTTGAAAGAAACAACCAATTTTGGTGTTGAAAAATAGCCTTCTGGAATTCAGCATTGCTTGATTAAGGTACAATACCTGCCATGATTGTGAATCCATAAAATCATAAAATCCAGTGTGCCTTGGAAATTCGGAAAAAAACTTTTTTTTTTCGCCAGTAAAGTGCTGTTTCTGTATGATATACGACAAAGTGTTATTAAGAAAAGTTTCTCGGAACAAAAAACTGAGTATATGTCCTAAACCTGCTCTGATATTTTGTTCCATTTCAGATTTTTCTCAAACCACAGAATTTTGCACAAGTCTTCATTCTGAGAAACTTCTCTTAATAACACTTGGTCATATCTCACGTAGAAACGGCACTTTATTAGCGAAAAAATATGAAAATTGAGCAATAAATCAAAACAAGCTTAGGACATTGAAATTTAGCACACATTTTTAATAACATGTCATATCTCATACAGAAACAGCACATTATAGGTAAAATAAAAAATAAGTTTTTTCCAAATTTCCAAATCTTACTGGATTTTAAATTATGGCAGATTTTGTTCATAAACAAGCAGAGCAGAGCAGCTGAAGGATTTTTCAACACCTAATTTGTATGTCTCCTATAAATCGTTTCACCTCTACTGGGGCACCCTGTATAGAGTAAATGTACACATTAAGTTGGTTACAAATATCAGGGCAACTTATTTTAACGGAATGTCAAATTAAATAGCATAATAACAGGGTGTCTGTTAAGTATATAGCATACTTTCGGAAGTGTATAGAGAAGGTTAAGAAAACCCTAGTTTATCAAAAAAAAAAAAAAAAATCCTAAAGTGCTTCTTAACAGAGCCTCTAAGAGATACCCAGCGATTTACCTTTTCGCCTCTAACTTTTGAATCGACGTGTACAATTTAATGAAATTTTAATATTTTATGTAGGCCAGAAAGGCTCATAAAATCATACTACAGTAGATTTTTTACACTGTCAGGGAAGTCAGGAACGGACTTGCCACCACACTCGTTGGGCCAATATTTTGACGGGTGTCATTTTATAGAGGTGAAAACTGAATTTTTGAATACTTTTGAATACGTCATTCCTCTTTTAAAAAAGGACTCTACTCTACATTTATTTCGATAAAATTACCCGTTTTCGAAAAAAAAATTGTTCTTGTATAACACGTTTAAACATTCCCAACTAGCAAAATGGTTATAAATTTTTAAAAATTGAATTTTTCACTTTCAAATTTTCAAAAAACAGTCAACTGAGCGAAAATAATATTTGTTTGAAAGAGCTCTCACCATTCTTCTTGTTTACACCTCCTGTATGTAGATATTTGGTATTACACGTGACTAGCGTGACAAACCTGAAATTTCAGCAATATGTCATATAGATTTCAATATATTATGCAAAATATATAGCCACACATTTTTGGTATGCCATGTGAATGCACGTTTCGTGACCATAGTGTCTACCTTAAAACTCATTATCAAGTAGTACTACCCTAATATTGACATATAACTTGATTTAACATATAAAATACAACAGTACATACGTATTTTTCCAACATGGCACAATAAACTAAACCTATATAAAATTTTATATCAAGGACAAACATACCATCGCTAATTACTGAATGCGACTGAAAATTAACAATATCCACCATATAATCATTATAGCATTGTCCCAAATGATACAATACCTTTGTATCTTGTGTGCTGTGTACATTAAGAAAAGTGCATTTTTTTCTCATGAATAAAATGATACATGATAAGAGGACTAATTGGTCTTATAAAATCTAACAATGACTGACAATTTTAATCGAGTACCAGTGTAGTGAGAGTTGTATCAAAACTATCCGTTTCTAAAGCATAACTTGTCTTGATATTTTTTAATGTTAATACTCAAATGCTTGAGTGTCATTTCATCTGAATAGTTTCTTATACTCTTCCGATGTTATTTTATAGATTATTAAAGATCTAATGAATGACTTTTTAATGTTATAGGAGAGCAAGAACCGCTTAAGAGTCCGTCGCGCGCTTGAAATAAACCGAATTTTTACGCTCGGCCCATAACACTTATTTAGACAACGAAAAAACATAGCGGTCCAAATAAAAAAACAATCGAAAGACAAAGTTGTTTCCTAAGGCTGCTGTGTAATATTTTTTTCAAAATTAGTTTTTAATTATTTAAATTTGAAGAGTAAACTGTGCAAGAAATCGTCATATTTACAATTTATTTACTTAAAAATAAAGGCTTAAATCGAAAATTCGTTACACGAGGGAAGTAAGTCTGTCTTTTAGCTTTGCAACGATACCAGAATTATATCGAATTGATAAAAATTCCTCAAAATTCTATGCTTAATGCCGAACGTCTACAACTTTACCATGTGCAAGTTAAGAAAAAAAAAGCTAAATTTCCTATTTATTTTACGAAGGCAACTATAAGAGTTATTCAGAAAAAAATAAATTTCATAAAAGATGGAAAATCTATAATAAACTGGAAGATTTTAATGTTAGTCCAGGGCATTTAGATCAAAATCGACCGAATAGCGGAAATTTTTAGGCACAACAGATATCGAGATGCGGTTTTCTGCATTGTGTTCAGGAAGGTCCCAAGAAAAAAGTCTATATCGTCTGATTTAGCCATTTTTTGAAAAATGCCTTCTGGGCCGGAAAATGCATTACACCATTATAAGAACGACTGGAAACTCGGAAATTGAATTTGGCATCCTCTAAAACCCCCGAGTAACGAGTTTGGAGCAATTTTCATGCACGCTGCCATTTCTCCCCCAATTCACCCCCCGCGCACCCCCACAGAGCCACCCCCGTGCATCCCCGGGTAATTCTAATGCCAGAATCCAGTTCCGCAGCCCCGAAAACCCCGGAGTAGCGATTTCCGAGCGATTTTTCCGAGTTTCCAGTCGTTCCTATAATGGTGTAATGCATTTTCCGGCCCAGAAGGCATTTTTCAAAAATTGTTAAACAAGACGATATAGACTTTTTCCTGGGACCTTTCTGAACACAATGCAGAAAACCGCATCTCGATATCTGCTGTGCCTAAAAATTTCCGCTATTTTTCCATCTTCCCTGGACTATGTATATAAACTTTTGAGGAAACGTTCTAAACAACTTATTGACTCCGATTTTAAAAAATATGTTAATTCTATTGAAAATGATATACCGACCAATTCTAAACGATTCTGGAGTTACGTGTCTGCAAAAAAAATATGTAATACCAAATGAAATGACTTTTGACGACATAACAGTAAATGATGGGCAAACAAATTCTGATTTATTCTGTACTTATTTTGAAAGTGTTTTTGAAACGGAAAAAATTGTTTTTGAGGAGAAACGTAATTTAAATAATAATAATATTCATCTCGTTCAGTTTACTGAACCTGAGGTGCAAAATGGTTTAACAAAATTAAATCCTAATAAATCGGCAGGACCAGACTTAATATCATATTATTTTGTAAAGATTTGCTCCTCGTCTTTATGTGTACCTTTATAGTTATTTATGCAACAAGTGCAATAAGCACTTTTTGTACGAGTTGCATACAATATTTTTTCTACGTTCATGCAAAAACCAAAAAATGTTATTTAGATGACACTAAGTCTAGAAAAATGTGACGTCGATTTGAAGGTTTATGTTTGTCATGATGACAAAACGCTGCAGTAGAATGACAAATGAGTGCAATATTGCTCTAGAGCAATAAAGAACCACTTTTTCCACTAAATATAGTTCAATAAAGTATTGTTTTTTGCATGAACGTAGAAAAACAATATTATAGGTATAACCATTTTCTTAAAATGGGATGTTTTCCTGAAAAATGGAAAATATCAGCAATTCTACCTGTGCACAAAAGTGATTTAAAAAACACTTTGGTAATATGTTCATCCAGAGCTGGCACTAAATATGGGAGCGGTGGCTATGGAGAGGCTGTCTTTCAAGGTCATACCCGAAGAAGTCCTTGGAGATCATCGCCGTCGCCAATGACCAGAGGGTGGTGAAGAGGCAGTGGGGTTCGTGGCCAATAACCAGGTCGTCGCCCAACAGGATTTGGTGTAGGAGGGGGTATCTGAATAAGAAAAAAGATAGCTGCCTGCGGAGGTGGTGATGCCAGAGGGAGTGGTAATGCATGATGATACAAGGACGATATCCTGGAGGTCGTCTCTAAAGAAGAGTAAACGTGGGATGGTGTATTAGATTAAAAAACAGATGACTGCTTGCAAAAAAAGTGTTGGTAACGTCAGAGGGGGGTGGGTGTTCCAGAGAAAAATAAAGGAATCAGTCGACAATGTTCAGAAGGTCGTTTCAGAGCAGTTTTCAACAAAAACGAAAAATGTTTTCCATCATTTTTTTACCTAAAAGCCTATTTAACGTGCAAACGGCGGGGAAAATAAAAAAAATAACCCCCCTAAACGACACACTCAAGTCTGGAGAGGGGTGCCTCTATCGAATGAAAAAAGTCTCAACACCGTAGACCCAAAGAGAGAAAGTTAGTCGCGGCGCCCCCATACCACCTCTAGCACCCAGTAACTCTCTTTTATAAGCATGCTACAAACATTTGGAATACCCATAATATTCAAATTTTAGGCGAATATTCTGACTTATACCTAAAATCTGACGTTCTACTTTTGGCAGAAAGGTTGGAAAATCTTGGAGCTGGATATACTTGTGACCAAAATAAGTCGATTGAGCCAAATATGCCTTATCAGAGAACATACATACTTCATTGATAGGAATTGTAGATTTGATTTATATTAGCTTAAAATACCTTTCTAATACAATAAAAAACTTTGAAACCTGTCGGAGTATTAAAAAAAAATTGGTACAATTATGTTTTTTGGCACGGCAAATAAGAATTTCTAACTAATTTTGGCGTTGCTTATACAGGGCGTCAGTTATGCCCTGTTCCTTTGATAAAAAAGGTTTTTTTTCTGTATTTAGAAATACGGACATCATGTATTGAAAATAGGAAAAAACGTGCTTTGTTTCATCAAAAAATTATTCTTGTTCGATTTCGATATTTCGCTTGGTTATCGAGATATTTGCATATATAAATTTCAATGCATTTCGTTTTTTAGCAACTTGTTCTTAATTAAACAAAAAAAGTAGTCAGTCTTATGAAAGATGAGAACATTGGTCAAATAATGACGGAATTTGCAGGATTCTGCGAAAATATATTCATATAAAGTAGAGAGCAAACCGTTTAGTAAAAATCATTTATAAACATTTTAATTATTTGCGGATATTTATTATTTTAAATACTCACATTTTGAGAACCGCGGCATATAAAAAGAGCACTGACAAACCTAATAAACCATATGATTTGCTGAAAGCCAGGTTGCCATATCGTCTCTAAGATAAATATTTTTTTTTACTTTAACGAAAATCTTTAAGATTGTTTTTAATTTAAAAATACTTAAAGGTAGCCGTATTTCTCATCGTAAAATGATCAAATTTGTGGTGTTTTAGATAAAAACGCGAATTAAGTATATGCCGAACGGGAACGTTGCAAATAACTTAATACATTTATAAAGAACAAGAACGAAGTTTATTGAATCAAAGTAAGTATGCAGTACAATGGTATAATTCACACTAAAGCTAAGCTGGATCTGGAACTCTATACAGGGTGATTCAGGTTTAATCATGATAACTTCAGGAATCAATAAAACAGGTTAAAATAATGTTCATTTGTAATATAAACTTATTTCCTAAAATGCTCTTTAAATAATACTTTTGACAATGATTTACACAAATCACTGAGTTTTGTTTTCATGGGTTGCTATAACGTTAAATGAAATTTACGCGGCTGGTGCGCTACACTGTCACCAATATTTGAATATCTCAGAAACAAGACAAAACGTCGAAAAAAAAACAAGACACGAAAAAGTTTCGAAATTAATCAGGTCAAAGTGGTGTGTAGATGTTTTATTGAAATAATTTTTTTTTTGTAGTTCTGAAATAGGTGTAAGAGGAAGGTAGCATACAAAATACCTTCTAAGAGGGGTAGGTAGGTCAAACTTAAGAAGCTTATGTAAGATCATAAGGAGTGTTTGTGTACCGAATTTCACTTAAATCGGATAAGTGGTTCAAAAGTTATGAGGGAAAAACAAGAAAAAAAATCCTACTTCAACGCCCTCTATCTCGGAAACGATGCGTTTTAGAAAATAAGTTTATATCACAAATGAACATTATTTTAACCTGTTCTATCGATTCCTGAAGTTATCAATATTAAACATGTATATAAAGAAATAAATGCAAGTCTAAGCAGAAGATAAAATGACTAATATGGTAACAATATGTTACAGCAAAGAAATAAAATATAAGCAAAATATATATGATATCAAAAGGGGTATATGTATAATTCGCGTAGAACAAAAATAATATTAGAAATAAAATTCTCGGTGTTTTGTATATCCAGTTTTACAATTTAAATTCTCCTCAAATAAAATAATAACTTTAAAAAAGCGATAAGACATACATTATTTTGCTATTCTAACCCCACATTTTAACAATTATTTTCACACTTACAAACAAATGTGAACAATCTTATATGCCAACTAACTTAACTATGTAAGTTTATGTTATAACAATCAACATCTACAATTAAATTTAAAAAAGATACGTACTCTGAAAGATTTCTGTACCTAAAAATTTGTTGGTTAAACCGCTTTCTGTCATTATATAATAATAATAATAATCTTTATTAATCCTTTGATACATTAAAAATGTATAGGACAAGTCAAAATAAAGTAGATCACAAGAACACAAACGATCTACATAACATAATTCATGAGCACACACAAATCAGAATAAAACAAACCAAAATAAAACAAACAGAATGTAAAATACTCTTAAGTAATCAAAAGTAGAAGTAATCAAAACTACCGGTCAGAGAAAAAATCCTGTAAACTATAATAACATTTTTTCAATAGAATTTCCTTGAACCTAATTTTAAAACCCTTAAATTCCATATTTTTTAATTGTACTGAAAGGTGATTATATAATTTTATATCTATATATGTAACACACTTTTCAAATATAACTGTTTTATGCTTCGAGAGCGTAAGCAGATCAGAGTATCTTGTTACATAATTAACTAAGTCGGATCTACAAGGAAATTCCTTAATATTTGTTTTAATATACAATAACGTACGATAAATATAAATACATGGAAAACTCATGATGCCATTATTAATAAATACAGGTTTAAAAGAATGCCTGCGATGTAGATTGAAAATCAGTCTTAAAATCCTCTTTTGGGTTATAAAGATTCTCTTGCTGTGAGTGGAATTACCACAAGACAACATTATATGTCAAATGTCCATAAACCAAGCTGTAGTACACATTTATTAATGCATTCAGTGGCATGCAATGTTTGATTCGCGATATTGCATAATATGTATGATTAAGTTTTTTCATTAATGAGTTGACGTGATCACACCATCTAAGATTATTCTCAACTAGCACGCCTAAAATTTTCGTGCATCTAGTTGAGACTATTTGGGCATCTCTAACAGAAATTATTAGGGGAAGATCTTGAGCTGAATTCAAACAATGGAAATACAAACACTGTGTTTTCGCTATGTTGACCATTAAGCCATTATTTTCACACCAGTTTATGAAACACAAAACCAAATCTTTGATTAAACATTGGAGACCAATATATTCCTTTTACTTCGAAACCTTTGAATGTTCGCAGGTGGCGTGAGATAACATTGCTGTTATTTGCTAAGATATTATTATTAGATATTATTCAGTTCTTAAATATCTAAAATTATTTGTATTTGTAGAAAACATTATTTCAAGAATACGGGGCTCTTAAGCGATACGTAAAGTAAAATTACGTAGGTAGTAGGTACTTACACTACGCAGTAATATTAACCCAAATTTTAACTTCTTGACTGACTTTACTACTATAAACGATACAAAATTAATTTCTGCAAGTTCGATACTACCAATTAGGGTATTTAGGAAGTTACTTTGTTCAATGATTCCAACAATTATACATATACGTACATAAAAGCTTACCTACATGATGAAAACCAAGTACTTAAACAGTTATCCACATTTCCCAAGTTAATACCATTGTACACTGTTAGAAAAATACACAAATTATTCCCTTAAGTTATTTTACACAGAATATCCAAAAACCATGACAGGGTTCTCAGCAATTTTTCAGAACCAAATTCCTGACATTTCCAGGTTTTCTTTGACATACTTTTTAAAATTCCTGACAAAAGCATACAAAATATCATATATTTTAAAACTTAAACCAGAGTAAAAACAAGGCAAATTATAAGGCATAAATGAGCCCATTCGATGACAAATAAGTGACATTGTTTTTTTTGTTAATGGACTGTAGTTTTTTGTGAATTTAGATATAGAAAAATTTTAAATGCGGTAAAGAAAATAGCTTAATCAAAATGCGGGAGAAAACTTCACTCACCTTTATTCCAGCGATGGATGAAGTTCTGGGTGGAGAAAAGACTATTTTTGATTTCAGCTTATCGGAAAAACACACAACGATAATTGTGCGATCACGTGTCGGCGGTTCAGCGGTAGATTTCAGTCCTCTTCCTTCGACTCACGCTACGCGAATGTAGTGGGTAGTGGGGTGAAGTTATTCTCATTTTTTCGCGCAAAAAATAATAATAAGTAAAAACGCGGACATCCTAATTAACCAAAATTATTAATTAAAAAATATAAGCAGGCGTAAACATTCCCACCCACCTTTTTGTGTAAACAAAAATAAATTGTATATAAATTGAAAATTTAAATAAAAATAAAAAAAAAATAACAAAAGTTAAGCAAATGTGCGGGAAATTAATTATTAGGTAAGGGGCATAGTTTAACCAATGGACGCTTAAATATGCCATGCTGAGTACGCACTGTTGCAACTCTAGCCACCCCATCCGCACCACAATGAACATCTACAACTCTGGCTAGTTGCCACTGTAGCGGCGGTACCTTTTCATTTTTGATCAATACTAATGCTCCGGGAGCTAAAGGTGTTTCCGAATTTAACCATTTACCTTTTTGAAATAGAGTATGTAGATATTCCTTGTGCCAACGAGACCAAAAGTCAGCATGTAAACGTTGTAAAAGTTGCCAACGGTTAAGACGATTTAATGGAATTTGCTGTAGGTCTTCGTCTGGAATTGCAGATAGAGGTTCTAGCGTTAGAAAATGACCGGGTGTCAGAGCGGTGAAGTCATTAGGATCAGAGCTGAGCGGGCATAAAGGACGCGAATTTAACAAGGCTTCAATTTGTGTAAGTACTGTATAAAATTCTTCATAAGTAAGAATTTGCTGGCCAATGACACGAGAAAGATGGGTTTTACCGATTTTATACCCGCTTCCCAAAGACCTCCAAAGTGAGGTGCGGATGGTGGGTTGAATTGCCACCGAATTCTTTCTGTATTAGAAGCATTCATCATTAGATTTGTCAGATATTTACTTGCACCCTGAAAATTTGTTCCGCAGTCACTAAAAATTTGCGAGCAGCGTCCACGACGTGCAATAAATCGCCGTAATGCTGCAAGAAAACATTCTGTAGAAAGATCCGTAGCCAATTCTAAGTGGATGGCTTTAGTATTAAAACAAATGAATAAACAAATGTAAGCTTTGTGCGTTTTTGCACCCCTTATCTTGTTTAAAGTTATAAAATATGGACCACCAAAATCAACGCCTACGATTGAAAATGGTTTAACTTGAGACAACCTAGTAACAGGTAAATTTCCCATAGGGGGTTGTAGCGGTTTTGGATTTAGACGCCAACATTTGTGACAGTTTGAAACAACTTTGCGAATAGCTCTTCGCATTGAGAGTATCCAAAAATTTTGTAATAAAATGTATTGTAGTGTCTGAGCACCAGGATGTAAAAAACATACATGTGTACTTTCAATAAGTAAATCGGTAAAGCGGCATCTAGGCAAAAGTATAGGGTGTTTTCTATTAAAAGCAATTGAGGAGTTCTGTAACCTACCTCCAACTCTTACAATAGAGTTTTGGTCTATAAAAGGACTTAATTTTCGCATAGATTTAGAAAGAAGTTGCTTTTTATTAATGTTTTCTATATCTTCTGCGAAAAATTGAAACTGAATATATTTTATTAATAACATTAAGGCATTATTTAATTCATTAAGTGTAAGGACGCCACTTAATTTTTCGGATGCGGGTTTTATGTTGTGAATAAAGCGAAGAATATAAGCTACAATTCGTTTTAATTTTTCTAACGAAGAATATTTATCTATAAGAGAACCAATGTGATCTAAAGATACGCGAGTAGTTAGAATAATTTTTCTTTCTTCTGATCTTATATCAGAATCAGGGGTTACAAAACTAAGAACAGGCCACTCATTGTTAGGTAATTTTAACCATGGTGGACCCACCCACCATCTAGCATGGTTAAGAAACTCGGAGGAAGCAATCCTCTGGAGGCACAGTCAGCGGGATTGTGCTCAGACTGAACGTAAAACCAACTAGATGGTGGAATACTTTCTTGTATTAAAGTCACACGATTACTGACAAAAGTTTTCCATTTATGAGCTGATGCTTTAACCCAATGTAAGACTACTGTAGAGTCGCTCCAAGCAAATATTTCATTTATATTAATTTTATCGCGGTAAGTATTCAAGACAAATTTTAGAAGTTTTGACAACAGGTAAGCGGCACACAATTCTAATCGCGGTATAGAAATGCGTTTAAGAGGAGCTATTTTTGATTTACTACAAATAAGATGAATGGAAATGTTTCCATCGGAAGTTTCAAATCTAAAATAAATAACTGCGGCATAACCACGTTCGGAACCATCGCAAAAACCATGAATTTGGCAGTTGGTAATCTTTAATGGCACGCAGCAACGAGGAATGGATAAGTGAATAAGAGAAGAAAGTTCGGATTTATATTTATCCCAACGAATTAACACATCTTGAGGAGGGGTTTGATCCCAACTTAAACCTAAAGTCCAAAGATGTTGCATCAAATATTTTGCGAAAAAAGTAATTGGTGATAAGAAACCAAGAGGATCAAAAATCCTTGATAATTCTGATAAGACTGTACGTTTTGTACATGGACGATTTAAAGTTTCTATTGAATAACAAAAAACATCTGAAGAAGGTAACCAGTGTAAACCGAGAATTTTCATAGAACTATCTTCGTCAGAGAAAGAAAGAGACTGATTTTGTCTCAGATTTTCGGGAATAGTATTTAAGAAATGAATATTATTACTGGCCCATTTTCTAAGTGAGAAACCTCCCCTACGTAACAAAGAAATAATTTCTTCCTTTAATGTGAGGGCCTCTTCGAGTTTAGAGCAACCAGTGATTATATCATCAACATATATATCAGCCTGAATTATTTGTGAAGCTAAAGGGAATGAATTGAACTCATCACTAGCAAGTTGTTGAATCGTTCTGAGAGCAAGAAAAGGTGCCGAGGAAATACCGTATGTAACGGTTTTTAGTCTGTACTCTTGGACAGGGTCATTTGATGAAAATCTCCAAAGTATTCTTTGGTAATCTCTATGATGCGGATGAATATTTATCTGCCTATACATCTGCTTGATATCAGCAGTGAAAACAAGCGGGTATAAACGAAAGTGTAACAATAAGGTCATAATATCTTTTTGAAGTTTAGGGCCAACCAAAAGGCAATCATTAAGAGAAGTGCCATTTACTGACTTTGCAGATGCATCAAAGACAACTCGTAATGGTGAAGTACTGCTATTAGGATTTATAACAGAATGATGGGGAATATAAAATATTTTACCTTCATGCAACGGGGGAGAAGTGAGCAGTTCCATATGTCCACTCTGTAGATAATCTTTCATAAATTCCGAATAAGAATTATAAAGAGAATCATCCTTAAACAAACGTCGTTCTAAAGAATAAAAGCGGCGTAAAGCATTTGACTTCAAATCGTCAAATAATGGATCGGAATTTTTAAAGGGAAGAGATACACTATATCGTCCAGAAAAGTCCCTACAGTGGGTTTCGACAAAGTTTTTCTCACAAAGTAAATCATCAGGTGAACAGGTAATCATTTTAGGTACTTCTTCTACTTCCCATAACCTTTTAAGATTATTATCTAAAGAATAATCATGACAGAGACCTAACATAGAATTAATATACTGCAAATTATTATCATTAATATTTCCCATTAAAATCAACCAAATGTTGTATTTATAGCGGAAGGGGTATGCACATCACTAGAAATACGACCGTTTTTAATAATTTTACTGAAAATATCAGCACCAAGTAGCAAGTCTACGCAAGCGGGAGAATGAAATTAGGATCTGCCAAATTTATATCATTAATATGGGTCCAGTTTTGAATATTAATAAATCGGTTTGGCAAATTGGAGCATATTTTATCAATAATGATTGCATCTAAAGTGTAATTTAAAGATGAATTATTTAGCGGTTTTATCGTACAATTTACTCCGCCTGAAACTGATGTGACATTTGTATTATTTAACGCATGTATAGCTAACGACAATTTAAAACGGGATAATCCTAATTTATTTACTGCCCTTTGAGTTATAAAATTGGCTTGAGAGCCACCGTCTAACAAAGCACGCATTTTTTGAAAGTTGCCTCGCGAATCTAAAATTTCTAATTGAACTGTACTTAACAATACATTAGTTAAAGCGGTTTGTAAATTTAAAGACTGAATATTATTTGATGTGGCAAGTAACGTAGTGCTAGGACCGGGCTCGGGATTATTGCTCGGACTAGCGGTTGGTAAATTTCTGTGACTATCAAAATTATTATTTTCAGGCTGCGGTGTATTAAAATGTAACATAGAATGATGCCTCAAATGGCAAACGCGACAAGTTGATTCAGAATTACAATTTCTGAATACATGAGAGGTGCTTAAACAGTTAACACAGCAATTATTCTGTTTAACAATATTGTATCTTTCACGCGGGGTTTTTGAACTAAATAAAGGACATTTGTAAAGAACATGATCTCCTTTACACATAAAACAGAGACGATTTGTAGTATTAGTTAAGAAAGACGATGTTTTGCGGTTGGGTGATTTTAACGAATTTTTAGGAGTAAAATTAGAAGTTTTCTTTGTTTGTTGCGTACGGGAAGAATGAAGTGTGCGTAATATACTGTCTAAAGAGTTACATTGTTTTTCCAAAAACTCAGTTAAGCGTTCATAAGATGGCATTTCAGTTGAACCGTATGCAAGTTCAAAGCGGGAAATAGTATCAGCATCTAGTTTTCTCAAAAGCAAATTAACTAAAATAAAATCCCATTCTTTTACCGGGTAATTTAAACTAGAAAGAGCATCTAGATTTTGAGCAAATATGTCCAGTAATTTTTTAAGATTTTCAGGATTGTCTGAAGTTAAACGAGGACTATCATGAATTTCATCCCAATAAGCACAGGCTAATGCCCTGGCATTAGTATATCTTAATAGATTATTGTAAGCAATTAAATAGTTATCTGCTATCAAAGGCGTACGCTGAACTAATAATTTTGGCGGACCATCTAAACAAGAATGTAAATGAGAAAATTTTTCTATGTTAGTTAAACTGTCATTATTATGAATAAGAACGTTAAAAATGTCAATGAATGTTTTAAAAAATTTAATGTCACCGTCAAACGTTGCTAATTTCAACTCCGGAAGTTTTTTAGGATTAGTTTTAGTGGAAGAATTCTTTGGCGGCTTATCAGTTTTCTCAAACAAATCATAATGAATGCCCTGAATACTATAGAAATAATGCTCAAATTCAGAACGAATCTGTTCCTCAGCAATTATATCACCATCCTCAAGACTGGAAACAAGTAAAATAATAGATTCTTGTTGTTTATTAAAGTTTTCAAAAATCGTATTTATGTTTTTGAATCTTTGAATAAATACAGAATGATTTGATTCATTTTCTAATGCGCGCTCAGCTATATTGAAAAGTTCTTTAATTCGCGTAATTTCACTATGACGTAACGCTTTGCTTTTTCTAACTTTATCAGCACTTGCCATTTCAATTAAAATGAATTACTACAAATATTTGATTCCGGCTCTGACCTGTAAACAGAGTTCTCAACAAGGCACAAATAAGACGCAAAAAAAGGATTAGCAAAAAGTTACTGATATCAATTTAACTATCGACTGTGAAATATAGAATATAAAGCAAACTATTTTGGCTAATTAGGAATGTATATAATTAACGATTGAACAAGAAGTAATGAAATGAATAAAAAATATCCGCGGCTCGTCAAGGACCAAAAAAATGTTGTTTTTTGTTAATGGACTGTAGTTTTTTGTGAATTTAGATATAGAAAAATTTTAAATGCGGTAAAGAAAATAGCTTAATCAAAATGCGGGAGAAAACTTCACTCACCTTTATTCCAGCGATGGATGAAGTTCTGGGTGGAGAAAAGACTATTTTTGATTTCAGCTTATCGGAAAAACACACAACGATAATTTTGCGATCACGTGTCGACGGTTCAGCGGTATATTTCAGTCTTCTTCCTTCGACTCACGCTACGCGAATGTAGTGGGTAGTGGGGTGAAGTTATTCTCATTTTTTCGCGCAAAAAATAATAATAAGTAAAAACGCGGAACATCCTAATTAACCAAAATTATTAATTAAAAAATATAAGCAGGCGTAAACAAGACATGGATATTTAATTTTATTAGAAATATTTATTTCAGTCATTGAACATATTGTACTATGTTAAATATTAACAAATATAAATATTTAAGAAATCTAATAGAAATATGTATATAATATATATTTAAGAGATCTAATATAGAAATATGTATAAACAAACACAACAAAACCAATAAAAATAGATTTTACTACTGAGCAAACACCTAGGTATACAAAAATAGCTATAGCTGTGTTTTGCCATTAAATGTATTCAAATCGGTTCAAAACATTATTGCATTGAAACAGTAACATCACACAGGTCGCTTTTAAACCGTGATTAAAATGTCCACTGAGCCCGGCTTGAACTCTTTAGATGCTTTGCTAAGGTCTATGCAGCAGTTGCTAGATAGAGATTTCAAAATCGGTGTGATTTAAATTTTCAGATTTTATGTTTAAAATGGTTGATATTTTTATATTTCTTATCTTGTTTATTTAAAAAGGAATTGGTTGTGGATTATTGTATGTACCTCTACAAATTTTAACGTATTCTTAGACATCTTAAATTACATTACAAAAGCATAATCCAATTACTTTTCTCTCCAAATTTCATTAAACCTATCACTCACACGAACATGTAGGTAATTATTTGTTTTTGGTTTGCAGTTGCTAAAATCAATTCCATGTTTTTGTTGCAGATCTCACATATTTTCAAAATATATATACAAAAACATGAACAACAAATATATTGTTAATAATTTCTACCACTAATAACCATTCTATTTAATCCAAATTTAATGTAGCTTTGTTATAAATAAATTGTATAAACAATAATCAAAAAGTGTGAGTGTGATGTTAAAGAGAAACAAATATTTGATGATGTTACGTTTTGAAACTATACATTTTCTTGGTGCATTACATAAGTAACGTCACCATTGAATACGTTTTGAAACAGGCGATGAATATGTATAAAAAAACAGCTATACAATCCAGATATATCCGTTTCTTTATATCAATCTGCGGGTACGTGTGATTAAAACAAACAGAAATAGGCAACTGCGTGGTGCGTTCATTAAATAAAGAATTTAGACACGGCATTCAGAAATTTTCCCTGACGACAATAAAAATTCCCTGATTTTTGGCAATTATTGGCACTTTCCTGACAAAGTTCAAATTCCTGACATTTGCAGGTTTTTCAGGTTTTCCTGACGCTGAGAACCCTGCATGATTTTCACAAGTTATTTTATGAGGAATAACGAAGAACTATAATTTTCAACACAGTAATGTTAATTTTCTGCACAATTATTTTTTCTCTGCCGTCCAATCACATAACCTCAAACAACGTAGGAAATTGCATATTTTTTTATTCATATCTTTATTAAATTCACCACATTGTAAAAAGTCAAATGCCACACAAATTTTATATTTTTTTGTTTTTCTGTAAAATATATAAAAATTCAAAATAATTTTCTCCGCACTAAAACGCAACTCTAAACTATGACGGTCTTACATCACGATCAGGTCACAGATTATTATTAAAGGTTCTGCGTAAGGTTGTTGTGTCGTAGGCACAGGTGTCACAGGCCAGGTAGTGGGCAGTATGTTTCCCCTTTATCTATTTACAGGCAGTAGGCACATTCACAGACCATATAGGCATATTGTCCCATAGCGGATACTGGTGCAGGGAGACCGTTTAGTGCCTAAACAAAGTATTTTTAATCCATTAATATTTTAGGATGCATATTGTAAATATTTCTTTGTATCTTTAACTACCTTCTTTGTGGACAATATTTATAATTGTAGTCTAATCCAGGATAAGTTTAATAATCGGTACAAGAAAGGTTATTGTAGGCTGTAAGGATACTAATCCTCTTTAATGGATGCTTATGCCATCATTTAGGTAGGGAATTTCCGACAGATAGTATTAAGATATTATTAAGATAGTATTAAGTTTAATTTTTATAATCTGGACAATACCTTCAATGCAGGTAAATTAGGTTCCTCCCCTATATATAATTTCTTGGAGAATCTGCAAGGCAGTCAAGCAACAAACGTCGATCGGTTAAGACGCAAGCTATACTCGTATCAAACACCTTAATTATCTACAAGTATTCATACACCTTCAGATACCAAGTACCGTATACCTTATCAAACTTTAGTTGTGTTGTTGCAAGTGTAGAAAATTAATTCAAACATACCCGCCGTAGGTAAATTTCAATATTTACAGGCGTGCTTATCTGACAAAGCCGCTCGAGCAATAGAATCTTTGGAAAATACAGAAGAGAATTACAAAGAAGCTTGGAATATCCTTTCTGCGAAGTATGAAAATTTGCGGAAGGCTATAATGCGGCACTGGTCCATGTTAAATGATTATCCGCGGTTACCAAGAGATTCTCCTGCAGCATTGAACGATATAATTGATACCTTCCGTCAGCACCTACGCGCATTAAAAAGTTTAGGTGAACCAATTGAACACTGGAATACGTGTGTTGTATATCTTTTATTGAATAAAATAAGTGATAGTACGCGATTCCACTGGGAAACATCTTTAACGGGTAACAAGATGCCATCATACCACAATTTGATCCATTTTTTGGAAAAACGGGGAAATTGCACATAACCCCTGCAGCTCAAAAATAGAAATATTAATATTAAACCAAGAGATAAAAATCATTATCAACCTCGAGCTCAGGTATTGGCAACCACAGGACACAAAAAGAAGGGTAGTCAATCTTATCCTTGCCCGATATGTAAAGAGACCCACTCCATAATAAATGCGAAAAGTTTCGCAAAATGTCAATAATAGATCGCAAGAAGGCCGTTACAAAGGCCTCTTTGTGTCACAATTGTTTATGGTCAAGCCATGGCACAGAAGAATGCAAAGGTGGTGCTTGCCGAGTATGCAACGGAATGCATCACACCTTTTTACACCCTATAAACGGATCATCTTCGCAAGATTCCCCGATTGAACAGCAAAACGATTTGGCCACAACATCAACTATTCGACCGTCTCTATGACTACCAATTAATCATATTAAATCCTTTATGCTTGATATTTCGAAAACCGACGATATTATTCCTACGGCTGTCATTCATAGTCTCGATAAAGAGAAGAAATTAATTCCTTGCCGTGCCATGACCGACACTGCTTCGACAAAAAACTTCATCATTGAAGAATTCGCTGAGCGGTTGCAGCTTCCGCGAAAGCATCATCGTATACCTATTGGAGCACTTAACAATTCAATTCAATATACCTTCAAACTTACGACTGGCGAACCCAGAATTTCATAAGCCTGCTCCGGTGCAACTATTAATAGGTACGTCCCTGGCTACTCTGTGCATTGGACAAATAAAACTTTCAAACCAACAACAACCAGATCTTATCCTACAAAAAACAAGATGGGGTTGGATACTCGCAGGTAGTTGGCCAATCGAATACCAGATACAACAATCAACAAAATGTCATCTTCTGAGTGTTCAGGAAGATCTGTTCAAGTTCAAGTTTTGGGAGATCGAAGGAGATACATCTATTACTAATCTAACCAATGAGGAAGAGGCTTGTGAGGATCACTTCAAGAAGCATGTTCAGCGAAATTCTTCAGATCGTTACATTATCACGCTTCCTTTTAATGATAAACAAGATCAACTTGGAGAGTCTTACCACATGTCTCTCAAACGGTTACATCGTCTACAGAGAAGATTTCATAATGATCCCGATGTAAAAATCCAATATACCGAGGTTATCCAAAACTATATAAATCTCGGATACATGACTAAAATTGAAGGTCAGCATACTAATGGCTTTTTCTTACCTCATCAATCGGTCATTAAAGAATCCAGCCTGACTACAAAGGTACGTGAAGTATTTGATGCATCTGCTCCATCACCGACTGGTTTATCGTTAAACGACGCTTTGATGGCTGGTCCCACGATTCAAGATAGTATTATCTCCCTTCTCTTGAGATTCAAACTGTAGGGCAAGGTAAAAGTAAAAATAAAACATGTAATATTTGTGATAAGGTAATGCTTAACGTATCTATTTTCAGAGTTGCGGCACTAACGTGTAAAACGTATTTAAATCGTTTTATTATTTTCAAAAACAGCCAGCGAGGTAGACAAAGAGGTTATGTTGATACCAGTGAAGGGTACAAGTGAAGAGGAAACATGTAATATTTGTTGTAAAGCAATGCATAACGCATCTGCTCTCAGAGTTGCGGCACTAATGTATAAAACGTATTTAAATCGTTTCTAGTATATTTAATTAATATTTTTGGTAAAATGCAATGGAATTATGTAAAATATGGCGCATTATTCAATGAAAGAGTTGACATGGAGTGCAGTCATAGTGATAACGTATTGAGGTAGTATCTTACCTCAATGTGATAACGACAGCATTATGATAATCCTTTGACGTGTAGTAAAAATGGATGATAAAATTCTGGATAACTGTAAGTAGAGAATCTGTGTTATGTTTTAAATTGAATTAGGGTACCACCTACGGTACTTTACATGCATTTAAATCGTAATAAATTTTTGTGCACTTGTGTATTAGTTTTTTAATCAATAATTCTTGACTTTTTTTCCTTAAAAAAAATGTCTTGAACAACCGTTTCTCGGATAGGATTTTATGTTTACACTAACATAAACCCATTGTCTTCTACTGTCTACTTTATTCAATTAAGTACTATCAAATTGTGAATTAAGGTAAATTGGGTTAGATCACCATATCTTGGCTTTGGGAACATGTAGTAGCATTTTACCTAGAGAGTAGTTAGAGTTGCTCTGTACTGGATGTACAGGCACAAAAAAGTTATGACGATTTAAATACATGTGAAATACTGGAGAGGACGCCTTCTACAATTGACAGCAAATCCGCGGATATCTTTCAAGTTCTCGTGCCAGAAAATTACTCTGTACCAAGTTTAATGTATGAGTATTTACTACAATTTATAATTAAGTTACTAAGGAAAAACTAAAATACAATTGTAACTTCAACACCCTGTGTCTCAGACTCTATAAAGCGAGCTATAAAATTTTAGTAGTGACTTAATTTAAATCAACAGAAACGAAACATATAGAAAACATTGCATAATAGTTAAATTGTTTCACAAGGTGCGAAGCGCCGAGGTAAACTCTTGAGTTAACCCTCGGCAAGATTTCCATGAGTGGTTACCTCCTCGGTTAATCCGGCCCTGGTCTTAGCCGCTACTGCATAAAAGTGTCTATTAAAAATGTTATAAAGATAGTTATAGTTTTTGACTTTTTTTATAGGTTTCATTATAGGAAATGTTTTGATATCAAAACTACTGAAGCAACAAATATTTAAAGTAATATGTGCGTCATGGCTGCGTCAGCATTAAAGCGCCTGTTATAATGTTTTAATAGCAGCATCAAATTCTTAATTTTACTTTTTTTATACAATTCTTTTAGGCCCGCTACATACTATGGGTGAATTTGCGATTCGCGATACGCAATGCATGGTTTGTAAGAAATTGGTGCATCGTGTGTAGGGTTTTTATGAATGGATTTTTATCGAAGAAAGCCCTACACACTATTCGCGAATTGCTCGCCTATTGTGTTGCGTGATGACAAAATAGCAACAAAATATTCACGTTTCTGGCGCTAAAAGGGTAATAGAATAGACGTCTAAAATGAATACAATATCAATAACATAACAATAACAAATAATGTCCCGATCTAGACTAAGCTCGTGCTCCTATACTACCAGGTCCTGCGTTAGTATGACTACGTTCTACTTTAGTACTGCCAGGTTCTGCCTTCGTAATACCGAGCCTGTTTTAGTACTGTCATGTCCTAGATACTGGTCGGGTACTATCTTATGTATTGCTACTATAGATGAGAGGCTCCTCGGAGATTTCACCAACAATAGTTTTTGTCAAATATTGATCTGAAATTCTAAAAATATAGATTGAAAGTTTAGAAATGTCAGTGGCGTCGGTTTTTCTTCAAAAATATGCCTACATTGCCCGCCAAGTCTGGACTATATTTTAAATTCATGAATGCATTGATAGTTCATGTTGGAAAAATTTCACCGCTCAAATATTGTCAAATCTTTTGCTGTATTTCAGTTATGGATAAAAAAAGAAAAATATATAAAATTGTAACACCCTTATTAAGTTGAAACAAAAATTGTTATATAATGAATCCCAATTATTTTCATCGATATAATATGTTGATGACGTTTGGCCACTTATCGTTAACACTTTACATATAGAAGAAGAAAATGAAGGTGTCGAAACTCATTTTGAGAGAAAAATTAAGTGGTGCTTTTTCAGCGTCTACGTAAAATCTCTTCCGATAATTCTACGTATTTAATGGAAGCAATAAAAAATGGCTTATCATTTCCCGACAACAGCTTCAAGTACGCCAGAAATTGTAATTTTTATTTTTATGTATTAAAATAAATAATCTATAAGAAGTACTTTGAAAATATTGTGCTTTAATAATGTTTCGCTCAGTTTTAGCAGTAACGTGTTCTTTTTTTTGTGATATTTTCAGTAAACAAAAATAACATGTACTTATAAAAAAATTAGTTTTGAAAAATGGAAAGTACGTAATTCTGATTTCAGAAATACTCCTCCTAAAATTATAGCTAACTTAGCGGCATTAAAAAGGTAAATATGAAAAGTACATCCAATGCAAAGAATGAGAACAAAACAAGAAAGTAAGATATTCAGAAAATATTTTACTTGCTTTTTTCCTTTGAGAGGATCGGTATCGCAATGGGGAATGCCACTATGTTGGAAAAGTTTTTGGAAACTTAGTAAATTACATTGTTTTAGAAATATACGAAGATCATATTCGTTGTTTTTTAAATTAAATTAAATTTAAAAAAATATATTGGCTAATTAATGTACATGTGACGTCAGATGTACATTTTAACATGCGGCAACAGAGCAATAGCATGCAACTTGTCTTAAGGCGGCTACTCGCTACGCGAGACTTGTCAAGTACTCGACTTGGAATATACTTGGCATGCACTTGTCCGAGTCCAAGTAAATTGTACACACTACGTGCCTACTTGAAAGTTTCAGTTTTATTTCGGGAAGTGCAAGTAAAAACACGAGTACTTGAAAATGGACGAGAATTCTGATTCGACATCTTTAGCTGCTTTTGTTATAAGAGTTCCTTTTCTTTTTCAAATCCTTGATGCTACAATCCAAGTCACATTCTGTGAAGAACTCGGTTTGAATTCGTTGCCAGGCATCATTCCTACTTTTATGCTGCTTATGTGATGGGTCCCAAATGATAGGTTCCTTCTGATAAATATCAAGAAACTTCAATGTAACTTCATTTTTCCACGCCATTATCAAGATTTAAGATACACAAATCAGCCGCTAACAAACACAGAAACTTGTAGCTACTCGGCAAGTAAAGCCCGCGTAGTGTAGCGCAGACAAAACAAACTCGGAAATAATCGACTCGCTGCCTTTGACTTGGACCCGTTTTCCGACAACCGATGGGAAGTGCAAGTTCTTGTCCAAGTCAGTGCAAGTCGCCGTACATACTACTCGGTACTTGCCAAGTACTTCGCAAGTACTTGGCAAGTCCCGCGTAGTGAGTAGCCGCTTTTAGAATAAAATAAATAAAACCTATTATTCTGTTGGCGCCGCGTCTATATTTCTCTGGTCTATAAACTTGATTTCTTGATTAGTGTTTTGGGTTTTTCTGTTATAAGTTTTGTGTTGTAATTTCATCATGGAAATTGGATTTGAAAAAGCGAATTCAAATAATTATTTTATATTGGACTTTTATTCTTCAAATGGAAACTATGTCAGTGCAGAAACAAGAGGCCAAAAAAGTATCAGATAAGCAAAACGCTTAATTTGTTGTGTATAGCATATACAGATATTATTTTAATATTATCCGGGGTACCAGGCAGACATACAGGGATGCTGCAATAGGATTTATTCAAGTGAAAAGACAGGATACCTAGTGAAAGTTGAGATTGATGAATCTGAACGTGTTGTTAAATCTGTTGAATGCCAAGAGTGTCCAGCATATGTAGAATGCTGCAAACACGGGATTGCTTTTTCATTTTAGCTCCACAGAAGAGCAGAGGAACCATCTACCACAGAAAGTATATGTTATTGGAGGAAATCCGAGCTATCCAAAGTAGGAACCAGTAAAAAGTTTATATTGCTGACGGATTTGACATCATCAGCGAATTTAGAGTTGTCTGAAAAATATGACTTTTTAAGCAGAGTTATTTCTTCCCAGATTAGTGTTACAGACTCCATTCTCTTAAATATTCATAGAGAAGGCGAAATGGTCAATTTGTCTTTACATCAGCTTCATATATTGTATAATGCACATAAAAGTGGTCAACTTACTATAGCAGATCAATTTTTAAATTTTTGCAGTGAAAAAATGACACTTGCAGATTGTAAAGCTGCTACAAAAGCAACAGTAGAACAATCAAAATCACAGCTTTGGTACGAACTGAAATATGGAAGGATTACAGTATCGAAAATATATGAGGCGAGTAGGTGCACTAAAGAAGATGGAACTCTAGTAGACTATGTTTGGTGCTACCAAGTTCCCTGAAACAATAGCAATGAAGCGAGGTATGTTGTTCGAAAGTGATATTCTGACAGAATGTGAAAAGAAGAAGAAGAATGTGGCACAAAGCACTTTTTAACACTCATTTTAAAGAAGATATGCCGAGACAAAACTCAAGAGATTTCAGAGTTTAGAAATATAACTAAATTACAAAGAGGTTATGTTTGTTTAGGAATATCACGGGCCATAGACCAGGACAAGACAGAATTCATAGACTATGGCATGGCATAACCTCAGTTTGAGTTTAGTGGTTTTATTGTTATGCATTGTTGCCAGCTGGTAAAAATGTACACGTGACGTCATGTTGTTTTAAATAATTAATATCTCTCATAAAACTGCATATAAGTGCAAATCCTATGACACGTATCCAATGTTTTTTAGAGTACTCTCTAAAAATGCAAAATACCAAATTTAGTGGTATTCCCGAATACCGCAGCCTATCCTATTATGCCCATACTCTCGGCGAGACAGTCCGAGACCGGTCGAGCTGTCGAGCACGAGAGTGTGGATGAGGTATTAAGGTAAGTTTCCATGATGAGTCAAATACCTCATGAGAGTTATGTCTCATGAGTTAATTATAACATGCTGTGTTTCCATACAGCGCCTATTACATGAGTTCTCTCTTTGTTACTGATATTTTGCGCTCTGAAACGTAATGATGAGTTTCCACGTTATACTGGTGTGCTGTATCTGTATCCTGTGAAGTACCCGGTTTGCTGAGCAGTATTGTAAAACGGTGTGAAAGAAGCAGAGAAGAAGAGCTGCAACTTGTTATATGTTAATATCCAGCAAACAAAAAAGCATCATAAATATTGGGTACGCGACTGGATAAAAAACAGAGAAAATCTAAGTAAGTTATGTATTTTGGCTGATACTTCTTCCACAGAAATTTGTAAAACTTCAGAAATTTTCTCTAAAGAGGCTTTCCTCATATTTCTGTTTTTATAATTTTCAGATAAAACATTCCACAAATTGGAATGTTCCTCGTATAATTCAATTAGCGATAACGTCAAGTCACGATTCCATATCACTGTTTTTTTTCGATATTTTTACTCCCAACATGTTTTCAAATCTGTATATTCTTAGTCAAATTTGTTACCTATTTTACAAATTGTATAATGAGTGCTACAGACATAGGTTTCCAATACTTTTTGTTATTCTCGCTGAAATAAAATAGATGATACTAAAAACTCACGTGCAACCTGTGGGATACAAATCGCATAATATGTTATCTCTAGTCTATCACGTTTACACGATAAAGGCAAGTTTCCACAATGAGTTTTCTAGGTGAGTTTTTTGAGTCATGAGTTAAAAATCTCACCTTCCGTGAAATTTCTTTGTGGAAACAGTAGTGAGACACGAGAGTAATATAAAATTCTCTGAAACATTTGACTCTGAGAGCTAAACATGTCTCATCGTATAAACGTGATAGACTAGAGATATCATATGCGATTTGTATCTCACAGGCTGCACGTGAGTTTTTAGTATCATTCATTTTATTTTAGCGAGAATAACAAAAAATATTGGAAACCTATGTCTGTAGCACTCATTATATGATTTATAAAATAAAAAATTTGACTAAGAATACCTATACAAATTTAAAAATATGTTAGGACAAAATATATCGGAAAAAACAGTGATATGGAATCGTGACTTGACGTTATCGCTAATTGAACTATACGAGGAACATTCTAATTTGTGGAATGTTTTATCTGAAAATTATAAAAACAAAAATATGAGAAAAGCCTCTTTAGAAAAAATTTCAAATTGCAAATTTCTGTGGAAGAAGTATCAGCCAAAATACATAACTTACGGTGCCAGTTTCAAACTATCAACAGGAAACGGCTTAAAACAAAAAGTGGCCAGGTCACGGGTGACAAATTCGTTGTAAAATGGGAATTCTATGAACCTTTAAAATTTATTGATACTCCTACAACATCAAATGAAACAACGATTGAAACGGAGAGTCAACGCAACGCTGCTGGAATTGCATTTCACATCATAGACTCTTGTTTTTCTATAGAAAATTTTATTTTCTCTAATAAATAATGGAAATCATTATTGGACATTCGTAAAAAAAATTTGTAACTTATTAAGTTAATTTATTAAGTTTTCCATAATTCCGAGATTTTCTCTGTTCTTTATCCAGTCGAGTACCCAATATTTATGACGCCTTTTTCTTTTCCTGCTGGACATTAAAATATAACAAGCTGTAGCTCTTCTTCTCTGCTTCTTTAACACCATTTTACAATACTGCTCACCAAACCGGGTACTTTACAGGATACAGATACAACACACCAGTATAACGTGAAAACGCCAAACTGTCTCATCATTACGTTTCAGAGCGCAAAATATCAGTAACAACGAGAGAACTCATGTAATAGGCGCTGTATGGAAACACAGCATGATATAATTAACTCATGAGACATAACTCTCATGAGGTATTTGACTCATCATGGAAACTTACCTTGAGACATGTTTAGCTCTCAGAGTCAAATGTTTCAGAGAATTTTATATCACTCTCGTCCTTGACTATATACACTAAGACTAGTCAATATAATGGGAGACCTTGTTGCCCTGAATGGGAAACCAACTCTCGCGTGATGGGAAACGAATTCAAAAAGAACGTTTACGCTTGGACTACTTATTAATAGATGGCGCAATATTAGGTACTAAAATGACATGAATTTGGATATATAATTTTGAAAGCTCCTCCCATCGAAGATGATTGGTTCATACATATTATGTTATGTACAATCGTTTGCAGTACTAATGACACTCTTTAAATTCAATTTTGCTATTTCTTTTGAACTGCTGACGTATTTGTAATGAAATCTACTTTCAACTTTTATCATTAGTAATTAGTTGCTGCTCTTACCAATATAGATTTAATGAAATTTCTACTCAGAACTTTGAGAAGTTCAAAAACTGTTTTAAAAGTGTCATTATTATTTCAAAAGCTTGTATGTACTTAAAATTCATAACTTTAATGACATTCAATAGGATTACTGTTTAATTTATTATTAAGTGAATGTGTTAGATAGTCATGAAGAAGCAGGGAGGAAATAAATGTTATTTTTTAAAATGTAATAAAACCAGATGAAACATTCCAGAAATAAAACATTTCTGCAAGGCGAAAATCGACTATAATGATAGATTTTGAATTCTGATAAGTAATTATAGTAATTCCATCACATGATTTTAATAATAAAAATATTCTCATATTTACAGAAAACAAACAAATTACAGAAGTGCAGTTATCCAGTTCATATTCACTTTCATGTATCAATGAAAGTCAAAGCTTAAAATATATTAACCGCCAGATAACACTTGTATCATACTTCTGCAGCTTTGGTAAATTCAAGTGAAGAAGTCGTTCAATACCTACGTGTCGATAAAAATATACAGGGTGGGCCATTAATAAGGGGACATAGAGAAGGAGTAACATCATTGGGAGGAAATATGAAGATATAGCTAAATATGTCTTAGTAAAATATTGCTGTGGAAAAAGATACAAGGTGTTAAAGTTGTAATAACGCGAGTATCTCTCAATTGATTGTCACCAAATTTGGTAGGAAAACATTGTTTAAGAAAAATAAAAATAATTTATGTATTAAATCAGTTTTGCCAATAAAGGGTGCCACACTAATGTCTAATGATGAATTTTTCTCTTATTTTTTGTTGACAAAACATTTTGATTCGGTCGACTACAAAATTATATCCGAACATCATTTCTACGTAAAAAATAGGTACACTTGGTAGAACTTGATAATTCCTACCAATTTCGAAAAAACTGCCCTAAAGGTTTCTGCTTACACGCGACTTCAATAATGCTATTCAAATTTAATGCCAAAAAATTAGTAGGTATCAATGAGTCGTTTATTTTTTTTAAATGTCCAGAGTAACTTTGGAAAAAACTCATATTTGAAAAAAAATTACCAAATATTTACTTTTATTGACAAAGATAACAACAGAGCACTAAAAACAACCCTTGAGCAAACTCTCTCTACCTCTACATGTCTTAATTAATTAAACTAATTACTGTAAATTTTTAATATGGCCTTCTATGCAATTTTCTAATGCTTCTAAGAGATTTCCTCACGTCGAAAAATACATTTGGTTGTTTTAGATCAGTTTTCTGGAAAACGGTAGGAATTTCGTTAACAAAAAATAAGAGAGAAATTGTCATCATCTGGCATTGTTAATGGTCTATCTGTTTTAATAGGTACCTACTACATAAATTATCATTACTTTTCTTAAAATATGTTTCCACACCAAAATTTTATGACAATCGGTTGAGCGATGCTAGTTACTACAAAAAAAAAACGAAAAAAATTATGTAAACCTATATTTTTTTCCACAGCAACTATGCCTAACTAAAGTAAGGCATATTTACCTATATCTACATATTTTGCTCCAAAGATGTAATTCCTACTCTGGCACATTATTAATGATTCACCCTATAATACTTAAAATAATAAATAAATTTTGAAACGCATTTTTTTCTGATGAGGCATGTAAAGTTCACAAATTATTTTTACTAAAAACATTAGGGCATGTAAATTTATTTAAATTTGCATGAGCAAATGTTAAATTATTTGAATTTTTAAATAAATTTAAAATTAATTTTAATTTAAAAATTACTCCTCAAAGAGACTACAAAATAATATTTATTTCACACCATCACAAAATTATACTTAGACCAAACATTGAAAACAGATTTGTATACTTATTGTTTTAGAATTTTTACTAATGAATTTTTCTTAAAAATATTTGATTTTTCGCAAAATAATAATGCATCTTATGCAATAAGAGAAAGCCACACTATAATCTGTAGTTGTATATGTCTCTTTATAGAAGTAGGAATATCGAATTCATTTGAATTATCTTAATATATTTAAAGCAAATATAATAGAAACTGTAAATTTTGGCATATCGCTGAAAAATCTTTTTTACAATATTATTTTTCTGTTTTTTTTTTTTAATTAAATTAACAATTCATATTCTTACTTCTCCAACGCAATAAAATAAATTGCTTATGTTTCAAACTTTATGATCTGTGGTTTGAATATAAATATATTGCCACAATCTTATTATATAGGCAGGTATATGAAAAAGGGTCACGCGGCCACGCCCTCGAAACGCCTTCGCAGTTTTTTGCAGATTAAAATAGAAGCGCTTTATTTCCTTCGTTTGAATAAATGCGTATTGTTACACAGTACGACATCTAACAGGAATTATGATAACTATTTCGGTTTTTATTAAGGACTGACTCTCTTGGTGTATATACTCAAGGCTCTCGTGTTGTGTGACTCTGTGACTACTGTTTCCACAAAGATATTTCACGAAAGGTGAGATTTTTAACTTATGACTCAAAAAACTCACCTAGAAAACTCATTGTGGAAACTTACCTTTAGGCTTATTGTACATCCCTCTGATAAATACCAACATTCATGGTACCGATCTACTACAGCGGGATTTGAATCCACAGTTAAATGACCAATACAGCTCGAGTCTCGCCAGTGTTTATAAAGGTATAGTTAGTCGAACTAGGATTTCAAAAGTTGACAAGAGATAGGAGCAACTGTACTAGAGATATTTGTCTAAAAAGATGTCCAAAGTAAACATTTAAACTAAGTTTCACACGTTCATAAATAACTAATTGGATTAGAAGCGGTATGTTGCAACTTCTTTATTTAATAAGTTATACTGGAAGCAAATGTTCGATAAACATTCACTAATTAACGCAATGTGTTTAGTACCAATAAAAACTAATTTACATTTAATTTATGAATGAACGTTAAGCTATTTTTCGCCAACAAATACTTATTTTGGTTAGTTTCACATACTAATTTGGTTTCGAATCTTCTGATACATAACTTGAATTACAAAAGACATAACAGAGGACGTGTATCGTTCAGTTCGAAGTCACTTTAACGTCTTTTACCCTGACAAGCCAACATCAGCGGCCGCTAAAAACAAGTAGTGGATATTTTGTTGCTGCGTCTGTCCCAAATTGTTCTTTACCCAATGGAGTATCAATTTCCACCGGTCGTACAAAAATCGCACTGGGAGTGTTTTTTTTTATTAGAGTTGTTCTAAAAAAATGGCAAATTAACAATTTGTGTTTTTTAAGATATTATATTACTATATCTTGGAAACAGTTTTCGCTATTGATCTGAATTTTTGCATCAACATACAAAGTACTACAACGCTCAGCGCTTCCGACACTGCATACTTAAATGTATCATGTTTCTAAAAATAAGCATATTAAAAGTTGAAAGGATAATGGTCGCTTGTGGCGCCCTCTGAGAGATACAGTAAATCCTTCATATAATTTGAATTTCCCGTCCCAAGAAACATCCACATACAAAATT
The DNA here is from genome assembly GCA_025584915.1 of Monochamus saltuarius. Lineage (NCBI taxonomy): Eukaryota > Metazoa > Arthropoda > Insecta > Coleoptera > Cerambycidae > Monochamus > Monochamus saltuarius. The sequence goes on along the minus strand of CM046721.1, from coordinate 37,626,224 downwards.
TCATGAATTTAAGTCAAAGTAGTCGAGAGTTATTAAAGAATATGTAATTAATTTTTTAAAATTTGACATCCTATATATCATAAACTATCCTATTTTTTCGTTTACTTTTAAATTAAAAAATTTTCATATAGGCAACGCAAAGAAATATTTTACGGCAAAATTACAGCAAACACACAAGCATATTATCTAAAAGTTTGTTTTTAGGTAAGGTACGGTAAGGTAAGGCTGTATACTGGGTGTCTCAAAATCAGCCTGTCAAAAACTGTGGATTCCACGACCAAGAATAAGAAAAAAATTATATAAACATAGGTCGCTAAACGCCTCCTACCGGAGTTATATAATTTGAAATTGAGAATCACAATTAGATTGCGAATCTAATTTTCTAAAAACAATTTACACAGCACAAGCTACACAGAAGAGTCTTTTGGAAAAACGAGAAAGATTGCCAATCAAATTGTGAGAAATAATATGGAACCTGTCAATAAAAGGAGTTATCAGCGTTGTTGTAATAACGTAGATAGCGACAATAATTTAATATTAATATAACAAATACTACAATTTATATGAAATGTAATACCTATGTAATAGTCGTTATAATATTAAAAATTAGTTTTCGATTATTTTTTTTTAGAAATAATGTAAGACAAAGTACGTAGTAGAAAAAATCAGATACATTCTCTGAAGTAAAGTGTCTTTTCTTCCCTCCGATTTTAATACTATCCGCTGCGAGTCGGACAACGAATAATTCACGGAAAGAAAAGTGACACATTCCCTCTCTTATGATGTAAATAGTTATTATACTCGCTTTTCTACCTTCTTATGAGCAACTAATAATAATAATAATAATAATAATAATATAATGTTACTGAATCCTTATCCTCATACTAAACATGCTATTGTTGCTACTATAGCCTACAAGTGCTACGACTTTGAGGCTATTGACCTGATAAGTTAAGGTCTCACTGTTTAATTGCGAGCGCCCAATGCAGAAAGTATGACATAAGAAACACTTACACTATATAGGTACAAATTTTAAGGTTTGTACAACCTTTCCTTCTTTTTGCAATTTAATAATTAACGAGTAATGAGCAAATGTAAAACTACGTAGGTACCAACTTTGTACGTACCTATAAAAGATTAACATCATTCAAAATAAATCCATTACCGCTTAAGGCAGGCTTCGACAATACTCGTATTGCATTATTAACAACTCCAAACTTTCTTCTATTCATAATTACACAATGATTCATGGGAGTAATGTTAATCATTAATTATTCATAAGTGGGTGTGAGCCATATGAAAAGAAATACTACTATCTACCTGCTACAAAATTAATTCATGAATATTTCAGAAAATAAATTATGTAATCCTAAGATGTGAGGAAGAATGACCAAATATGCAAGATTTACATATTTTGCAAAAAAGAAACTTATGATTCAGTTCTACACAAACAAACGTTAATAAGAATTAAATTTCTTATTAACGTTTATTCGTATCTAGATTTGTATAATAGATAGAATAGTAGACCAAATTTATACTATTTACATTAGTCATTATTTAATTTTCTTTGAATCAACCACATCATAACTCGATGTAATATTATGACAAAAATGGCATAACCCTACTTTTAATTGATGTAACTATCAGAAAATGAATAGAACTAATTCTGGTCATTTCAAAATGCACAAAACTAGTTTTGAACAATTTATAACACCCAGAACTAGTTCTCTGTATTTTGTAATATGCAGTAACTGTTTAAATGTATAATTTTGGGTATGGGAATCTTTTGGAGGTCAAAACTAGTTTTGCATACTATTTTCAGACATTGTCCGAATTCCAGTATTGTGTGTAACATAACTATCAGAAAATGAATAGAACTAATTCTGGTCATTTCAAAATGCACAAAACTAGTTTTGAACAATTTATAATGCCCAGAACTAGTTCTCTGTATTTTGTAATATGCAGTAACCGTTTAAATGTATAATTTCGGGTATGGGAATCTTTTGGAGGTCAGAACTAGTTTTGCATACTTTTTTCGGACATTGTCCGAATTCCAGTATTGTGTGTAACATATATGAGAGGTGTAGATGCAAAAGTTGCAATATCCACTTTTGATACGTCACTTTGTGGAAAATTTTGTCCTCTACAAGATGGTGCAAAGGGATTTGTGCAAAAACGACAATAACCAATATTAAATTGCATTGGAATTTCTAGCTTAGTTTCAGAAGGGACAATATCCATCACATGGTCAGTTACAAACTGCGCAATCTCCGGTTATCCAATAAAATCGCGGTATGTGCATCACGTGATCACTGTTAGATGAGTTATTATTGGCACTTTTTAAAAAAACTTTGCAGAAATGTTAATGTAATAAGGATAATTATTATGTTTTAGTTTAATTTCTAATATAGTTGAATTTTGAAAGACTGGTTTTCTGTCTAGTTTAGTTTTTCTGATAATTTTATATTATCATTTTTTAATAAACCTATTCAATGTCTTTTAAATAGTTTTATTTATAGACATGCGTCCGATAAAGTCCTACGGTTAAACAAAAAATATGATCATAATCATAATGTTAATTGCAAAAGAAACAATCTCCCAACTGTTCATTTTCAAACCGAGCAATATCCAAAGGTCAGTTGCAAATGTAGCAATCTCCATTACTTTTTTTCAAATTATAATAATAATATAATAATAATAATATCTCTACCCCTCATTCTAATCACAGGGATTAGCCCAGACGTCGGAGACTTGTGCGGGAGAGGGGGCGGCATATTATTATTAAGCAGGCCGCATTTACGCCCAGGAACGACTTACGTTGGTAGGCCCTAACCACTATTCAGTGCAGGAATGAGGAAAACCTGGAAAACCTCATTAATTAGGGGGGTAGTCAAATATCAACCGGCATCAATCTCTCACATTGACCCAAGCTAACATTATTCCACCCTACCATACCCACAGAGAGGGTGCCAATCCTCTCTATGAATATAGCTTATATACGGTCTACCGGCAGCTGGGCTCGAACCAACTCCGTCTAGTCACCTCGATTCAAGTACTAACGCCTTAAACCGCGCGACCACTGACCGATAAAGCGGTTTAAATACATTTATTTAAAATATTTGGTAAGCTACTTGAGCAATATATGTAACAATTAATTTTATAGAAAACATTTCTTTTCTGCTAGTATTTTAATTTATTTCCGATTTTTGGTTCTCCTGTAAAGTTGGTTATAATGGACATTGCAACTTTTGTATCTACACTACACCCCTCATATAATAACTTGAAATACACATTTACTGATAAGAGAATGTAGGTCTTCTCACAAGTGCGAGAAGGTATTCAGCTTTCTTTAGAATAAGTTTAAAATAAAACAATGTTAATAATAACTGTATTGTATTATTGAATTACGTTTTTTTTTAAAATTATTAATTTTAAAAATGTATTATCAGGCAGTTTATAAAATGCAGCCGAGTTTAGTTGCTAAGGTACGAAAGCGCTCTGGAATGAAGCCATTAGTTAATATGAATTTATAATTTTTCTAGATTATACATTTCCGTAAAGATAATAAAAGAAACTATTGAGAAATGTGAAAATTGATTATGACATCCATAAGAAAGAAATAGTCAACTATTGTAGGTTTATAAAAATGTAGTATGTTCCAGTCGATATAAGATGTTAGTTTATGTATTACCTGAAAATTTGAAGCTTTTAATATTTATAGTTATAAAGTTATTAAGAAATGAAGTTTTTATAGAATTCCAATTTTCTAATAACATATGAGTCACAAGAAAACTACAGATTATGTAATTCAACAGTGTATCATTGCTCAACTTTTTTTGTTAAATACCCTTAAAAATATAAAACCTCAAACAAGTGTGTACCGACTTATTTATAAGTAAGGTGTGCTAACACATGACTGATCCCTGGTATTTAGATAATAAATAAGATCTGATAAAGCGTTACATCATTAACGCACGTATATACCTAGTTGAGTATTTTTATTAATTTGTACATACATTATTATATTGTATACCTAGTTTTAAAATGAATGAATTAGTACAAACTTGTTAGATTAAAGATTAACACCTGATCTAGATATGCAGGTCAGCAGGTTTATTTATTAGATACTTTGTGTGAACTTGTAAACCTTGGCATAAACAGTAGCTCAGCTGTGTATTGAATATAAATGAAAATAGGTCCCATCGCCTTCCATAAAAAACGATGAGACCTGATGCATTGTAATTGTAAATAAATAAAATTATAACTCTTATAGCGACAATCTCTTGCACATAAACTACTCCTTCATGAAATATTTTTTGTAGCCAACTTTTAAAAAGAAATTAAACTTCAAGAGAGTTAAACGATGGGATGTGGTACATTGTAACTGTAAAACAGGTAAAATTAAACTCCTACCCTTCACTAAACATTCATTTTCACAAACATTTGAAGGAAACAAGCCTTGAAAAAAATACGATTCCCGTTCAAAACAAATTCTAGATAAGGCTTAATGCATGGTACCTACAAAGAATTTTTGACATCTTCACCAACCAGTCAACACTTTTCACTTTCACTTTGTTTTGGGAGTACTTTAGTAGGTAGTACTTTTACATTCACAATAAAGGATCCCTCAGACCCGAGGGGTGTCTCACCACTTGAAATGTGTACACATATTTCTGATCCATGGAAATTTTAGGAAATTTATTTCTAAAATTTCTGTAATTTCCTAGAAATCAAATAATAATCGTTATTTCCTGATAATTTCTCACATTTTTTGAGAAATTTATGATTTTCTTTTTAAATTTCCTAATACATATTTTGAAATTTCCTGATTCCTTGTTTCTTAATATTTCTTGAAATGTCCTAAAATTTCTTTAATTTTCCCATTTATTTATTAAAATCCATTAACATTATTAATGTGTTTAAAAATGATAATAAACATTATTAAAAAAAATAACATTGGGAAAATAAATTTAAGTTTTCGTTCCGAGTCATTCTTATCTTGTCATCTTTTTATAATAAAATTATGTTAATTTGTTTGTTTACCAGGGTGGTAGAGACAAGAGCGTATACGTATAGTGCTATAGTTTAGTAATTATAAACCCGTAATTACCACTTGCCAAAAAAAAAACGAAATATCATTAATGCTGAAACCGATGATACATAATAATAATACCTACATATATCTATATAATTCGGCTGCCGAAACAATACTGATCGCTAAATCACTGTTGTTGAGCTACAGCTAGGGCTCCAGGTGGCCATGCAGTTCTCTTCAGGGCGTTTTTTCTTCGTTTTTTTTTTTTCACTGGTTGACACGATACCGATGACGACAGATATGCAACTTTTTTCATTGTAGTGTGTATTCTCGATATCGTAACAGCAAATACTTATATTTAATAGTATATTACACACCGAGGTGGAAAGAGTTTTATTCCTACCGAGGGAGTAGGTAGTTAATCTCAAGACAGGAATTAAACTTTCCACCGAGGTTTGTATACTATTTTATTTGCAACCATTATAATTTTTACTGAAAATAAATGAAACATTTAAAAACGTGATTTGTCAAAACAATTATCAAGTTTGTACGTTTGTGAAAGTGAAGATTCATGGCTACTATCAATAGATACTCTTTGCTACATAGTCCGCAGTAAAACACATAGGTACACACATTTTTCTCCATAATTATGTGTAACAAAAAATGTGATAAAATTGTCTATTTCCGAAGTAAAATAAACAAACATCAGCATTGAAAAAGTCCCAAAACTTGGACGAAATGTAGAATAATTATTTCCATTACAATTGACTGCAAGTCCTCAGTAAACAAAAATAGAAATAATTTATTTTTCCTATTTTTTACCAAACTGACCAATAGATTGTTTTTTGTTTTGCATTTATGACGAAAAAATTGAAAGATTGTCAAATAATTCTGGTTACTCCTATAATAAAGCTCATATACCTGAAAGGTACATTTTATTCTCGATTTTATTCCTTATTTGCAAAGTTAGACGGCAATCTCCAAAAATTTTCAATTACTTTCGCAAGAGGCAAAAAAACGTTTAATTATTTAGCAAATTTAATAGACCACATTAAATAACAAAACACCCATTTCAGAGCAGCAGTTTCTCTCGCTGGATATGTATTATAGGTATAAGTTGCGGCAAGAATTCAGACGACATACGTCACGGCTGCCGTTGCGCAATTGTTTTTATTGTAAACATAATTTTCAATATTTGGTTGCATTAAAAACAATAATTTTTTGTAATTTAGTGCAATATATAGTGCAGACATTTAGTGTAGGATATAGTTTTATTATTCTAAGTTGCAGTTGCAAATATTTTTATGAAAATATAATGAATCAATCATCGAATTAATCGTTTGACGTAAGTCACCTGAATTCTTGCCGCAACTATGCGTACCTTTCTCTTTTCTACTTAGATGATGGAGACACAATGATAACACCATAAAATTCAAGTTGCATCGAAAAAATCACGATGAACAAAAGACCGCGATTTCAGTTCACAAGAATCTGAAATTGCCGATTTTTTTTTAAACATTTCTGCAATTTCGTTTAAAATTTCTCAAATTTCCTCTTATTTCCGGATCTATACCGATGTTTCCTTAACACGCCTTAAAATTTCTTGTAAGTTCCGATTAATTTACCAAATTTCTGAACATTTGTGCACCTATTTCTACACGTGAAAGTTGTTGAAGTATCACTGAAATATCTGCTTGATTTCTGGCATTGAGTTAGTATCAATGATTTCTGGGGATAAAAATTTTTAAATATTTTATTATTATTTTGTCTAACACTAGACCATAAATATAATAAGTTGGACTTTTACAGTTCATTTTTACAACATTCAAAAATTATTTCGTCCGAATAGATATAAAAATATGTTTTTTTTTACTGTTTAAGAAAGGTATTTTAAGCTAATATGTATCAAATCTCCTACAATTCCTATCAATGAAGTCATATGTATGTTCTCTGATACCAAACATCTAGGTATGCTAATGAACATCCACAGACAAAACTCTATTCAATAATTATCTAAAAAATTTAATATATTTACTAACCTCTGGAGTGGGAACTCGAAATTCAACCACAATAATTGAGATCTCACTTATTTCTGCGTTTTATTTTGGATCGCTTCATCAGGTGGCCTCCTTTAACTTGAGTCAAATATCTAACTATAAAGATGATTATACCAATAAATTAAAATTATTTGAAATTGAATGTCAAAATGAAATATCGACAACGTCAAACTGATTAACTGTCAATGAATATCATAACAACCTACTAAAATAAATAAAAATTAATAAAAATTTTACCTTTTATGTATAGTTTTTTTCTCATATATTTTCAGGTATTAACAATATTGTGTGAAACTAACTACTCAGTGGACAAAAGCCCCAACCTGCGTTGAATTACACCCACAATATCTACCCATATATTCCTTATTATTAGCTTTTGTTTTTTACTGTTTAAGAAAGGTATTTTAAGCTAATATGTATCAAATCTCCTACAATTCCTATCAATGAAGTCATATGTATGTTCTCTGATACCAAACATCTAGGTATGCTAATGAACATCCACAGACAAAACTCTATTCAATAATTATCTAAAAAATTTAATATATTTACTAACCTCTGGAGTGGGAACTCGAAATTCAACCACAATAATTGAGATCTCACTTATTTCTGCGTTTTATTTTGGATCGCTTCATCAGGTGGCCTCCTTTAACTTGAGTCAAATATCTAACTATAAAGATGATTATACCAATAAATTAAAATTATTTGAAATTGAATGTCAAAATGAAATATCGACAACGTCAAACTGATTAACTGTCAATGAATATCATAACAACCTACTAAAATAAATAAAAATTAATAAAAAATTTTACCTTTTATGTATAGTTTTTTTTCTCATATATTTTCAGGTATTAACAATATTGTGTGAAACTAACTACTCAGTGGACATTCAATTTCAAATAATTTTAATTTATTGGTATAATCATCTTTATAGTTAGATATTTGACTCAAGTTAAAGGAGGCCACCTGATGAAGCTATCCAAAATAAAACGCAGAAATAAGTGAGATCTCAATTATTGTGGTTGAATTTCGAGTTCCCACTCCAGAGGTTAGTAAATATATTAAATTTTTTAGATAATTATTGAATAGAGTTTTGTCTGTGGATGTTCATTAGCATACCTAGATGTTTGGTATCAGAGAACATACATATGACTTCATTGATAGGAATTGTAGGAGATTTGATACATATTAGCTTAAAATACCTTTCTTAAACAGTAAAAAATGTTACAAAAGCTAATAATAAGGAATATATGGGTAGATATTGTGGGTGTAATTCAACGCAGGTTAGGGCTTTTGTCCACTGAGTAGTTAGTTTCACACAATATTGTTAATACCTGAAAATATATGATACATAAAAGGTAAAAATTTTTATTAATTTTTATTTATTTTAGTAGGTTGTTATGATATTCATTGACAGTTAATCAGTTTGACGTTGTCGATATTTCATTTTGACATTCAATTTCAAATAATTTTAATTTATTGGTATAATCATCTTTATAGTTAGATATTTGACTCAAGTTAAAGGAGGCCACCTGATGAAGCGATCCAAAATAAAACGCAGAAATAAGTGAGATCTCAATTATTGTGGTTGAATTTCGAGTTCCCACTCCAGAGGTTAGTAAATATATTAAATTTTTTAGATAATTATTGAAGAGAGTTTTGTCTGTGGATGTTCATTAGCATACCTAGATGTTTGGTATCAGAGAACATACATATGACTTCATTGATAGGAATTGTAGGAGATTTGATACATATTAGCTTAAAATACCTTTCTTAAACAGTAAAAATGTTACAAAAGCTAATAATAAGGAATATATGGGTAGATATTGTGGGTGTAATTCAACGCAGGTTGGGGCTTTGTCCACTGAGTAGTTAGTTTCACACAATATTGTTAATACCTGAAAATATATGAGAAAAAATAAAAATATGGTCGCAATGTCATACAAAAGCAATCTGTATTTACAAAATTACTCATTGCAGTTTTCCCATTTTGTAGCTCCGCTACTTAAGGCCGCTTTACATTTAGGCAATGGAGCATGCAATGCAATGAAAACTATTTTGCAGCAAAATCTTTCATGCAATATTGCAAGGTGTCATTTGTTTTACATTTATGCAATATATTGCCCATTGCCAAATTAGTAAAATGAAAATGATTTCGATCTGCTGGTCTTCTGCAAAACCATCACAACATACCGGTGTTGTGTACTGAGGTGTGAAGTTTCAGTGAACCTAGAGTTTCAATAGATGAAATAAAAAAGAAAATTATTATGGTTAATTCACTTTTTACTTAATTCCTCGCTGTTAGTTCCTTTTGTGTAGGATGGCAAAACTGAATATTACCAGAAAAGGAACCAGAATTTCACGTGCAATGCAATCAAATTAGAGCAGACTCTATATTCGTGCAATGGACTGAAAATTGCGTCGGTCATTAATTTTAACTTTAATGCGCATGCGCGCATGCAATATTTCATTGCATAAATGTAAAGCGGTCTTTACATACGTGGTAACAACTGGCAACACCGAGAACACGGTTCAGCAGTGAAACTCGGACTACTCGGAGCTGTTCAGGAACGGCGTGGATAGGAATTTCAGCTCAGTTTAAAAAATGTATTCAACTCGACTATTTGATTTAAAAAAAAAACTAATTTCAGATTAGTATTCTAAGGAACACATACTACTACCCCTCAAAAGAGGACCCCCCCCCAGATAATTGAGTTTACGTCATCTATAAGCGACATATAAGTTTCACGCGCAGTCTTTGGTAAAGTCACGCTTCGTTTATAACCTTAACCTTAAATAATTATGTAATACGTACGTAAACGAATCGTGGTATTTTTATTATTTTAGGTATTTTTTTAATATGTGCGAAATATCATTTTGTGTTACACGTAATTTGCTGACAGCAACACACGTTTTCGACCCACAGGGTGTGAAAGAGGTTTGTTCTTGATTGTTTTTAATTAGTATAGATAAATTCATGATATTTGACACAATCCCATAACTGTTTATGCTCTCTGAAAATCTAAAAACAAATCGATGTTTGTCCAGGAACGGATAAAACAAGGGGAGCAGCACTTCAAAACTGCCCAAACCTTTTTGTGTATATTTTTTTTGATAATTTTATAGCAAAAATGAAATCTAAGGATTTTTACATAAAAAAGATACTTTTGTTGAAATTTGATGTCAGCAACAGTGGAGATGTTTACTTCTTAGTTTTTATAAACAATTTTACCTGATAAATGTTTGTAAACTATACCAAAACCGAGACCAAAAATATTGTACCTACTACATTTTTTTTCATTGTTCCTCATTATTTGTCCTCAGCTATAATTTGCTAAGTATTTTTTAATTAATGACATTAATCGTAAACAAAATTTTGAAAACTGGCAAAATTATTTTTTATTTTATGCTCTTTTTTTTGAAAAAAAAATATTTACAACCCTGTAATTGTTGGAGTCCGACCCTTTTCTCCCTTTCAAATATTTTTCAACGTACGCATAAGGTCTTGAAATTACGTTCATTTGATAGCAAATTTGATTGTCTCTTGACATTTTTTTATTTAAGGCTCAATTTCTTAGTCAATGTCAATAATTTTTGCCGTAAACTAGTACAAATTTGTTCAAATTGAACACACAAAGCACTTTTTTAGAAAAATGACTAAGACATTGTAAAATACTTCTAAATTCAGTTTAAAAAAAATGTAAAAATACGTAAAAGTACCGATGTGAAATTATGTGCAGCCATATATTTACGTAGGACTATAATCAATAAAGTTCATATGGGGCACAGAATATTACAAACATGAAAAATAAAAGGTACCACCCACCCCTTTTTATTTTCTAGGCAGTCAGGATTGTGAAGAGGCTGCAATTGTAAAAACTTAAAAATTCCAAATAAAAAAAAAACTATTTCTTAACCGCTCACCATATTCACCACTCACAGAGAATGTTAAAAACATGCATATTAAGAGATCTCAACCACCCGTTAGGGATAGATTTGATAAAATATGAAATATTCCAAATATCAACAGCGTTCGAAAACTATGTAGTAAGGTAGAAGGAGAAAATTGTATCTTTGTTTGATATTTTAAATAGGTAGGTACGTCATTGTTTGGATTTCACCGTTATTTCTGCTCATTTTTAGTCAATGCTGCACACGTCTTCATAAAGCATTTTTAAGAAGAAAAATTCGAAAAAATATCTATTAATACTTTTAAACATAATTATAAAAAGAATATATTTATGGACCAAGAGGATATATATAAGGAACAAAGATCGAAATAAAGAAAAAACGGGACTATCTAAAACTATTTTTCTTATTATTATTATACGAACTAGGTTCTAAGCACGTCTTTGAAATAACTGCTTCCATATTATAGTTCAGAGAACTGGAATGGTACCTCCTCAAAACAGTTTTTGAACTACTGGTAGTTCCGAGTAGAATAAGAACTAATGTTGTTGAAAGTAGATTTCATCCATCCATACATTTACTAGGTAGGTACTTACAGGATTATTCATTATATTTAGGCCACCACCACCATTTATTATCGTTATTAGGTATTGAGATACAAAATAAAGTCTCCAATAAAAGCTGTAGATCTGTTACTGAACCCCTTTAATAAGTTAATGAAAACACAGTGGCGTGCTGAAGTATTAATATATTTTTATAATAGAACGCCCTCTGCATTGTTGAATTATTCTTTTTTTTCTGATTTCAAATATATTACATGTGATATTCCTATAAGCTATTTATTATACGAACGGAAGTTACAATTATTAAAATAGACTATGAAAATGACAAGTACTTTGTTATTATATGACATTTATTTAATCAAATCAATTGAAACTGAAATAAATGTTTTGTAGTTTTCTTAATAATTTATTAATTTTAAATACTCTGTACATGAAAAACACGTGCGGTCATTTTGTCCTATTTGTTTGCACTATTCAGACACCGAAATAAATGAAAAATAAGAAGCTTTGCTGTTAGTTATTTTAGTGGATGAAAAGACTGAACCGTAAAAGTAAATTATAACAGTATCATATTTTAGTTGCAGCCGAGGGGTGTGACACCTAAAATCAGGTTTTGTCTGAAATCAAAAAAATCTGTAGAAATCAATGAAATCTGTAAAATCATGCAAATCACTTAAAATCATGCGAAATCTTGTGAAATCACCGAAATCTGTGCAATCAACAAAATCATTTAAACACAATAGAGAAACTAATTTTATTTGGTATATTTGTCATCTGTCAGAAAACTTAATATTATGTTGATTTTGTGTTTTTTCTTAAATTAAATCTTGTTTAAGTAAGTTTGTATTTGCTTTTATGTGCTTTATGGTATTAAAATATAGTTGTAACTGTCAATGTTATATGTTTAGTGCAAATGAGTAGAACTGATGTTCAAGTTTAGTTTGATTTAATTACTTACATTAAAATCGAAAATGGACAAAATGTTATTTAATCTCCTGTACGTACTTATATCTTTACACGATCTACTAAATAATATTTCTTGAATAAGTATGGGAATTGAATAAAAAAAGAAAATATTAGGTAAGTATTACATATCTTATTGATTTTATTTTTGACTAAGTCACCTTTCGATAAGATCGAATATTACAAGTTAATTTTAGTCTCAATTTTCGTATAACACTTGTAACGCTAGTGCAAATTTAAACTTCCACCTCAAATTCCACCGTTGTTTAAGAAAAAGCCATATCTTAAAACACTCAGAAAAAATATACAATTATTCAGAAAATATACCTACTATTATCTAAGTTTTAAAAATGTATTTTTAACTTTTCTTTAAATATTAGAAAATGTCATTATAAAAAAAAAACAATTAATCAAACAACATAATATGAAATTTTCCAGCTAGTTGCAAAACTCAATACTTTCAAATCATCAAATTCAAATTAAATCTAAGGAGATCAAGTGGAATCAATACAATTAACGAATTCAGTAGAATCAATGAAATCTAGTAAATCAGGAATTCATGTGAAATCTGATTTCACTGTTTTCCATTAAAGCAATAGGGAATCTGAAATCAGCTGTACAAAATTCTTGGAAGTGTCACACCTCTCGGTTGCAACAACTTGTAGATTTGAGAAAGTCAATTTCCTGTTATCTACAGTATAGTGAGATATCTTCATACATTTTCTATTAATAATTCAGTTTGTCGTAATATTTTTCATCATTTTTAATAGGTAGTTCCGAGGGTACCTAGTTCGCGTAAACTTCGCAGCCAAATGATATGCATGCAGCGGTCTACATCTACAAGGAAAGCGAGCCAGGCGGCTGGAGTGTTGCGAGCACTGTTACTTTCGTAGTAGATCTATTACCATTAGAAGCTCCCTATTACACCGCGACAAATATCTATTACTTTTTTCGATATGACTTTATTTATACCGATAAATGGTTGAATGCTACACATAGAAAATATAGTCTATATTTTGTAAGATGCTACCAATACCAATAGTACGAATACAACCCGTGCTGACATTCAATAGTTTTATTTTATTTTGTGGCATTTGTGGTACTGTAATTCAGTAATCTGTGGGTACTGGTTACTTTGTAGTATATAGTAATGTTATTTACTTTTAAGTTAATTAATTTTTTTTTTATCTTAAATCTACCTAGTAGTATTTACACCTTTGTTTAATAAAAGCTCGTTTTATTTATTTTTGTGTAAATTATTTCTCAATAAATGATAGTCTTTATTTTTCATGAAGATCAAGTATATTCCCGTGACATCGTGTATTTACACGGGTATGTTATAGCTGTTCATCGAATTCCAATACCAATATTCATAAATATAAGTAGGTATTTAAATGTATTTAGGTATTTTAACAAATAAATGTTACGAACAATACATCAAAGGTTATGTTATGATAGTTATAGGATTTAAATCTAGTGACTTAGGGACTTTATTTGCTATCACAAACCTAGAAAAAATATAGACTGTGCCAGTGTCATATTGCCGGCGACCGCAAATTCATGGCTGCCCTAAAAGGTCCAGAATCGCTAAAATCTGATTGTTATGCCAATTTACGTTGGTTGTATTGTAGCGTGAAACTCCATTTGTTTACTACGATTGGTCACATTCACAAACCTAGAAAAAATATAGACTGTGCCAGTGTCATATTGCCGGCGACCGAAAATTCATGGCTACCCTAAAAGGTCCAGAATCGCTAAAACTTGGTTTTTATGCCCATTTACGTTGGTTGTATTGTAGCGTGAGGCTCATTTGTTTAGTGTGATTGGTCACATTCATGTCACATTCTTTAATGACATTTAAAATGACAGCAAGTTAGTTAATTTCAGATTGCAATGCAGCCATCATATTTGCACAACCGCCAACATAAAGCAGATAAAATATCCATTTTCTGGACCGTAGGTCCCTAGAAAACACGGCACCTGTCACGTGACCTATATCATGAACCGACGCAGTCTATATTTTTTCTAGGTTTGTGTTATCCATGTACCAACAGTGTTAATATAACACACTTTATATAAACACTGGTACCAAGCATGCCATCATGATTTGCCAAACGATAAGTCAGATCACGATCGCGAATTAAACTTATTGTAGGTAATAAGAATTCTTGCCATTCAATGACAGATGGAGCCACTAAAGTAGATTAAAATTACAGTGTTTATAGGCACTGTACTGTCATTAAAATGTATTAAATTTTCACTGTTTTAATGTATGACCGTTTGCTAGAGAGTAGACAATTTTTGATTATATAAACTGCAAGATAGCCTTTTTTCTGGTAAAAAAAATCTATTACGAAAAGTTGAAATCTATTACTAATTTACAACGACATCTAGTACGAAAAAAAGAGACCCGCTCGCAACGCTGGCTGGAGTGCATTTTATTGCCACCGTCGCCGTGTCCACCACCGCCACTGCTCCAGTGTGCGCTCTGTTCCCGGCAGTCCCGGCACAGTATACTATCAGTAGGGAAACTCAGCTTTCCCGCGACTGACAGTTATTACTATAATTTCTCAATCAATACCTCAATTTACATGAAACTACTCTGGATTACAACAGTTAATTAAGAATGAAAGTATTATAACTACGAAACAACTTATGTTTACGCCAAATTATTAGCTATTTTTTTGTATGTTCTGTGGAATCCGCCATATTCTTGGCGACTTTTTCTAGAGTGGGGGTATTTAAAAACTGCCAGACGTATTTCACTCATAAATTGTCTAAGATTCCGTACTGATTGCTTAGTATACTGTGGTTCCCGGAAGTCGACACCAACTTCGTTATTTTAAATGACACCCTGTATATTATTACATTTTTGGATTGTATGGAAAATTTCAGGGTCGTTTTGTGCAACATTCCCTAGGTACAACTAGATTTTGAGACTTGAGACTTAAATAAGAAAAAAAATACATTTGATAGGGTGCACGGAGGTGCCCGCAACTTTTTGCTAGAAATAGATATAAAGTTGATTTTTGGTATTCATAAAGAACTTAGACGACGCTAAATTATGATCGAGGGGTAACCACTGGGATCAAAATTGTGACAACATTTCGCAAAATACAGATTTTCAAGGGATTTCCCGGAATTCCGGGCAATTTCAAGGATTTCTCTTTTGATAAATGTACTATACTTATACTTATATAAGGTGTGTGTAAAATTTTGAGAAAAAAAACTACATATTCCGGGAGTCACAATATGATTACCTAAATCAAGTTTCCTTAGTCCAAAATTTTATAATTTCCGAGATAAGTACAGAGCGTTGAACTTTTTTAGTATTCTCTCAAGGACTTTATTATAAATTGTAGTAAATACATAAAACTTGGTAACGGTGAGTTTTCTGACACAAGAAATGAAAATATGGCCTCAAATTTACTGTCGATTATAGAGGGCGCCACATACAGTTCTTAACATGCATTCAAATCATTATAAATTTTGTATGTCCTGGTGCATTATTTAATTAATAATTCTTTGACGTTTTTTTCTTAAAGAAACGTCTTGAACAACAGTTTTTTGGATATGATTTTAAGGTTTTATTTCATAAACATAAATCCATTGTTTTCTGTCATACTTTATTCAATTACGTAATATCAAATTTTGGACTAAGGTAAATTGGGTTAGATCATCATATCTTGGCTCTAGGAACATTTTGCCCAGATCTTTTAGAGACAGTCTGTACTGGATGTACAGGCACCAAAAAGTTATGACGATTTAAATGCATGTGAAGTACTGTAGGTGGCGCCTTCTACAGTTGACAGCAAATCCGCGGACATATTTCAATTTCTCGTGCCAGGAAATTCCTCTGTACCAAGTTTGATGTATTTAGGTACTACAATTTATATGAAGTTACTGATGAAAAACTAACATAAAATTGTAATTTCAACATCCTGTATCTCGGAAACTATAACATTTAGGACGAAAGTAACTTAATTTAAATCAACAAATTTTGACCCTTGGAATATATGGTAGTATGTTTTCCCAACCTTACAGACATCCATCCTGATGTATTAACTCGACAAAAAATAATCTTTCTAAGATTGCTCAGAATTGTGACATTCTTAGTCAAAAAACTTATTTTGATCCTATTCACATCCTGTACAACAAGAAAAACGCAGTAAAAAAATTATTCGATGCCAGTAGCAAAATGGCGCTTTACGACATGGGCTGAAACTCTGATTGACAAATAATGTGAAATTGACAGTTTCTTAGAAATAGCGATTTTTTTGTTATAAGTTTTGCACAATAGTTAAGTTGTTTCACAAGTTGCGAAGCGCCGAAGTTAACTCTTGAGTTAACCTTAAAATTTGAAGACAAACAGCCTTCCAGTACTTCCAAATAACCTTGATACGTATCTCGCACATAAAATGTGTTGGGATCTGCATTATTCGTGAAATGGAAACGCGAATAAATATAATAATGTCGATAAGGTGTATTGTCAGTCATTAGGGGTAAATTTACCTCCAGATAACGCGGAATTTTGCATGATTTCGCGCGATTTTTTCGGGATTTCGCAAGATTTGTGACAAGATTTCCATGAGTGGTTACCCCCTCGATTATGATATACTGCGTTTTATATTCGCCGTTACATATTGACATCTTTAGCTATAACTATTATATTTCAAATGAAACACTGTTTTTTTTATCTGTCTTATGAACATTGAAATTATCTTTTAACTCATATACCTAAGCATTGTTTAGGCTGCGATTACTACATTTATAGATTTTAGAAAATTTCTATTTTGGCAATTTTTGTCATATCTGGAATGTTATCAAATTTGCCATGTATCCGAATATCAGAATGTTTGACTTCGCCGTAACATCAATTAGGCTACGTTAATTCTGATCCGGGTATTCCACCTGTGCGGCTGCCGTTTAAATCGTTGCTCGTACGCGCGGAGAAAATTCCTGGTACATTCGTTTCTGTTAATTTAATTGTGATTGTAATAAATTTATTAGTAATTTTGTTTGTGTTCTTAAGAATTAATAATGATTTAAACTCAACAGCATGTTCTCAAAATCGTAAACGCCATAATCTAACAAGTGAGAGATTAAAGCCCGAGAAAAAAAAATATGAATTTGCGAATTATGCGCAACATGAATTTCTGTTTTATAAAACGAAATCGAATGACTTGTTTTGAATGAAAAAAAGACAAAATAGTGAAATGGCGAAAAAACTACGACAAATATTAGAAGGTTGAATCCAACTGTATATAACAAGGACGAAATATGGATAGAAAAATAAAGTAGGTCATACGGTGAAAAAATGTAGCTCGATGGCAAAATCTAAGGCAAACGGCAAACATTTCTTAAAGGATTTTCGACTGGATTAAAGTTGCCTTGTGAAACGACGCCTAATAATAACGCGTATTGAAAGTAAGTACCTACAAAAGGAATTTTTGAATTACGACAAACAGGAGACTATCATGAGGATATAGGTAGAGAGCGAAGTACTTGAAAATGGTTTTGTGGAATGAATTTTATTTTGCCACGTAGGTATCTAGTGATGTAGTTGTAATGGATAATGCATTCTATCATAGCCGACGACGGTCAGCATGGAGAAATACGGAAATTGACTGGTTAAAACAGAAAAAGATCGAATGTGACGAAACAATATTTAAACCTGAATTACTCAAAATCATGGAAAGAGAAATAGGTAATACGTTAATCTTGTAGTGGATGAAATGACCACTCTCACCTTACCACTGTGAACTGAATCCCATTGTGTTAATCTGGGCCCAGATAAACATGTAGTAGTTCGAAACAATACGATATTTAAATTATAGGATGTAAAATTTTTCTGACATGAAGAAACTAATATACTTACTGAAAACGAAACGTTGGGTAAATGCATTATGCCTATCCTGAAGGAGGAACAACACACGCAAGATCTTGACACACGGTTAATCCGCTCCTGGATCCGCGCCTAACAACTCTTGGAGGTAATAGCATCTGTAATGATGAGCTGGTGACCTTGTAATGTATATGTTTTGGCAGTGTATATACAGGGTGATTCAGAACTTATCTAAAAAAATTTGGGAATAGATGCATCATGAAAATTGGAGTCAATAATGTAAAAAAAAATTTTTGTAAAATCGTTATAGTTTCCGAGTAAAACATTATTGACGTTATAATATTTTCAACCTTTTCATCACTGGGCTACTGTAGTCTAGCCAGGCGATTTAAAATATTGAAATCCGATAACTTTTTATATGTACCTATTAAGGTTTGTTTATATCTACAGACAGGTGCGTTTCAGACAAGTACCGTGGCAGACACCGACAGACACCATTTATTTACATCTAACGTGAAGTGTACCGTATCAGACATCGACAGACACTGTCGTCGATGTCGGACGCGGCCGCTCTCACTGGCAGTTACTAAATACAAAACACGTATGCACGGTCCCGATACTCTATTTACACTGCCCGGTAAGTAGCCACAGACACGTGCAGACATGAACCTCGCAGACAAAATATTCTATTCGAGAATACTGGCCGGCCACGACCCGTGTCTGTCGGCGTCTGCGCGACAGTGTTACGATATATATAAATACGTTAATACACATTGCATCGAATATTATTTTGTCTGACACCGCACGTGTCTGACACGCTGGATGTCTGTAGATATAAACGGACCTTTAACCTTTTTTGTGAAGCGACATTAAATTATTTATCTCCGGAACTAGAGCACCTAGATCGATGCGATTTGCATGGAATTGTAGAACTATTGGTGCACAATGCAGAACTGTTCTTATATTCGCCAGAACCCCCCTTTTCAAAATCTTTGAAAAATCCTTATATTAATTAAATTCGATATTTCCGGAACTAGAGCACCTAGATCGATGCGGTTTGCATGTAATTGTAGAACTATTGGTGCACAATGCAGAACTGTTCTTACATTCGCCAGAACTCCCTTTTTCAAAATCTTTGAAAAATCCTTATATTAATTAAATTCGATAATTCCGGAACTAGAGCACCTAGATCGATGCGGTTTGCATGGAATAGTAAAACTATTGGGGCACAATGCAGAACTGTTTTTATTTTCGCCAGAACTTCCTTTTTCAAAATCTTTGAAAAATCCTTATATTAATTAAATCCGATAACTCCGGAACTAGAGTACCTAGATGGATGCGGTTTGCATGGAATAGTAGAATTATTGGAATACAATACAATATCGCCTCTATTTTCACAAGAACGCGTGTTTTTGGAAATTATTTTACTTAATGATGGTTTTTAAACCTGTTATAGTACAGAACTCTTGCTAAAAATTTCAGAGAACTGTAGAACTATTGAAGTACATCCCAAAACGAGCAAAAAATATGATAAAACTCATAAATGGAGGACTGCGTGAAGTTGGTCCACATATTAAAAAAAAAATCACTAAACGTCATAGAACTATTGTTTAAATTTATAGAGCACTTCAGAATTATTCATATATAATCCAGCACTACAAAAATTTTAATAAAAACCGAAAATTGGGGGTCAACTTCACACGCACGTTGTCCACAGGGTGCGCATCAGATAGGTATAAGTGTGTGGTGGTGGGCCATCCAAAAGAACGACATTCTCCAATTGTGCAGAGGATAAAAGTTCTTAGAAAAGTTGTGTTCCTTGAACCCTTCTTAAATGGTACGCCTATGGAATATTGACCCCTGCAACCCTCACCTCTTGTGAGATGTAACTGGTCTGCTACTTCCTGCTCGGCCTAGGCGGCTCGACTTGCAGAAAGCGACCTACAATATCGTAGGTACTTAACCGCAGACCTCTCGCCCCGGGCGATGCGCCATTAAATCTATAAATGATACTGCAGGAAACAACTACTCCCCGGGCTAATGCCCCGACCGGTATTGAATTATACCTGCAGTATCTGTGTGAAACAGCCAAGAACCCTTGTCGGCTCACTCTCACCAATGGCATACTGATGAGGGCTAACAAGCCCGAAACCGGTCTATGTCTGGTGGAGTGGCCGACAAGGGTTCTTGGCTGTTTCACACAGATACTGCAGGTATAATTCAATGCCGGTCGGGGCATTAGCCCGCGGAGTAGTTGTTTCCTGCAGTATCATTTATAGGCCTCACCTCTTGTATTCATCTTACTGCTGTAAATTAGTCTCTTTCTACTATTTTGAAACTAAAGGCCGTATACACGGTATAATATTTCACATAGCTTTTTATTTGATATTATAATTAAAGTGGTTCATCCCGTATCATGCAAGCAGAATGTACAGTTTTCTACATATAAAACTGAAAATGAAAACATGTTCTATTTATATACAATTCTAAATACATTTTTATGTGAACAATAATATAACCTCCAGTGCATCTTTCCCATATCTTTTGTATGTTTGCTTAATTTATTGATTATTAGAACAATAATTTATTATTACTTAGTTCTAAATATATAAAAAAATGCTTATATAATTCTATGCAAAATTTTATATACAATTTTATACCGTGTCATACGGCCTTTAGGTATATTTACCATGTTTATTTATTTTTTTTATTTAAATAAATGATTAAAACTTTTGTATTTCATAGTTATCCTCGACTTTTGTCACATTTTCATTTATCTGAACAGTTAGTTATTTTATTTTTTTAATATTTCAAATATTTACGTACATACCTAGTAACATAATTGGATAATGTTCCTCATAAGTTGTATTATTATAAATTTATTTATTGTAGTAACCATTATCAACGAAATACAAATGAGGTTTACCTAAGGAAAGAACTGTTTTATTTCCGTAAGACACAGGAAAAGGAAATTATGTCACCGGTAAATTCTGATACTAAAATCCTCGCTAAAATCATATTAGTTTGAAGAAACACGAGCTCTCAACTACGTTAGTTTCAGATTTATTTAAAGGGCATGAAATTCAGTACTTTCAATATATAATGTCCGCACCGTTTGGATTCAACATGCCCAAAATAATGTTATATAAGGCGAATATACGAGAGACTTAATTACATATTGGTGCCTAGTAATGATGATTTTTATATTTATTTTGTTATATAATATATACCTACAGTGTGACCAATTTCAAAGATCTGTACAAATGGTATTTATTCCGTTTTAGTTCGGGTTTTTTAAAAAAAGATGCAGTAAAAACTCTATTCTTTTAAACGGTTCATTTTATCGACAATAAACAAGCGTACCTTCTTTTAGTCTGAGGTTGAAGCTACCCAGATTTATTATTTTACAGTCTTTCTCATACAGGGTGTTAAAAATTTAGGCATTAACTTGTAAAGGTTAGCCCGCCCCTGGTAAACTAAAAAAGCTAAATATGTTTCTAGGACACTATTCCATCACATTAAATTTGTATTAAATTATATTAATTACTTTCAAAGTTATTTAAGAGAAACCGATTCTTATAGAAACTTGTCATCTTATTTTTTCATGTTCTATCTGCACGCAAGAGATTTACCACATTTTCCCAGACACCCTGTATAAACATTCTCGAAGCAAAATAAAAATTGAACATGTATTAAAATAAGGGTTACAAATTATGAATATTTACTTTTGGTTTAATTGCCTCTCAAACCCGACAAGGTTGAAATAACTTATGACATTATTACTGACATATTAATTTTTACAGTGGAAAATGATGGTATATATAAAACTTGGCGAGTGATTTTTACCATAAATATTAATTAAAATTAAAATTCAAAATCTAATTTCATGAAAAGAAGCCCCTTGTTACTGCTAACAAACACACTGAATTTAATCAAAGTCGGCGAACAGACTTTTGAGTAAGTAATTCATAAAAAACTGATTTTTTATTAAACCTTTGACCCCTCCTTACTCGGCAACGAAGCAAGTTAGGATAAGCTCATATGAACTTTTTTCATAAAATATGACCAGGAATTACCACCTGCAATTAATGAGATCATTTAAGATACACTCTGTATATCTTTAACGAGGAGTAAACCACTGAGAGAGTAGGTGTACACAACAGAGGAAATAACAGAGAAGTAAAGGAAGTACTTAATGTGTCTCGTGACTTGGCTAATTTCGCATGATTTTGTTGATTTTACTGATTCCACTTGATTTCCTCAGATCCCATTTGAATTTGATCATTTTAATAGTATTTTAAAGTATTGAGCTTTCTACTAACTAGAACATTTTCATATGCTGAGTGACTAATTATTTTCTTATTGTACAGGGTGTTTTTATGAAGTAGCAGAAGCACTGATTCCTTAGGTGAAAATAAATCAATTTAACCTAACATATCTATATTCCAAGTCGCATAATAAAAAAGATACAGGGTGTCAAAGTCAAAATTTTATTTTCGATATTTGTAAATAACTTAATGCCACCATAATTTACCGTTCTGAACAACTTTTTCAAGTAACATTTTGCTGTATTTTCAGTAGAAAAGACACTTTACCTGAAACGATAACAGTTTTCAATCGGTGCACTGAATATTTCAAATAGGATTATTTCGAAAACTGTTACTCCTAACGACTTCAACAAGGTATGTTTTTCATATATAACAGGGAGGAGAATCGATTGTTTCAATAGTCAGATGGATACACTAAGCAGCAAAAAAGTTCTGCCATTTAAAAGAAACATGATGTGCCATAAGTGGCGCCGTCTACTAGTGATGTCAAAATTAGAAAACTAAATTGAATTTCTCACCCGCAAAAACCCCTCATTTACAAATTTTATGTAGGTAAATATTTCGATTTTTTAAGATGTTATCTGGAATATCGAAAATAAAATTTTAACTTTGACACCCTGTATCTTTTTTATTATGCGACTTGTTTATAGGTATGTTACATTAAATCGATTAATTTTCACCTAAGAAATCTTTGGTCTCATTTTTGCTAGTTCGTTTAAAAACACCCTGTGTAATTATATTATTATACAGGGTGTCCCATAATGATATGCGCTCCTTTGGAGGATGTGTTCCTTGCGTCATTTTAGGTTCTTTCTATAAAATTTTTCGATTTGAGCCCTCCCTGACGAGATAAGGGCTTCTAAAAAATTTAAAAAATTTCGGTTTTCATTTTTTTTCTCAAAAACGGTTAAACTTATAAATATGAAAATCGGTGACTACATTTAGTTAATTAAGTGACATTGTTAAATATGATTCTTATTTTTACCAAATGTCTACAAGGGTGGCAACCACCAACCTCTGTTGTTTTTTTAATTAGCACTTTTTTTTCTAAACGTTTCTCGATATGAAAAAGTTACAGTAAATAGAACAATCAATTTACTAAATTTTTCCCCTCTTAGTATTTCTTTACAAAAACACGCATTTTCTTTTAAAAAAATAAAATCCACATACGTATGTATATATCCTCGGGTGTGGAATATGCAAGCAAAATAATTCATATGAAACGTAGTAGGCTGCTGTCACTTTGATGGTTTTATTGTTTGGATTGTCATTAACAATTAATGTTAGATATCTACCACCAAATTAGCTATTCTGTTAATTTCTATTGCAATTATGAATTTTCAATATTTCCAACGAAATCAAAAATTTCCGTCAGGTACTGCGTAGTGTAAATTTAAATTTTTTACGAAGAGTTCAGTTATGTGACCGACATCTGGGAAGGCATTTTGAACACCACATGTAAACATTTAATGTAGGTTCATTTCTATGTATTTACAACAACAAATATTAGTCAGTGTTCTTTACCGACTGCCACATTGGCCACCATATTTAAACAGTTTGCATTTCGCACTTTCCAATTTCTGAGCACTACTTGATAAAAATAATTCAAATTTGGCACATGTCAAAATTTAAAACCACCAGCCTATTACGTTTCATATGAATTATTTTACTAGCATATTCCTCATCCGAGGATATGTACGTATGTGGATTTTATTTTTTAAAAAGAAAACGCGTGTCTGCATAAAAATACTAAGAGGGGAAAAATTTAGTAAATTGATTGTTATATTTACTGTAAGTATTTTTTTCATATCGAGAAACGTTTAGAATAAAAAGTTCTAATTAAAAAAAAAACAACAGAGGTTGGTGGTTACCACCCGAGGGGTAAACCACTGCGGTATTTTACTGTACAAGCTGTGGGTAATTAAAGGTATTTTTTAAATTTTTTGGGTATTTATGGGTATTTATAGGTATTTTTGGGTACTATCAAGGTAATAATGGGTATTTACTGGATCTTTAATGGGTATTACGAAGATAATTAATGGGTATTTTAAGAGAAAACTAGTATTTTCCCGCCAATTATTAAATACAATGGCGATCGCGCATGCCTTATTACGATGGTGCAGTTTAAATATAAGTAAACAACTGACCGACGCAATGGCAAATATAATAGTGTCACGGATTTCCCAATCCGTCTTTTTCTTACTTCCAGAAAAAAACACAATTTGTTAATTAATCACTTCTTTATTAACTGCTCAGTACACTACTGACTACTAATTACAGGTCAACTAAACACTTATTTAATTAATCGCTATCTAAATCGCTTTGATTTCTCTAACTAAACACTTCACTTCAACACTGTAATACAAGACTAACTAACTCGGCCGTTTATTCTTCTTTTATAGACCCAACGAATATTCCAGGTATATTCCAGTATCTCTAGATCCATTTTCCCGTACGACTCGAATGCTTCTCGTCGATTCCCGATTTTTCTAGTCCCATCTCGATCCGCGGCATTCTGTTTGTTTAACAGAATCATGTAGGGGCGATCGGACCAATCTTAGTATTTCGCGGTACCAGAGTCGTCGGTTTGGGTGTGAGTGGGGCAAATTCCGTGACAATAGTATATTATTTAACGAGCGGTAATGCAGGTCATAACTCACGCAGATGAAGTTTGCAGCACGAGCCGCAGGCGAGTGCTGTAATTTATCAAGTGAGTTATGACCATTACCGCAAGTTGAATACTATACTTTATCTACGACTATAACATCTTTTTTAAGACTATTATTAGAAATTGATTTGAAAACGTCAAAATTATTTTGTTAAAATATCAAATGACATTAGCCCCCTCAATGATAATAATTGACAGTTCCGCCTACTGACAGGCGTTGGCAATTTAATAATTTTAAAATCTTTTAATTATTCATTCCTTTCCACTTGTTAAAAATTCTTTCCATTTTACACCAATGGAACGTTTTTATCGGCTTAAAAATTTCCAAGAATTTACAGCGTGAGTTATAATAACACACTATAAAAACTGACGCTATTTGTTTATTGATACTATTAATTGCGCAAAAGCAGTTGAATAATTAATATATAAATTAATAAGAGTAGATAAAAATTATTAAAAATAGATACAAAAATATTTTCTGTAAAATTTTTCGGAGGCACTGTTAAACCACTATGTGGCCTTTTATTGTCTTCGTAAGTCTTTAGTTTAGAAAATAATATAGGTTGATTCGAATTAGATACATTCAATTGCAAAAATAATTACACTTCCTCAAAACAGTTTTTTGACTACTCTGTGGGTGAGTGGAACAACTGAGAACTATTGTTTGAAATTGAAAGTAGATTTAATTACGAATATGTCAGCAGTTCGAAATAAATAGCCAAATTCAACTAAACAGTGCCTTTACTATTGCAATAGATTGTACAGTACAGGACTATACAGTATGCGCCAAAAGTATGGAACAAATTCAATAAAAACGAAACAATTATTTTTTGGGAAAAATCCTGGAACAGGTCGATTTTTAATTTAAAAAATACATATTTTAGCGTAAAATGCGAGGGGACTTAATTAACTAAATGTAGTCACCGATTTTCAGATTTATAAGCTTAACAGTTTTTTAGAAAAAAAATGAAAACCGAAATTTTTTCAATTTTTTAGAAGCCCATATCTCGTCAGGGCGGGCACAAATCGAAAAATTTTATAGAAGGAACCCCCCCTAAAATGACCCAAGGAACACACCCTCCAAAGGAGCGCACATCATTATGGGACACCCTGTATAATATAATAATTACATTATTATTAATAAATTAGTTCATTTTCTAGTATTTAACCACAGTTCAAAACAAATTTTGAAAACTTAGATATCAGAATATGTTCTGAATAATTACTTAGCTGTTTTTTTTTCTGAATGATTCAAGGCATGACTTAAAAATACAACGGTGGAATTAGATGAAAGTTAAAATTTACACTAGCTGTAAGCAACCAGCGTTACAAGTGTTATAAGAAAATTCGCGTTAAAATTTACCTGTAATATTCGACTTAATGGAAAAGTCAAAAATAAAAACAATAAGATAACACTTAATATTTTCTTTTTGTTCAATTTATCACACTTATTCAAGAAATATTATTTATTAGTAGATCATATAAGATATATGTATAGATACGAGATTAAATAAAATGTCCATTCTCGATTTTAAGGGCGCCGTTTTTATACGCAAATTTTCAACGAATTTCATGGCTGTTTGCCGAGACAGTCTAAAAAAAAATCTGAGTAAGAAAGAATATCTTCATTATGTCAATTATACAAGTTTTCTCCAGAATATAAAACAATTTCCTGGCTTAGTCATTTAGAATAAGAAAATAGAGCATCATTTTGATCCATTATGTTTTATCATAAAATCTCCTAAATTTTACAAGTCAACTGCACATTGAGAAAATTGTATACGACATGATAAACATTATCACATCCCGCAGAATTCTTTTAAAAAACTAGTAACACTTGAATTTATGTAAATTATCAACTACTTTTCACGGTGTATAGAACACAGTGATAAGGTACAAATTCACGGTTTTTCATGTGCTCTAGCACATTTTCCCTTCAAAAGTTAAAGGAAATTATTCAATTTTAGCATTATATTTTAGTACTAAGCTAATAAGAACCTCCACCTACTTGGTGTATTTTTTTGTGCATCTTTAGATACGATTATTTGTCCTTGAAACGTCAGTCTTAATGTAAGTTTAATTAAATCAAGCTAAACTTGAACAACAGTTCTACTTATTTGCACTAAACATATAATATTAACAATTACAACTATATTTTAATGCCATAAAACACATAAAAGCAAAGACAAACCTATACAAAACTTAATAATAAGATAATATTCAAATGTAAAGTGTTCTGGGCAATTAGTAAGTTTAATTCTGTTTTACGACTGGTGAAGCATGTTTATTTAATGAAAAAATATTTTACGATAGTTGACCCAAAACTAAAATAATCTTTTATAGAAGAATAATCCAAATTCCAATATATTTTTTTTTTAAACAAATAATTTGAATAATTATTATAATAACACTTGAATGAATTGAGTTGCATACTTTGTGACGTCTCACTGCAAGTGAAACTTACTGAAGTAGGTATTCCTGGACTCATAAACATGTCAGGTGGTGTCAGGCGTTGTTTGATCCCAAACGAGCTGACAAATTATATACCCTCGTATATACCTATAAATAAACGCGATTGAACCGAAATGATTTATAAAATGAGGGTTAATATTAATTCTCAATAATTTGATTTCATAAAATTTCGCCTGATTTTACTGATTTTATGTGATTTTGTTGATTTCACACATTACGTATGATTTCATAAGATTTCGCATGATTTAAGTGAATCGCACGAATTTACAGATTTCACTGATTTCTACATATTTTTTTTGATTTCACATAAAACGTACACCTGGTTTCAGGAGTGCCATCTATAAGTACCTACCTACTTTCAGTGAGTCTTATCGAAATGAAATTATTGACAAACCCCTATAAAATAACTCAAGGGTTTGGATTATTTGATCAAATAACTACTTACTCAATACTTCATAAAAATTAAAAATAGTGATGCCAGTTGTGATCTCATCTATGTTTCACTTGATATCAAAAGTCAATAGGTTGGGTACCAATATAAGGATAGATAGGCAGGTAGGTACATAATGCTTTATCAAAATTATCACATTCTCACAGCTTGTATATTTATAAATTCTTAGAAATACCTTAACTGTATTCCTGAAGTTTATTGCTTCACTGATAAAACTGGTCATGGATTTTCCAGTTGAAAATACCTACCTCGCCTATTATATTATAATTTATTTGTGGACATGAAATTTGAAATAATTTTTTATAACGTATTACTTACTGTATACAGGGTGTTTGTAAATAAGTGCGAAATATTTTAGGGAGTGGTTGCCGAAGTTATTTTGTGAAAAAAAATCAAATTAAACACTCTGTATCTTCGTTTCCGAGATACAGAGTGTTTAATTTAGTATTTATTTTTATTAATTATTTCAGTTTTAAAGATATTGACTCGAAATTTGAAATACCTACGCTTTGGAGGGATACATGTGCATTTTTTGGGATGATCTGAATATTTCTGCTTGCACCAGTGACGTTCGTGCGAGAATGCCACAACCTTTTTTAATAACAAAAAAATGCCCCCGACTTTCCCATTTTGATTTTTTTTTTTTGAAAACCGCCATCAATTCTGAATGAAATTGGTCTCTTCAATTTTTTTCGTAGGATGCGCCATTTTTGAAGAAAAAAATAAAACATATTTTAATGCAAGTTCTGTTTTTAAAACCATCTCAGCAAAATGTTAAATTAACATTTTTCATTATTTGTTTGCTACAAAGTTAATGTCAATAAGTGAATAATTTTTGTGTC
Organism: Monochamus saltuarius; assembly: GCA_025584915.1. Lineage (NCBI taxonomy): Eukaryota > Metazoa > Arthropoda > Insecta > Coleoptera > Cerambycidae > Monochamus > Monochamus saltuarius. Next base: position 37,597,094 of record CM046721.1, on the reverse strand, counting down.
TTCAAAAAAAAAATGGAAAATTTTACAAATGCCGAAATGGCAGATATGCATTTTGCCTATGGTCGCAAGTAATGGAAATATTTTGCAAGCTCGACGACTGTATGCTGAGTTGTATCAAGAACATAGGATACTTCATTGCACAATATGTTCTCGCCTTCACCACCATTTGCGCGAAAATGGTACATTTATGAAACGAATTGCTGACTGTGGGCGCCCTCGACAAGTACGAACTGTGCAACTAGAAGAACCAGTTCTCGATAGTTTCGGCACAGTTTATACAGTTCGTCGAGTGAAGGTTCCAGAGGTTGCGGTTAAATGCGCAATGAACACCAATGAAATTCATTTGTACACGACGAAGTGGGAGAAAATCTATTTCTTGACAAATCACCGTGCCCTTTGCGCACGCTAATGTGCGCGGCTAAATGCGCAGTCGTCTAAAAAAAACGAAATCTGGGACCTCGACATCAAAGGAGCCCACGTGAAGACGACGGACTGTAATAGACTGTGGTTTTCGAGTCACCTGAAACTAGCACTCGAAAAATTGCCTACATATTGAATGTAAGCAATTTCACCGTATTGAAAATTCTAAAAGAGCAGCAATTGCATCCGTTTCATATTCAACGTGTACAGGCGCTACTACCTCGAAACTCTTTACCGCGTCTAGTTTTTTGCCAATGGATTTTTCATGTAACCGCTCAAAATATCCATCCATTGGTCCATATTTCCTCCCATTCCGATTAAATGGCGAATCTTATCATCATTTTCTACAGGACGAATTACCTGCTCTTGTATGTACGTGGTCACTTAGATACAGTATATCCAAATCGTTGGATAGGTAGGGGAGGTATGCAACAATGGCCAACTCGCTCTCCGGATTTAAATCTCTTAGATTTTTTGCATTTGGGGTTTTCTCAAGTCATTAGTTTACTCCAATCCTGTTGAAAATGTTGAAGTCCTGAGGAATCGAATTAGGTTCAACCGGATGTGAGACAATAAGTAACACAGTAGGACTATTTCAGCGAATACGGCAGTCAATGAGGCGACGAGTTGACACCTCGGTTGACACTTGTATCATTTGTGGGTTTTGGTGGGTGGTGGGGTGGGTTTCACCCGCCTATAGGGAACGTGAGCTGGGTTTAGACCGTCGTGAGACAGGTTAGTTTTACCCTACTGATGACTCGTCGTTGCGATAGTAATCCTGCTCAGTACGAGAGGAACCGCAGGTTCGGACATTTGGTTCACGCACTCGCTCGAGCGGGCGGTGGTGCGAAGCTACCATCCGTGGGATTATGCCTGAACGCCTCTAAGGCCGTATCTTTTCTAGTCAAAGGTCATTTTCAACATCTGTTACTGTTGTTTTGGTTTAATGTTTCTGTACTTATTAGATAATAACAATTTTTGAAATATTGAAGAAAAAAATTAAAAGATTAAAATTTGAACACTGTATCTCGAAATCGAAGAATTTTTTTATTCACATTTATATCAACTTTTTATTTTCAATGTTTAATAATTGCATTTTTACTTTGATCATAATAACACCTTAGTAAAAGAGACCTTTAAATAAAAGATTAACAAAACCTACAATAGAATATGTTTTGAAGAAACCAATTTCATTTAGAATTGATGGCGGATTTCTATAAAAATATCAAAACCGGAAAAAGTTAGTGTTACGACGTTACTTGGAATGGTAAATTTTATTTTAAAGCATTGTAAACCGTTGCCGGGGCAGACGGGCCACCATGTATTTCATGCAATCTCCCTGCCGCACGGAGAGTATAAGAAAGGTGAAGAGAAGGGTAATGTTTCAGTTTGTCCAGAACTGTAGGAAAGATCGCATATGTTCTTCTCTGCAGGCACACGAAAACAAAAAATATATAGTCCACTATGTCTCGTTATTACCAGTGAAACACAAAATATTTTGGATCTTCGCCCGGATTAGGATTTCTTAACTGGAGTGTGATTAGCCTGAGGTCGCAGTTTCAATAGCGTTGGGTCATCTCGAGGAGCCAACCGTCCGCCGCCCTTAGCAACGACCCACCTGCAGTCGAGTTAACGCATCAATCTCCAAGTTTGAATTTCTCCATGTATTACAACACTGACTGGCTTTTTGCCAGCATACCTTTGAAGTCACGAATTTTGTTAAGGGCGCCGTATTCTTGAAATAGTGTTTTCTACAAATACAAGTACAAGTAAGATTGTTGACTTTTGTTTATAAGTATTCGAAAATAATTATTAAAATGTGGGGTTAGAATAGCGAAATAATGTGTGTCATACAAATGCATTTTAAAAGTTATTATATTATTTGAGGAGAGTTTAAATAGTAAAGGTGTATAAACAAAACATCAATAATTTTATTTTTGATACTACTTTTGCTCTACGTGTTTTATTTTTCGAGATTTCAGTACCTAAAAAACACCACAAATTTGGTCATTTTATGGCGAGAAAAACGGCGAACTTAAAGCAAGCAAGTTATTTTAATTTAGTCATGTCTTCATTAGATAAACTTGTTAAAAAGCGACGCATAGTCAAGTCAAAGCTGACAGTTTTCAGTAAATTAGTTATAAGTGAAGAAAAAACTTTTCGTAACAAAATTATAACAGAACAAAGTACATTACTTGGAATAATTGAAGCAGCTTCTAGAACGTTTTTTTAAATTTAATGGATTCTTCAAATTAACGAGATTTCCGACGATTGTGAAGAACAATACCACGAACGTGATACATTTTACGAGTTTTTCTACAGTAGGGTCGGCAAGGTTAAAACATTTAAAAAACCATTCAAGTCCGAGCTTGGTAGAGTCCGCTACAACTAATAACACGTCTGAACCAATAGTCGCATCCGGCGGTGCTGGTACGGTGCGTAAATAGCGCAAAATTGCAACAAGCAACGAATAATTTGGTACTACTATTTTCGAGCTTCTTTGTCAGGTGGTGCTAGCCAAATAATGGCCAGTTTAGAATTTTCAAGTTAAAATTACCGCGTGGCTTGGGATCTTACTAATAAGCGTTTTAATAATTCGTGAATATTAATGCATAAACACATTAAGTAATTATTCACTTTCGAGAAAATACACAAGGAATCGTCGGGTTCGTTGAGAAAAATTATCGATGAAGTTATAAAACATGTATGTGCTTTGACCACGCTAACAGAGCCTACCGAATTTTGGTATACGCTCATGACTTATTTAATCACTACCAAGCTTTGGGCCAAGTTTAGATAACCTCAAAGACTTTTTGAAGGAATGCACTGATCTGTTACAGATCATAGAAAATAATAAATCGATTAAAAAATTTCCAATTTTTTTTTAATTGCTAAAGCGCAATGCCCGTTTTGTAAAAAGGAACACTTTTTCCAGATCTGTCCCGACTTCGCGAAATTAAGTGTAGTTCTAGTTCTACGTGAGTGGGCCAAAAGCTAGCCCTCCACTGCGACCCTGTGGTCTATTGTGGCTCACATACTTGTTATACTTCACCCAACAGGTTTAGCCTCTTTATGAAGCCAATAACCTTGTTGGGTGAGATTCTATCCAGATCTTCTGACAAGAGATGCACTTTGCCCAATAGAGAAAATCTGGTCCGTTCTCCAGCTGGACAGTGACATAAAATATGTTCTGCCGATTCGTCACTTTCTAAACACAATCGGCACTCGGTCTCCTCAGCCAGCCCCAACTTGTGCATGTGACTCCTTAACCGGCAGTGCCCAGAGTTTTTAGGTCAAGCCTATTTAACTCTACGAGTAGCAAATTTTTAGTTCTCTTTGTCGAAGTGCCACTGCCCCCTATGAACGCCTTCGAATGAGCTAATCTTGGCAGATCTCGCCAGTACTCCCTTATCTTTTCCTCCGCCCAGGTCGCGATGACTGCTTTGGCAGTAGCCGAAGCTAAGCCAAGAGCCGGTTCCAGACCTATAAAGCTGGAAGAAGCACCCCGCCTTGCTAACGAGTCCGCTGCCTCGTTTCCCTGGATACCCGCATGACCAGGTATCCAAACCAGGGTTACTCTGTTGCTTGTACCTAACCGCTCCAGAGCCTTTTGACAGATCCATACCGTAAATTAAGTGTAAACTATAGAAGCGAAGAAGCAAAGAAAATCTTAGGCCAGATCACATGTTGAAACAGTGGATGTAAGTTGTGTCAAGCGCGGCGTAACACAATGTTGCACCTAGAATCGAGCAAAACAACAACTGTACAATCTCAAAACCATAAAATGCAAACGAAAAGCGTTATTTTATCGTCACAAAGCATCTCAAACAATACGAACGTATTACTCTTCACGGTTTTAATTGACTTTTTAGATTAAAATTGATCAATGCGAGTAGCTCAAGCATTATGAGATGCAGGTTCGCAAAGCAGTTTCATAATAGCCTTAAAGTATGCGGTCTAAATCAGAGATCAAGAGCGTGGTCATGGCTAAAATAAAATCGCAATGCAACGACTTCACATTTCGAATATCTTTATTAGTTGTACCTCGAATAACGGATGACTTACCAAACGTTAGTGTCGATACTAAATATTTACAAGTTCCAAACAACATTAAACTCGCCGAGGTAAGGTAGACATCTTATTGGGAGCCGTTAGCTCTTGGCAGATTCTATCTTCGGGTCAAATCAAATTAACTAATCAAGGCTTAATTTTGTTAAATACCAAGTTCGGTTGGATTGTTACTGGACATTTCGAGAGACATTTGCAATCAAACACACTTCAAGTAACGCACTGCAACTTTTCGAAACGAATAAACAAATACCAAGATCTTGGGAAATCAAGGAGGTTTCAAGCGTAAAGCGTCTCACACGAAGCAAATCGCATTTTACAAAAGTCCAAGTAAGCTAGGCGAATCATATGAAAAACATACTATACTACCATACTTAAAAATTTGTACATAATCCTGATCTCAAGGCTCAATATTTGGTCTATCAACGAACACCGAAACTTAGATCATATGCAAAAGGTCACTGAAATCAAAATTTCAAAGTCTTGCATACCGCATAACGGAGTACTAAAGGAGAGTAGTTTGACCACCAATTAGCGTGTAATATTTTATGCGTCGTGTCCAACTAGTACCGGTTACTCGTTCACACCTGGCAAATGGTGGGTTCTACCATACAATCAGATTTATTTACATTGCTTTTACGCTTTCGTAAATACAATTACGTTGTTGCGGGCAACATCGAGAAAATAACCGAATGTGTAGTTAATCCCGATCAGGAATTCTTACAGCGTACCTTATGACGCGACGGGCCCGAAAATCCATCGACACATACGAGCTAGTTACGGTTACATATGGTACCTCGTCAGCGGCTTATCTATCTTTATCAATTAGGCATAGAATGCCAAGCAGAATCGCCAAAAATTGCTGAGAGAATTGCAAGTTTTCACGAACAAGTCACAAAGCGGTCCATGTTATCTGAAATAGCGCAAATCTTTGACCCCTAGTGCCATGCATTATTTCCACTAAAATAATTCTACAAGATTTATGGTGTGCAAATTTAGAATGGGACGATGTATTACCCGATCGATTACATACGAAATAGATTCAAACACGTGACGAGTTATGTGTAGTTAAGTAAAAAGACATACGAATTCCGCGACGTTACTTGCAAAAAATCGAATCATTATTAAATACATCGATTTCTCGGATGCATCCACAAAAGCGTATGAGACTTGTGTGCATATTGAATCACAAGATTATGACGGAAACGTTTTAGTAAGACTAGTGTGCGCAAAATCGAAAGCCACACCACTAAAAACTCAAACAATATCACGCCTCGAATTAATGGCTGCTTGTCTATCAACCCAGTTGACAGACAGGGTTAAATCGGCTGAAACCCCTTTAACTCTAGGATTAGGGTTAAAGGGCATTACGTATTGGTGTGATTCCAATGTAGTTCTTGGTTGGTTATGTAAGCCACGCAACTTATTGCAAACCTTTGTAGCTAATCGTGTAGCGAGGATTTTAGTTTTCGGATCAAAGCAAATGGCGTTAAGTACCGACATCAAGCAACCCACCGGATTACTTATCGCGCGAAGTTAAACCGAACTTACTACCTTCGCTTGATCATTACTGGAGTAATACCGATTGGTTGCAAACAGATGACTGAAACTAAACTTGTCTAACACTGAATTACCAGAATTACGAAATATTATTTGCTCCCACAAATTAACCATGGACCATTCAGGGGAACCTTTTATTTGAGAAATACTCCGATTTAATACGATTCGAAAGAATAGTAGCATACTGCTTAAAATTTCGTTCTAAAGCTAGTCCTCAGCGTAAAATATATTGTTTAACATTGCAGAAAATTCAAATTGCTTCCTCGTAAAACTATCACAGGCATCTTGTTTGTCAGATGAAATTGTTGCGCTTCAAAACGAGATACAGATAAGCGTGAGAAGTAAGCTTCTAATGTTAAACCCATTCCAATATACTTCGCGTCGCTGGTAGATTAACGAATTTAAATTTTTCTCACCACAAAAAATTCACTATCGTACTTTCTTCGAAGCATTCATATATCAAACTTTTGTTCGACTTCTACATGCTGGGACACAGCATTTGTTATCCTCTATACGGGATAAATTTGGCCTGTAGGTGGACGTAATTTGGCATAAAGAATAGTTCACGATTTCGTGTAGTACTTCAGGGCAAAATCACGCGCGATAAATCCCATCATGGTAAAGCTTTCCGCCAAAGACGTCAATCCCGCACGACCATATTATACGGACTACGCCGGACCCTTCCTAATTAAAAGCTCCGGAACGGTCTCGGCAGAAAGAATATAAGTGTTACATATTATGTCGTTTCACTTCGAGTTAAGGTCCGACTTTACTACGGAAGCTTTTTTGGCCACGTTTAAAAGATCCATAGCTCGACGTGGAAAGCCTTATGAAATGTATTCGGACAACGGACGAAACTTTGTACGCGTTGACCTAGTTACATGCACTCGATAAATTTTTGCAAACCTATGATAATTATTTGACTGACAAATGAAGGCATCTCCTGGTCTCTCATCCTGGCGCATTCCCCGTATATTGACGGAATTTGCAAACCTGGCGTCAAGTCCGCCAAGTACCATTTACGACGTATTGTCGGAAACTCAAGTATTAACGTTTGAGCAATTCAGCACTTTGCTTGCACAAATTGAGTCAGTGTTAAATTCCCGACCTATGTCACCGCTTTCCTCAGGCCCTAACGATTTTACCCCGTTAACACCCTCTCACGTCCTGATTGGGCGAGCCACGACATCTGTGGCAGATCCAGACGTAACTCACATTTCCGATAATAGACTCTCTCACTAAAAACATGTTCAGCAATTACACCAACATTTCTGGAGACCGATGGGCTCGAGAATACATCTCTAAAATGCAGCAACGTACCAAATGGTCTTCGCAAAATGATCAACGATTTGGTAGTCATAAGACAAGACTACCAGTCTCCATTGAAATGGACCTTAAGTCGTATCATCTTCATCCATCCAGGTGAAAACGGCATCGCCAGAGTAATTACTATCAAAACTCCATCTGGTGTCAAGCCATCATTGGCTAAGATTTGTCCTCTGCCCTCGAGGTGACATGTGCCATGCGAGTACTAGTGTAAACCAGTGCTTAGCAACTCGTGTGTTGGAAGTGGGCTCTTTCAAGGCAGAGGGGATGTTTAGAACGGCAAAATACTCCTAAATACGTGTACTAAGCGTGCCACCTGTCCATTTTTCAATGTATAGGCGTAATAATAATAATAATAATAATATAATTTAGTTCCAACAGGAAAAGCCCAATTACAGGAAATACGTAAATAGAAAAAATAAAAGATAAAGTAATTTCATATAATAATAATAATAACTAATCACAAATAAGACCACAAGAAATACATTTAAACGGGCTGTTTTCTACAAGTACATTTACAGTAGCTCTCTTGTATATACTGTTTTTTATTGTATTTAATGATGTAAAATTTATATCACAATTATTACAGATACTATTAAACGTATTACATGCATTACAAATAAGTGCTTTCAGCAGTATGTTAGTTCTAGGCCTGTCAGAATAAAAAGTTTGATTATGTCTTGTGACGTACTTTTGGTGTTCGGTCGCAGATGCCGAACTAGTACAGCCACTTTAATCAGTCCGGGTTCACTCGGTGGAGAAGTTATGTCCAAGGTTCAGGAATATTATAAGACTCGGTATCCAAAATAAAATATTTATTTTATAAATAAAATGTCACCCTGTAAACAAATAATAATAATTCTCCAACATAAATGAAATAAATCCTGAAATACAAAATTACAAAATAACAAATAGGGCGGTAAGGAATATACGGTGCAGACGCTGAGTGTCGCGGAAAGAGCCTGCTAAACACCCAGTGTCGAAGACCACGGGAACGACGTCGAGTACCGCGGAGTAACACCTGCTAAATACTCGGAGTCGACGGAATACGGGCAAGACCTCGAGCGCCGCGGAGATTACCTGCTAAACGCTCGGAGTCGGCGGAACACGGGCAAGACCTCGAGCGCCGCGGAGTTTACCTGCTAAACGCTCGGAGTCGACGGAATACGGGCAAGACCTGGAACGCCGCGGAGATTACCTGCTAAACGCTTAGGACACCCAGAGTAAGGTAGAGTGCCGCGGAAGTTACCTGCTAAGCACCCTGGGGTAGAGGAAGGTTGAGTGCCGCGAAGAGAACCTGCTAAGTACTCTGGGGTAGAGGAAGGTTGAGTGCCGCGGGGAGAGCCTGCTAAGCACTGCTAGTGAAGACGATTTCGCCGACTTTTATACAGAACGATGGGTGCGCCAAAGAATTAAAGTACAGTGTGAGCAAAATAAAATAGGTTCATTACAGTCTTGAACCAGCACGCGGTACTAAAAAGTTTATCTTACAGAAAAGATCATCACAGTCCACATTATTATGTATCAAGTTGTACAAAAATGAAACAATAGACCATGCTCGCCGTAAGTTAAGAGAAGCAATACTGATACCATCTTCCTTAAAAGAAAGATATTTTAAAAAACGCCTCTGGACAGATTCTATATTATCAATATGGCACTGATATATAGGGAACCAAATAATCGATCCATACTTAAGCTTACTTCTGACAAAGCAAAAATACAAAATTTTCAATATATTAATATCTCTCAAATCCTTACAGTTTCTCAATGTAAACCCTAACGCCTTATTTGCATTACCAATCATGTAGTTAATATGGTTAACAAACGTAAAGGTAGAATCAAAGAAGATGCCCAAATCCTTCACACAATACTTTCTTAAAATTGCAGTATCATTAAGTGTATATCAAAATTGTAAGTTTCCTTTTTCCTACAATAGGACACTACATAACATTTATTAATATTTAGATTTAAGTGATTTGTGTTGCACCAATCGTTAATACGATCCGCTTGAGTCTGTAAGTATTTGCAATCATCTACGTTTTTAAAACCTTTAAATCATCCGCAAAAAGGGGATGCTATCCTCATATTACGAAAATTAGTATAGTCCGTGAAAAAAAAAACGTCAATAAAGACATGTATTAAGTGTGCCACGTACCCAATTTCAATGCAAGGCCGTAATAAGAGGACGCTGCCCTCATATTTCGAAAATTAGTTTATTCTGTGAAGAAAAAACTTCATTATGTAAGTTAAATCTAAAAACGGCACAATATTTCTACGACATGTACTAACTATCCATATCCAATGTATGACCATAATAAGGGGATGCTACCTCACATTTCGAAAATTAGATTCCGTGGAGAAACGTACGCGGCACGCTTAGTACCTACATGTCTTGAGGAGTATTTTGCCCATCTACATTTAACTTACACGATGACAATTTTTTCCACGGAATATACTACTCGTAATATCAGAGTAGCATCCCCGTATTACGGTCATACATTGCAAAAGGACGGGTGGGACACTTAGTGCATTCCCCTAACTAATGAGGTTTTACAGGTTTCCCTCATTCCTGCACTGAATGGTGGTTAGGGCCTACCAACGTAAGTCGTTCCTGGGCGCAAATGCGGCCTGCTTAATAATAATATGCCGCCCCCTCTCCCGCACACGTCTTCGACTTCTGGGCTAATCCTCGTCGAGTATTTTGCAGTTTTTTCTACACGGAATAAACTAATTTTCGAAATACGACGGTAGCATACCCTTATGACGGCGCTACATTAAAAATGGATAGGTAGCACATATAGTACAGTCTTTAGAGGAATTTGGTCGTTTTCACGAAGACTTTTTACGGAATAAACTAATTTTCGAAAAACGAGGGTGGCATCTTATTACGGCCGAGATTACGGCCCTACATTGAAAATGGGTAGATGGTACCTACTGTGTCTTTACGAGTATTTTGCCGTTTTCAGATTTAACTTACATCGTCATCGTACAACTTTAAAAATTTTCGAAACTGAATACCCTGCATAGAAATTAGCCAAACACGAATATTTTTGATAAATGCGTTTACTGGCATCATGTTTTTATCATATACTAAGTTGTTGATCAGTGTAAATTTAGCAGCCTTTCTTAGAATTGAGCGGCAAATAGCTTACTTAAAGCGGTTTCAATGTGTATTAATAATAGAATTAAACTCCTAAGGCAGCATTTTCTTGCTCCCCGTCTAAGACAGAGGGGAGCAAGAAGAACTACAAATTACACAAAATATTTTTTCATCAACTTCCGAAATGAGGTAAGTGATGGGATGTGGTACATTCCAAGTGTAAATATAGTAAAATTAAGCCCCTAAAGCGCCAATAATTTGCTCCCTATCTGAGAAACATAAAGTAACCCTACACGAAAAATTTTAGTGGGGCGGCTATATCGTTCGGGAGGGCAAAATTTCGGGTATATCTTTTCGTTAATTTAATTATGAATGCAATTAATTTTATTAGTGATTTCATCGAAATGAGGAATATCGGAAGATGACATGTACGAAGAGCTTAGAGCGCGAGGTCAAAATATGAGTGTAAGTGATGCTGAAATATGTATTTCATTAACAAAATTGTACGTGAATAGCATATCTGTGCAAATAAAAAAGTGGTAAAGAAGTACAACTGTAAAACGGAGAGAGATGGAAACTCGCGGGAGGAAGATTGTATTTTTAAAATGAGTTTTCCAAAAAAAAATTCTATTGCTATATCTTACAAGATGAAACTTAGTCCGTATAAATGAAATCGAAAAGAGTATACTGATAGAAACGACGAAATAATGATATGGCGAAGAAACTATTTAAAATAAATATTAAAAAATAAGAATCTAGATCGAAGAATATATTAAATTTTGACGAAACATGGGCGTATGAAGATCATAGGGAAAGCGATACGATATGATATAATAGTAGTGTGTATGTATTCTAAAGCCTTTTGTCCTTTTGAATGCGGAATTGCGCGATTTATTTAATGGTGGAAAAATCTCTATTATAACAAATTTTGTCAACTACCTATAACATTATTTATCATTTTCATCATGAAACTGCCATGGTAGATTATCAGAAGCTCAAAACAAATTTATTAACACCACATAATAATGAAAGGGGCAATAATATTTGTAGTGTTTGACAGTTTCGCAAATTGCAATTGTCAAAAGTTGAGATTTTCCCGCTATACTTAAATAATTAAAACAGAAGTTGCAAAATTCGTGCAAAAATCCGTGATATTCGCATTCATGAGAACAAGGCTTAAGTGTGATATCCGCGGAGTGCTCATCAGGTAGGTGTAAGTGGGTGGTGGTGGGCAATCGCTCTAATTTTTAGATAGGATGACACAGGTGGCACATTTAAAGTAAATTGTTAATGTGCTAGGTTCAGCCAACGTCAACTTATTTTTGATAATTTTGTGTGCTTTAACTTTTCTCAAGTGGCACGCTTAGGTAATCATAACACACGTATCTTCCGTACTCATCTCTGTGTTGTGAATTAGTCACTATCTATTATTTTCCTTGGGTAATTGATAATACAAGATGAAAACTTTAAATTTTGAAATATTCTTATTATTTTGATTATCTAACGCCTCGAAATCGGTAAAACCTGTTATATCACTGTTTCTACTCTAGAAATAATGGATGTTATGTAATGCAATTATTTTTGTCATTTTTGTATATTTTTTATATCTGATCGCATTCAAATTTAGTACGCCTATGAAATGTTGCTCCCCGCACGCTTCGCCCGTCGCGCTAGTCTACAAGCTAGCGATTAGTCACTCTCTACAATTTTGGATGTCAACTATAGTCACTCTCTATTATTTTCGACCTTGGGTCATTGATAATTAGTACAAGATAAAAACTTTAAATTTTGAAATATTCTTATTTTTATTATCTAACGCCTCGAAATTGGTAAAAACTGTTATAGGTATCACTGTTCCTACTCTAAAAATAATGAATGTTATGTAATGCAATTATTTTTGTCATTTTTGTATATTTTTTATACCTGATCGCATTCAAATTTAGTACGCCTATGAAATGTTGCTTCCCGCACGCTTCGCTCGTCACGCTAGTCTACAAGCTAGCGATTAGTCACTCTCTACAATTTTAGAAGTCAACTATAAATAAAAGATCTAGCAGGTATGAACCACACCAAGTTTTATTAAAATTTTCAACTGCGTCATTGACATAGCTCAGAAAAACTTTTTTTTATAACTTTACCACCCTGTATCTCGAAAACCAAGCAATTCTTGCCGCAACTATATTCATATCGGCGATTTTAGCTGTATATTTAATTTCAACGCCGTGGACGAGTATCCATGTGTTTTCACACCTGTCTAATAGTAGGTAAATTGTCAACTGTCAGTGACTAATACGGTGTGTAGATTTTTAAGTTTCTGACAGGTAGGTATATTAAATTAATTTCCTACCAAATTTCAATTAAGTAGTGCACGCCCCAATAATTTTATTTGTAACAAACCTGTAAAATTCTTGCTTTTTAATAAAGTAGATACCTATTTAGTATTTACAAGCTTTCCAGTTGAGTATAACTACCTACCTACTTACTTACAACATTTAGGTAAGTGAAGTTTTAATAATCTCCATATACCTACTATTGTAGATATGTAGGTTGGTTTTTCATTCATACTAGTCAATAGTATGTAGCATGTTGGTGTTTATTAAATCCAAACCACAATTTTGTAGTATATCTTATTTGTAATGTTTACAAAACAAATATTTGGAAATATTTGGATCATGTCCACCCAAAAAAGATCTTCTACTTTTTAGTTTGTATGATACATACTTAAATTATTATGGACAATATTTCCCAAAATTATTTTCTTGTTAGTGTGTTACTGCATTGGAAGCAGAGCCCTATTGAAAATATATAAAGGAACAAGCATGACCGAGGGCATGACATAAAATATGACTCATGTGACTACTACTGTGATAAATTTATTTATATTAGAGCTATCAAGGTTCACTATCATCATATTAAGATTATTATTGGCTTCTTTATCAAATGCAAGAATAATAAATAACAGATAATAAATAATTATGACTAATATGATGCAGATAAATGTAATAGATATTAACTAAATACCTAGGTAACAAATTTCACTACAGACAAATATAAGATTTTATGTTATGAAAATAGTAGGTATTCATAATGTTTGAATAGCTACTATTTAATACTGGTACAAACGAATACACTGGACACTCAAAATGTCAGGATGTATGAATTAAGTAGGTAAACAAATTGGTATGTATGTAATACCTATAAAACAAGTTAATACCCATATTATCATCATTAATTTACCTGTTGCCAATGATCATCTAGTGACAGTTGAGCTGAAAAATATCCAGTATCATGGATATCTTGTAATTCCCTGAAGATACTAACGCTAGGAAGTATATCCATGTTTATATTCACTGGTCACAAATAAACACAAAAACACACAGCACATACATTAAGAAGACAGTACTCAGATCAATATAGACATGATCACGTTGCCGGCATGTCTATGTATATAACCTAACACTATGTGAACTAGAAATGTGCAGATAAATACAGTAAAGTGCTTTAACGTACAGCACAATAACATCTATTCAACTACAAATATTTAAAATATTTACAGATACACTTAACGAAATACATCATAAACGCAGAGCGTTTTGAAACGAAAGTGTCAACAATTCCATGTTAGCGTAATATAAACTGCTGTCATACGTCCAACTCGGAGTTAACAGAGGTAAAAATACAGCTTTTGTTTACTAGTGGTTGAAATTGCAGAATTTAAGAATATAGGACACTTATATACAGCAAAAAATATATGCTCTTTGACAGAGCCTCACGGCACGACTGATCCACTCATCCGTCAACACTCGTTTGTTTTCGTTGTAGTCTCCGAACAGTACAGTCCTATCGTATCCTCATCCTCCACTCCGCTCTAGTACTGATTGATAACTTCGATCGTATGCGCACGAATGTTGCGTTATATCATAGGTAGGTAGTAGGTACATTATCAACCAAATAAATTTCACTTTAGTTTTTGCATTATTCCTTCAGACATTCAAACAAATCCTTCTTTATTACAAATTGAACTTCGAACTGTTAAAAAAAGTTAATTTTGAATTAGGTATAGAATGTCTATTTTCAAATGTGTGTTTATTAAAGATAGGTAGGTAGGTATGTCGCAAGTAAATTTGTGAAAATCTTACGTATTTTTTATAGATATCAGACAATACACGTCTCTGGTTTGTAATTTGATCAGATCCTAGAGTTTTACATTTTTTTAGCTTGATGTAACTCAATCACAAAATTATACTTTTACTGGCTATTTGTATACAGAGTGTTTATTAAAGAATAGGACATATTTTCAGACTAGCTTTCTTGGACGATAAAGTGATTTATATTAAATTACCATAGTACTACCTTGCTTCCTCAAAAAGTCATAGACCCGGGGAACTAGTTTTTTTACGCTAATTTATTTATTTATTGGGTAATCGTATTCAAATCATGTACAAGGTTTTTTTGTATGCTACACAAGAATATCTGATATTTTTGTTTTAAATGTACAGGGTGTTCTGGGCGCCTGTGCCACTGTATTTTTATTTCAATTTTTCAAGGGAGGGTGATTTTAGGAAAATGATTAGTTATTTTGAAATAAGCATTCTATTAGTTTTAAAAAAGCTATACTATAGAAAAAAAACCACATTTAAAGTTTGAGCTGCAAAAGTATGAATTATTCTACAATCTGGGATATGCATTAAATGAAATTTTAAGAGATGACGTCTTTCTGAATGGGTAACAACCTAGTACCTATAGGTGGAACAGTTCGTCTACCCGTTTGAAGGGGTAAAAAAAAACAAATTAAATATGATTCCGTGGATGAAAATTTTCGAAACCGATTCTGTGTATCTCGGTACAGGGGAGGTGTGCATAAATGAAATTTTAAGGGATGACGTCTTTCTAGATGGGTAATAACCTAGTATAGGTGGAACAGTTCGCCTGCCCATTTGAAGGGGTGAAAAAAAATAAAATATGATTCCGTGAATGGAAACTTTTGAAACCAATTCTGTGTAACTCGGTACAGGAGAGGTGTGCATAAATGAAATTTTAAGGGATGACGTCTTTCTAGATGGGTAACAACCTAGTATAGGTGGAACAGTTCGCCTGCCCGTTTAAAGGTGTGAAGAAAATTAAAATATGATTCCGTGGATGGAACTTTTCGAACTTGATAACTCGGTACAGGGGAGCTGTGCGTAAATGAAATTTTAAGGGATGAAGTCTTTCTGGATGGGTAACAACCTAGTATAGGTGGAACAGTTCGCCTGCCTGTTTAAAGGGGTGAACAAATTTAAAATATGATTTCGTGGCTGGAACTTTTCGAAACCGATTCTATACAACTCGGTACAGGGGAGGTGTGTGTACATGAAATTTTTAGGAATGACGTCTTACTGGATGGGTAACAACTTAGTATAGGTGGAACAGTTTGCCTGTCCGTTTAAAGGGGTGAAGGAAATTAAAATATGATTTCAGGCTGGAACTTTTCGAAACCGATTCTATAAAACTCGGTACAAGGGAGGTGTGTTTTTTTCATCTCCTCAAACGGACAAGCGAACTGTTTCACCCCTACGAGGATGTTACCCATTCAGTAAGACGTCATCCCTTAAAATTTCATTTACACACACCTCCCATGTACCGAGTTATCGAGTTGGAAAATTTCCATCCACGGAATCATATTTTAATTTTTTTCACCCCTTTAAACGGGCAGGTGAACTGTTCCACCTATACTAGGTTGTTACCTATCCAGAAAGACGTCATCACTTAAAATTTCATTTACGCACACTTCCCCTGTACCAAGTTACACAGAATCGGTTTAAAAAATTTCCATCCACGGAATCATATTTTCATTTTTTTAACCCTCTCAAACGGGCAGGCGAACTTTTCCACTTATACTAGGTTGTTACCCATCCAGAAATACGTCTCCCTTAAAATTTCATTTACGCACTCCTCCCCTGTACCGAGTTACATAAAATTGGTTTCTAAAAGTTCCATCCACGGAATCTTATTTTAATTTTTTTCACCCCTTTAAACGGGCAGGCGAACTGTTTCACCTATACTAGGTTGTAACCCATCCAGAAAGACGTCATCCCTTAAAATTTCATTTACGCGCACCTCCCCTGTACCGAGTTACACAGAATCGGTTTCCAGAATTTCCATCCACGGAATCATATTTTTTTTCACCCCTTCAAACGGGCAGGCAAACTGTTCCACCCAGGCCCGGATCCAGGGACTGGTTTTGGGGGTGGCGCAAAGCACTTCTTTATCATTATTATTGTTGTTGTTGTTATTTTTTTGATGACGTAAGGTGTAGGTTAGGAAGGGGGAAGGGGGAGGAGGGATTTTTGAATGACAAGAGATATTTAATCTAAAAACATTATGCATATATTTATTGATACAAAAATCGATATTTTACAAAAGAACGCTATGCTATGAGAACATTTATTACAACGTAAATTTTAGACGATACTTTCGGCTGTTCGCATACCGGTCAAGCACGCTGAGAGGATCAATTTCAATATCGCGATGGATGTGAACGAGAGACAAATTGGTTAACCTTTCTTCAACCATAGTTGACCGCAGCCAGGTTTTAATTTTAATGAAAAGTGCGAAATAATTCAAAAATGGCCCGTTTTTCAGATATTATCGCTTATTATTCGTAAAGGAAGCCTCGGACGAAACAAAGTAACTAAAGATTTTTTGTTCATTATTGAATGTTGTACAAGATAGGAATATTGGAGAACCAAAATTTTTAAAATTTGCATTGCAAAATAGTAATAAACTAATGAAAAATGTGGCACTTTTTCAGAGGAGCTTGACACTAATGAATCCTTCTACTTGCATTAATGTCGACTAACTGCCTGTTTGGATAAATTGAAGATGTTTAAAAAATGTTGTGCTTTGGGGGTGGCGATCGCCACATCGCCACCCCCTCTGGATCCGGGCCTGGTTCCACCTATACTAAGTTGTTACCCATCCAGTAAGACGTCATTCCTTAAAATTTCATTTACACACACCTCCCTTGTACCGAGTTATCGAGTTGGAAAATTTCCATCCACGGAATCATATTTTAATTTTTTTCACCCCTTGAAACGGGTAGGTGAACTGTTCCACCTATACTAGGTTGTTACCTATCCAGAAAGACGTCATCCCTTAAAATTTCATTTACGCACACTTCCCCTGTACCAAGTTACACAGAATCGGTTTAAAAAATTTTCATCCACGGAATCATATTTTCATTTTTTTAACCCTCTCAAACGGGCAGGCGAACTGTTTCACCTATACTAGGTTGTAACCCATCCAGAAAGACGTCATCCCTTAAAATTTCATTTACGCGCACCTCCCCTGTGCCGAGTTACACAGAATCGGTTTCGAGAATTTCCATCCACGGAATCATATTTTTTTTCACCCCTTCAAACGGGCAGGCAAACTGTTCCACCTATACTAGGTTATTACCTATCCAGAAAGACGTCTTCCCTTAAAATTTCATTTACGCACATCTCCCCTGTACCGAGTTATATAGAATCGGTTTCGAAAAGTTACATCCACGGAATCATATTTTAATTTTTTTTTCACACCTTTAAACGGGCAGGTGAACTATTCCACCTATATTTTGGTATTCACCACACGATAGAAAACTGCTTATCTGTGAAGAATTTTATTTAACGCTAATTATTGGATCTTTAGAGATCAGATCTAAAATATTTTGATCTTTTTTATCAATTCTAGCTGATTTAAGTCTACTTATACTAAAAATGTTTTTCTATTTGGCAGCTGCTTATTTTAGAATAGCATATAATTACTGCTACAGCACTGCTGATAGAAGTTTCTGTTAGTATTATATAGTAGCACGTTATGCAAACACAGAGCTGAATAAGTTAAGTTTACAATATTCTCTAAATGAACAAATTACGAATCAAACTAGAGAATAATTAACAATCTAATACAAAATATTTACGAAGATCATCTTTTTTGTATAAAATGAAATTTTACAGAATATAATAAGGCTTAACCCAACCTAAACAAAGTTAGAGAATAAAATGTCAGCGAAAGTGCTAGCAACTAGCACCCTCTACTTTGTACAAAAAAAATAATAAACCACCGTATTCAGCACCACCAAAAACGTACCTGTGTAAAATTTTAATCAAATCTGGTTATTAAAAAAATCTTACACGCCCTGTATCTTAAAAATAGGTTGCTCTAGGACATACGTTTATTACGCAAACTTCACTTACCTTTCAATTTTCTATTAGCCCTAGTAATATTGTCATGTTTTTTTTAAACACCCTGTATTTATAACCAGAGGCGCCGACTTACCAAATTCTCAGTGGGTGCTCACTAAGCAGATTTAAATTATCAAGATTTAAAACTGTTATTTGCTTAGGTAATGAAAAGTACACTATACAGGGTGTCTGTGAAAGGCTGGGAAATCTCGGAACTGGAGATACTGGTGACCAAAAAAAGTCGATTGAGCCAAATATGCCTTATCCCAATTTGCTGGTTTCAAAAATACAGGGCGTTCAATGCTAGAATTTTATTTTGAAATCTCAATAACTTTGAAACTTGTCGGAGTATTAAAAAAATAGCACAATTATGTTTTTTGGCATGGCAAATAAGAATTTTTAACTAATTTTGACGTCACTAGTAGAGGGCACCACTTATGGCACATCACATTTCTTTTAAATGACAGAACTTGTTTGCAGCTTAGTGATATCCATCTGACTATAGAAACAATTGATTCTCCTACCTGTTGTATCTTAAAAAGGTATACCTTGTTGAAGTCGTTAGGAGTAACAGTTTTCGAAATAATCTTATCAACAATAGACTATATTAGTTCTGACGTATTATTAGCTAGGCAATTTGCGAAACTGAGTCAAGTTGCCTATATTGTAAAACTGGAATTTGACCTTTATTGCATATGAGTATAAAGGTTACATTTTTGAGCGGTAAAATACGGTAAAGAATTTTATTTTTATTCTCCCCTGTAGAAAGTATTTAAGACTTTTCAGTTACCATTCATCATGCAAAAAATATGTTATAATATATATATAAGTATAAATCTTTAGAATGTATTTATTTATTAATATTTAAATCAGCAATATTAATAAATAAATCAGCAAATGTATATATTTATATTCTGTAATTTATTGTGCATGGTGTATGATAACTAAAAACTCTTAAATATTTCATTCAAGCCAGAAATAAAATATTATTCTAAGCCTTGCGCGAACCTCCAAAAATGTCGTCTTTATGTTCAGGCGCATAAGGACTAAGTTTCAATGTTATACATTAGGCAACTTGCGTTACATGACTCATTGACGGAGGTTGCATAAGTAACGTGACGCCACACTAATGTAGTCCATTATGTTGAACCTCGCCACTTCTTTAATAACATTTCTTCACTATGTATAGTTTGAATTTTAATAAAGACACATTATTATTATTATTATTATTATTATTATTATTATTATTATTATTATCATTATCATTATCATTATCATTATCATTATCATTATTATTATTATTATTATTATTATTTATTTTTTTTTCCAGTAAACACCTTCCGAGGCTCCGACACATTCGGAGATGTTCTGGAGAGTCAAGCAATGACCACTCTCCACCCCGTGGAGTCAGTAATCATTGCGCCCGTAAATCGTGTGTTCTGAGCAGACGTAGCGAACCAAGGACGATTGCCTTCTGCATTCTGCCGGCTAAGATCTCTGCCGAATTTCGACAAGCCGGTATGATCTTTAAGTCAGAAAGCAACGTATGTCTCATTCCACCCAGGACGCCTATAATTAGCACCACAATCTTAACAGAGTGGTCTGGATACAGCCTGCGGAGCTCGGAGAGAAGATCTCGATACTTCCTCCGTTTTTCCTCCTCTTTTAGGATGATGTTGTTCTCTGCGGGAGCCGAGAACTCAATCACAAACATCGTCCTAAGCTGGTGGTCGAGGAGGACTACATCAGGCTTATTGGCTTGGATTTGCCTGAGGGTGGGGAATGAATAGTTCCAATAAATTCGGCACTTCTCATTCCCCACTACGGATTCTATATCCCCCGGAGCATAAGGCAGTACTGGCGTCTCGTCTATCTCATACGAGTGTCGTAAATGATAATACAACACCCGTAAGGCTGAATCGTGTCTTTGGATATACGCTGTGGCCGCATATACCGGACAAGCAGACAGGAGATGCATAAGCGTCTCCGGCGCTTGGCGGCAGGCCCTGCAGCTGGTATCAGGAACCTCGATACCCAAGACACGACTACGATAGACGAGTGTGTTAATTACACCATCTTGGCAAGCCATTATGAATCCCTCGGTCTCAGAGTTCAGCCCCGCTGACCTCAGAAAAGCAAAGGTCAGCCTTTCAGATAAGCCAAGCCCCTCTAGATGACGGTAGAACAGACCATGCATTGGCTTATCCTTATGTAGCTGCAGAAGATGACGCGTTTCTGCAGCTTTAATTAGGGCTTTTAACTGAGCAGGATCCGACTCGGTGACAGAGTCTGGATTTTCCCGCTCAGTATCGAACACGAAACCAAGTTCATCGGCTGCTCTTCTCGCTGCCTTATACACAAACGCTCCTATTCCTGCTGCTTCATGGTCTTGGACCATGCAGAGAAGGGGATCCGAGCTCCTGATGACTTTGCAGGCCTCCTCCAAAACCACTCTGCCCTGGAGACACTCCAAACTCAAGAGTCCACGGCCTCCCCGATTTCTTGGGAAGTATAGCCGCGGAACGGACGATCTTGGATGCAAACTCCGATGGAGATGCATCATTTTACGGGTTCCTACATCGAGTTGCCTCAGCTCTTCTAGTGTCCATTTCACTACTCCAAAGGAGTAGAAAAGGAGCGGAACGGCAAGCATATTTGTGGCACTCACCTTGTTCTTACCCGACAGCTCCGAAGACCAGATCTGTCGGAGGCGGTGCCGATACCTGCCGCGGAGAGCGTTTTTCACCGTTGCTACCTCATGAGTGCCCCGCTGTGGGACACCCAAATAGGTGTACGACTCTCCGGCATCTAGATAGTGAAAGATGCTTCCGTCTATGAGCTGGGCGTCCTCTCCGTATGGACCGCATCGTCCTCTCTTGAGATGAACCAGTGCACATTTGTCCAGCCCGAACTCCATCCCAACCGCCTGCGTGTACTCATGTACCACTCTGAGGGACTGATTTAAATCCCTCTCTCCGGAGGCGTAGAGTTTAAGGTCATCCATATAGAACAAATGGGTGACCTTATGCCTCCGGTCTCCTGGGGTACCGCAGTTGTAACCCGGGTACGACGAAGTGCAACGGATATTTGCAGCAGTGAGATGCAAAACAAGAGGGGACTCAGGGAATCTCCTGGAACACTCCCTCCTGAACAAAACCGGCTCTGTCTGGACCCTTGCATTAGCCGATGTTATGGTAAAGCGGGTCCTCCAGAGCGGCATGAGTTGTTCAATACATCTCACTATGGAGTCGGCCACCACAAGGCATTGGAGCAAGTGGACTAATGGCATAAAGCATTGCATAAGGGTACCCACAAGAATTACTCCAACTACCAAATCAACTCTCGATAATATACTGACTAATATATCTCATGCTGATATTGACTCAGGTATCTTTGATGCAAATATTTCAGATCATCTTGGAGTCTTTCTTACTGTCAAGGGTCATACTGACAGGTGTTTGTCTCGGTCATGCAAAAGTCACTTAAACGTAATTTAACTAATACAAACTTTAGTAAATTTACAGATAGCTTAAGGTCAGAGGATTGGCTTGCATTATTTAACCATAATAATATGAACTCTTGTCAATTAACTGATAGGTTCATGAACCAGTTTATGCATATTGTTGAAGATTGTTTTCCTTATGTGTATACTTCTAAGAAAAATAATATTAAGTGGTTCACCAATGAGCTTAGAAAAATGAAACGTGCACTTAATACCAGCAAAAAAAGGTTTCGAGCTTCTAATTCGAACAAAGATTGGTTATTTTATTGTCAACTTCGAAGTATAAAAATCTATTAAGGTTGCCAAACGTAATACCTATTCTAGCATAATTTATAACGCAGATAACAAATCTAGGGCTATATGGAATATTGTGAATGGGAGAGACCGAGGAAAAATTCGTGCAATAGGTCGGATATATTGCCAGAAGAGTTTAATAATTATTTCTCTTCAATTTCGGATGTTATTCTCGGGACCATTGATTCGCATGACTTTGATCCTATACATCTTTTAAATAACTGTCCTAAGCCTTCTTCTTCTTTTTTTATGTCTGCAATATTAGAGACCGATGTACGTCAATCTATTTTACAACTGAAAAATACTAGTTGCTTGGACTATTATGGGTTGAATACACGAATATTAAAATCGTCTTTGCAATATCTTGTTCCTCCATTGACTCTGCTATTCGACAAGATTATAGAAGAAGGTTGCTGGCCTAGTGCTCTGAAAATTACAAAAATTTTGCCCGTTCACAAAGGTGAGTTCGTGCTTGGCAATTTTCGACCCATAGCTATTGTGCCTGTATTTTCTAAAATCTTGGAAAAACTTGTAAAAGAGCGGCTACTGTCTTATCTGGAGGATTAGTCGATTTTGTCGCCAGTCCAATTTGGATTTAGAAAGGATTCTCCACTGTTAGAGCGCTCTTGACAGTGATAGATGAGGTGGTGGAGTCTCTTGATTGGTGTACCTCAACGCATGCAACATTGTGTGATCTCACTAAAGCGTTTGATTGCGTTGACAATGCCATCTTGCTGCAAAAGCTTGAATATTACGGTATTCGTAATAAAGAATTACAACTATTCAAATCTTACGTATCGGAGAGGCAGCAATATGTTAGTATTGACAATGTTGACTCAAACATGTGCCATACATTAAATGGTGTTCCGCAGGGGTCAGTATTAGGGCCTTTGCTATTTCTGATTTATATTAATGATCTACCGGCAAATATTTTTGACAGTACATGTGTCTTATTTGCCGATGATACAACCCTACTGACTCGTGGTAATCTGAATACAGATGGGAATACTCTGAGAACTGCTGAAATGTGGTTTTCAGCTAATAAGCTTAAACTTAATATCGAAAAGACACAAACGTTGACTTTTACCTCAGATAAATGGCATCCAAGATCAACTATGTCAAAAACTTGCATCACAGATATTTGTGATGAGACAGTTGCGTCCTCTTGTGGACAATAATGTCCTGAGAACGGTGTATTTTTCATTATTTCACAGTAGGCTGACATATGGCGTTGCTTTATGGGGCAATTCTAGCTCCGCTTATAGGGCATTTATTTTACAGAAAGCCGCGTTGCGCCTCATTTCAGCAGTTTCTAGAGGTGTTTCTTGCAGAGATTTGTTTGTGAAGCTGGGGATTCTACCGCTGCCTTGCTTATACCTCTTGGAATCTCTAGTATTAGTTCATAAGAACGTAACTAATTTATTAAAACATTCGGATTTACATGAACACGCGACCAGGTATGCGGAGAATCTTGTGGTTCCTTTCTCTCGTATAAACATAACAAAAAATAATAAATATACAATTGGCTTATATAATAAATTTCATAATTATTTTAAGGAAAAACAATTAAATCAGATGTCTCTGCAAGGGTTTCGCCGTTTTACAAGAGATTTTTTGCTGTGTCATTGTTTTTACACTATTGACGACTTTATTGTGTTCCTTAAGTGATTTAGTCTTGTCGTGTTGTGCTTTATTTATTTATTATTACTTATTTATTTATTTATTTATTTTATTATTGTTTTTGCTGACTGATTTGTATGTGTATTTTACATTTTACCTGCATTACTTGTGTCTTTTATTGTATTTTTAGTGACGATTTTAATGTGTGCATTATTGATGTGATTTATACTTTGAATCTATACCTAGTTATGACTACAAATGTACGTGTATCTGTATGTATGAGTGGTCAATAAACATTTACTTTTTTTTACTTTTATTTATTTATTATTATTATTATTATTATTATTATTATTATTATTATTATTATTATTATTATTATTATTATTATTATTATTATTATTATTATTATTATTATTATTATTATTATTATTATTATTATTATTATATTAATTGAAATATTCAGTGCAGCGATTGAAAACTGTTATCGTTTCAGGTAAAGTGCCTTTTGTACTGAAAATTCAGCAAAATGTTACTTGAAAAAGTTGTTCAGAACGGTAAATTATGGGGACGGAAGATCGGCGAGGTTTGATCTTGAAACTACTTTTTAATAAAGCACAAAGATTTTATTGCAGGCCGATCTTTTTGACATTTTGCATGTTTCCATAATTTACCGTTTTAAACAACTTTTTCAAGTACTTAACATTTTGCTATATTTTCAGTAGAAAAGGCACTTTACCTGAAACGATAACAGTTTTCAATCGCTGCACTGAATATTTCAAATACGATTATTTCGAAAATGGTTACTCCTAACGACTTCAACAAGGTATATGTATGGTAGGTATATGTCAGATATAACAGATAGGAGAATCGATTGTTTCAATAGACAGATGGATACACTAAACAGAAAAAAAGTTCTGCTATTTAAAAGAAACATAATGTGCCATAACTGGCGCCCTCTACTAGTGACGTCAAAATTAGTTGAAAATTCTTATTTGCCGTGCCAAAAAACATAATCGTGCGAATTTTTGAATTGATACTCCGACAGGTTTAAAAGTTATTGAGATATTTCAAACTAAAATTCTAGTATTGAACGCTCTGTATTTTTGAAACCAGCAACATTCAGATAAGGCATATTTGACTCAATCGACTTTTTTTGGTCACTAGTATCTCCAGCTTCGAGATTTCCCAATCTTTCACAGACACCCTGTATAATTTTTATGAATTTATATTTTTCGTCAAAAATGGTACTTTATTATTGGTAGTGGGTACAGTTCTAGGCAACAATAAAATAATTTCAGATTGCGCGCACTACGCACTATTCGAATATTTTGAAAAAATATATATTATTTCCAATAAAATTGAAAGTAGAACATTATTCCAAAGAAATATAAAAAAAATAAAAAATATATTATTAATTATTTTCTTCCTGGAAGTGGATTCCTAACATACCATTTACCATATCCCCATTATTTTTTCTGTGGGTGCACAGCACCCACACACAATTTTCTGTGGATGCTCAAGCCCCGGAGCACCCACGTAGTCGGCGCCCCTGCTTATAACTCAAACTTTAAATGCAGAGGTCTCTAAAATGGTGCATTTTGGGGACATGTAACAAGTATAGCTTTATTAAAACTAATAGAATGTTGTTCCAAATAACTGATCATTTTCCAAAAATCACCCTCCCTAAAAAATCTGAAAGGAAAAATACGGCGGCACTGGCGCTCAGAACGCCTTGAACATTTAACACAAATATATAACAAACCTGTTACAAAATTTGCATATGATTACCCAAGAAATAAATAAATTAGAGTAAAAAACTACTTTCTCAGGCCTATAACTTTTTAAGGAAGCACGATGGTACTAAGGTAAGTTAAATTATCTTATTTTTGTCCAAGGAAGCTAGCCTTAAAGTATGACCCATTATTTAATAAACACCCTGTATACAAGGTGTCCCCCGGGAACCACGTCGATCGTTATCTGGAGAATGATCCGAAAAATTTGTAGTCCCTGAGATGAATCCGATTAAAATATTTAGAACTGTCCAGAACTTTCTATTATACCGGAAGGTGATACAGAATTTGTTATTTTAAATGGAACACCCAATATTGCATTTTGGATTCTACGGAAACTTTTGGGGCGTTTTGTATTATAACATTCCCTATAGCTAGGAGTTATTGATTTTACAATACCTTAATTTATTATTTATTTAACAAAATTGACGTATGCTAGGATATGTACGAGAGATGCCCGCAACTTTTCCTGGAAATGGATATCAAATGGATTTTGTTTGTATTCCTAAAGAAGTTAGATAACGCTAAATTAAGGTAACGGTATTTCCGTTATATTTTGACAACTTCAAACAGCTACCTATAATTTTTTTATTTCAAACTGAACACCATATTTTTCTCTATGTTGTGTACACAACGTTAAAATTAATTGTTTTTTCCAACCATATAAGCATTTGCTAGGGTTGCAATTATTATTTTTGGAGATATTTGAAAATTTCTAATATTTTTACAGTTTTCGTCATATCTAGAATTTTAACAAATTTGTCGTTGTTATTAGAATATCGTATTTATTTGTATTTAATTTATTTTATTTTTTGCTATTTAAGAATTTACAGGATGTGCGAGTTGTTTATGAATATTTTTGGGGGAGGCTAATTCGATTTCTGGGGGGAGGCTTAGCCTCTCCAAGCCCCCCCTAACTTCTAACTTCTATAAAGAATGGTACCTATTTAAATGGACCATTGATGTAATTGATGGTTTTCTTCTGGGACATTACAGGGTGTCCGGAAAAGACGTGTACAACGGAAGACCACAGACTCCTGGGTTCAAAATAAGCCGATTTAGCCCAATTTACTTATTTCCAAAATTGCTTCGTTTAGCCGCTAGAGAGCGCCAAAACGACTCGAAAACGACTTGATCGATTTTAACCATTTTAGGCTACGGAGTTATAAGTCTAACCGACACTTATTTACATTATTTAAAATCTTTCTCAGTCATTAGAAATATAAGTAAAATGATGTATCATGCAAATATAAGCACATATTTTTAACCTCCTGTACAATTTCTCTCAGTTTTTTTGTTAGTAGCTGACTTTATTTAGAAACTTTTTTATACTTTCAGAATTTTGATTAGATGAGTAGTTTAGGCAGAAAAAATATATTCGTATGTCAACAATATCAGCATTCGTTCTGCAACAATGAAGTACCAGAAGTTGGCTCTGTTATTTTAAGTGTCAGTTGTGTGTCAAATCTAATCAGCTACTGAAATTAGTCTCTCGGTGTATTCTTCTTGCTCAATTACTTAGTTACTTTAGATCTTACTTTATTTGTTGTCGTTATTGTTGTGTTTGTTTATTTTTCTCATTTTTCATTATTTCATCATGGATACGTATACATATTCCGAACAAGTAGATATGCTTTTGGTTTATGGATTTTGTCAAGGTAACGGCCGCAAAAGTGTTAGGGTCTACATGGACAGATTCCCTCATCGACGAGTGCCAAATCATCAAAGCCAACATCGAAAGGCGACTTCGCGAATTTGGTTCCTTCCACCAAATGAATGCGGCTCAAGGGCGTCAACGTACTACGAAAACTATAGAGGTGGAGGAACAAATCCTAGATAAGATAGAGAACCCAAAAATTAGTGCAAGACGCATTGGACATGAAATTACCAAAACCATAGTTCATGATGTTTTGAAGGAGCAATTACTACATCCGTACCACATTCAATCGGTACATGAATTGCTACCCATTGACCCCGAAAAACGTTTAGCATTTTGTAATTTTATACAAGATCAAAGAGCCCATGATATCAACTTCAGCAAAAACATTTTATTTACAGATGAAGCATGTTTCACTAGGTCAGGCATCATTAGTAACCACAACAAACACGTTTATGCTGATGAAAATCCACACTGTACTGAAATAAGACATTTTCAATATGAATTCAGAGTAAACGTGTGGGCGGGAATTATCGACAACTTTATTATTGGCCCGGTTGTGCTTCCACATCGATTGAATGGGGTCAACTATTTAAATTATTTATAGCAAGTATTACCTAATTTGTTGGACGATTTGCCGTTATTACTTCGTCGTAACATGTGGTTTATGCACGATGGTGCACCCCATCATTTTACAATACCCGTTCGTCAATATTTACATAATCTGTATCCTAACAGGTGGATCGGAAGAGGAAACGATGCTCCTATAAAATGGCCCCCTCGAGCACCCGACTTACCCCCCCGCGATTCTTATTTTGTGGGGTGCAGTAAAAACTAAAGTATATGCCTCTGCAGTTAATAATGAAGAGGAATTGTTTAGGCGAATCCAAGACGCAGTTAATATTTTACGAGGTAATGCAGGAATCATGGAGAGGCTGCACTACAACTTCGTAAAACGGATTACTTGTTGCATAAGAGAAAACGGTGGTCACTTTGAGCATTTATTGTAAAGTGATCATAACTCTTTGTTATATTTTATTATCTTGTATTTATTAAATAAAATATAAATGAGAGTTTTGGAATTTTCGTTATTTGTTGCAGAACGAATGCTGATATTGTTGACATATGAAAATATTTTTTCTGCCTAAACTACTCATCTATTCAAAATTCTGTGAGTATAAAAAAAGTTTCTAAATAAAGTCAGCTACTAACAAAAAAAACTGAGAGTAATTGTACAGGAGGTTAAAAAATATGTGCTTATATTTGCATGATACATGATTTTTCTTACATTTCTAATAACTGCAAAAGATTCTAAATAACGTCAAAAGTGTCGGTTAGACTTATAACTGCGTAGCCCAAAAATAGTTAAAATCGATCAAGTCGTTTTCGAGATATTTGGAATAAACAAAAAATTTTCGCCAACTTTGGCGCTCTCTAGCGGCTAAACGAAGCAATTTTGGAAATAAGTAAATTGGGCTAAATCGGCTTAATTTGAACCCAGGAGTCTGTGGTCTTCCGTTGTACACGTCTTTTCCGGACACCCTGTATATGTTTGGTGCACTTTAGTGAGCTTTCAGATCAAAGATTCATGCTATGTGCGACTTGCTACCTGAAAGCAGGAAGGATGATACTTGTGTTAAAACCTATATATTATCAAATGGATGCTTTCACACCCAAGTCGCGTGGAGCATGTATATTTTGATTTTGCTAGTTTGCCACGCGTGTTGGTGCGTGTACATTATTAAGCAAACTTATTCCGTATTGATATACCCTTTTTCTGATTCACCATTAAATTGGCGCAAAAACTGAGAGAAATAAAAGGATAAGAGAATCCCTACCGACAAATTATTAACCAATAACTATATTTTTGTGGACAAAATAGGATAAGCAGTATTTAAATAGAGTCGTACTAAATACTGTTCGACACTACCTATTAAAGGGATTTCCAATAACTTTCTAATAATAAAAAAAGTTAAAGGGGAAATATCGGTAGTGAGTAAAAAGATCTACCAAAAGCGCCTACAGTGCAATAATCAACTTATGTTGATAAGACATAACATTTGAAGCAATAGAAGACACCATAAGAAATTTTGCGCAACTGACCCGAAGTAATTTCCATGGGCTGCTACAGTTTCAAAACCCTGAAGGACAGATGGCTGGAACGGCTGCAAGAATATCACTTTGTTGTTGAACATCGAGCCGGCAGGAAACATGGAAATGCAGATGCCCTTTCTAGGAGGCGCTGTCCTGTCTACTACTACAAACATTGTAGTAGTATTGAAAGGAAAGAGCACATCTTATCAGTTCCTTGCAAGGTGGTAGCAGCCCAACCGGAAGACCGATGGAGTTCAGCGGCGATTCGGGAAAACCAGCAAGCTGACTGTGACATCAAGCCTTTACTAGACTGAAAAGAAGCCAACAACCGACCCTCTTGGGCTGAAGTCAGTAGTAAAAGCTCAGCATTAAAGAGCTATTGGGCACAATGGAATTTCCTGGAGTTGGAATGTCTTCGACTCGTCTCCATAGCGCTTAAAAAAAAGCAAATTTTGAATTGGTACCCCCGGAAAGAATAATTAATTTAACCCTAATTTACTTTCGCGTGTCGGTGCGAGTCACCAGGTAGTCAGCACCGATACTTCCTCTACCCTTAGACTCATGCCGTACTAACCCTTACACGTTTTCTCTCTTCCTTTCTTAGATGGCTTCTTGCTTCGGGACACACGGTCCTATGTGTTTATAGTGCAAGTACTAAAAAGTACCTACACTTTCGAATTCTTTATGTATTTATCGAATTTCTTTGATCAGGGGTGTTACGTAGGTAATAACACACCCTGTAGGTATATCGTATTAGTGCCGTAGCAGCTAATATACCACCCACACCTGTTTTCCTATTGGAATACCTTTTGAATTCTTATAAGTGAGTGATTTGCCGGCTGATGCTCGGACAAATCCACGCTTGGTGTATCTTTGTTGCGATTGATTTAATACCAAAGGTACGCGACCTAGATAACGATTAGAATTTTGACAACAGTAGCCCGGAAATCTTCAGATGTGATTCTCTTGAAGTTCACACGTCGACTATGATAAACAGACTGAGCTAGAGAGATCTCCGGAGCTCCGTATTTATATGATTTCTCAGGCTCGCGATTCCGCGCGAAAGCCCTGGACTGGTTGAAATGCGATTTCTGGGCGTGGCCTGTTGAACAAAACTCCGCGGCTGAAAATCTTCGTCTCCGACGACACCTCCCTCGTATAAACGTACGCGTCTTCTGTCGGGCTGCTGGCGGTCTCGTTGGCACGACCGCTTCCTCTGCTGTTCAATGGGATCGTTTGGCTGTCTTAAGGTGCGATTATGGTTCGGGATCCACGCTAGGAATTCCGAAACGAGGTGCGGTTTTGTTTTGGTTGGGCGCCAGGAATACGTGGATGTATTTCAATGTTCGAGGAAAATCGTGTCTGTCTACGCGACGACAGCGTAGCGGAGCACTCGCGAAGAATATAGAAAACGAAGCACTCGTCGTTGTTCGCTATAGTCTGTGGATGGTGCGCGGCGTATGAATTCCGCGGTTGTTGTTATTACGGAGCACTATGGTCTGTGAGTCTATTGTCTGTATACGAAGCACTAATGTCTGTAGAATTAGAGTTTATATCGAAGCACTGATTGTCTGTAGAACTAGAGGCAAAGGCCTATGTTGCTAAAAATGCTCAATGGAGCAAAGTACTGGGCTTAAAGGAGCTATTCACTGGCCAAAGGGCACTTGGTAGAAAACACACTAGATGCACTGTGATGTTCACGCGTTGAACTGGCAGGCACTACTGTTGCTCTCGACGCGCGCCAATATCCTTGGCAGAATAAATGATCGGATGAGCGAGGTCGAGAGGGACTATCTTTCTTTACCCACTTCATCGCTGTATGCCTGGACGCCTCGTAGAGGTGGGTTCCTTTCTCCGGTCAGCCTCGACCGCAATTGCGGCCGATGCCGGCAGCTCGAGAAACCTCCTCCTGTCCTGGCAAGCCCCCTCGGCAAGGACTTATCTTCTGGCGCTCTTCTGTCTTCTCTTTTTTCTTCGCCGACTCGTTAACCCCCGGTAGTCGTGTGGTAAGGGTTTGGGTTAAGTCAGGATTAGCACTGTGGCTCTAGGGAGACGCTAGGACAAAAAACCTTAAAGGCCCTATCGTCCAGCGTTGCGGAAAGGATAGGGTAACGGAGCCCGCCTAGGCAGGCTCCGGGGTAGAGTGAGAAAAAGTCAAAGTCTCTTCTTGGTCCTATTCTTGACCCTGGCGGTCCTAAAACAGAAGAAACGTCTCAACTTACCCCGCGTCCAGGAGTTGAAACCTTGGCCGCCTGTACTTGGCGGCCGCATCGGGTCGGTAGTCCACCGCCGCCTGGATCAGCTGATTACTGTGGACTTCTGCGCGTGCGAAGGAAGTCTCCGCTCGCGCGTTCATTGCTTCCAGGGCTGGCGTGAATCCCAGATCCCGGCGGATATTGCTGTTGCGGACGAACCAAGGGGCCCCCGTCGCGCAACGCAGGGCGATATTCTCGACGGCCTGCACCCTTTTCAGGTGCGTCTTCGCTGCGTATCCCCATGCTGCTCCGGCATACGTCA
Source organism: Monochamus saltuarius (assembly GCA_025584915.1). Classification (NCBI taxonomy): domain Eukaryota; kingdom Metazoa; phylum Arthropoda; class Insecta; order Coleoptera; family Cerambycidae; genus Monochamus; species Monochamus saltuarius. Next base: position 37,564,939 of record CM046721.1, on the reverse strand, counting down.
ACTGTGGCTGCAAGACAGACTTGATTAACCTTACCTTGTTGCCAAGGCTCAGTCGGCTATCCCTATGGAGTAACGGATAGAGTTTTGCCCTCACGAACTTGCCTTTGCGAACCACTTCGTCGATATGTGGCTTCCAGGTCAGCTTTCTATCTAGGGTCACCCCTAGATATCTAGCTTTGTCGGTCCACTGGATGTCCTCGTCGTTGGACGCCACGCGGCCTCTCGGCTGCGCTCTGTACCTACGAGAGAACATCATACCTTGGCTTTTCTCCGCGTTGATCGCCATCTTCCAGCGGTTACACCAGTCCTCCAGTCTGCCTAGCGCTCTCTGGAGTCGCCTCGTCGCCATTTCCAGGTTTAAGGATCGGGCCAAGATGGCGGTGTCATCGGCGTAGATGCACATGGAAGTGTTCTCTGTCCTAGGTAGGTCTGCTGTGAAGATATTGAAAAGGTGCGGAGACAGCACGGTGCCTTGGGGGACGCCGGCTTCCATGGGTCGATAGGTGGACAGGGCCCCGTCCACCTTCGCACGCAGCTCTCTGCCACTTAGAACGGACGCGACCAGCTTGACTAGGCCGACAGGGTAGCCAAAGTCGAGCATCTTTACGATAAGCCCATCGTGCCAGACCCTGTTAAAGGCCTTGGCGACGTCCAAGAAGACTGCTCCGGTAGATTCTCTGGTGTTGAAACCAGTGGATACAAGTTTTACTAATCTTAGAATCTGCTGCTCCGTCGAGTGGTCACGGCGGTACGCGAACTGCTTGTCCGGGAGGATGCGTAGTTCTTCCGTGGTCTCGTGCAGTCTGGCCAGGATCACCCTCTCGGCTATTTTGCTCATCATGGGCAGGAGACTGATGGGCCTATAACTAGAGGGGAACGTTAGGTTCTTACCTGGCTTAGGGATGAGTATGACGTCGGCCTTCTTCCATCTCTTGGGAAATCTGCGAAGTCTCAGGATGGCGTTGCAGATGTTCAGCAGCACCATTACTCCCTGGTGTGGGAGCTTCAAGAGAATCCTGTTCCCAAGTCGTATCCCGGCGCTTTGCGGGGGTTCAGGTGACGCAGGATATCCTTCACTTCCTCCTGAGTAGCGGGTCTAATGGGTTCTACATCGGGTAGGCATCTTAAACGCTGCACATGGCGCTCCACTTCGTCGGTGTGATCCTCGTCCTCGTCGTCGAGAAAGTTTTCTCTACACTGCAGCAGTGTTTATAAAGTATAGTTAGTCAACCTGCCTTAGTTGTGGACCATGTCGGTTAGATGGCGAGGACCACAATGTGTGCAAAATAATTTGGACAGCCCTATACCAGCTGGATCAGCATGAGGTATTTGTATTGGCTTTCTTTATGAAGGAATCTTTATCTAATATTCATTCCTTTAACAAAGTACCACACATTTTATGTAGGTGTCACTGTACAAAATTTTAAAATACATGACAAAAAACTTTTATTACTACGAGACACGTGCAAAAAAAACCTCAAGGCTATCGCTGTTTACCCAACATTTCAATTCTTATATATTTTGTGATTTCAACTCTATCCATATGTGAACTGGGAAGGCACTACAGATAAAGAAGGCACGATGCAAAAAGGAAACAACGAATATAAAATTATAAATTCTACAGAATTTAGAAGATTTAGAATTTAGAAGTATTAAACAGGTTACAAGTTTTTGCTGTCTGACAAAATACACAAATTAATCAGATCAAATTGCAGCATACAAAAAGTTGTAGAGATGTTTAGGTCAAGTTTGTAATTAATAAGGCGTTTTAAGTGTTTTAAAATTTAGTTGGTGCTGAATATTAAAAATATAGGTTAGGTATTCATTGAAAATACTTCATTATAATATTCAAATTAATCTAATGTACAGGGCGATTTGCTTTAAGGATCATTGTTATAAAATCTTACAATTTATGCAAAAGGATTAAAAATTATAAATTAAGATAGGTACACAAACGCTAAGCACTTTCTAATTATATATACCTATGCCTAATTACAACTTTCATATTCATATCTCATCACTAAATTCCAATATTTTTCTGTTTTTTAATTTTGTAGCTTTAAATATTAGTAACTATTTAAAAATTTGAGGTATATTGCATAAATTAACTTTCCTGTATCGAACTGGTTGTCGAGCTGCATTAGAATTTTTGTTATAATATATACATAGATATGGATATACTCATGCAAAAATTATTGTTTGTTCAAATGTGATTAATACCAAAATTCCGAAACTTTTATTGTATCAGTAAACATATATACGTATGTATATTTTTAAACTTTGATATTTTGAATGTGTCACAATTTGGCCGTAGTTTTGCCGTAAATGACTGGTGAAAACTATTTTTTTGGCTTATATTTTAAAATACAAATGAGGTGGCTCGATAACTTTATACAGGGGACAAAAAAGAAATTAAGATAAATCAGAAAACGCTGCTTAAGGGAGCAGAATGTGATTTTTTCTAAATATTTCAAAAACGCCTAAAATAAAACAATAAATATTTGTACTGCGAGTATTATCATTAAACAATAAATCTAGTGTTCTAATAATAATTTTGCACAAATAGCCATTTAAATTTATTAATTTATAAATTTTGTGACATAATATGAAAGTTTAAGATGAATATTAAAAATAATCAAAATATCTCTAGCAGACTGTAAAACAATTCTGTCGGCTTATTTAATACATATAAAGATGATCGAAAGAAACAAGAGTAGGAGTTATAAAATTGTTAAAAATTTATATTTTTTTTTCTAACAGCCAAAATCTTGAGAGAGAAAGTTAGAGCAATATTTACCCTATAACCCCCAGGTTTGATACGCTTATGACCATTACTAATTATACGGAATTATTTTTTTTTCTCAATTTCAAATTTGTTTACTGTACCTCGATTCGTTTTGAAAATATTTAAAAATGTAAATAAATTTTGGGGTCACATTTTATTGATCTATAGCTCCGTTAGGGGAGGTTGCTTACTTATATGTATATTTTTAAATAAAAATAGAGATAAAAAATGTGAAAATTAATACCTAGAGCATGCTAACAAAGTTGACCGTCTTCAATGCAATAAGTTCTAATAATACAACACTATAGTCGATTAACATGTTAATTGATTTGATTTAAGAGCTTTTATGTAGATAATATTTAAGTAAGCTCGTAAGTATGAATTTTCGTATATGTAATATTCCATTGTTTGTGAACTTAAAAAATAGAAGAAACTTAAGCATTCAAAAGTTTTCATTAATGATTTATCGTCGTTTTATCTCCTGAACTGAATTATCTGCTTGCTATATGTATACATAGGTAATTATAAACTATTAAATATTATTTTACCAAAAGTAATAATAATTAATGGTTAGTTTATTGATACGTTTTTTCTTTCAACTAATAAATTACATTTCCTTTAATTAAAGCTATTAATATTTTTACATATCAAATCAATATACCTACATAGGTACTCAACTAGTGTTTGCTAAAATTGTATTCTACAAGTTTGTAACTTGGTGTTGTATAATTGTAACAAATACGGTCTTTAGAGACCTCTATCACTTAAATTTTTGACTTCTGGCTTAATCCTAAGAAGTATGTTTGTTGTTTGTAATTCAAGTTATGTATCATAAGATTTGCAACCAAATTAGTATGTGAAATTAACCATAATAGTTGTTTGTTGGCGAAAAATAGCTTAACGTTCATTCATAAATTATTGGTGACATCTATTTTAAATCAAGTGAACTAAATATCCAAACATATTAAATTTGGTTTAAATGTCCACTTTGGACAACCCTCGAGACAAATATCTTCAAAATAGTACTTATGCTGCCATCTCTTGTCAACTCATTAAATCTTAGGTTGACTAACTATACTTTTATAAACACTGACTGCAGTTCAAGGCTGTCCGCAAAAGCTTCTGCCTTGTCCCGCTTCATGTAGACGATCCCATTCTCTCCGTGAATCGGAGGTATCGGACGACGGGAAGCCCTCAGCGTCTTCTGCATCTTCCACAGACCTACGTCTCCAGGATTCAGCGATTCCAGGTGTCTATGCTACCGCTCCTGGTAGAGTTCGTCCAGGGCGGCTTTGACTCTCCTGTTGAGCTGGTTGGTGACTTGTCTATCGGCTGGATGGCCCGTCCTCATGACTCGTCGCTTGGCCGCACGTCTCTCCCTAATATGCTCCTGCAAATCAAGAGGTAACTCACCTGCATGGTCTACACGTCTCCTTTCCGTCCTCTCGGTAGTGCTGCTTTCCAGGGGCGGTGCCGATATCTGTTTCAAGGCTCACGATTGCCGCCTCGAGGTCCGTTTCGTCCTAGATGACAGGGACTGGTTGACAGATCCGTTGCATTTCTGCACGAAACCGCTCCCAGTCGGTCTGTCTCCTGACTACGGTTGCCTTGTCGCGACGCTCCCGCCCTAGCTCGAGAAGGACGGGCGAGTGGTTCGTGGAACGCTCGTGGTGCCTCGTCAGTTCGGCTTCCATCGGTATTGCCTTGAGCAAAGCGATATCCAGCACGTCCGGCCTAGCTGCGCCTGTCTGGAAAGTTGGCTCAACGGGTCCGTACGCAAGCACGTCGTCGTGATTCCACAAGAAATGCAGAAGCATCCTGCCTCGTGCTGAGGTGGTCGTGCTATTCCACTCCGGCGATTTTGCATTAAAGTCACCGATGGCAACCGTATGCGGCCATGCCCCCATGACCGCCTCTAGGTCGTCGTCCAAGAGCGGGAGAGATGCTGGCTGGTAGCAGGACACCACGGCGATATCTCCATGGCGGGTGCTCACAGAGACTGCCACGGCTTCCATGTTCACCAGCTGTGGAACCTGCAACATATGATGTTCGATAGCTCTTTTGACTAGCAGGGCGACTCCTCCTCCTCTTCCGGCCGGCCGGTCCCTCCGATACACCACGTATCCGAGCATCCTGGCGCCTGTGCGTCCCTTAGCTTGGTCTCTTGGATGGCAGCCACGTCTACGTCTAGGCGTGGCAAGAGCTCCAACAGGTCGTTTTTCCTACAGTGGAATCCGTCGACGTTCCAGGAGGCTACTCTCAGGAACTGCACTTGTCGAGGACCTGCCATTACTCCTGTAACAGAGATGGCCATTTTGGTGAAAAAGCCGCGCATGGCGGAGTACATCTCCTTCATCCTCGCCAGCGCGCTGACGAAGTCGGAGGGTGCACTCCATGCCTTTTGGGGCGGCTGTTGTTTTGCGGCCCCCCTAGGCCGCGACGGGAGCCTGCTTCTGCCTCGCGGCATCGGCGAAGCTCTTCATCGCCGTTGTCTTGAGGGGCTACGGGTACTTAGCTGGTACCTTTCCCGCTGCTGGTTTCGCCGCTCCCACCGTTGCCTTTTTCCCGGCGGTCTTCTTGGGGGCCTGGGGGCAGCCCCTATAGCTCGCCGGGTGAGGGCCGCCGCAGTTCGCGCACTTCGCCGGCGCTTCCCTCGATTTTTGGCATTCGGCCGAGTGATGGCCTTCGCCGCACTTAACGCACTTCACTTGAGCGGTGCAGCGGCTCTGGCCATGGCCGAATTTTTGGCATCGGTGGCACTGGGACCAGGGAGCAGCATCTTGATACCTGCAAGATACTCACCTGGTCCTGGGGCACCTGGACTAGGATTAGAGGCATCTGCCGCTTAGTCCTTTTGTCGTCCATCCTCGCCACGTTGACGGGGGCGAAGCCCTGGCCTCGGTCTCCTCCTCCAGGGGGGTGCTGCAGGGGATACCACGGCTGACTAGTCGTCTGTCCTCTTCGAGGGAGTAAGTATGATACTCCTATCCCTTCAAAGCCAGGAGCTTGGTGAGCCTCCTGTGATTGCCCGCGGAGGCGGGGGAGATGGCGACACCTTCCCTGACCATCTTGGCCTTCAGGAAGTTCACTTTGGCCTCTTTCAGGAGCTGAGAGATAGCGGCCTACCTCTCGCTTTTCCTCAGGATCACCGGAGGAATTTTGCCTGTCTTCTCTGCTTTACCCGTGCCGGTGGCGGCACTCGTTGAGGGTGCGGGGGATGGTGCGCTCTTCTTAAGAACCTTGGGATGTTCTTCGTCAGAGGACCCCGCTTCACCTGAAACAAAAAGAGAAGTCTGTTTCTTTCCTTTGCCATACTTACCTTTACCGCTGGCGGCGGCGGTGGGTGCAGCTGGGGCAGGCGATTCGTCCATCGCCTCTGGGGAAATCGCCTGGCCGGGGGAGCACTGGAGCCGGCCGACAGGCTCCTGATGAGCTCCTCAAGGGGTCTATGGCGGGCTTCAGCCGCCGCTTCGCGGGCTCTTGCCGCCTCCTCCTGATCACGGAGTTGCCTAGTTAGCTCGGCGATGCTCTGCCTCCTCCTGGAGCCGTTTTAATTCATCCTCTTGGAGATGGATAATTCGCCCAGCGTCTGATAGCAGACTATCACTCTGGCTATCGTCGGAGCTGGCCTCGCTGAGGCCGGTGTTGGCGATCGAGACCGCATCTCGTCATCCTCCTCGACGGAATAACCTATAAAAGAAATATCTGGATCCTCTCTGCCTAGGCTGGGAGAATTTAGACGATTAGGACGAATTTCTTTTCCTTTAGTCTTAAGAAAGACTAGAAATTTACCCTTGTCTTGGGAAAGACAGTTGTTTTGTGGGACCTCCACTTCACTGTACACAACACACACCTGTTTGCATTGCCACAAACTCGTACACTGGCAGGGTAGCACCTGCTCGCGTTGCTGCTCGGGACTACTAGAAACCCCCGAGAGCTCGACAATCTTTTCAACTAAAAAGTACAATTGTTGTAATTTCCCAGAGCCACGGCCTCTGCTTCTGCGGTTTGCCAACGTACATCTAGATCACGTTAGGGTGGTGGCGGATGCCACGTCCACCGTTGCCGGTCCCCGAAGGCGGCGCGTGGTTCTGAAACGGTTTAAGACAAAAGGCAACACAAAGCATTAATTCTTAGATTGTCAACGCTTACCTAATTCATGCAAAACGAAAAATAACGATTCTTTTCGTACAAAAATAAGCATGCAAAATAAAAATCTAATTCTTGTCAGGCAGTGAGAATACTTGGCTCCAGCGGTGGCAGGTCGTGGGGGTTCTTCTCCGTCGAGCCCACCGACGGTGTCTCCCCCGATGCGTGTGTCCCTGGGCCTCCTCTTCTTGGGTTTCGTAGAATTCACTGCTCGTGTGTTTGCACAGGTGGCGGTCGCAGATCATCCACGTGCACTCGCACCTCGAGTCCTTCGCGTTCCACGGTATACGTGTTATCGCCCTCCCGTCGCACTACGTGGTGTGGTCCTGTGCACTTGGCGCAAAACGGGTCCTTTCTGAGTCCTGGCCATACTCGTGGAAGAACCAGATCTCCTATGTCGAAGGTTACTTCTGCTTCGCGAGGCATGGGGAAGATCTGGCGCGCGAAGACGCGTTGCCGGTCCTTGGCTTTTCTTATACGTTGTTCCCGCGCTGCAGCGTCCTGTACGACGCGTGGCATGGTCCAGTCTCCAGGTCTGTGTAGGATTCCTCCGATCATTAATTCGCTCGGGGCTTGTCCCGTCGCAGCGTTTGTCCTGTTCTTGAGGGTAAATAGCGTCTCAGGAAGATAATCGTCCCAGCGTTTTTCCGCTCCTTTTCTTGTCCTAAGTATCTTCTTGAATTATTGCACTCTTCTTTCGAAAGGGTTCGCCTGCTGGTGGAAGATCGGTGAAGAGTAAGGTGTTATGTGCCACTTCGCTAGCTGTCGCAGCCACAGGTCTCCTCTGAAAACTCCCGCGTTGTCGGTTATTATAGCCGCTGGGTAGCCCCACTTTGCAGACAAGTCTTGGATGAAGGCTAGCATTTGTCTGTGCCTTGCACTAGGTGTCGCTATCGCCTCGACCCACTTGCTGAAGATGTCCACGGCTATAATGACGAATCGATTTTTATTTCTCGTGGTTGGATATGGCCCTAGGACGTCAATACCCCACATGTGCCTCGGCTCGGTCGGTATACGCGGACGTAGCGGTGCCTTAGGCTGGTACGCCCCCGCTTTTGTCGACGCGCATACGAGACACTCTTGTACGTGTTATTTGACATTGCGTCGTAGGTCCGGCCAGTCGTAGAACTTTTCGATTTCGGTTATCGTTTCATATCGTCCTGGATGTGCTGCAAGCGTAGTCATGGAACTTCTCGATGACGTCCTGTACGTTGATCGGCGCGTATAGCGCTCGGCGGTCTCCACGTCGTCTTCAGATGAGGTTGTTTTCCAAGATGTACTTTTCTGCGACTTTTCTTTCCTTTTCTGTTTGCGGTCTATCCCTTTGTATCCGGTAGAGGCGCGCCTTGTCCGCGCGACAGCTGTCGTCGTCCTGTGCGCGTTATACGCGTTCGAACAGCGGTAGGGCCTCCTGCGGCAGGGTTTCGTGTTCTTCTTCGATGTAGTTTACCCGATACATCCTGTAGTCCATGTCGGGCTGCTCTTCTGCACGCTCCTCCAGCGGGTTTCTCGACAGGAAATCGGGCAACTCGTTGCTTCTTCCGGGGACGTGTACTATGTCAAACTTATAAGTCTGGAGCATCAGTGCCCACCTTGTGAGTTTCGATCGCTCGTGTAATGTCCTGTATATACTCGCGACAAGAATTCAGACGACTTACGTCATACGAACAAATGAATAATTCATTATATTTTCATCAAACTATTTAAGAAACTGCAACTGATAGTAATAAAACTATATACTACACTAAAAGTTTGCATTATATATTGCACTAAATTGCAAAAAATGATTGTTTTTAACGCGACCAAATATCGAAAATTACGTTGACAAAAAAAAACAAATGTGTAACGTCAGCCGTGACGTAATATGTCTGAATTCTTGACGCGAGTATAGCTTAACACGCTTGGACATTGTACCGACCCACTTAGATTCGTATGAAATAAGTTATTAGTTGTAGTAATAGTGTTACGAAATATTGCTGAATAAATAAAACAGCAACCTCGTTAACTTTCGGGTAACATTAAACAGCAGATTAACTATGTAAGTCAAACAATAAACTTGTAAAGAAATTAGATACTCTTTGATTACACCACACTCGTCCTTATATCGGTCTAACCATAGTAATGCCCTACTATCCGTATACAGGGTGAATTCCTGGTCTTCTAGGTGTTGGCGATATTGTTGTAGATGTGGATGCTGCGGCTGAATTTCGCGATATGAGGCTCCGCGTCGCGAATTCGCGGGTTTCTAGGGGTATATCTGACCGAACAACCAATCAAAACTCACAACCCTCATCCGAGCCACCCCATTGGCTCGACGCGCCAGATATACCCGAGCAGCACCCTCGAGAGCATAAAATCCGGCGCATCTCTGGACTCGCTCATTTCATTTCTCCGCTGGCCAGTTAAGCGCCAACATCTAGACGCTCACTCCTACGCCAGCCTAGCCAGACGTCACATCGTACCGCTCAGCATCGATCAGACATCAAGTAGTGCAGACATCATCATCAGCCAGTGCCGCGTGAACGTCGACACAGTCATTTATCCGCCGGCAGTGAAGTACAAACACAGACTTTATCTTTACCCTGTAAGTACTTTTTCATAATTGTTAAAACCAAATCGCGAGTGCATCGAACATTCCTAACATCATAAGACCATCCGCGCACGCGAGTGTCATCATCCGCGTCCGTGCTTCTGCTCCTGCTCTGGCCGTCGCCAATTCTCGCGGTTGCGGTTGGCTTCGGCGCCCCCTTCATGACGTTGCTGCTGTTGTGGCCGCAGCGTCTCGCGTTGATTATCCTGGTGCGCTGACTGTGCTTCTCTGCCATGTCGCGGTTGTTGTTTTGCTACGGTGCCTTGTGGCAAACATTTTAGATCTCTTTCGACGCCATTAATTCTGTAACTATGCGCACTTTTACCCGCTCGGGTATACCAGGCACTAGTCTTTCGAATAACGCAACCTTCGTCGTAACAAACGTCGCAACGCTCTCCTGGGATCCTTGGTGCTGGCCGTAGAGCTTCGTCGTAAGCTCGCACAGGACGTTGATTCCATTATACTCTTCGTGAAACTTCTGTACGAATAAATCGTACGTAATGTTGGGTGGCAGTCTGGCAAACCACTTTTTCGCTTGGCCTGCGAGTGTGCTTCGCACAATCTTCATTCGCTGCTCGACCGGCGTACGATTTTCTTGATAATAATGTTCCAATTTTTCAATGTATAATCCTGGATTTATCACACGTAGCATCTCCTGCGTGGCTAGCCTGTCGACGGCTGCCTCGTCTTGCCTACGTGGACGACGTCGTGCCTGCGGGTAGGGTTCTGCAGCGTTTATTCCCGTCGCATCCAGAGTTTGCCAGCCTGCGTTGGGTTCGCTTTCATTACTACTTGATGATGAGGTATTCGGGGTCGACGTTCTTCCAGACGTCCTCGCAGACCAGCTCGATTGCAACATGCCTCTCCCTCCACTCGCGGTAGTCCATGCTGTTACTTCTTCGTGCTTGGCTCTGCGTTCCTGCTTCACGCTGTTGGACGCCATGTCTTCGATTCTTCTCCATCGCGCTTAAAAAAAAGCAAATTTTGAATTGGTACCCCCGGAAAGAATAATTAATTTAGTAAGGGTAGACGCCGCCGCGACACGCGAAAGTAAATTAGGGCTAAATTAATTATTCTTTCAGGGGGTACCAATTCAAAATTTGCTTTTTTTTAAGCGCGATGAAGACGAGTCGAAGACAGGAAGACGGTGTCCTAAAAAGAGAATGAAAGAACAATGACGGAACGGAGGTCATGAAACAAGTACTACTCCCGAGGTCCCGGGTCAAGAAAGTATTGCAGGAAGTACATGGAGGTACTGGTGGTGGACATTTCGGTATCAATAGGACTCTACAGAAGATTAGGGAGCGTTTCTACTGGTTGAGCTGTAGGACGGATGTAGAAGATTGGTGCCGAAAATGTGACATGTGCAGCCAGCAAGGGACCGAAGACCCGTCCCAGAGGCAAAATGCGCCAGTACATCGTAGGAGCACCGTTCGAGAGGATTGCCAATAATATCGCTGGCCCCTTTCCGAAAACCCAAAGTGGAAACCGATATCTGCTAGTAGCCATGGACTACTTCAGCAAATGGCCGGAAGTATACCCCCTTCCCAATCAAGAGACCACAACCGTAGCAGAAGCGCTAGTCAATCAGTTCTGCAGATTTGGTGTACCCATGGAACTACATTCAGATCAGGGCAGAAATTTCGAATCAGGTGTGTTCCGAAAGGTCTACGAGCTTATGTGAATCCGGAAAACCAGGACCACCCCACTGCATCCCCAGTCAGATGATATGGTGGAACGCTTCAACGCCACACTAGAAATCAATCTGAGGATGTTTGTGAACGAGAACCAGACAGACTGGGCTCATTCCACTCTTCCTGTTAGCTTACCGCTCAGCTGTCCATGAAACTACTAGGAAGATTCCCGCAAGGATCATCTTTGGAAGAGAGCTTCGCCTTCCAGCAGATTTGGTATTTGGTCGTCCTGCTAAACAGCCCACAGAGCCAGACACATATACCCATGAGCTAGAACGAAGACTAGCAGCCGTACACGACCAAGTCAGATCTCGAATGCGACTAGAGAGCGATCACATGAAGACTCGATACGACGTCCGGGCTAATACAGTCGGATTCCAACAAGGTGGGAAATGTGAAGGTGTGAATTATATAACAGTCTTGAATTGGAGTGTTTAGTTGGAAATTTGCTGAAGATTCAGAGCGATTAATTAAATAGTGTTTAGTTGAGCTGTAATTAGTATTCAGTAGTGTACAGAGTAGTTAATAAAGATAAGTGTAATCACATGTTAATTAATTAACGGATTGTTTTTCTGATAAAAGAAAAAGTCGATTTTCACCATCCAACTTGGTGCCAGTTATATTTGAATTTTTAGTCGTTTTAATAATTTCTGTGTGGATATATGTTGCTAAAGTTCACTTACTATCTTTTTTCCCAAGGTGTTTTGGAGTGTCTGTGGACTGGTAGTGATGGAACAGTCTTCACAGAGCAATTGCGCGATACACGGGCGTAGCCTGGATTTAGTTTTGGGGGGGGGGGGGGGGGTTTGAAGTAAATAAGACAACAAAAATATACTTACATGAAATTTAATATCTATATATTCATCGGAAAAATTACGACATAGGTATTTATAAAGAAAGTTTTTAATTTTAAATGAAATGGTTAAATTAATTTCGTTCCTCTGCGCTAAATCTAAAACCATTAAAGAAGAAATCTTCGGCTTTTTCTTTTAAATATATCCACTACTTTATCTGCATGAATTTCTGTTCCATAGTGAATGTTCATAAGAGCCAAACCATTAAGTCTGTTTTCACTTGTAGTGTTTCGTAGATAGTTTTTCAGTCTCCTTAGGCTGGAGAAAGACCTTTCTGGGGTAGCAGTGGATACAGGAATGGTAGGCAAGATTTGTAGTAATGTGTAAATATTAGGATAAAGGTTTTTATCGCACATATCTAGGCATTCCAAACTAGATTTTGGGGTAGGCGAGATACTTGTCATCACTCTTTTCCATACTTCAAGTTGAATGCAGTTATGTTTGTAGTCCGGTTATAGTTCGGCTACAACTGCGTCTGCCTCTCGTCAAAAGATGGCGCTAGGCGCTACTATATATATTCAAATGTAATAATTTAACTCTCTTTCACTCCTCGTATTTTTCGCTATAATATTAGGTAATATTTTGCTTATTTCGGGGTGGGGGTTGTACCCCCAAAACCCCCCCTTGGCTACGCCCGTGGCAAGCTGCGTTCATTTTTCTTCTACAACATATATTTTTTAATTCTTCTGTATGAAAATGCTTCCTGCAAGTTTGTGACGTACTTTCGAGGTTTGGTCGCAGATGCCGAACTAGTACAGCCACTTTAATCAGTCCGGGTTCACTCGGTGGAGAAGTTATGTCCAAGGTTCAGGAATATTATAATACTCGGTATTGAAAATAAAATATTTATTTCATAAAATAAAATGTCACCCTGTAAACAAATAATACGAATAATAATTCACCAACATAAATAAACTAGGTCCTGAAATAATAATACAAAATAACAAATTAACAAATATGGCGGTAAGGAATATACGGTGCAGACGCTGAGTGTCGCGGAAAGAGCCTGCTAAACACCCAGTATTTAGCAGGCTCGAAGACCACGGAGACGACGTCGAGTACCGCGGAATAACACCTGCTAAATACTCGGAGTCGGCGGAATACGGGCTAGACCTCGAGCGCCGCGTAGAGGGCCTACTAAACGTTCGGAGTCGACGGAAGACGGACAAGATCTCGAGCGCCGCGGAGATTACCTGCTAAACGCTCGGAGTCGACGGAATACGGGCAAGACCTGGAGCGCCGCGAAGATTACCTGCTAAACCCTCAGGACACCCAGAGGAAGGTAGAGTGCCGCGGAAGTTACCTCTGCTAAGCACCCTGGGGTAGAGGAAGGTTGAGTGCCGCGGAAAAAGCCTGCTAAGCACTGCTGGTAATGGCAATTTCGCCGGCATTTATACAGAACGGTGGGTAGTGTCGTGTGCAAAAATCGCGGTACGCTAAGCAATTTCAGGTACCGCGTGCGCCAAAGAATTAAAGTACAGTGTGAGCAAAATAAAATAGATTCATTACAAGTTCTTTGGTTATCTAGATGAAAAATATATTTTCGATTGCATCTTAGCACCTTCCATTCCGCTCTCTTCTTAATTAAAGTTCTTAAACACTGTAGAAAGTAATAGATTCGCCATGCAGTTCCCTTTTTTCATTTTGGTTTTTCAAGTATCCACAATATAAAATGTGCTCCAGAATTATATAACGCAACATAATTTGAGATTTAAATAATAACAAAAAGGTAACGGTAACTTTTTAATTTGTTAGCAAACAATATTTGACATTTTCGATTCAAATACCAGTGACGTCACACATGAGCTTGTGGGCGGACGGAGCGAAGAAATCAGCAGTTTGTAGGCAACCTTCTGTGTTTAGGAATCTTGGCTTCAAACAACCTGCCGGTGCGGGGCTGGTTAAAATGGGGGACCGGGTTCTGTGCACCGTTCACACTTGCCTAACGCCGGTACTGCCTTTATGTATACATTACATTAGGTTAAAGTTGCAATATAACACCTATTTATTTTGACAACAGTGTGGCGTCGGTAACAGATTATCAAATTACGCATCTATTCGGCATGAAATTCCTCAGGGATTCGTACTGGGGCCACTGTTATTTATATTAATGACATACTATCACATGTGGCCGGATGGGTCTATCTTATTTGTAGATGACACGATCATTGATATACTCTCATAAACATAGAGATACAGTCTTGAGGTTGGCCGAAAATCGTCTAGTTAAAGCTGAATCATAGTTTACTTGCTGTGCTGTCACCTTGCTGTCAAATCACTTTAAAAATGGCGGCTGTAGGACAAACAACTTGAAACTTGACATATGATAATAAGTAGGAATTTGTGCTTTTGTGTAGGTAGAACTGTTAACTGGTGTGTTTGCTCTTTGTATTTTATGCCTATTTCGTAATACCATGGATAATTTAGACTATTATAGTGGTTTTGTTTTGTTGTGTTACACAAATCCGCACTGTTTGTCCTACAGGCGCCATTTTTAAAGTGATTTGCCAGCAAGGTGATGGCACGTTGGATTGCTCTATTGCAACTTCAACCTAATGTAATTTATACATAGAGGTTACAATTTAGAAACAATTTTTTTTTCGAAAACTAGACTCGACTGCACAAAACTATTAGATTCTTGTTCAGCATCCTCGAAAGTAGGAGGTATTGGATTTTTTAAATTAAGATTGGAGAGGTTTCCGCTAATGTAAATAATTACCCAAAAGGATAATACAACCGCATCGTTAGCGAAAAGATAAAGACAGCTATCGACATAGGCATAAAGCTACAGCTTTAAGAAAACAGCTTAAAACTGTGCAAGTCGTTGGCAACCCCTTTGAAAATAATGAAGACTTGTCATTCGATACTATCTCAAAATTTTTATGACCTCTATGTAACATATCTATGTAATCTATAAAACAATTTATTAAAGAATGTATGAAATAATAACTCGCACTAACCCATCAATGTAACTTTAATGAGTTGACATATGACATTATATGAAAGAGACAACTACTGTTGATCTTAAAGACGACATTAATAAACCTACAGTATCATGCATAAATATGGTCAAGCACTATTCTTATTACTGCTGCTAATAATACAGCACATATATGTGCATGCTTAGATGTCAACATAAGGGAAACCTAAATACTGCTTAACCTTGTGGCACGTCCAATAACTCTCTAATAGCTTACCGTACAGCTGCTAACCATTTTCTCCTATTTATTATTTGATTTGAGACGTTTACAAATATCTTAGCACAGATCATTGGTCGAAAAAAAATATCTTACTTTGAGCATTGTCTGCTAATTTGAAGTTTTGTCTAATGCTAATTGTGCTGTTACATATGCACTCAATGAACTTGTAATTTTTTTAGAGGTATAAAATATGTTGATTCTTATACCTACATGGTGCTCTCCAACTAACAATAACTTGCTCATGCCAGAAGTAAGCCAGAAAGTTATTATTTGTAAGGTAAACGCGTCACAAGAGTAATCAGTTAATAAAATGTCTGTTCGAGATTTTTGTTATATGTCTTAAACTCTAATAATATTGTAACAGTACTGTCTAGCAACATATATCCACACAGAAATTATTAAAACGACTGAAAATTTAAATATAACTAAAACAACATCTGAGATATAAGTGGTCTGCTTACTTCCTGCTCGGCCTAAGCGGCTCGACTTACAGGAAGCGACCTACATTGCAGCAGGTACTTAACGCAGACCTCTCGCCCTGAGCGACGAGCCATTAAATCTGTAAATGATACTGCAGGAAACAACTACTCCGCGGACTAATGCCCCGACCGGCATTGAATTGATGAAATGAAACCGGCATTTACAAAACAACACCTGAATTGGATGGCGAGAATCTAATTAAATACCAACGACGTCATCTTATCAAAAATACTGCAATACTTATTGGATAAAAGATTGTTGAAAACCTCTGTTAAAGTCGTATGATACTAAAAATTCTCTACAAGATTTTTGGAATAATTCTATTCCACGTTTTTGTAGTTGCATACAAATCAAATAATTTTAAAAAGAATTTTAGCCATAAAAATTTAGAACATGTTCTAAATTTTTATGAGAATCTGCGCGAGAAAGTGCACAAGTGTGCAAATTGGACTAATTACCATAGATTACTAGAAGCTAATTACTGTAGTTGTGATAGTTATTCTGTGCTATGCTGTGTAAACATATATTATAATAACATAATAACAATGTTTTGATACAATTGTCGTTGAATTTTGTTATAATTATTTGACAATAACTATTATATGTCCCCTCCCTTCAATATTTCACAAAATATAATTGCTCTCAACATATGGTGCCACATAAACCCAATTAATACGCAAGAGGATGATAAGTTTACTGTGAATTTTATAATATTTAATCATAATGGGATTCATAAATTAACCAAAATGCACATTTTTCTAACGAAAATTACCAATATAATTTTATAAGTAACTTTGCTGAAATTTGTTTGTAGTGTCATACGGGAATCTCGGGCACAGTGTATATTTTAGTAACCTACAAAACTAGAAAATAGACTGTGCTAGTGTCATATTAGAGAGATTAAGTCGATATAGAACGTGTAATTTTAAGTTTACGTATACGTATAGTAAGGTTCGTGTTTCAAAAATGAGTTTACGTAGGGTAATTTATCACGGAATCATATTATTTAGAAACAATGATTATTACTTTAATCTACGAATACTGCTCCTTCTGTTCGGTTAGTTTTTTATCAATCTGTTCTGTGCATTCAGAAGTTTCAGCGACCTCTTCGGCACGTATCTCTATTTACGTTACGCAAAGACCCGTGAGCCCCATAGAAATCATAAAATATATAGAACGCCAAAAGAGGTATCGAAAATAGTCAACCTATGGAGAAAACGCGAGTCTGGTAATATTGGTCTGGTATTGGTAGAGTTGGTTACACTAACGAGGCAGCTTCACACTAATAGGCGGGAATTTCAAAATATGAAAATTTCACGTCCAATTTGTGATTTCTATGGTCCTTCCGTTTTTAATTTAATTGTATGCTAGGCTTAAAATGCAGTGTAACCAACTGCTAACTTTAAGTTTTCCCTAGATGGCTGATTTCTAAGCCCCTCCATAGGCTGACTATTTTTGAGTGCCTAATGTAAAGGCTTCTGGCGTTCTATATATTTTATGATTTCTATGTGGCTGCCCTAAAAGCTCCAGAATCACTAAACCTTGGTTTTTATGCTAATTTACATTGGTTGTATTGTAACGTGAAACTCATTTGTTTACAGTGATTGGTCACATTCTTTAATCCTGGTGTCTATCACGATTCAGTTATCCAGCGGTAAACTGCAAGCTGCTTATTTTCAGCAAAGCAAGCCGCTTTATGTTTCTAAGACTGGCTACTGGCTATATTACAGCTGCTTTTTTTTTCATTAAAACTTAACATTGGTTTTTTGTACAGTGTGCTCTGTGTTGAACAAAAATTAATAATTATTGTTTTAATAAGTCTATATATTTTCGTTTCGAAGCGGAATTGCTTGCTTGCTTGTGTTAGACACGGGGCGGGGAATGACATTTAAAGTGAAAGCAAGTTAGTTAATTTCATATTGCAATTTGCAATGCAGCCATCATATTTGCACAACCGCCAACAAAACAAATAAAATATCCATTTTCTGGACCGTAAGGCCTTAGAAAACGCGGGACCTGTCACGTGACCTATATCATGAAGCGACGCTATTTCGCTATTATAATTTTTCTAGGTTTGTGCACAGATCATTGGCCGAAAAAAAGGTTTGTGTAGTAACCAGAGAAATAGAGGAGGGGAGAATGAGCGTCAAGATGCGCGAACTTTGTAATACAGGTGTCTACCATTTTGAAAGCATTTATACAAGGGGGATTGATAATGTTATTTTACCAGGTCGTTCAAAAATTTCTATTTAGAAACACATTAAATTTGAAATGAAATATGAACAGAGAAATAGAGGAGGGGAGAATGAGCGTCAAGATGAGCGAACTTGGTAATACAGGAGGCTGCCATTTTGAAAGCATTTATACGAGGGGGATTGATAATGTTATTTTACCAGGTAGTTCATAAATTTCTATTTAAAAACACATTAAATTTGAAATGAAATATGACCAAATATGTACTTTTGAAATTTTCAGTTACATATAATTTTCATAATACATGCAGGGTGTTTCAGTTTGATATGTCGTAAACACGTGAGCATATTTTGGGCATAAAAATAAGAATAAAAGTCTGGTAAACTTTTGTTCTAACTTCCTTCGTTATGAAGATACAGGGAGTTGAATTATTTCTATAAATTAAAATTTTCTTTCAAAACTTTTAAACGGATTAAGATATTGTTATCAAATTTGGGGTACTGTGTAAGCCGAGGATATTGCATTTGCTGCCAAAATATGTCTCTTTAAAATTTTGTTGGCAATTTAGTGTAATATATAGCGTGAACATTTAATCTAATATGTATATTGTTTTATTGTTCTGTTGTAGTTTCTTAAATATTTTGAATTATTATTTGTTCATATGACGCAAGTTGCCTGAATTCTTGGAGCAACGTCGTGTTCGTATCGAGTGCTTTTTGTCAACAAATAAGCCTTTACTTTCAAAATTTACGTTAACATGAACGTACAGTGGGAGTCAGCTTAAACTTACCAGTTCCATGGTCCATTCTTTTCTAGTCCCATTTATAAGATACGGTGCTAGAAAGGAACAAAACATGCAAGTGGTGACTTTAAGCTGACCATCATTGTACGTATTTCGACGTATCACTCGCAGGCAACATTCGATAGACGGTAGCCAGATAAGCGTCAATACAGGTCGCCCAATGTGAAGGTTGTACGCTTTAGCCCTAATCTTCCACCTTATCTCCGATAATCACCCATAATAACGCCATTATGAAAATTAATATGTAGCTGAAAATTTCAAAAGTACATATTTGTTCATATTTCATTTCAAATTTAATGTTTCTAAATAGAAATTTTTGAACGACCTGGTAAAATAACATTAGCTCTTTTCCAACACGGTACCTGACAAGTTTGAAACCTGTCCGAAGCCGTCAGTCAGTTTAATATTAGATACAACTCCGCTGCAGTAAGTCGGTGAACGATTTGGCTATCCACTTGGGACAGGTTTCCAACCAGTCAGGTGCCGTGTTGGAAAAGAGCTATTATCAATCCCCCCTCGTATAAATGATTTCAAAATGGCAACCTCCTGCATCGCTGCATTACTAAGTTCCCGCATCTTGACGCTTATTCTATCCTACTCTATTTCTCTGTAGTAACCCAAGATTGTATAGTGGCGTGGCAACACTGATTACTGATTGTCAAAAGACCCGATTTTAGGTTTTGTTTTTGTTTATTATGGTTTTTGTGACATCTGATATCATTACAAAGTTACAAATATATATACAATTATAAAACTAATAGTAATATTCAAACACCAACAGAATAGCTGTTTTTTTGTGCAAAATTAAAATGGTTTATATACACTTTCCAGCAAATTTTACGGAAGAAGAATTAATGTTGCAAGCTAAATACCAGAAGCTAAAGAAAAAGGTAACACTGATTTGTGGAATCACTAAAAATTCAGAATACTGATAACTATTATAGCTGTTTTACACACCAATTTATAAAACAATAAATTTAACAAAACCTTCAATTTATTAGGTAGTGTAAAACAGAAATTAGTTGCAATTTATTGACTTCAGTAGGTACTATATTGTAGGTTTTAGAACATTGTCAATTTATTGTTTAATAAATTGTCATAATATGTAAAACAGCTATTGTTATTTTAGTTATATTTTATGATAACATGCATAGGAATTGATAAAAATTAGCAGCTTGCATATTTTCTTTCAAAATTCTGTAGATGCCATGTTCTGATTGTGAAACAAATTCTAGGTAGCTCGAGCTAAAACAAATTCTTTAAAGAGGCAACATATGGAAAAGATATAAATATTTTTGTGTATGCGATGTGTTAAACGTGGCAACACTTAAACAATAATGATGATACTAGTTTTTTTTCTGATTTAAATGATGTAACTTATATGATTAAAGTGGTGTGATTTATCTGATAAAATCAATTGCAATCGGTTCAGTGGTGGAGCGATGCAAAAAAACAAAATATTTTTACATTTGACAATTGACGTTATGTAACAGTATCCTTGCTTATGGTTGAGAAAAGGAATGGAAATATTTTAAAGGCATGTATGGATGCTCCTATTATGCTGGAAAGCAGTAGCAGCGACAGTTACAGTTCATGTAGTAGCAGTAGCAGAAAAACATGAAAAAAATTTAAATTAGTTTGAAGACACTGTTGTGTGATTCTAAGGACAATTTTAAATGTCATTTTAGAGTGTCTCTAAGTGCAGTAGTGATATTATCCCATTTGATAAAATTGGGAAAAAATGCAGTAGTGGCCTGTTTAAATGTCCCTCGTGGCTCACACGTAATCTATATACAAACTGTCTTTTGTCATCATATAAGTATAGATGCGGCAAGAATTATTGTTAACATAATTTTCGATATTTAGTCATCTTAAAAGCAATCATTTTTTACAATTTAGTACAAACATTTAGTATATAGTTTTATTATTGTCAGTTGCGGTTACTTAAATACTTTGATGAAAATATAATAAATTATTATTTGTTTGCATGATGTAAGTCGTCTGAATTCTTGCCGCAACTATAATTCAATATCTTATTTTTGACAAGCAAAAACGTCAATTTTAAAAAGTTTGGTTATAGTAAACTGATTTGATTCAAATTATTGAAGAAAATTTATGTACTCATGGGGAATTCACATCTCTATCACTTATTGAGTTGAAGTAGGTACTTAAACTAATTTTAAAAAACAAACTATCATGTCAAATCACTGTATGTTACTAAATGTACCACATTAATGATAACATCACAAACTAGGCAACCAACATTACAAGTGTCATAAGAAAATTGGCGTGAAAACTTACCTGCCAAATTCGACCTTAAGGAAAGGTGACTTAAAGTCAAAATCAAATCAACAAAATTACACTTAATATTTAGGTACTCTTCTTATTCAACTACCATATTTGTTTAAGAGAAATATTATCTGGTAGATCTTGTATATGTAGATGATTAAGTCGATCTCGATTTTAATATGTTTAATTAAATCAGATAAAATTTGAACAACAGTTCTACTAATTTGAATGTGAATATACTGTTAACTTAATTTGCACTAAACACAACATTGACCATTTGATAATCACAGGTCCACAAAAAAAAAAGTGGTGTGTGCTGAGGGTCCTATTACATTTTTTCCATGTATATTTGAGAAAACCTAAAAAATGGATAAAAATCACTTTCTCGTAATTTATTCCATATGATACCCTCTAAAACTGAAACAATGAAAAATGCTGTGAATTAGTGAATATTTACTATTTTACAGCTATAAGTATGTGTAACCCCCATTTTAACTTCAGATTCGTGTTCAGCGGGAAAAAATACAATAGAAAAATATAGTCTAACTTCCAGCATACATGACTTTTTTTTTGGACCTGTTTAAACTTTTGATGGGATTTGTATCGTTTTTATGGGTTTTCTCTAAAATTGGCTGTGCGACCCCCCATTTTGACTTCAGATTCGTGTTCAGCGGGAAAAAATATATGGAAAAAATGTAATATGGGACCCTCAGCACACACCACTTTTGTATTTCTTTGCTGTAAATTAAAAAAATCTAAGTAATTTCTAATAATAGTAGTTTTGCTATCAGTAGCATTTATGTTTACAAAGTTTGGGACATTGAAATCCATCCCATTATAATAACATTTCCAGAATACATAAAATCAAGATTAATTAACGATTCAAAAAACAGTTCAAAATCATTATTTGATATTGTGGGTGGTACGTATAAAACTATAATATACAGTATACTTGCATTTAAAAAACATTTGCAAGCTAAGACATCCACGGCCGGAAAATCAGATTCCAATTGAGACAGGTTGATCCTCTCAGATTTAAAGTTATTTTTCAAGGCTAATAGAACACCTCCACCAGAAACACAATTTATAAGTTGGAACTTGCGGTCTCTTCTGTACACATAATAATCATCTGGAAATAGTTCACTACTATTCACATCCTCATGTAACCAAGTCTCTGCCAATGCTATCATGTCAAATTCACAATCACTCACAGTTGAAAAGAAGTACTGAACTTTGCTATTGAGTCCACGAACATTCTGGTAGGAGCATAGGAATTCATTGTCACTGTTGGGCTCATCTAGTTTAACTTTACAATTGTAGGTATGCCATTTATATACTTGATCCTAATATTCTCTTCTCCTGCATCCTGTCTTTCTTGCAATTGCTTCTTTATATTCTTATAATGTTCTATTTGACGGGGAGTACGATCTACTGAAATGGAGATACCTCTACAAAATCGGTGACTTTTCAGTACATGGGCTCTACGAATTAATGAGAATACCTGATGCTCATCTTCTAAGTTAATTTTAATTGGTCGATTCTTGCCATCTATGAAACGTCCTAATCGTACTGGTTTAATGTTTTCAACATTTAGTTGTGGTGAGAGGACTTGTAATATATTTATGACTTCTTTTTTGTCGTCTTCGATGCGATTAGCAGAAGGTTGTTCTTGATCTCTCTCCTTCACCCCAAAAATGACTAAGTTTCCTTTTCGCCTATTACGTTCATTAATTTCATGTACAATTTCTTCAAACTCGGTTTCACCAAGGAAGTTATTACGCTCAGAATTTTCTTTTTTCAAAGTATGAATATCTTCCTGCAATTTCAATATCAGAGCTTTCAAATCTTTTATGTCATTACCAAATTCTCTACAACGGCCACATGTCCAATCACATCCTTTATTACCATTAAGGACACGAACCTCATTAGCACTTAAGTCCACACAAGAATTTTTAAAATACTTCTTGCAAATACTACATCTGACCATCAAATGTGCTTCAAATGATCTACTGCAACATCCACATACTACGTTATTTGGCATTTTGATATTTTTAATTAATTTATCCTCCCAATATGCCGCCACTGACTAAGATAGGTGTTTATTCGATGCCGGTATGTTTTTTGTTCCGATAATTAAATTGCCTCAAGTAGGAACGATATTATTAATTCCCAACAGGTAAATTTTCCTGTATACGATCACCAATTTAATCACTTTTTTTAAGTTTTTGATAACTGAGCATATGTTGTGACACACTTTAAAACTTCGAATAAATTAAATATGTAAGTTTCCTCTGGAAATATTTGTTTTATAGCGGAGCACACTTCGGTACGTTTACACTATGTAGAGTTCACCTGGCATTTTGTATATGTAGCTGAAAACATATCCTGTATCAACTTTTTTATATAATGTTTTGTGTTAACAGCAGTTTCAAACAATATTTAATTGCATAGCAATAAAATATACAATTTTCTTATTCGTAAAGCTAGTAACATTTTTAAGGATAAACGTGTATAAGGATTTGTGATATGTGACAGCATAGCATACCAGTGGCGGCTCGTAGACCTAATAACAAGTGCAGCGGAAAGATAAATATTACGTTACGGTGAGTTATTTTTGTTATTGAAAAAAGTATATAATAAACCCATCTACTTTTTAAATATAACGTCTATTCGATCTTTTAAAGCTGCAAACTTATCGATAATGTTGTAAAATGATTAAAATTGTTAATTTAAGTTAAAAAATGTTTGCCATTAAGAAAAATTTTGTATTATAATGATATTTCCAACAAAACACAAATGGGATCATAAAATTGAAACATTTTGACAAATTCGAATATTCATAACATGCGAAGCACCGAGCCCTTGATACGGAAATAACAACACTGTTGACCTCATATA
Source organism: Monochamus saltuarius (assembly GCA_025584915.1). Taxonomy (NCBI): domain Eukaryota; kingdom Metazoa; phylum Arthropoda; class Insecta; order Coleoptera; family Cerambycidae; genus Monochamus; species Monochamus saltuarius. Next base: position 37,541,005 of record CM046721.1, on the reverse strand, counting down.
GATAAGCAAAGCAACTGTCAACCTCCGTGACATCCGCTAATTCTGTTCAACTATATGCATCCCGTTGTCATAACAATTGCCGTATATAAGGCTGATGAACTACAGTATATTTTGAGTGCATGCCGATTTTTCGATACCTCATACAAAATTTAAATTAAATTAAAAATAATTTTAAGTGGTACATACAATTGGGATTTTTAGGTGAAGCGATGCATCACTTGGCAAACCGCCACTGTAGCATACATATAATTTAATTCCTCAAAATTTTAGCTTGTCAAACTTATTTTAAATATTGATTTACTATAACAATTTTATGACAAGTTATTTTTTTTACATGTGGTATCTTTTACAGATTCTTTCTAATTTTATTTATTGTACATATCATGTTAATATAGTGAATTTGTCAATGCTTCTAATATGTTGTATGTAGAAGATAATTATAATTTATTTAATACGTATATCAGTAGAATTAAATGGCTCAAAGTATGGCTACAGTGGAAAAAATTTAAACCAATTGAGAGCAACTTACAGCTCAACAGGTGAATGGATTTAAGAGATTTTGAGAAGATTTTAATTTATTAATAATTTATAAAAGAGTGGAAAATAGCAATGCAAGCATTTGTAGGGATATGGGAAAAATTTCAGTTGCAATAAATTAAAAGTTTATATAGTAGATTTAGTCAAGATTGTCTTGAAATTTTTTTTAACTATAAGGCAACAAGGAGGAAAGTGTTAAAACCCTACAACTATGCAGTGTGAAAACCATTTGAGAAATTGTTTTGTTTACATTATCATGCAAATGGTGCAAACTTCATAGATGATAGAGTATCTGTAATAGTCATTCTTAACACTTGAACAACGGGGTCCGCCACTTAAATTCCTAGGTCTGTATTTCCGTTATTCTTTAAGATACCTTAGCGATCAAGATATCATTTTCTAGGTCTCTCCAAGGCCGAATATTTAATTTTAAATGAACAAATTATTTCTACAAAATGTGTGTTGAAAATTTATTTTTCCAAGTGGATTTTTCCTTTAACACACTATATAAAGAATTATTATAACTGCTTTCCAGTGTCCCAATTTGAGCGCGCAGGCAAGCCCATGAGTGCTCAAGTGTTTCCAACATATCAACAAAAGAGTCCTTGTGAAAATGCACGTAAAGCCTATTGTGCCTCACCCCTTTCCCTTAAAGGCCCTACACACGTAGATACTTACCTCGAGGCGTGACTCGAGGCGGAGTCTCAGGAGTGGGGGCTTGAGATCTAGTCTCAAGTATCATGATGCTACACACGCTTGAGGCAGCCTCGTTATAAGTATTTACCTAATTGGAATAGTAAAATGGCATCGCTTTCGTTTGAAAAGAAAATAGCAATTGGCGGGTTTTTAAATTTCTATCCCAATATGATTTGGACTTCACATCCCATAAACAGGGCAAGCTTCTATATACGGATATAAAATCCTCCCAAAATGAACGGTTTCCTTCCGTTGACATCTTGCAAAACCTATGCTAACAATAGAAATAGTCTCGCGACAGTCGCGACAGCGCTACACACGTTGATCCAAGTTGAGATTTGCCTCGAGGCGGGTCTCGGTCTCCCGCCAGAGGCCGTCTCATTGCAACCGCCTCAGCGAGACCTATTGTTGTTCGATACAACCCTACACACTATGAGATTTGTCTCAGAGACCAAGGCCTCGAGGCATGTCGCGAGGCCAATCTCATCGTGTGTAGGGCCTTTTAGAGTATCTACCGAAAAGTTTGTATTTCTAGTTCAAATACTGCGCCTGCGCATTATCTTCTATTACACTTCTCGTGATTTTTTGGGGTACAACAACAATATTGTTTCTATTTTTAAATCTGTACTTTTTGACTTTTATCATTTTTAACAAAACTAGGTACAAAAAATGCTATCGGCCCATATATCAAATTAAAGCTCTTTTCATGGCCTATTCTATGGCATAATAATTCTTTATATAGGGTGTTACACAAACGATCGTGCCGAAAAAAAATTCAAAGGTGTCCATTTTGTAGAAATAATTTGTTTTTTAAAATTACAGTCGGCTTAGAAAGCCTTGAACAGATCTACAAAATGATATCTAGATCGTTGAGATATCTTATTGCATAACGGAGATATAAGATTGGGGAGTTTTAAGTGGTGGACCCTGTATAGTAAATTGATAAAAAGAGATAAATTACTTTCAAATTTATGGGTCCAAATTACGGATTATACAAATGTAGAACTGTTTATCATATGTTTGTGGATATCTTTTACTAAGATATTTTACAAACCATCTGCCCTGTATTTTCAAAATATGCCATAGAAAAAATATATAAAAATTATGGATTTTATGATCGATAGTTACTATGTTCACGTTCACGTATAATTTATTTTATTCTATTTGGTTTCATTACGTCGGATGATATTTAATTCTTTCAAGTTTTTAAATAGAGACAAAAAATGGCAAATATATATGCAGGTTGTTTGGAAACATCACACAGAAACTTTAGGGGGTGATACTACTCGGAAAAATAATGTGTCAAGTTCATGCAACATTTCTCCAAAAGTCAATATTACCGGAGCTACATGCTAGGAGCTAGTGTTGGGATCATTTGAGTGAAATATAACTGATTATTGCAGTAACCGAAATCACTCATATGAGTATCAAATTATTTATTTGATTTTTTTAACTATTTATTAGGGTTACCACCTTTTCATTTATTTGAACAATTTTTTTATGTATTTTGTCCCTTTGTATCCCGATAATTCTATTTCAATATAAATTTAATCATTCCCTCCAAGTAAGAACATTTCTAGTAAAAGTAAGAATGGAACAACACAGGCTGCAGTAAGGACTGTCCTTGCAAAGTAAGGACAGGTGGCAACCCTGCTGTTCACTTACAACTTATATTCTTGAGCTCAAGATTTAATAATAATAATAAGATCTTTACCCCTCATTCTAATCACGAGGATTAGCCCAGAAGTCGAAGACTTGTGCGGGAGAGGGGGGCATATTATTATTAAGCAGGCTGCATTTGCGCCCAGGAATTACTTACGTTGGTAGGCCCTAACCACCATTCAGTGCAAGTACAGTGAATGAGGGAAACCTGGAAAACCTTATTAATTAGGGGGGTAGTCAAATGTCAACCGGTATCAATCTCTCACATTGACCCAAGCCAACATTCTTCCACCCTACCATACCTGCAGAGAGGGTGCCAATCCTCTCCACGAATACAGCTTATATACGGTCTACCGGCTGCGGGGGTCAAACTCACAGCGATCTGGTCATCTCAATTCAAGTACTGACGCCTTAAACCGCGCGACCACTGACCGATCAATCGATTTGTAAATACATACTCGTTGGTTTCTTCAACATCAAACAATAGTATCAAATTTTTAAATAAATCATATTCTCTATAGAAATCATCAAAATTTAAATAAAACTAAAAACAAAAAGTTATGTTCATATCTTGACCTACGTGCTCTTTCTACCATTTAGAAATATTTTGTCTTAAAACTGCATTTTTGTATAAACAAATGTGCCAATTTAAAAAAAATATATACTTATTCCAATCTTAAAAATGTTGTAGCCAAAAAACTAATTAAGAAAATAACATTGAGGTTACTATGTTAATATTGACTTTTCGAGAAAATGTTGCATGAACTTGACATATTATTTTTTGGAATAGTATTACTTCACCCCCAAAATTTGCTGCGCGGAGTTTCCAGACACGCTATATATATATATATATAATTTTTATCTATTAAACAACTTATTTTAAATATATGAATACACCTTCGATTTTAAACTTGAGCAGGTAAGTCTAACCCGTGTTAAATGGTTTGAGGAGAATACGCTAACAACAAACTCAAAAGTGCTTACCCCAAGTGGATTTTCTAAATCATAATATTCTGTGGTAATAAATTAAAATAAATTGCAACATTGCAATTCTTTTAAAACTGTTAAAAACTGAATTACTTTCCTTTGTTTTCTTATATACATATATTGTTATTTCAAACTCATTTATTATTTTCTAAAGTAATTGGAAAAGAATATAGCTACTTGTTTTAATTCCTTCAATTAAATAGCACCACAGAATAAAGGAACTACCAGAAGCGAAAGCTAAGGCGGCGCCTTTGATCTTGGATGGTCACAAAAATTTAACCTTGAATTTGAAATTTGACGTATCTAATACTTACTACACTGAGAGAAAGTTGTATATAATATCTACAGTCTACACTAAGAAACAAGTTGACACTATATTTATTTAGTCATATTGAAGCTTTAAGCAGTATAAAATACCTACTATGTATAAAATTATTAAAAAATATAAAATACATGTATAAATTGCATTTATTCCTGTTTATTTTTTTATTGTTGTGAAAATTATATATTTTATTTAACGAGAGCTTTTTCAGATACATTTGCCATACAGAAGATTTGATACTGCAATAGATGTTTTAAATAGTATAGTCACTAATATTTCCTTTATTTCAATTATGGAAGCTATAGTATAGATTTCAGGTATGAGTACCTACTTGGTGGGCCACGCTAGATGCAGGTCAACTCAATCATTCCAAAGCACACAGCAATCATCCGACTTTTCTTACATCTTTTGCTCTTTCCTAGTTCCAAATTTACAAAGTTATTCTTAATTATTTTCAGAAACAAAGTGTACATTTAAAAAAATAATTTTCCTCCATTTATTTTGTTCACTTTACGTTTTAAACCTTAGTTTACTTGTGTCAAAAAATATGATTTAGGGCACCCTGGGCACTAGATTCTAAGAGCACTGGTGTAAGACTCAAATGAGATCAATATTATGGGAGTTATTTTGAAACTAGTTTCAAGACACCTAGAGTTTTAATTTTTAATAAAAGTAATTTATTTTTCAATGTTTACAGAATAATAACGGAGATGGTCTTAAAGAAAACACAAATATGGTTTATGAAATATATATTTATACAATACCTATTTTACATAACTATAAATTAAAAGAATCTATCACTTTCCAAAACACACCAAACCGACACAGCGACACACATAAACAAGAAAGCAAAGCGAGGTTGATTAATAAACAACTTGTAAAATGGCGGCGCCGCACATGCGCACTAAAATTGTGTTTTGGCGGCAGCTCTCTCCTTCGCTTCTGGTAGTTCCTTTATTCTGTGATAGCACTATGTAATAACATGTGAACAACTGCAATTTTTAGTTAGAGACAATTGGATACTAGAATACTAGAATCAGAGAAAAATATGTAAAATAAATTGATTAAGCTCTTATTCATAATTATTAGTACCTCTTAAATCATTACTGGAAAAATGAAATTTGCAATGCAAAATGTAGCACAACTACATTTAACATAAAAAAGTGTGTGTTTTCTTTGGATATAACTAGAAGTGCAGCCAGTCTGAAAATATTTTCATGTATCTTCCTTAACCATGACTGCACTAAACTGCGACTCGGCGAATCGGCCACACGGCGAATATTCAAACGATTGCAAAACAGGCGTCGTGCCGCCACGTACAATTCTTGGTTTTTCAAATAAAGCTCTACGAAGAGCGCACGATGTTCTCCCATCCACCTCTCCATTCTTACTAAGTCTAAGTCATCCACAACCTTCCTTGACCTGGCAAATACAGAGTCGTGACACTACTATACAGCGTTGCCAAACTAGCGCTCTCGAAAAACAGCAAAACATTATGCGATACCTTGTATTAGGCATGACCTATTGATATTTTCTCAGTAAAATAAGTATTGAATTTCCCATTATTTTTAATGAACAGTAACTATTGGAAATATATCACATTAATAATTAAGCTTTAATTAGTTGATTAGTCATTGCTTTATATAATTTTAGAAAAAAGCCTTACAAGCCTTAAAAGCTCCAAAACCAGAGCCAGAGAAACCTATAATTCTTAAAAGACCTGCAGAAGCCAGAGATGCCCGAGAAGTTGCTAAAAAATTAATCAAGTCGGGAGTAATACCTGCCATATCGAAACAGCAGAAACAACCAGAGCAAGGATTTAAACGTCCAAGAGGTTTAGAAAGAAAATTAATATCGGATAAAGTTGTCAGTGGATACCAACCCTTTTCGGCAATTCAAATGGATGATGGCCCAGACAATCCTGAAAATAAACCGCCTAGAATAAAAAACTTGTATGATACATTTGCAAATGCCAGGGACAGAGAAGAACGGGGTCTGTCAGAAAAACAACAACAAAAATCAGAGAAGCCAAGGCAGGGCAATACAATTTATGTGTCTGGTTATAAAATTACTGAAGAATTTTTGAAGAAGCATTTTTCCACTATTGGAAACATAATAAATATATCAATGGAAATTGAAAAAAAGTAAGTTATATTGTTTACATTATAATTACAATATGCATGAATTAATTATGTATTAGTTTCTTAATGTAATGAGGTTAATAAGAGTGGCACCAGGTCTCACAGAAAAACTTTTTTTTATGAAGGTACCTATCCAATATTTGTTCCTCTACTCTTGTTTTTGTAAAGAATAATAATTGAGCAAACAAATTATGTTTGTTTTATCCATAGTAGAAATACTTTATTTACTTTCTTTTGTTTATGGTTTGTTGATCTTGCTGCATGTTTCGTTGATTTTGTGAAATTATTTGTTAATAAGAGTAACTTCAATTCAAATTTAAGAAGTGAATTGGGTTTAATGGATCTATCTCATAGACATAAAAAGAAGGACTTAGTACTTTTTTATAGGATACTAAATTCTAATGTTTGCTGCCCTTCACTTTTGCGTTAAATCAACATTCAAGCAGGATTGATACATAACTGTTCAGTGATTAGCTTTAATATTCTCCATCATAGAACAAATTATGGGGTAAACTAGTTTATATCAAGAGTATCAAGGTCTGCTAATAACTATATCTCACACTAAACCAATATTCATGCAGCAGCTTTCACGTATCTGTTTTAACCCATAAGTGTAGAAATTTTGAATGTAAATTTTATATTGTTATTTACAAATATTGATTTTGTATATTGTATATTGTATTTGTATTGTCCTTTAGTTTTTGATGTATGTGTATGGGTGTGTATATACTCAAGTCAAGAATTCAGACGTCTTACGTCACGGCTGACGTTACACATTTGTTTTTATTGTCAACGTAATTTTCGATATTTGTTCGCGTTAAAAACAACCGTTTTTTGCAATTTGGTGCAATACATAATGCAAACTTTTAGTGTAGTATATAGTTTTAGTACTATCAGTTGTAGTTTCATAAATATTTTGATGAAAATATACTGAATTATTCATTTGTTCGTATGACGTAAGACGTCTGAATTCTTGACTTGAGTATATATGTATGTATATTGTACTTTGTTTGTACTCTCTTACATATTTTGTTATTAATTGGGCTTTGCCCGTGAATAAATAATTAGTAATACTTAGAAATTTGTCATCAATTTCTATTGAATCTACGCATTGGCTGTGACAATAGACTACACGTCGCTAATCAATGAACTTGCTAAAGTTATATTTAGAAATTGGTTAGTTGATTTCGTTAGGATTTTAAAATAGTTTATATCTTCAAAATAAAATTAGCTAGATAAATTGAATTCAAATATATCTGATATATATAGTTTGTTTGTATGTATGTATACATTTGTTCTTATGTAGGTTTTTGCCATATATGTATTAATGGTTTTTGCAGTTTCAAAATTATTCAAACTGAACTATAACTGTTGGTTAAGTGAAACTGACACTTCAACCATGAAGTTGAAGTTTATAGATATTGATTTTAGATATTGTATTAAATATGATATATTTTCCTTTAAATGGAAAAAATTACATATCAAAATACTCTTATGTTTTAGGTAATGTACTATGATTCTTGAAAATATTGAGACAATTTATAAGAGTCTTGTGTAATAATACAATTTTATTTTTTTACAGTCGAGGATTTATAACTTTCGATAAAATTGAAGCTGCTGAAAGAGCAATTTCTGAGGTATGTATTAATCATTACTTTGTCGTCAATGGTGGGAACCTGGTGGTGGGCTGGTGGTGTGTGTCAAAGAAAACACAATATTTTTATTTGTCGACGTTTTGTCTTTATTGCACCATCTTCAGGACACTACAATAGAATCAGTACAATAAATACACTAAAATTGCATGTCATATTATATAAAATCTTAAAAAGAAAGATACATATACAGTGTGATTCATTTCTTATAGAAACGGGGCTGTAAAAGTGGTATTGTATTACCCAGTTTAGTTTAGTTTTTTTTTAAAAGATGGAGTAGTAAAAACTATTTAGATGTAAAATATTAAAATTTGTTTTCCATTTTCAAGGCCTATTTCGAATTTTTACGAAATAGGCACGTTTAGAGATTTTTCAAATGCAACTATGACATTCCCGGAAACGGTGTTATACTAAATTTGGTAAATAAATATTAATGATCCTCCAAACTGCAGCTATCTACCGTTTTTGTACTCGGCGTAGGAAGTAAAAGTTATTACCTCCTGAAATATTTGGTCATAATATATGGACATCCTGTATAGTACCTACATTGAGTTTGTTCAAATTATGCACTGCAAAGTCACGGATCAGTGCATATCTCAATCAATGACGTGAAAACCACTCCAGTAATTCTTCATTTAATTGCTTTTATAATATTATCGTGAAAAAACTTTTATAACAATATTCTAAAGTACTTTGAATAATAAATGGTTTATTGATAATCTTATTAAGTACAATTTTTGGTAATAATATTTACAAGTAATTTTGAACTTTTTATTTAATTAATATAGATGGATGGTAGTATGGTGTCTGGTATCCAACTTAAAGTCTCATTAGCAAGAAGGCAGCCTCAAATTGAACCTATTAATGATGCAACATCTTCTGCAGCCTGGGCAACTTTAGGTATGAAATTTTTTAAATTATTATTAAGAAAACAAAACGTAATATACAGGGTTAACTATGACTTAGTACAAATATTTTAAGAGGGGATAGGGAAAAATAAGAATTAACGGAATCACCCCTCAAAAAAATTCTAAACTTATTTATAAAGCCAAAAAAATTTTTTTTCGATATTATTTTAAATCCTTATTTAACGCCGCCAATGCTTGTTGGTTGCATACTCTACAAGCATGCAACAGTCGCTCATTAGTCAGTGTCAGTAGTGTCCTGTCATGTCATAATTGAATTCCTGTGTTTACGTTGTAATGTTGTGTTCTTCTGAAGTTTTTAGTGCCTTATTTTAATTTTTAAACGTTTTATAGTTATTAAATAAAGATATTTGTATTGGGTGCAGATAATTTCCTACAATATAGTTCGCCGGTTTGGTTTTCTAGGTTATGGGACAAAACTGCGGTTAAACGTCTCTTATTCCTTTCGTTCGATTTTGTTATAATAAATAGGAATCTAATCTATCTAATTGTACCTACGGGAAGTGTCTTTTATCGGTAGTGAGTGGCTGTAATGAGCGAATATGTAGTTATACCAGTTTATAAAGAAATAATGGAAACGAATGCAAAATACTGGAGCTAAGTGGATTAACTGTTACCTATCTATCAGGTATTATTACTATTAGAATGTTAATTTTCGTTTCTACATTTAGAAATGCTGCAAAAAAACGACGATGGTAGTAGATATTGTTGACAGCTGTAAGTTTTATCTATGGGTCTAAGCCATCTCAGTCGATTCTTAGCATAGGCGCCGACTTTCCGTAGGAAAAAAGGGTTTTGTCCCATTTTTTAAATATCGAGCTAAAATTCTGGAATAATTTTTTTATTGTCTTTTAGGCCTCCCTGAGCACGTGGTTAAATTTTTTGTACTTAGTCATAGTTAACCCTGTATAATACATAAAAATAAATATCAAATCAAGTGGTGATATTATATACATAAACATTACATGAACCTACACCACCAGAGGATAAGTCTTATTGTCTGACATTAGATATAGTTTTAAGATAGCTTAGATTAGATGTGGCCAGTGTATAGTGCAGTTAATGTCGTAAAATTTAAAGTGCACCGTAAATCGTGATAAGAGCCGGACCAAGATACAAAAAAGTGAATCCAGTAGGAGTTTATTGTGTAGTAGGAGGTTGCAAAAACAATGCTGGAAATTATGCACATGGTTTTTTTTTTAGATTCCCAAAAGACAACAGAAGGTAATTTTACAATCATTATATAGAATTATAATTATAATAAATTAAGAACATAAAATATTTCTTATTATTTTCCATGTATCTTTTTTTATGGTAGTGCAAAAAATTTGTAATGTAGGAATATTATTTTCAACCAGTATTACATACTTATTGCAATTTGCAAACAGTATTCCTTTCTTATTTTTTGTATTTGGAAAATTGATTGTATTTTAAGATTGAAGAAAGAAATTTATTCATCTACGAGACTTATACACTACACATAAAATATACAATGTACAAACCTATCTGACTAGTCAATTACAATAAAGACAAAAAAAATACAGAAAAGACAAAGCAAAAAAACCAAACACAGAATACAATATACTCTCATACACAGAGCATACATTAGTCTAACACAATCTTTAGAAATTTAAAAATTGAGGAATTCCTCTACACTATAGACTGCATGCTCCGCTAAGAATGATTGGACCCTCTTTCTAAAGCTATTAGTGGTATTAGGTTGTATAATCCCATCTGTATCCATTATGTTACTGAACTTATTGAAGCACTTGACTCCAATGTACTTTGGTGAATGTTGACCTATTTCTAGGCGTGAAAATGGCTGACAAATATTTGCTTTATTTCTTGTATTATATGAATGTATGTCTTCGTTCCTCTCAAGAGAATGCTTATTCTGTTTTGTGTGTAAGATTATTTGGTAGATAAAAAGACTAGTATCTCTGCTTTCTCATAAAGTGGCTTACAGGATGTTGCTGGTGGTACGGTGGGAGTCAGCTTAAACTCACCAGTTACATGCTTCATTCTTTTCTAGTGCCATTTGTTATACATTGTGCTAGAAAAGGACAAAACATGCAAGTGGTGACTTTAAGCTGATCACCATTGTACATTATACATAGCCCTCAGAATTTTTTTCTGGGCTATGAAAGCTCTATCAAAATGGGGTGATGCACCTTAAGTTTCTTATCATATAACTGTAAGTACTTTTTTGTTGCTTCAATGCTAAACCATTTTCTCTACAATACTGAGACAAACTCTTGAGATGCCCTGTTACTATTTTTTATAAGTTGTTCAATCTGATTATTTGCCATAATAATATTGGTATCATCAGCATATTGTATAATTTTATTTGGGGTTGAACAGAATTTGCTAATATCACTTACAAAGATGATGAAGAATAGAGGGTCAAGTATCGAACCTTATGGCACCCCCATGGTTGAAGAGGATCGGATCTAGCATTGTTGTTTATGATGATTTGAGTTCTATTTGATAGATACGATTTTGTCCACTCATAAGGTTTTCCACGTATTCCCATTCCATAAATTTTCCGCAATAAGAGATTTTGATCCACTTTGTCAAATGCACGGCTAAGATATATTTGACTCAACTTAGATTAATTTCTTTAGATAATTATTGAATAGAGCTTTGTCTGTGGAATTGTTCATTAGCATACCTAGATGTTTGGTATCAGAGAACATACATACATATGACTTCATTGATAGGAATTGTAGGAGATTTGATTTATATTAGCTTAAAATACCTTTCTAATACAGTAAAAAATATTTCCCTTGTTATTGAGTGCATTGTAAATGAATTCCAAACAGACTTTGATGGCGGTTATTGTGGATTTCTTTTTCTGAATCCATTCTGAACAACTGGCTACATATTAAAATGCTCAAGGTATTCAACAAGTCTTGAAGAGTAAGCTGACTCAAATATTTTTGTAAATTGGCTTGGTATACAAATTAGATGATAGTTTTCGATATCTCTTGTTGACCCTTTATGTTTATAAAAAGGGATTCCTTTGGATTCTTTCACATCAGGAAACACGCCTGATGTAAAAGATTCATTTATTAGGTAGGATCGGGGCTCGGCAATATATTTAGCAACTGATTTTAGAATTTTGCCATTTATTTCATCAATACCTTCTGCTGGTTTAGATGTGTTTTTATATATGATAGAAACAATTTCCTCAGAAGTGGTTGGAAAAAGAAAAAAACTTCTGTGTGATGAATCAATTTTCATATTATAATTGGGATAAATATGACTAACCTTTATAAAATAGTCGTTAATGAAATTAGCTTTTATCTAGGTGTCAAATTTGTTCCCTCTTCAGTTATAAGTGAATTACTTAATGAATTTTTTGTTTTCCCATTGCTTTCGTTTATTACATTCCACGATTCTTTAATCATGTTACTGCTGTTCTAAATTCTATGATTGTTTATTTCTTTCAGATAATTTTGTGACTTTTTTCTATATTCCTTCTTCAGTCTGTTGTAACTTTCCGTATATTTTTGGTCTCCTATTACTTTTCTCAGCCTATTCATTTCACACAAGTGGTAATGCAATTCTTTGATTTCTGGCAAAAACTGACTTTTATGTTTACTCTGTTTTATCTTTTTCTTTGTTTTGGGTTTATTGTAATGGTATAAGAAAGATGTATAAAATATCGAGAACTTTTCATGAAAGTGTGTAGCTGCATACATCTTCATGCCCATCTCTCTTTAGACAAAATGTTTTGAAAGGTGCATATATTTGAATCATTTAGGTGACTTGTATAAATGTATTGAATACTGTTGTCTCTTGAACAAACTGTATTTAGAGAACACATCTGATATGTATAATCAGACAGAAACGTATAACATACTTTAACATCTATAACAAAATTAGTGAGAAAGTTATCTATACAAGTGGAAGTTGTCCCTGTTATTCTGGTTGGAACATTTATATGATGCCTGCTATTGAACTCCCTCAATACATTGATTAGACAATTTTTTTGGACACTATGATTTAAAGAGTTTATATTAAAGTCACCACATATAAAATATTGATTGTTATTACTATAGAGGTCATGCATTAGTAGCTCTAATTGACTGATAAATGCACTAAAGTTAGTGGGTTCTGGAGGCCTGTAGACGGTAAGAATGAATAAAATATGCAAGTGCCTCCTTTTTTTCCTAGTTCGTGAGAAATATGATAAAAGCTTGACATTTTTTATGGAAGTTACTCCTATGCAATCAGAATCAAGCTCAATAACACATAAGACGTTCACATTTTCGTTTTCCATAATTAGATTTAGATCGAAACATTTTTTAGCAAACCCACCTTGTATATTGATATGCATAACAGTTAAACTTGTTAACTGATTATTGATTTTCATTGTGCTCTATTATGTTATTATTAGATTCTATGTTTACATAAAATGCGCCTCCATATTTTCTTGATATCCTCTATATTTGCTAAAATCGAACCTTTTATATGCGACACTTCTTGCCCAGGATGTAGGTTTGAAATTCATGTAAAAAGTATTAAAATAAAATTATTGTTGTTTTAGAGCGAATAAGTGGGCGGTTAAATGTAAGAGAGATCTTTTGGATAAAAACTTATATAATTTTCGAATATGTGCTCAGCATATTTCAGCAGAAATGTTCAAAAATCAGAAAAGAAAACGACTCACCGCAAATGCTTACCCTAAAATATTTCATGACGATATAGTGGCAGGTAAAAATATTTAACGTTTATTTTGAAATAGCTATCTGTGTTTGAACATATAGAAATACATATTTAGGAAATTTTTGATATTGGTATATAAGAATGTATTTTTTCAGAACCATCACAGAAATGTCTTCATGCTGAGAGGGATATCGAGTAAATGAAAGCAGCCAGTAGGTTGCTATTTTGTATGTAGCGTTTGTTCAGCTGTTGATTTAAAGCTTGCTATTGAAGCTATATATGTATAGATATTCCAAGCAATGCAATGGGTACTATTGAGTTCATTGAAATGTTCAACAAATTGTTTGATATTTGTAGCTCATAGAGAGCGCCACCTGCGCTAGGTCGAATGTGTTGAAAACGACAGGGCTTTTTTATCTTTCAAAAATCTAATTCTCAAATTCTGATTTTACAACTTCTTTTACATAAAAAAGCTATACTTTTTGATAGTCGCTAGCTTGCACTGTTCTCAAGATATTTAGCTTTGGTAATTCGAGTAATCAAAATAAGGTACGAATGTCAAAAAGAACAAGAGTTTATTTCAAATTATAAATTGTGATGAACAATTGAATATCGAATATTACAATAAATGTTCAACATGTCCGCCTCCAACTTCAATACATTTATTAACGCGTTTGTTCAAAGACTGCCATTTTTTTAAAATAGAGATTCTTGTTACGAAATGATTCGGCAGCATTTACAATTTTCTGCCATAGCTCTTTGTTTATAGTTTCTCTATAGACAACTGATTTCATGTAGTCCCAGAAACAAAAATCCATAGGATTAAAGTCAGGACTACGAGGAGGCCGTAATATTCGACTCCCACGACCGATCCAACGATCCGGAAAAATGTGGTCAAGATAGTTCTGTACTCTGACAGAATAATGAGGGGGAGCTCCATCTTCCATGAAAAATAAATTTTGCCGTGTATTCAGTGGTAAATCGTTGAGGTAGTCAACTAAATGGTGCTGTAGGAAATCTAAATACAAGTCACCATTTAGATTTGGAGGAAGCTCATGTGGACCCAAAAGCTGATTTCCTATGATTCCGCACCAAACATTTATCTTAAATTCATGTTGGAAGTGACGCTCACTGACTACGTGAGGATTTTCATTATCCCATATCTGCTTGTTTCTAAAATTGAAAATTCCTCGACGAGTAAAGGTCGCTTCATCAGTGAATAGTACCTACATTATCCAAAAATTCCTTGTCAATTCCTGCACATAAAATGAGCAAATTGTAATCTAGCTGGTAAGATTTTGCATGGGTGTAAAATGGTAGGGATATAAATTTTCCTTGTGAAAGATTTTGAGAACTGTTGTTTTACTAGCACCGGTTTCTCTAGCTACCTGCCTGCTGCTAACTTCTGGATTTCCTGCCAGTAAAATTTCTTCTTCTTGGTGAACTGTAACAGTACGCCCTGCGTTGTCTCTTTTAGGAGGAAAACTACCAGTTTCTCCAAGTCTATTAGTTCATAGTTCTACGTGAGTGGGCCAAAAGCTGGCCCTCCACTGCGACCCTGTGGTCTATTGTGGCTCACATACTTATTATACTTCACCCAACAGGTTTAGCCTCTTTACGAAGCCGATAACCTTGTTGGGTGAGATTTTGTCCAGATCTTCTGGCAAGAGATACACTTTGCCAAATATCGAAAATCTGGTCCGTTCCCCAGCCGGACAATGACATAAAATATGTTCTGCCGATTCGTCACTTTCTAAACACAATCGGCACTCGGCCTCCTCAGCCAGCCCCAACTTGTGCATGTGACTTCTTAACCGGCAGTGCCCTGTATATAGGCCAACCAGAGTTTTTAGGTGAAGCCTATTTAACTCTAGCAAACATTTAGCTCTCTTTGTCGAAGTGCCCCCTATGAACGCCTTCGAATGAGCTAATCTTGGCAGATCTCGCCAGTACTCCCTTATCTTTTCCTCCGCCCAGGTCGCAATGACTGCTTTGGCAGTAGCCGAAGCTAAGCCAGAGCCGCTTCCGGACCTATAAAGCTGGAAGAGGCACCCTTGAGGCCTTGCTAACGAGTCCGCTGCCTCGTTTCCCTGGATACCCGCATGACCAGGTATCCAAACCAGGGTTACTCTGTTGCTTGTACCTAACCGCTCCAGAGCCTTTTGACAGTTCCATACCGTTCTTGAGTTACACCGGTAGGATTCAAGGACTTTTAAAGCTGCTTGGCTATCTGAAAAGATTTTTATCGACCTGCGCTTCAGTCTAAGCTTTTCCAGCTTCCCACACACAGTTCGATGGCATGAATTTCAGCCTGAAATATAGTCGCATATTTACCCAGGCTTACTGATAGCCTGGTGTTTGGGTTGCAACTATACACTCCAGCTCCAACCCCCTCCGCTTAGAGCCATCAGTGTACCAGCAACTATCTGCCTTTAGGAGGTCGGTTTCACCTCGCTCCCACTCCTCCCTCCGAGGAAAGAGGATCTCGAAAGGCAGTTTATAGTTGATTTTTGTAGGCATAACATCCGAGACCATCGATAGAGTGCTGTGTCCTTCTATGTCCTCCAGCACTCCACTACGCTCTATTATGTTAGCCTTCGGCATGCAAATAGCCGCTTGCTTTAGTCTGTACATAGCCCACCTGGCTTCTCTCTCCAACAGTATATGAAGAGGTGGTAGGTCCAGGAGGACTTCCAGAGCCGCTGACGGTGTGGTACTGATTGCACCAGTTATCGCCAGACTAGCTTGTCTCTGCAAACCCGAGAGTTTTATTTTGGCTATCCTTTGAAGACCTTTGGACCACCAAACTATTGAGCCGTATGTGATCATGGGTCTGATAACCATCACATACAGCCAGTATAGTTGTTTAGGACCTACGCCCCAAGACTTTCCACAAATTCGTCGACACGTCCATAAGGACATTCTAGCCTTGTGGATGACTTTATCCATATGAGAGTTCCAGTTAAGCGTTTTATCTAGAACAACTCCCAGATATTTCGCTTCCTCTGCAAATGGTATTGTCTCTCCCCGTAAAATGGGGGGTCTTAAGTCGACCAGTTTGCGTTTCTTTGTGAAGGAACAATCACTGTTTTGTGGGGATTCACAGACATCTGCTCCCTCTCACACTAGTCAAGTACCCCACTTAAAACTTCCTGAAGAATAGTTGATATACTATCTTCATTTATGCCTCTTACCATTATGACCAGATCATCAGCATATGCCTGGACCTCGACCCCCCATGCAGAGAGTATGGCGAGCAGGTCGTCCACAAGGAGTGACCATAGCAGGGAGAAAGAACCCCACCCTGCGGACTCCCCTTGCAGCCCTGAACCTGACCTCCTCCCCTGCAGGGTCGTCGTTCTGTCCTGTTCGCCAGCATTGCTCGTATCCAGCCACATATGGTAGATTCAATTCCCCTAGCAGCTGCTGCTGTATAGAGGACACTGGTAGTGCATTGTTAAATGCTCCTTCAATGTCTAGGAATGCAGCCACCGCAATACCCTTCTCCTGAAAGGATTGGGTGATTTTCCCGACAAGGTTATGTAGTGCAAGTTCTGTCGATTTCCCGGTCTGATAGGCATACTGATGAACACTAAGCGGGTTCACACTAAGTGTTCCCCCCCTAACGTACCCATCCAACGCCTTTTCCAGACTTTTCATTATTAAATCTTTCCTACCTATCTTAGGTATATAGACCACCCTAGTGACTGACCAGCTGTATGGAATGTAATTCCATGCCAAGCTGGCTCTAAATAGCTTGACGAGGTGCACCTTTATAATTTCCAGTCCATGTTGCATTAGAGCTGGAAATATGCCGTCTTCGCCAGAGGATTTGAATGGTTCAAATGACTTGATCGCCAATTCAACAATTGGTACTGTGATAACTTTTTTAGCTACCAACCAGTCATCTCTAGTAGGTCGTCTAGACCTACCTTGTGATGTCGTTGGGGGATCATTATTATTGTCACCCAGAATCAGACTGTTGGGAAAGTGGTTTAGAATTAATAGCTCCAAGGTTTCTCTACTGGAATCCGTAAAGGTTCCATCGGGTCGTTCTATCGACCCAAGTTCCTTCACAGGTTCACTAGATAGAACATTGTGGATTCTAGAACTGCTAGGTAAATCTGAAATACTCTAGAACCTCCTCCAAGATTCCCTTTTTGCCCTTCTAATTTCTTTGTTATAGTCCGTTAAAGCGGATCTATATTGGTCCCAACAGCCTGAAGCCTTAGCCCGATTAAAGAGGCGCCGGACTTCTTTTCTCATTTTACTTAATTTCTTAGTCCACCAAGATGTGCCTCTATTATCTTTCTTTGTTTTCAGTGGACAGTTTTCGTGATATGCTGTGATGAGTGCACTTCTTTGCTCCGTGGCTACCTCTATCTCTTCACGATTCTTTATTGCGGTACTTGGAGCCCGAGCGTGCTCCTGGAGTGACTGTTTATATCCCCTCCAGTCTGTACTTTTCGGGTCCCTATATGTTCCCACAGACCTAGTGTCAGTTTCTATATTAAAAGAATATGCGTGATCTGAACATGATGGTTCAGAGGAAACATTCAATTAACAATTTTATTACTCAGAAAAACCGAACTAATTGTTAAGTCTAATACCTCTTTCCTATTTCTAGTAATGAAGGTTGGTTTGGTGCCAATGTTATTCACAATTAGCCCTTCCTCTAAGATATAATCAAATAATATCTCACCTCTCCGGTTAATATTGGTGCTTCCCCAAGCTGTATGATGGGAGTTTGCATCGCATCCAATGACCAAATGGCAGTTGTGCCTCTTACTGTATGCAATTAGATCGCGCAGAGCAGCTGGAGGCAATTGTGTGTTGTCCACATCACCCGGTAGGTAGGCTGAGCAGGCAATTATGTTCGTCCTACCGCCTCCCTCCATGGTTGATATCTGGATGGCTACCAAGTCTGGGCTGCAGTAACCTGAAAGAACAAAATAGTTAATGTTGTTCCTGATAAGTATACAAGCTCTGGGTCGTATTCCGTATTCCAGAGCTATTACTTTACCAGAAAGATTTCCCAGGCCGGTCACCCGTCCTGAGTTACTGGTCCAGGGTTCTTGAATAAACGCAATATCAAGCTGGTCTTCCTGGAATCTTCTCCCAAAAATATATGTTGCTGCCTTGGCATGTTGTATATTGGCCTGAAGGCATCTTATACTGTTAGACACCATCAGGGAAGTATTTTTTTTTTTAAATCTTCGGTTACGGAAGGCGGTTACTTTGTTCCGCTCTTCCGTAGGGGCGCCTTGTTGGGGATATTTTTACCCCTCCCGCCCGAGGTTGATGGGGCGTCTTCCTTCCCCACCCTAGCTTCTTGGGAAGCAGACTCTCTCCTTCCCCATTACTTCAGGGGAGGCGGTATTCTTCTCTTCCCCCCTCTCCCCTCTTTACCTCCCCTCACCGAGGAGGAAGCGTAACCTCCTCTCCCCGAGGAGGTGGCGTGTCCAACACCCTTGGCCTCACCTGAACCTTTGGGAGGTTTCTTCCCCTCCTGTTCAGCCGAGGAGGGTTTATCCTCTCTCCTCTGTTCCTTGGGCGGAATATCACCTGCCCAAAGCCAAAGAAGGGCCGATTATTCAGCCCTTCCAGAGCAACTTTGGACTTCTCATCAACAGAGAAAGTCCAGGTCTGGCCTGGGCCAGTTTCTACTCGGTGGAGAACTTTCCAGTCCCGAGTATTGAGGCCATGGTTCATTTTCCTCAGCCTCAATAGTACCTTCTCAGATGACAGTCGATTTGAGCCGTCATCTGGAATGAATGCCACATAAATATGTGGCTTAGGTATGTCCTCGCCCTGTACTGCCTTCAGACGAGCCCCGTCCCACGGCTGAAGGTGCGTTGTCACCCCCTCCAGCCACGTTACGCTAGCTCCGTCGGCGCAGGTGATGAGAAGCCACCCGGGCCGATAAGCACAGCCCAGGAATCTCACCTGAGGTCCATCTTCCGGGATATCCTCCACAGCAGCCATTATTGACCCCTGCAGAGCACCCAGTTGATCATCCGTTAGGGACACCTCTGGATGGTCAGGGTGTATAATTCCCACCCTAACACCCTCCATAACGGCCCTAAAGGAAGGTTTGGCAGTCTCGCCTGACCGGGGCTTTTTTGCCCTCTGGTCCTGGCTGCTGCCATCAGAACGTAGGCGTTTGCCTGCACCCACAGCGTCGGAGGAGGATATTTGTGCCCCTCTCTCCTGCTGCGGAGCAGACGTTTGCGGCGCAATGGCCATACTGTAGGCGGTTTCATAGGGAATCCCGCTTACGAGTAGGCGATGCAGTCGCTTTTTAGCAGCTCCTGCCATATGCCTTCTCTTAAGGGTTAGGCTCTCCAATGACTTGGAGGTCTCTTCCCCTAAGACATCATCCACGGTTTCAGGAGTTGGAGTCTCTAGCAGCCTCCATTCCTGTTCCGGGCTTATTGGAGTTGGATTAACAACCTCCATAGGTTCCTCAGTTGCCTGAGGATCGAGGGATTGACCCCCCTCGTTGGGCAAAGTTTTGCTTGTTTGGTCCATATATGTCCCACGATTAGCAAGGGAACTAAACAGTCCGCCACCACAGAGCCCCGCATGCGGTGGTAAGGCGAAATTACTCACAAAGGTTGCCTAGTATTTGGGAGGCTACCGTTAACGACACCCTCACCCCGGTGCCATTCAGCCCTCGACACGGTTCACATGACATCGCTGGCTTGGGGGATTTTTTCGACTTTCCTTGTCTAGATCCGCCGTGTTTAGTTTAAGCAGGGTCACCTCGAGCAGGTTGTGGTTCTTCACCACGCACGGACGGTCTTGAGAGTAGCTTCCTCATGAGGTTGCAACACCTCACTCAGCTGCTCTCCTGGTGTTAGTGCTCAGTAGCTAACACCTTGACCCCTCCAAGTCTATTAAAAAGTTCTTGAAATAGTTTCCGATTTGGTTGTCTTCTGTTCGGATACAAGTCTGAATTACAGTGCCTGTATACAAGAGGCACTGTAGTCTGAATACCGACGAAGCGCTCGACGTCCAACATAATCTGATTGCGCATAAACGCAAACCATATCGCGCATTTCTCCATTTGAAAATAAATTATAGCGTGGCATGTTATCTCGCACTACGATTTAGATCATAAAGTAAAGAATACTTTTAATAAGGCACGAATAATACTGTAATATTACTGACAGCACTAAGATAAGTGGAAAATGTCAAAATTGGATTTTAACATAAGCCTACTTGAAAATTTTTGCCGATTTGTAATTGAATGCAAATACATTGGAATTTTCAATGGCAAATTTTACGAGAACGGTGCAAGATAGCGACTATCAAAAAGTATAGCTTTTTTGTGTAAAAGAAGTTGTAAAATCAGAATTTGCTACCTGAGAATTAGATTTTTGAAAGATAAAAAAGTTGTCATTTTCAACGCATTTGACCTAGCGCAGGTGGCGCTCTCTATGAGCTACAAGTAAACCATGGATATATTTCAATCTCTCGCCCCAGAAAATCCCTAACACCAAAATTTCATCTCGATATGAGCATTTATTATGAAATAAATAAGAAAAAACTAAAATAATATTTTGCATTAAACACCCTGTATCTCTGTAAGTATCAACTTTTGGACTAAGGTGAGTTTGTCTAAATCGCAATATTTTCACGTCAGGAATCTAGTCATGAATTTTGGCCCATTACATCGCTACCACCCTGTATATAATTATATATATATATATATATATATATATATATATATATATGCAAATTAGGGATAGGTGGCTACTGGTCAGTCTCCTGTGTAATTGTGTCATTTGCCCTTCTTTTTTCCTTCTTATTCGTTTAAGCTGCACTGCACTGATGAATGGCAATAACCTAGAAACAACGTTGTCCACAGTTGCTCGTTGTTCCTCTTTCACCTTCTTTTCCGAATTCTCTAGCCGTGAAATGTTTTCCTATTATATATACAGGGTTAACTATGACTAAGTACAAAAATTTTAACCACGTGCTCAGGGAGGTCTAAAAGACAATAAAAAATTTATTTTGGAATTCTAGCTCGATGTTTAAAAAATGGGGCAAAACCCTCTTTTCCTACGGAAAGTCGGCGCCTATGACAATTAATCATCATCCGACATGGCTAGATATGTCAACAACCATGCGGTCGTTTTTATCAACATTGTCAAGTGTAGAAACGACGAAAATAAACATATTTATTAAAATAATAATGTCTAAGTACCTGATAGATACCAGCTAATCCGCTTAGCTGCAGTATATTGTATTGGATCTTGGTTCTTTCGTTGCACACTGCACATTTTCATTCCTTGCAGATTCATCATAATTAATATATCCGACATAAAATACTTTAATTACTATAACACGTTTAAAATTAGTCACTTAGCTGATTTAAAGTAACAGTAAGTTCTAGGTTATGAATATTGCATTGCTAGTTGCCTACTTTCCATGCTCCAAACAATGCAGAAACGCGAAGTTAGCTATAATCTAAGGGTCATTTTTACAGAACACTGTGAACATCTTGGGATGTTATAGTTTAAAGTATTACTAATTATTTTATGCAAACATGGTCGATTACTGTTAATATTGTTGCTACTATTAGTATTAACAACACATGAAAATTAAAAATTCTTCTTCTTCTTCTCCTTGTTTATGTGCCGTGAGTAGGCCATAAAAAGAAGAAGAGTGCACCTGGCATTAGTGACCTACAGATGTCGTTTGTAGATGTATAGTATACGGTTACAGTCTGATAGTTTGAAATAATTTTTCAGTACTTGTTTTTCGAAAATTTAATTTGCGTATTTTTTGTGTATTTACAAACATGTTGTATTCAAATGTCTAGATGACGGATAAGGTGCTGATTTATGGGAGTGTGACAAATGCATATTATCGTGCAACAGCGTCAAAGACGTTTCCCGAGTATACAAAATATTATGCTGAATACTTTTTGAACCACATCGAACAGCTGTTTTATGCCGTGGCAGTAAACGTGTGGCAGTGTTTTTATGTATTTGTGTACATTTGCGTGTATTATGTTGTTATCATCTGTGCTTTTTCCCGACGTAAGTAATAGGACTTGGTCAAGACCGCCAAACCAAGTAGTTACCTCGAGGGAAGGAGAGGTCCACAGCAAGTACAAAAATCTTTGCAAGTTTTAATTTAAACAAGTAAGAAAACAGATGATTAAACATTCTTCAAATCTCTCAAGTACCAATCCTGTAAATAAATATTAGTAAGATAAAGGCTGCCTCTCTGTGCTACCATACCGTATTTCTCATTAAATAATAATCTACATTTTGTAGTTTTTTTTTCTTTGGAATGCGGTGACCTGTCACTATGTTTGACACCTTTGACTTTGGCATATTATACCTAACCTAGCCTCTGGCAGATTATACTTAACCTCGCGGCTGACAGGTCAGTGACGGCGATAAATAGGGATTTAATATAGTTTCAAAAAAAATTTTTTTTGGCTTTATAAATAAGTTTTGAATTTTTTTGAAGGGTGATTCCGTTAATTCTTATTTTTCCATATACCCTCTTAAAATATTTGTAATAAGTCATAGTTAACCCTGTATATATAGTGTGTGTGTGTGTATTAGGATTAGGGCACACTTCAAAACAAATTTTTGGGACGCGCAACTTTAATACATTTTTTTTTTATTCTAGAAGTACTCGTCCAACAACTAATCCACAATCTACTACGTTTTTTTTACAACGATTTTTTCTAAAATTACTACGGATTTTTTTATTAAAAATCTGGTAATGTGCCATTCTTCAGCACTACTTAAAATCCTTGTGGCCCAAATTTCCTCAATTTGTATCGAAGAATAGTTCTTTTATAGAGTCTTAAAAGTTTTAAGTTTATTGAATTTGTGTTTCCATTTAAAAATATAGAAGACATTGGAAATGCCTGAAAATTGTTTGTCCCAATCCTTAATGGGCCACACTGTATACAGGGTGAGTCAGAAAGAATGGGTCAACCCTAAGCTGGAGATACTATACACCAAAATATTATGTTTGAGCTCATCATGACATGCAAATGTCGCTGGTTTAGGAAATACAGGGTGTTCAAGGTTTAAATTTTATTCTGAAACTAAAAATGTGAAATGGAAAAAATTTAAATATAAAATTACCTGATGCTGTACTAAATTCATTACCTTGTGTCCTGCAAATAAGACTAATATAAATTGTAAAAGGAGATGTAAAGTAGCAATTACTTACTAAATATGAGCATAGGGGTAATAAATAATAAGTGTTTTTAATAAACTATTATATTAGAATATGTATTGTATTCAGTTGATGCATGTTTATAGAAGCTCTACTGAATATATACAGGGTGGGCCAATGGAAACTTTCCACCCCAATTTTTTGGGTTTAAAATAAAAATCTGGGAAAACGCTGGGACACGTCGACTTTTGATTTGAGGGGGAACTATTTTTCAGTTTTTTATCCCCGTAGCTTTAACCCCCTAGCTGGGGAGACAACAATCCCCCAAATATGAATAGGGGGTAGGGGTCGTGCCATACCTCTTTTTAAAGATCTCATCGAGTTTTTTATGACT
Organism: Monochamus saltuarius; assembly: GCA_025584915.1. Taxonomy (NCBI): domain Eukaryota; kingdom Metazoa; phylum Arthropoda; class Insecta; order Coleoptera; family Cerambycidae; genus Monochamus; species Monochamus saltuarius. Next base: position 37,516,862 of record CM046721.1, on the reverse strand, counting down.
CTACAATTTCGCCTCATTATTTTTATCCGTAACGAAATGACAGCTTGTAAAAATAAAAATACCTACTAATTTATTAATTAGGTCTACAAGTGAACTTTATCTAACAAACTGTTCATGACCCCAGAGAAAGAAGTCTAGACAGGAAAGATCAGGGGACCTTGCAGGTTGCAGGCCATTTGAGGGGTTGTTGTCTCCCCAGCTAGGGGGTTAAAGCTACGGGGATGAAAAAAACTGAAAAATAGTTACCCCTCAAATCAAAAGTTGACGTGTCCGAGCGTTTTCTCAGATTTTTATTTTAAATCCAAAAAATCGGGGTGGAAAGTTTCCATTGGCCCACCCTGCATATATATTTTTTTTTTGTTTCAGCTTCAAGTCACTCTCAAAAAGGCAATCACAGGGATAAAAGGGATCTTGTATTTTATGATGATATATTTGAGTAAACTATATGGTTCTTCTATGAAGAAATGCGAATATATTGAATTATATTTATCTATTTTATTTTTATTTGTTTGAGCAATAAAGTCAAACTTGAGTTACATAATCGAGTAATGTTTTTATTGTTATTTTGCCATCATTTTTTTAAATTAAGTGTTTTCTTCAAAATAGTTTAAAGTTGTTTCATTTTAAAATTACAGGGTGTTGAAAGTGGAAATTTAAAAAACGATTTTTATCTATATCTCTGAAATCAATTAATTAATTTGTTTCAAGTCTGATACAATACACTAACAATAATCATCGTAATCATAATATTAATAATAAAAGTGCATTATGGTTCGGCCTCTGCATTAACCCAATATCCAAGGCATTAAACAACACAAACTGTGGTTTTCAGATTAAACACCATAATAGAACAAGATATATAATAAACCATCTTACTATAATACTATACAGGGAAGGGAGTCTTGGCTCAATTTTGTTATCACTAGATCTTGATGATAGGGAGAAAAAGAGTAATTAATTGGCAGTCATCAGTATATAGGTGAGCCCTTGAAGCACAAGCAGAAGGAAGATCCGCAGTACCTACATATTATAGAAAGTAAAGAGCCTAGTGTTGGGAACATCAAATAAATATTTAATGAATTTAATAAGATTTTATTACTGTCTAAACAATTCTAGGGAACCCCCTGAAATACCATAAAAATTTAATTTAGCTAAAAGTTAAAGACAGTCAAATGCCCTGGACTAATCAAGTGCTATTGCTGTAATCCTGTGCTATCAGGCACTCCTGAAACCTGATTATACCGGGTGTTCCCTCTAAGACTTTCAGTGCGAATATCTCAGAAACCATCATAGCCAGTGCGACGAAATTTGGTATACAGACACTAGATGGCACGTAGAATCTGATGATAGCATCAATTCTTATACAGGGTGTTCCATTTTCCAAGAAATCGATTTAATTTTGATTTTTTGGTTGTCAGCCCTGCTAAAACCTATGTTTAAATTGAAATATACTTAATTATGAACACATTCTGATAAATAAACATTCAAAAATTTCAAAATTTAACATAAAAAAACGCCTCCAAAAAGTACTCAAATTTCATTGTTTTGTCATGTAAAACGTGCATAGCCTTGAGCCTGACTTACACAGAAGAAACTAACATCGTTGAACGTCAAAACTATGAATTGTCATTGAATTGTCAAATATTAATGGCATAAAGTATTTTATTTTACATAAATAACGCTAAGTAATGTGTACATAATAATTAGGTACCCGTATTTTTATCACAAAATAATTTACAAAATTGTGTAAGTACCTAAAGAATATCCCTCTTTTCCAACTGCTGTAATAATTATTGATTACTTATTTAGCAACAAATAAATTCAAACAAAACGACTCCTAAAATTGTTTTGAATGTGAACGTATTTGTCCTTGAACTAAACTTGCCTCAGAAAAGGAATCAAAGAAATATCCCTGGTCTAAGGAAATATCCATGAAATATCACTAGTGACTAAAGCATAACCTAGAAATGATTGATGTTTGTGTTCACATATTTTCAGCACATTATTTATGCTATTGATTGATAAAGTATGTTTAAGAAAGAATCTACATCTGTAAAATAGTAAACAATGTACTACCATTTCTGTATTTTATATGATACAGAACTAAAATAAAGCAACTGGTTTTTTTCTGGGAAGAATCACCTGAATATTTACTAGACCGAGAAGGTACCTATCACATAGTCATTTAAAGCTAGATAATAATTTGAAATTATTGTTTTTATCTTTCAGGTATGTGTGTGTAGTATCAAAAATTATAATGAAACAATTTATAACATAGGACACCAAAAAGAATAAACAAAAAATATCAGACATTTTCTTAGAATTAATTATAAACATGGAATGGTGGTTATAAAGAAGCCCCTAACTCACTTTGAAGAGGATTCTATAAGACATTAAACTCAGTTGTGTCGTGGGATTTAAAATTTCTAAAATAAAATTAAGAAAAACTAATTTCATAATTCTATGTACACTACGAAAACATCTTGTTAGAATATCTTAAAAATGATGAAAGCCAACTGTTATAATATACACAACGTAGCGTAATAAGGTATCGAACAATGAAATGACAAGATTCGTTTCTAATCGTACATGCATGACCATCCCTTAGATTGAACGGTGCTCTGTTTAGAATACAGAACAACTGTTTAACATAAAATCGATTAAATGTATGTAAGTACTCAGATACTTTCAATTTATTGTAATTTTATTGTTAATAAATTAAAATTTGTATTTGTCTTTTTTATTCTACCTGAATTATTAAACACGGATGCTTAAGAAATAATGGATACTTAAAGATGAAGGGTCAAGTTAATCAATTTAGCCACTAATAAAAAAAAATAAAGCACTGTAGGTACGTATAACTTTTTAACTGAAATTAGGTTTATTACAACTGAATAATAACTAAAATAAAATACAAAAAATCATTCATTTAGTCTTGAAAAAGTGAGATCATTTCATATTTAAAAATTAAAATTACCTTATTTAAGAACTGAATATTAACAGTTCTCACTGATATTTATGTTTTAGACATGTTAATTTTGTTATAGAATTATTAAACACAAGGAATATTTGCTGTAGTGTATAATAAATACAAACAATAACAATTTAACAAACTTTAATTTCCATCATACTTGCATTATTTACATTTTTTATTTAATTCACTCGTTACACATTCCATGAACTTTAATTTTATTAAATAATTAAACCAAGTACAGAAAGTTAGGTATGTTTTTATTTATGGCCAAACGTAAAGTCTAATGTGTTCTAGCAAAATTTTCCTCGTCTCTCATCTATCTGTCGCACGGCTTCTTCAGTATCTTATCGAATCTTTTAATCAATGATTAACGTAATTGTGTATGTAAACCTGCTTCCATAACAGCACTTTGTTTCCTCGGTTCCTACCTAGAGGTGAGACGAAACAATTTCGTAGACATTTTTAATTTCTGCACACCACAAGGTGAAATGAATATGTTAATATTCATTCTTTCCTACAAATACTGAAAAATGTTTTCTCATCTCTGTTCTTGAAAGTAAGCCCCCAATAGCTTCATCATCTGAAACTAATTAGGTAAAGATAATCCTAGCCTTTGCGTAACTGGGCTATTTCTTATAAATTTAACCCCATAGTTCTTTGAAATGAAGTAGCTAATATGAAACATAGGTACAAGAAACTACAACTCGTATATTCAATGTAAAAGGGCGAATAATAATATGCTATAATTACCTACTAAGTACACTGATACTTTTCCTTCGTCTTTCCTCTCCGTTCCCATTAATCGTTATACTTAGTACTTACACGTCTCGTGCTATCAAGCTTTTTACTGTATGAAAGTAATTTTTAGCACACCTAGGTATATGGCTCGAAATTTTACTCACATTTGATGAGGAGTAGTTTTTATAACAGATATATTTTTGTAATACTGGAACTGAAGCTTTCACTCAAGGAATCCATTACATTTTTATTTATGATGATTGTTTCTAGGCTTTAAAACATTTTTACCACTTGTTGAAGAGGCTTTATTAATTATTTTCATTATTTGGAACTCTAGGTTAAGTTTACATAATCGTTCGGTCACAGAATACAGAATTACAGATTACAAGTTCGGGTCTCGAGACAGTCGGGCTCTGCGTCTGCGCCTGCGCTCTGCAGCATATTCACAGTAAACAACTAACAGTCCTCTGTCTGTGGTAAAGCAGCGAGTCATGGGCGTGACGTGGCCAAGACCTTAGTTTTCTGCTCGTAGGGATTGTCCTTTATCGCTTTTATTATTTCCGAGAATAGTCGTATTATACAATTAAAGAAACAATGTTTCACATATTTTCAGAGTATTCATGCCGAATAAAGCTCAGTGTACTCGAACAGCTAATAACTTCTAAATTCCATTTTTTTTACAAAATTAGCATTATTGCAAATACGTACGCAGATTCAATGTACCTCGTGGTGTTACGTATTTATAATAAAATTTCTACAAAAATACTCATACTTGCTTTGACAGTTTATGTCACTTTACGTTTTGACGTCTATCCATGCGGTAGCTGCGTGTGTGTAAATTGGACTCATGGCTATTCACACTTTGCATGACAAAACAATGAAATTTGGGGACTTTTCATAGGAGTCTTTTTATGACAAGATAAACATTTTTCGTGTTTTTTTTATCAGAATGTGTTCATAATTAAAGATATTTCAATTTAAATACAAATTTTACCGAGGTTGACCACCAAAAAATCGAAATTAAATCGATTTTCTGCAAAACCGAACACCCTGTACAAAAACTAATGCCATTATCGAATTCTACGCGCCATCTAGTGCATGTATACCAAATTTCGTCGCACTGGCTGCAATAGTAGCTGAGATATTCGCACTGAAAGTCTTAGAGGGAACACCCGGTATATTTGGCAATAAATAAAATTTATCTAAGATGCACATAAACAATATTTTCAAGAATTTAGAAGAAACTAGAGGTGTATTTAATGGGTAGCAAGTTGCTTAAACTTGACTATAGTATTTCCTTTTTTTTTTTTTAGAGAAGAGAAGAGTAACTAAATGCAATCTTTCAACATCATGGAATTATGTATGTTTGTAAAGAAAAATGTATATGAGTTAATAGAGAGTTATTGATCGTATCATAAGATTAAGCAGTATTTAAATATCTTTTATTATGTGCTGTATCATTAATAAGGCAGCAGTAATAAGGATAATGCATGTTTGAAGTAAAATTAAATGAGGATAAGAGAACTTATCCTCATTTTTACCATTAAATTAGCAACAATTGAGAGAAAACAAACAAATGGATATGGGAATCCTCCGACAAATTATTAACAATATAATAACCGTATTTTTGTGGACAAAGTAAGGGCAAACAGTAAGTAATTAAATAAAATCATATTAAATACTGTTCGGCAGTATTAAAGGAATTCCCAATAACTCTAATGCATCTAAACAATATGGTAAGCACAAGCAAAGCATTTCACAACTTATTTTATCAACCCCCATTGTACATAGAAAATTAAATACTGACGTACAATGAAATGTCCGAATGCTTATAAGAAACCAAATACATTAGAGCCTCTGTTGTTTTGGAAAGAAAGGTATGACTCCATGTTGATAAGTAATCATGCGCAGGGCCGCGCCAAGGGTAGCTGCCGCCGGGGTGCGGAAGTCTTGAAAGAAGTTTACTGCCGCCCTAGCATTCTAGGTTAATCACCAAATAATGGGGCAATAAAATAAATATGGAAATATACATTAATAATAATAAAAATAAATGTATTTTTCTTCATCAATTAACAGAAAACAAACAATATTAAAAAAACAAGAGCTAAGAATAGGAACTTATAGTCTTCATAAGTAATACAAAACTATATATATAACTACTAAAATACATGTGTAAAAATAACAAAAACACATAAAATGATGCTCAGATGTCAGTATTGTACTGACTTTTAATTTAAATAATAGGTATCTTGTCATTCAAAAAATAATTTTTCGGGCCTTTCTTTTTGCAAATTTCTCAACCAAGTGAGATATATCTAGGTTTTTTGAAATTTGACTTTCGATACTTATTATAGCTAAATAAGAAAGTCTATCTTGTGTCATGCTAGAATGCAGGTAATTTTTTATTATCTTTAATTTTGAGAAAGATTTCTTGCCAGAGGCTACCGTTACAGGTATGGTTAATAATATTCTCAAAGCTATGGTCACCTTGGGGAATACATTTATTAAGTCATTTTGGAATAAATATTCTAAAACTGCTAGGGGGGTCGTTTCTGGGTTAATATCTATCAGAAGGTTTTCAACTCATACATATCTATGGCATTAATGTCTATTGGTTCTGTTAGATCTGAAAGCTTAGTTTGCAAGTCCATGCAATATTTCATTTTTATATCCTTACTTAGACTTCCGAATAAATGAAGATTTTTTTTTAAAAGTCGAATGTATTGTCACGGATTTCCCAACCCGACCTTTTCTTTTACTAGAAAAGGAAACAGTTAATTAATCATTTATCTTTATTAACTACTCTGTACAGAACTGAATACTAATTACAACTATACTATTTAATTATTCACTATATCTTCTTTATTCTATCTTTATTCTTCTTTTATATACCAAACGAATATTCCAAGTATTTTCTAGTACCTTTAGATCTATTTCTCGAAAGATTCTCGTTGATTCTCAATATTTCTAGTCGCTCCTCGATACACGGCATTATTTTGTTTGTTTACCAGAATCGCGTAGGGACGATCGGGCCAATCTAGCGTTTCGCGATACCACAGTCGTCGAATTGGGTGCGAACAGGGCAAATTCTGTGATAGTATCTTTGTGATTTTTTAGCTGTTCAATGCGCTCCTCAATTTTGTTTAAGATTATATCCAAAATTGTGTAATAAAAATTTATTTTAAAATATTTCTCTGGACATTGAATGGTTTCATCCTCACTTTCATAAGAAAATATTGCCTTTTAACAGGGAGTGTGCAGTTTAGCTTAACTGACGTCTGCTGCTAACCAACGGTCATTTGCTGCCCCCTGGATCGCCACGCACCCCCGGATTGGCGCGGCCCTGATCATGCGTACCATTTGGGCTCGACTGTACCCTTTCCGGTAGGCAACATTATATACAAAGTTTAATAAAGTGCCACATTTTGACCACTATTAAAATTATTTCGTATTTTTGAAACTAGATTAATAAAACAATTATTAATTTACAAATATTTTATATTAAAGTAAAAAATACTGTGACTATAAATTAAAAAAAATTTACATAGCTACAATCTTATAACTATACAGGTTAATTATGACTAAGTACAAATATTTTAAGAGGGGATAGAGAAAAATAAGGAATCGAAAAAATTTCGAAACTTATTAGAGAGCTATTGGACGTGTCATAAGATTAAGCAGTATTTAGGTTTCCCTTATATTGACATCTAAGCATGCGCATATGTGCTGTATTATTAAGGCAGCAATATAAGGATAGTGCTCGACCTTATTTATGCATGATTAAGGTAGCGTTGAGCAATCCCTTATTTGATAGATCGGGTCGTTCGGCCGTAATCAGTCATACCCATCCTAACCTAAATTAAAAATAAAATGTTTTTCGTTTTTTTTTATAAGTTCCGTCGCATGTTTCAAGAAAAATAAAATAAAGATAAGTAAACACTTATTCTAATTTTTTCAATATATTGACTTCTATTTCTTTTTTCATTCACCATTAAAATGGCAATTGAGAGATATAAACAAAAGGATAAGGGAATCCTATCCGTCAAATTATTAACCAATAACTATATTTTTCTGAACAGAATAAGGGCAAGCAGTATTTAAATAAAGTCCTTCCTAATACTGTTTGGCACTTTTGGCAGTATTAAAGGGATTCAGTTTATCATGAGTTTATCGTCGTTAGCTGCGAGGTTAGGTATATTCAGTCAAAGCATTGAATCATAGATAAAGATACAATACATTGAATAATAAATTACACTTATTTATTACTCAATGGCCATAAAAGGTAATCAAGCTTACTGGTAATTAGGCCATATTTGGCCCTTTTTACCTACTAACTTATACTACCCTCCACCTTTACAATCACAAACATCCATGGGTAGGACAGAAAAATTCCTGCCCCGTGTTGGATTCGAACCAACTTCCGGCCGCTCGTGCTTGCCCTGGCAGCGACTGCTCGTCACCGCCTTGACCGCTCGGCTACCGTCAGCCCTACTCAATGGCCATAGTCAAAGGTGTTAAAGGAATACCCGTCATCGTGTTGGCACGTGTATTATATCAATTTACGCCGTTTCGGAAAAAAAATTACAAAATGTAGAATCCTATTATTTAATTAGAAACATGATATGGTGGCACAGCAGGGAGGCAGCACCTACCTTACCGATATTTATTTCCAGGATTGATAGGAGAGATTTTAAGAATGTTGAATAATTTTGTGTTTTCTTGTTTAAATTAAAATTTGTCATTGCAAAGCTTTTTACTGGGGATCTCTCCTTCCCTCTACCATTCTTTTTGTTTAAAGCTAGGTATACAGATTAATACAGAATTCTAGACTGAAATTCAGGTGATTCGACGGACAAGTATTACAAGGCGCACGATTTAACAGATGATGGCTAACTAACTAACACGAGCAAAAGCTACGACATAAAATCACTTAAAATATTTTGATTTATTTTTAAACTTTTAAATCTTCATGTCTCATCGATGGTTTATATTCATATATTCTCATTATTTCTCATTTCATTATATTCTCACTGGTATATACCAATGACATCTAAATCACGACTGTGTTTAGTTGTTTCATTGTTAGATATCCTAGATATAAATCATTTGATATAGAAAACATATGTGCAAAATTACATAGCGCTGATATACCAAAGTGGTTATACAGCTTACATAAGCATATTTATGTGCCAGAAACATGTAGGTATGGGAGTATTTCAAAATAATAAGTAATAGCGACGTACAAGGTACAAAATACGTATTTAATACATAAAATGTAGGATGTATCGCTCTGTCCAAGATTGGTATGTATCTGTAATGTCAATGTCACAAGCCTGTTTGCTGGGACATGATCGAAACTCAGCAAAGAAATACTTTATTGGTTATGTATGTGGGTGTGAGAGAGACAATCATCTGCACGTACGATATGAATTGTGTTCTTAATTTCCCATTATTTTGTTTGCAAACACGTCATTGGCGTACAGTGTGGTTAACTAGTACATTTTTTTATTTTGTAGCTCATTAGTGTTATTTTTTGTGTACAGTGTGGTTAACTAGTACATTTTTTTATTTTGTAGCTCATTAGTGTTATTTTTTGTGTATTTTTGTGGGTGTTATTGTTGGAACATGTCATGGTTTATAAGGAACTAAAATTAACCAGCATATAGCACCAAATAATTCTTCATATCCAGAATTCAATTTCATTTCGATTCACAATCAGCTAAATCTTTATTGATCCGCCATTGCTAGGAGGCACAACAACACAACACAACAAATATGGCGCTGATCAGGAGTAATCCATTCGCGTAGCTTGACGAGCAATCAAGTCGTCATATATAAAATTTCATTTCAGTGCGCTAAACGCGCCTTTTAAACTACCAGAAAATTTTAAAGTGTCGCAAAGAACCAAAGAACCCAGTAAAACAGTTATATGTCTCAGAGATTATAAATACACTAGATAATCACCGTCCATGTAGTTACTGGACGCGGTAAAAATGGATGCAGAAATTGATTAGTGTGGAAGCAGGCCACCAATGCTCTCCTAGCGCTGGTGTATCTCATTCGGTTTTTTGTTGTTACATCTGCCAGCGATTACGGGCCTATTCGGATTTCCCGGACGACCCTTTTCTACCTGCACCAGAGATTGTGTATTTATAAGCCGTGTTTTTGACGTTGGTGATTGGATCGAACAAGTCAATTTTAATCAAATGTTGTTTTTCGATAAAATTAGATCCGGATTTAAAGATCGTGTTCCGTTTTCCCTCTTCCCCTCCGGATCGTAAAATTTCTGTGATCATTTTTATTAAATCAGGATCCGACCACAGAACAGGGTTTTCTGTGGTCGGTCCGACTAACGTTTCAGGAGTTTCACAATTAATTAAATCCTTATTAGCAAAGCATAAATACCTACACAGATTAACTATATAAAGAAAACGGACATAAATAATATTTATGCTGTGTATGTATTGTTTGATTTTGAAGGTTACAAGATATAGTTTGAATCTGAAAAATACGTGTTCTTTTGCATCACAGATTGGATTGCAATATTTGGATCTGATTCGTCAATCATGATTCAAAATCGTGGTGCAAAAAAACACAGCTATAATCTCTGGGTAGTGCCCTGCCATCTCAGGCGAAGGTCCCGCTTGACCGCACTGCAAGTCTGGTTTAAAGAATTATATAAATTTCTGAATTTGGCATGCCACCGACCTCTACATGGAACTTATGAAACTATTTTTACCGTGTCCAGTAAAAACATTTCTGGTGTATCTAGTGTATTTATAATCTCTGTATGTCTAAATTAGAAAGAAGAAGAAGAATACAACTATAGCCAACCTATAGGTACAATTATTTTTATTCCCCTAGATCATATTTTGTGATTTTATTTCTAGAACTAGAACGAGCTCGTTCTGAAATAGTTCCCTGGTGAAATAGAGAGATCCACTAATTACCCAATGGCGTTCAGAAATTAAAATACGTTTCCCTCGCGTCGACGTCACAGCGTTCATAAATGCAATGGTGTTTATCTGGAGCGCTCCCTCAATTAACCCAGTAAAAAGTGGGTAGATAAAATCGCCCGAAGTAACATAACCTTTAAAACTTAAAAGTTTGTTAGTATTCTTTAGTATCTCATTTCTACAACAAAATTTGAGATTTGTGTAGAGTCCTTTTCCTGATCTGTGGTGTGGAATAGTCATGGAATCACTTGATATTAGTAAAACAACTTTTAGAGTTGTTTATAATGATCAAAATCCCTGCATCGAAGAAGGAAAATTATTAATTCAAAAAATTGATGGTAAGAGTAAATTAATAATTAGCTAGTTCCTACCTAATCAACGATCTACAAGTACATATTTGTTTTATAAGTAGATATAATTTGTTAAATTTATTTTATGCAATAAATTATGATTTTATTCTAGATGAACAGTGTTACTTTGTTCCACTTAGTGATGATAATACCTATATTCTTTCGTATTGAACAAAGTGAGTGCAATCAGAAAAGAACCAATAAGAATTCAGAATTTTAAAAATGCTGTATTATAATTGGCTCATTACGGATTGCAATCAGTTTGTTCAGCATGAAAGAATATAGTAATTATTGACGAATTCAATTTACATGATATACATCCTTTATTAAGTGAAGTTTCAAGTAAAGAGAATATACATCAGGGACATTCTTCAACAGAATTGAAATATATAATATACACAAATACTTCTCTTGAGTATGTATAATATGTTACACTTTATATGATTATACAGGGTGATTTTAAATAAAGTAGCAAAAATGAGACCACATATTCCTTAAGTGAAAAAAAAATCCGATTTAACCTAACATACGTATATCCCAAGTCGCTTAATAAAAACGATACAGGGTGTCAAAGTTAAAATTTTACTTTCGATATTTGTAGATAACTTCTTAAAAAATCCAAATATTTACTTAAAATTTGTAAACCAGGGGTTTTTGCGGGTGAGAAATTCAATTTGTTTCTAATTTTGACGTCACTAGTAGAGGGCGCCACCTATGGCACATCATGTTTCTTTTAAGTCGCAGAACTTTCTTGCAGCTTAGTGTATCCATCTGACTATAGAAATAATTCTCTCCTACCTGTTTTATTTGAAAAAGGTATACCTTGCTAAAGTCGTTAGGAGTAACCATTTTTGAAATAATCCTATTTGAAATGCTGAGTGCACCGAGTAAAAACTATTTTGGTTTGAGGTAAAGTGCCTATTCTGCTGAAGAAACAGCAAAATATTACTTGAAAAAGTTGTTCAGAATGGTAAATTATAAAGACGTGCAAAATTTCAAGAAGATCGGCGAGGTTTGATGAAACAATTTTTCAACAAAGCAAAAAGATTTTATCAAAGCAGGCCGATCTTTTTGAAATTTTGCACATCTCCATAATTTACCGTTCTGAGCAACTTTTTCAAGTAACATTTTGCTTTATTTTCAGTAAAAAAGTCAATTTACCTGAAACGATAACAGTTTTCAATCGGTGCACTGAATAATTCAATTACTCCTAACGACTTCAACAAGGTATACCTATTTCAGATATAACAGGTAGGAGAATCGATTGTTTCAATAGTCAGATGGATACACTAAGCAGCAAAAAAAAGTTCTGCAATTTAAAAGAAACGTGATGTGCCATAGGTAGCGCCCTCTACTAGTGACGTCAAAATTAGAAACAAATTTGAATTTCTCACCCGCAAAAACCCCTGGTTTACAAATTTTAAGTAAATATTTGAATTTTTTAAGAAGTTATCTACAAATATCGAAAATAAAATTTTAACTTTGACACCCTGTATCTTTTTTATTAAGCGACTTGGGATATAGGTATGTTAGGTTAAATCGGTTTATTTTCATCTAAGTAATATGTGGTCTCGTTTTTGCTACTTTATTTAAAATCACCCTGTATAAATATAGGTACTGTCTTTATAAGCTGTGATAAAAGTAATCTGCTGTCAGTACTATATTTTCTATGTCTGCTGTGTAGCCTAACAAAATAACAATACATATGCGGGCGGAAAACCAAACCCTAACCCTATCACTCTGTATTTCAGAACGCAGCCCTCACAGATAAGAGAGAGAAAAACAACGGTATGTATGCCTATAACCTCATTTTGTCTTAATTTTAGGTTTCGTTTTGTGCAGTTTGTGTCTTCACATAAGTAAAATAAAAAATGTTTCTATAAATAAAAGTTGATGAGTACGCAGACAATTCTTTTTTAAGGTGACATTAACAGTGGTTTTCAAATATGCAAAGAATACCGTATATGTCGGATCCCACCATTATTCCACGCGTGCAAAAGGTAAACAAAGTTAATATAAATGCCAAAAGTAAATAAATAAAAGAGTAATCTACTGGGTGTCCCAGTTATGTTTAGTCATGTTGAAATAAGTAATAAGAATTATATTTTAAGCAGTTAAATATACCTATTTTAATGTTTATTTGCAAAGTACTTATAATTTTAATTGTTGAGTTGTAAGTATAATAGGTAGCTAATATATATAGGTATATTTACACAGTAGGTACAACAAATATTTAATGTATTTGTGTATAATAAAATATCAATTGATTAGGGTATCTTTAACTTGCTTGTCTACCGCAAATCATATTGTCAGCGGCAGCTGGTGAAATTTCAGGTATGTCATATCTCAATAACCAGACATGGGATCCAAAGCAAACTTTATAATATTTGTTCTGTGGCCATATAGACAACTTTTGTAGAAGGAGAATCTGCTGTTTGTGAAAAAAAGTTAAAAAATTGTGCAGTTTTCCCAAGAATTTTCAGATTGGCTTTTTTAATTCTAGTGAAACATTTGTTTTTCCATAAATTAGACGTAATTTTATCGAGATATTTCAAATTTTATTAGAAAGTAAGGATAGGTATTTATAGAATTTTGGAAATTTTTATAATCTATTAAATATAAAATTCAAATCGCTGTAACTTTAACAAATATAATTTTTTTATATAATTTGAAATTCCTCGATAAAATTACATCTAATTTATGGAAAAAAATGTTTTACTAGAATTAAAGAAGCCAATCTGAAAAATCCTAGGGAAAGATGCACATATTTTCAACTTTTTTTCGCAAACTGCAAAAGAGTCCTTCTACAAAAGTTATATACCTATATGGCCATAGTAGGTACATATATACTAAAGTTTGGTTTGGGTTCCATGTTTGCTTATTGAGATATGGCATACTTACCTGAAATCTTACCGCGCCGCTGCTAAGTGTTAACTAATGATGAATATTTTCTTTATAAACGGTTAGACATAATTTACTGGTATTGCTAAAAAATACCAGTGGCATAGATACATTAGATATACAGGGTGCCCCCAGATAGGTGAAACGACTCTGTAAGAGAAGAGAGAGAGAAGAGAATGTTGGTGTTGAAAAATTCAGCTCTGCTTGTTTAAGAAACAAAATCTGCCATGATTTTTTCACTAGTAAAGTGTTGTTTCTGTTCGGGATATGATAAAATGTTATTATTAAAAGTTTCTCAGAATGAAAAACTGAGTATGTATGAAAAATGTCTTGAGCCTACTTTGATTTTTTCCCTGGTTTCAGAATTTTCTCAAAGTAGGCATAGGATACTACAACTTTGCACACTTTATCAATTCTACATTCAGCTTAACTTTTCTTAATAACATTTTGTCTTATCTCAGACAGAAATGACACTTTACTAGTGAAAAATATCGAGAAAAAAGTGAAAGTAGGCTCGTGACATTGAAATTTTGCACACATACTTAGTTGTGCACTTTGAGATACTTTTTTCATTGACATATTGTTGTCTCATACAAAAAAATATATATATTTGAAATCATAGCAGATTATGTTTTATAAACAAGCAGAGCTGAATCCCAGAAAACCATTTTTCATTGCCAAAATTTTTTGTCCCTTACATGAGTCGTTTCACCTATCCGAAGACACCATAGAACTAAGAGGTCTGTTTAATTGTTAATATTGCTTACAAAATTCCTGCCCCCTATTTTCGAGGGTGCTGAAGATAAATGTAAAATTAGTTTTATGCCCTCGAGTCTAGGTTTGGAAAAAAATTTTGAAATTGTAATATAACGTCTACCATCTTCATTTCATGACGTCACACTGTTAAAATGATAGGCATAAATTAACTAATCCCACAACAGACACAGAGTAAGACGACTACTACCTATTGTTATATATTAATATTTGATTATAAATAAACTTTTTTATTATCATTACTATGATCTATCCAATTTTTTTGAAAGGTGTTATTTACACAGTTTCTAAAGTTTTGGTTAAAGTGGGCGGGTGTGTCATCATCAATCGTAAATTTTGCCTAAATCATATTGGCACAACTGCCAAAAGAACTGGTAGATCTTGCAAAAAATTCAAATTTGTTAGACCAATAACAATTGACACTCTTTCCAATGGCATAAAAATATACAGGGTGTTAATGCAACATAGAGCAAGAGTAGATTCCTGATACAAAAATAATGTGATGTTTCTCAGAATGAAAAAGTGAGTATGTGTGAATGTGTGAAGAATCTCTGGTAAAAAGTTAATGGTTAAAAAAATACAGGGTGTGAAAGTTAAAATCTTATTTGCGATATTAATTTGTAAAAAAACGTTTTTAAAAACCACTTATGGCACATCATGCTTCTTTTAATAGGCATAAATTTTTTAGCTTGAACTTAGTGTATACATCTGACTATTGAAACAATCGAGTAAACCTGTTTTGGTTTCAGGTAAAGTGCCTTTTCTGCTGAAAATACAGGAAAATGTTACTCAAAATGGTAAATTATGGTGATATACAAAAGTTCAAGAAGATCACCAAGGTTTGATGAAACCGTTACCATTAAATTTTCGACAATGGTTTCATCAAAGTAGAAAGATGCACGTCATAATTTACCATACTCATAACTTTTTCAAGTAACATTTTCCTGTATTTTCAGCGGAAAAGGTACTTTACCTGAAACCAAAACAGTTTTTACTTGGTGCTTTGAATAGTTCAAATAGCATTATTTTAAAAACACAAGGTGTACATTGTTCAGATGAAAAAGGTAGCAGATCAATTGTTTCAATTGTCAGATGGATACACGAAGCTGCATAAAAGTTCTGTAATTTAAAAGAAGCATGATATGCCATAAGTGGTGCTCTCTACTAGTGAAGGCAAAATTTGAAACAAATTTGAATTTCTCGTCCCCAAAACATCCTCGATCTTCAAAATGTATTAATTGGATTTTTTTTTAAAAGTTACAAGTACAATTAAAAATATACACTATGACTTTTAAGCATCAACATCACATTATTGTCGTCAGACATCTACTCTTGCTCTATGTTGCATTAATTTCGGGACACCCTGTATACAAGGGAATATTCTGTGGCTAAAAATAAGGGTTTTATGTTATATGAATGTGGGGTCTTAGGACAGCCATTGTCTAGCTACAGCGTGTTAAAAATTAAAAAAAAAATCAGTTTAATTTCTAAACCACTTGACATAATTTAACCATATTTGATGTTCATAGTAGTATGACAGTAGGTAAGAAACAAAAATTACCAGCTTTAGAAACTTACCAGTACCATCTTTTTTATTTCATTTTTTACGCTAATTTGCTAATTTATTTATTTCTTGGGTAATCGTATTTAAATTTTGTACAAAGTTTTTTTGTATGATAAAGTTTAAGTTGTAAATGTATCAATTACTCTATAATCTCTGGTATTCATTAAACAGTGGACCATACTTTAAGCCCCGCTTCCTTGGATAATAAGGTGATTTAAGTTAACTTACCTTAGTACAACTTTTCTCCTTTAAGAAGTTATAGTGTGAATTTTTTTTTAATACATTATTGGGCCTATAACTTTTTAAGGAAGCAAGATGGTACTAAGGTAAGTTGATTTAAATCACCTTATTTTTGTACAAGCAGCCAACTTAAAGTATGGCCCATTTTTTAATAAACACAAGGTGATTTATAACATATATAAAAAATTTGTTTGAATGTACAGGGGACTTACTAATACAATTTTGTAAAAATAAATCATAAGTGCAGTTCGAAAATTATTTAAAAATACATATCTGCACGGCACTGGAAACTGGTTCACTGTAAAACCTGATAAGGCAAAGCATGCAATCAACGCCCAGACAAAACATTGATAGAAATTCCCAAGGAAAGAAATAAACAACATTTTATAACACCTTTTTTAGACAGCAAATTCAACTGTTTTTGCGGCAGGTTTTAAACATGAAACCCAAGACAGTGCGGGAATATTCTTACTTTCCTTGAAAATAATACTATTGCAAATATGTAAATACGTTTAACGTGCCACTTTAAAACCATATAATTAATTTCATGAATCTTGTGTCATGTCATTATTTTGACATCTTATACTTTTGAAATTTGTTTCTCCGGCTTTGTAGTTGGTTAAATTGGGCTCAAGGCTATACAAATTTTATGTGACAAAGCAGTCAAATTTGGGCGTGGTTGCTAGCTGTTTGTTATGATAAATTTAAAATGTTATAGACATTTTTTACCAGAATGTGTTTTTAGTATGTTAAACTTTAATTGCAAAAACTTAAATTTCTTCTTATTTGAAATACCTTTAATAATGAAATTTTAGAGGTGCTGATACCTATGGAAGGCGCATACTTTGCAACACAAAATGAAGAAAAAATAATGCCAGTTTAGTATATACTTTTTTTATTTTGGGTCTCTGTAAATGAGATACGGAGTGTTCAAATTTTGAAAAAAATTTGGACTTTTTAGTATAGTAACCAAAGTAGTAGAGATATTTAAGCCATATTTTGTTTACAATTAAACTAGTTAAGGTGTCACAAAATGTGTTAGTATCAACACTTTCAACAACCAGTGCAACCAGTGGCGAAGGTATGAGCACTTATACTCAACGGCCGAAAATCTAGAGAGTGACTCATGTTATAAACACTATTTATAGCATATAAAATCGTGTGCCGCATATCTCTGAGAGCATCCCCGATTACACAGCTTCTGCTGCATTAATTACGCATGCGCCGCAGCCTTCTATTGGTTGTGACAAATTGACAGATCCGTCTGTACCATTTCCAGCCTTACCATGGGCGGATATATTGTTTGGGAGGGCAATATTTCACTAACTTAATTATGAATGTAATTAATTTATTAGTGATTTTGTGTTCTTAAGAATGGGAATACGCTGTAGAGCTTTACAGCGTATTCCCAAAATCGTAAATGCCCTAATCTAACAAGTGAGGAATATCTGATGATGACATGTATGAAGGGTTTAGGGTGCGAGGTCAAAATGTCAAGTGATGTTGAAATATGTAGTTCATTAACAAGAATGTACGTGAGTAGCATATATGTATAGTGCAAAAAAAAGTTGTAATGAAGTGGAAATTCGCGGAAGTAAGACAGTATTTTAAAAATGAGTTTTTGACAAAAAAAAATTGGGTTGCCAAGTATATCTTACAAGATGAAACTTTGCCTAGAATATGTATACAGGGTCAGTCAGTCAGTCAGTCATAATGTCATTAATTTTAAGAGGAGATAGGGAATAATGAGTATAATACGAATACGTGATTAAAAAAATCTAAATGCATATTTACGCCGAAGATAAATATTTTCAAATCATTATGTAAACCCCCTTGGTCGTTTACAGCTCACAGTTCAACTCGATGTCGACCTGCTGCTACGTTGCCAAATTAAAATATTTTCCTAGTACTGACTATTTTAGAATCTCATTTTTTCTTGCTCAGTTCAGCCAATAATAATTTAAAATGTTAATATCCAATGAAATCAAATAATTCTATTCAAAATTGCAAGTATCGCGGTCCATTCAGGTTTTCCGGTAGAATATACGGTCCTCGTATACTCCTGCCTATACGTTGACAACAAATCGCCTCTGAAAGCTAAACCGACGACTAGCTTGGTCACAGTTTAAAAAATATTTTACATTGAAATTACAAAACTCCAACGTATCTAATAATAAACCGAGTAATAAACCATTTAGGTACATTACATAAAAAACATATACCCAATGGGTAAATTATTAAGAGAAGATGAAAAGTGTTTCGTGTTTAAATACTAAGTAATAAAAAACCTTCGTGTTGTCGGCAAAAAAACTGTCCAAAACCGAAACTGCATGCCTCTGATCTGATGCTCATAAAAGTTATCGAATCTTGACCTACCGTATTATTAGGTCAATAACCTAGTTACCTAGTTTTTGTACTGTTATTTAACGACAAGGAGTAAAGCTAACTTTTTTATCTAGATACATGAATGAATTTTCCTTAAATATAATTAATAAAAACAAATTTAGACAATAAATAAATATTTTCGAATGTTAGGTTATTACAGTTTAATAATTTTGATATTACGTTTTCACTACGTTTTACACTTTAATATGAATTTTTATTATTACTCGTAAGTACAATTATTTAGTTTGTAGTTACGTACATCTAGCCTAGAAATTTATGGTTTTTTAAGTAGTATGGTACTAACCTGTTTGAAATGCCAGTTCGAGTAAAGTTGCACTCATCCATAGCACTTTATTAATAAAATTAGGGTCAGCCAATTGCAAAATTCAAGACGGCTGGGGAAATCAGCAGGTTCTAAAGCCCGAACTTTCTGAAAATGATACGGGTTCAGTGAGTTTTTACGTAATATTCTGCATACCTTGCTTTGGGATATCTTCAATCGCCTTGAAATGGTTCTTATAGAAATAGTAGACGTGTTTCACAGAACCCGTATCGCAAAGGCGTTGAAGCACGTGTACACTGTTAGGAAAACTTTTCCGATATTCAACAGCTGCGGCATGCATTTTGCAAACATTCTCGCATTCTCCGTATAAAACTACCATTTCCGCATATTAGAAATTTGTATAATTAGGCATTGTGAATTTACAACCAATACACGGGACCGAACAAACAAACTACTGCTTGTGCTTGTATTCTGTGTGGTGTGATCTCCAAATCTGGGGGGAAAGAAATGCGGGAAATGCAGAAAGTGCAAAAGTTTGTAGCGTACCAGGAGCGTCGTGTTATAGGGTGATTTGTTTATTTTTTTAAAGGTCGAGTAAACAATTTTTTTTTCGATTTTCTGTCTTTCTTAGGCCTTCCGAATACGTGGTTTAAATTAATGACATTATGACTGACTCACCCTGTATAGAAGGGTGCTTTTGCAAATGATGAGTGATGAGTGACATATGAATTATGGTATCTGAATTTCCCTATAAATGAAATCGAAAAGGGTATACTGATAGAAAAAGACGAAATAGTGATATGGCGAAGAAACTATTTAAAATAAATATTAAAAGCAATCTGGATTGAAGAATATGTTAACTTTTGATGAAACGTGGTTACATGAAGGTCATACCTAATGCGGTACGATTATAAGTAAAATATGTGACAGTGTAACCAATAGTGAATAGTTTGTATATACAGGGTGAGTCATTAATAATGGTACATAGTTTAAAGACAGATTGTTAACGTCAAAATAAAGCGATTGAGCCCAACATGCCTTATTCAATGTAGAATTACAGGGTGTTAATGTTGAAAAAAGGTTTTCGATTTGCTATGTTTTAAGAACGCATGAACCGATTGTTTTGAAAATTTGTAGTCTAATGTTTTTTTTTTGAGGTGGCAATTACGAATATGCAAACAGTGTTGAGGTCATGGTTAGGCGGCGCTAGTTATACTGTACTATTGATGTAAAAATATGTCCAACTTTTTGTATTTTAGACTTTTGAATTTTTTAATAAGAAACTGTTGAACTACCTTCAATTACCTTTAGATTTGGAAGTAGTTTTCTTTATTATTATAAAATTTCTTCGGGTGTTGTTTTTGTATAGGTGCTCCCTCAATACACATATCATAGTGTGGTACCTGACGATTTATGTTGCAATCAATGAAATAGTCATTTATATAATCTTGCTCAGCAGAAGTTTCTCCTTCCAGAAATCCAGCAGTTATTTATAAATTTCAATAACATTTTAACTTTGTCACCCTGTATCTTTTTAACCATTAAATTTTGACTAAGGTAAGTTTGGCTACATTGCATTATTTGGTCGACAGGAATTTATTTTTGCTCTGTCTTATTAATTTTGGGACACCCTGTATACTTTATCTAACACCATTTATGTTACATATTGTAGGTTGTAATGTCATGTCTTTGTCATTGTTAGAGGTATATTCATACACTGAACAAATAATGTTTTATTGAAATATTACATTATACAGGCTGTAACAAAAAAGCAGTTCATCCTATTAACTGTGTACTTAGGTATTTTTGGTAACAAAATAAGGCGGTTTATCTTCTGCAGAGTGTTGAATTTTAACTAAAACACATATTAGTTTGAAATTTAATAGCTATTTTTTATGGTCAAATCCTTAAGGGTTGTAAATGACACTTAAAAAACAAATGTAGAAACTAGAGGAAGGGGTACTTTGTCCATCCCATTTTTCTAACATACCACCCATGGTCAATGTCTCAATGTCATAGTGTAAAATTTTATTTATAATATTTTTTACTTATAATAATTATTTGTAAAACTCTTGTTTTTCAAGAGAAATTAAATTTTTTAAAATCATGCAACGTTAGCCTCAGAGAGACATATTTGAGTTTGAATTTCTAAGAAACGCTCAAAGGAATAGTTTGTAGATAATATACCTAGGTTTTAAACGTCCTAACTAACTTTATATCATTTACCAAGGAAAATGGTATTTAAGAAACAGATTAGTTAAACACACTTACACTACGATTTAATTTAACATAATAATTTTAACATTTGAATTTACTAATTCCATAATTTCTATAATTGCTGCACATCAGTGGCGTACCTAGAACTTTTGCCGCCCGGGGCGGTCTCCAATTTGCCGCCCTAGTCAATCAAATGGTGGTTTTTATAAATTATATATATATATTATTTATAAACATTAATAAATAATTGTAATGGAGACAAACTATATGTGGGGAACTTTTTTACCATGATATTTAAATTAGGCAGTAATAAAGCAGGCCGCATAAGTTGATATACCTATAAATGCAACTTTTATAAAAATACAAGATCCTTTTTTAAAGGCCACAAGAAACTTACGGAGGTCAAAGGTTTCGTACCTATGAGACAAAACATATACCTAATTTACAATATATTTTTTATTTTATATTTATAAATAAATAATTTATTCTCTTTTGGATAAACAAAGTGTACACATATGTGTATGTAAACATATTTATATATTTATTCTTCTAACTTTGATAGTAGAAAATTCGTGTATAATGCTCTCAAAATTTAAATTCTTTGTAATTTCTTGTTCTATGGACAATATTGCAAGATTTGGTAGTCTTAAAAGACTCATTGTGGAACAAAGATAATTTTTTATCAACTTCAATTTGGAGAAGCTCCTCTCGCAACTAACGACACTGATAGCAATTGTTAAAAAAAATGCTTAGAGAATTACAATGTTGGGTACAGAATTTTCCAATCTACAATTGTTGAATAAATTTTAGTAGATCAAGAGGACCCCGTTTTTCCAACATTTTGCCTATTCTTGTAGTGCATGTACAGCCATAAAAACTTGGATCATTTTTCTTTCAATATGGAACTGTTCTTTATCAATGTCAATAAAGTCATTTATTTGACATTCAAATTCTTCATTTAGTAGGTTACATGGTATTATTCTACGAATATTTTTTTGCAAGGACATGCAACTGATCAAAGCGTTCCTTTATTTCATTTAGAACTCTATCCATAGATAAAAATATTTCTCTTCGTATTTCTTGTTCTAAGGATGTTTCTCACTCATATTTTTTCTCACTCATATTTTTTCTCCTTCTACTCGACGTCAGCACCATTGATGACTATCCGAGCAAAATTTTTAGATAATATTTTCAAGCCTACATTGACGATCAGGAAAAATATTCGAAATCATATAGTAGAAATGGAATAGTAAACTTATGAAGTGAACAAGTTGCTTTCACAACTAAGACTAAATATAAAAAATGCCGCCCCAAAATATGTGCCGCCCGGTGCGGACCGCCACCAACATCCCCCCCCCCCCAGGTACGCCACTGCTGCACATGTCTGTCTGTCTGAGAAATGCATTAACTTACTTTTCTAATAACAAAAAATCTAATATTTTGAAAAATATGTGGGGTTTGCCAAAACTATTTATAAGATGCTTATTTTAGTTAATAATTAACATTCTCCATTGTCTAGCATACACAAACTGAATTGAAATTAAATTGGGGCACTGTGGTAGTTATTGAATTGTGGCGTGTCTTCCATGTTCGATCTCGCATCCAATCCATCAATTTGGAGAAATTATTTTGTAGTTAAAATGTATTTGAAATAATGTAAAATAGTCATTCAATCATCTTTTGAGAAACAGGCAAAAATATTAGATTTTCTTTAAATATGAAAGGTCGTTTATGTACTGCTGAAATAGACGGATATGCATATCAATTACTATAAGCAAAGTTCATATGTATATATCGGGTGTTCCCTCTAAGACTTTCAGTGCGAATATCTCAGAAACCATCATAGCTAGTGCGACAAAATTTGGTAACAGACACTAGATGGCGCGTAGAATCTGATGATAACATCAATTCTTATACAGGGTGTTCCATTTTCCAAGAAATCGATTTAATTCTGATTTTTTTGTTGTCAGCCCTGCTAAAACTTATGTTTAAATTGAAATATACTTCATTATGAACATATTCTGATAAATAAACATTCAAAAATTTCAAAATATAACATAAAAAAACGTCTCCAAAAAGTACCCAAATTTCATTCTTTTTTTTTTCTTGTAAAACGTGTATAGCCTTGAGCCAGACTTACACAGAAGAAACTAACATTGCTAAACGTCAAAACTATGAATTGTCATTGAATTGTCAAATATTAGTGGCATAACGTATTTTATTGGACATAAGGAATGCTAAATAATGTATTTATTGCAATTTAAGTATGCACAACGGTGTTATTGAGACTTGTCGATAAAAATTTAGACTTGAGTTGAGGCTTTTGTAGCATTGGGGTCGCTGTGCCGGCGCAGTCTACCGCTACAGCTAGGGTTACAGCGTGAATATTGTGTAAAATATCTGGATATTTTTAAATTGTTCCATTATAATGTAATAAAACTATAGTAAATTGTGTTTTATGTTACTACAGTGTACATAATAATTAGGTACCCGTATTTTTTATCACAAAATAATTTACAAAATTGTGTATGTAGGTACCTAAAGAATATCCCTGGTTTCCAACTGCTGTAATAATTATTGATTACTTATTTAGCAACAAATAAATTCAAACAAAACGATTTCTAAAACTTTTAATTATAATGTGAACGTGTTTGGCGTTGAAAGTCAGATCTGAACTGAACCTACCCAAGCTCGACAAAAGAAATATTACGAAAGCATAACCTAGAAATTATTGATTTTTGTGCACATATTTCAACACTTTGTGATGGATAAAATATGTTTAAGAAGAACTCTACATCTGTAAAATAGTAAACAATGAACTACAATTTCTATATTTCATATGATACAGAACTAAAATAAAGCAACTGGTTTTTCCTAGGAACAATCACCTGCAAACGTACTATACCCAGTAGGTACCTATCAAATAGTCATTTAAAGCTAGATAATAATTTGAAATTATTGTTTTTATGTTTCAGTTATGTGTGTTTAGTGCCACAAATTAGTACATTAAAACAGACACTAGAAAGAACAAGCGAAAAATATTACACAGACATTTTCTTGGAAATAATTCTAAATTTGGAATGATGGATAATATTATAAAGAAGTCTCTAACTCACTTTGAAAGTATTCTATAAGACATTAAATTCAGTTGTCGTGGGTTTTAAAATTTCTAAACTAATAAATTTAAGAAAAATAAACTAATTTCATAATTCTATGTACAGTATGAAAACATCTCGTTAGAATATCTTAAAAATGTTGAAAGCTAACTGTTGTTACAATATATATACACAACATAACGTAATAAGGTAGGTATCGAACAATGAAATGGCAAGATTTGTTTCTAATCGTACATGCATGACCATCCCTCAGATTGAAGGTTGCTATGTAAAAGAAATTAAAATACAGAACAAGTGTTTAACATAAAATCAGATGTAATAATGTAAATTTATTTTACTGTTAATTGATCAAGAATCGCATAGTCATTTAAAGCTAGACAGTAATTTGTAATTATTGTTTTTATCTTTCAGGTATGTGTGTAGTGCCACAAATTACATCGAAACAAAACGATTTGTAAAATAGGACACCAAACAGAATGAACGGAAAATATCACACAGACATTTTGTTAGAATTAATTTTATACATAGAATGATGGATAATATAAAGAAGTCCCCTAACTCACATTGGAAAGTATTTTACAAGAACAAAATTTTCAAAAAACAAGACTAAACGAGTGATTTTTTATATTTTTTTATACCTAGCTGTGATTCAGTTGTAACCAGCATAATTTTAATTAAAAAGTAATACCTACGTACCTATATTGTGGTTTATTTTTTAATTAGTAACTAAATTGAATAACTTGACCCTTCATCTTTAAGTATTAATTAATATTATAAGTATTATTTCTGAAACATTTCTGTTTAATAATTTGGGTAGAATAAAAAACAACAAATACAAACTAATTTATTAACAATAAAATAAAATTACATTAAATATCTACATTATTACATCTGGTTTTATATTAAACAGTTATTCTGTATTCTAATTTCTTTTACAGAGCAACGTTCAATCTGAGGGATGGTCATGCATGTACGATTAGAAACAAATCTTGCCATTTCATTGTTCGATACCTACCTTATTACGATATGTTGTGTATATTGTAACAACAGTTAACTTTCAACATTTTTAAGATATTCTAACGAGATGTTTTCATACTGTACATAGAATTATGAAATTAGTTTATTTATTTATTCGTTTAGAAATTTTAAAACCCACGACAGACAACTGAATTTAATGTCTTGTAGAATACTCTTCAAAGAAAGTGAGTTAGAGACTTCTTTATAATATTATCATCATTCCATGTTTAGAATTATTTCCAAGAAAATGTCCGTAATATTTTTCGCTTATTCTATCTGGTGTCTGTTTTAATGTAATTTGTGGCACTGCACACACATAACTGAAAGATAAAAGCAATAATTACAAATTATTATCGAGCTTTAAATGACTATTTGATAGGTACCTACTGGGTATAGTACATTTGCAGGTGATTCTTCCTAGCAAAAACCAGTTGCTTTATTTTAGTTCTGTATCATGAATACAGAAATTGTAGTTCATTGTTTACTATTTTACAGATGTAGAGTTCTTCTTAAACATATTTTATCCATCAGATACATAAGTAAAGTGCTGAAATATGTGGATACAACAATCAATCATTTCTAGGTTATGCTTTCGTAATATTATTTCCTTTTGTGGGGCTAGGGTAGGTTCAGATCTGACTTTTCAACGACAAACACGTTCACATTATAATTAAAAGTTTTAGAAATTGTTTTGTTTGAATTTATTTCTTGCTAAATAAGTAATCAATAATTATTACAGTAGTTGGAAAACAAGGATATTCTTTAGGTACTTCCACACTTTATATATATATACATATTATGTACACTGTAGTAATTTAAAAAAACAATTTACTGAAGTTTTATTACATTATAATGGAACAATTTAAAAATATCCACAGATATTTTACACAATATTCACGCTGTAACCCTAGCTGTAGCGGTAGACTGCGCCGGCACAGTGACCCCAATGCTACAGAAGCCTCAACTCAAGTCTAAATTTTTATCGACAAGTCTCAATAACACCATTGTGCATACGTAAATTGCATTAAATACATTAGCGTTATTTATGTAAAATAAAATACTTTATGCCATTAATATTTGACAATTCATAGTTTTGACGTTCACCGATGTTAGTTGCTTCTGTGTAAGTCTGGCTCAAGGCTATACACATTTTACATGACAAAACAATGAAATTTGGGTACTCTTTGGAGGCGTTTTTTATGTTAAATTTTGAAATTTTTGAATGTTTATTTATCAGAATGTGTTCATAATTAAGTATATTTCAATTTAAACATAAGTTTTAGCAGGGCTAACAACCAAAAAATCAAAATTAAATCGATTTCTTGGAAAATGGAACACCCTGTATAAGAATTGATGTTATCATCAGATTCTACGCGCCATCTAGTGTCTGTATACCAAATTTCGTCGCACTGGCTATAATGGTTTCTGAGATATTCGCACTGAAAGTTTTAGAGGGAACAGAAAATTGACCCAAAGGTTTCAAAATACAGAGATAGTGCTACTCAAAATGGAACACACTGTATATACTTTTTTCAGTATTTAGAATCTAATGTGGATAAAACTTATGTGGATATAAATGTGATGGCCGATGATTTACAACAGAAATATAAAGAGTATGCTAAACGTAAAAGAAGTGCTTTTCGTGCCTCAGTGAGTAAAGCATACTCCATAGTTTTACGAAATTATGGTTTAGAAGACCCAGGAAGTTCGGAGGAAGAAACTGAGTTTATAAATGAAAATGATATATCATCAAAAACATTTGCAAATAAGGTAAATAAAAGCAAGACAACTTAAACTACATCTAGCTGCTTAATTTCCATTTTCTTATAGGAAAGCTTAATATATTTTACAAATAACTTAAGGCTTTTCACATAGTGGATGTGTGTACATACGAATTTAAAAATGTGGAAAGGCCTGAAACTTTGCAGTTGCAAACTTCCATTCCTTTCGATCATTAGCTGCGCTAAAACGTGCGAACAGAATGTATACTGATAATAATTAAGTAAAATGTCTGCTCCTAATTTATAGCTGCTAAATATTTTTAAGGAGGCGAAGAATGTGCAGTAGAAGGAAGATATAGATAAAAAAGAAATGAATTTACCAATTTAACAATATTTACGCTTTAGTACTAAACCAATTCATTTTTTAATGTTTATTTGTTTCACTAAATTTTATATATCTAACTAGGTTTGCCAGATTTATTTTTAATTTCTCTCATATAGTTTAACTTTCTAATGTTTCATATTAGCATGTTGTAATATGAGGCTGTTCTCATATATTTTCGTTATGATAAAAAAAGGTGAAAAGTGGGTGTATATTTTGTGTAAAACGTTCGAGTCGCCGAACATATAAAATTATTTCTTTTATTCTTAGTATTTTGTAGACAAATTTTTAACAATCAACATGGTTTCATTAAAGGTCATTCACCATTGACAAATGTGAGTAATTTCACTCAGTATATTTCTGAAGCTCTTAACAATAGATCTCACGTTGATGCAGTTTTACAGATTTTACTAAAGCATTTGATCAGGTAGACCATTGTATCTTAATAAGTAAATTGTGGCATTTTGGATATCATAATGAAGACTTAATTATTATGTATGTCTTTATTATCGAGTATAACTAATTATGTTGAATATAAAGGTTTCAAATCACAGCTATATACTTCAATAAGTGGAGTTACCCAGGGCTCTAACTTGGATCCAATTATATTCCTCACATTTGTTGATGATATTGTAAAAACTATGAAGTCTCAAGTATTTCTATATGCGGATGATTTTAAAATGGTAAACATAATGAAGATCCTCTTTGCAGTCTGATATTGATATTGGTTTTATAAAGAAAAAGAATTTTATAGTGTACGTGTATAATATAAATGGTGTCTCTATTAAATAAACCTGCAAAAAAAAGATCATGGTATACCTAATACTCAAGTATTAGGTATACCAGGATCAAATCCTCAATTATCTATTTCAATTCATTATGAACATATTAACAGTCAGAGCATGAAAATGCTTGGGTTTATAATTAGAAATACTAAACATTTATCTAGTATTGATTGTCTAAAAATTTTGTATTATTCATTTGTCAGAAGTCGTTTTGAATACTGTAGTGCTGTCTGGAGTCCACATTATAATGTACATATAAACCAACTTGAGCGTATCCAGCGTAAATTCTGTAAATATTCAATTTATATAAAACATGTCCTGACCAGAACTATAGTTCTGTTATTGTGACCTATTGAGAGAATTTGATATACAACCTCTTGTTATACATAGAAAAATTGCTAACGTACGTTATCTATTACAAATTTATTCACGGGCAAATAGATAACTCTAATCTGTAAATGATACAATTGAACTGGCTGTTCCTTCATATGTATGTTTACATATAAACTGAGTGCAGGTGAGATATAAGTGGTCTGATTACTTCCTGCTCAGCCTAAGCGGCTTGACTTACAGGAAGCGACCTAAGGAACAACCAGTTCAATTGTTGGTCATCTCACCTATGGCATACTGATGAGGGCTAACAAGCCCGAAACCGGCCACTGGTGGTGTGTCCGACAAGGGTTCTTGGCTGTTCCCACAGAAGTAATTCAATGTCGGGGCATTAGTCGCGGAGTAGTTGTTTCCTGCAGTATCATTTACAGATTTAATGGCTCGTCGCTCAGGGCGAGAGGTCTGCGATAAGTACCTGCTGCAATGTAGGTCGCTTCCTGTAAGTCGAGCCGCTTAGGCCGAGCAGGAAGTAAGCAGACCACTTATATCTCACCTAGATAACTCTAAGTTCTGAGAGCAAGTACAGTTTAATGTTCTTAGAATTGGTGCTAGATATTGTTCATCTTTCATGTTTAATGTTCCTCATAGTACTTTACTTAAATTTGCCTTTACTTTCTGTGTAGGCAAATATAATGAGATACAGGTATTTACTGATATTTTTTATGATAAATGTGAAGAATAAAAAAAATGTGAAGAATGCACTTTTAACTAAATCAATATTTTAAACTTGAAATATCATTCCTTATATGTTTTTTTGTTTTTCTTTTCTTTGCATTGTTTAATTTGTACTGTTAATTTGTTTATAAATACCTAGTGCTCTTTATCATTTGCTCATATTATTTATTAACTTTTATATGTCCTACTTATGGACAATTTTGTCTGTTGGATTTTAATAAATAATATTATTATTAGTAATCCTTGAACTCCGGCATACGTAGACATTTTTCCATCAAATGGGTCGAGACAAGAAATCGAGCATTTGTTGTTCAAAATTACATTAAATTTTTATTGTTCCTGCATTGCTGTTAGAGCAGTGATGCTCTAACCGACAAATTATTATTGCAATGGCGCAGTTGTTTAAAATATCAAAAAACAAATTGATTATTAAAAGTTTTTTCCATTTATCTGTTATGTTTTTTTTTAATTATTTTGTTTTGTGTAGATTTCCACGTGCATAAGTTACTGATTCATGTAATTAAGTTATGAGAGAAAGAGACTGAATACATGAAATTTTCCCAAGAAAATTGATCTATTCGTCACAACTGTACGCACGTATACGTCTGAACTGATCTGCAGCTACTGTGAGATGTAGTAGTCATGTCGTCATATAATTTGCACTTACATGCATCCACTGTGAGAGAAGCCAAAAATAAATCTAATACTTTTTAATTGCTGCAGAGTCTGATAATTTTTGTCACTAGCGGATAAATAATCATTAATCGGAAAACAAATTACAACCTGTTACAAGCAAATAATTCCAGTCAATAATGTAGTGTTTTTCAAATAAGATTAAACGTAAACTAGAACATATGAGAAAATTTTAATTTTTAGTTTGGAATTTTCCGAATACAAATCAGCTTAAGGTTACAGGTTAAGCTTATTATTTTTTTTTTTGTAAACATGACAAATTATTCATTTAAAATTACGTGTCATTAAAATATTAACTGAGTTAATACAAAGAAAATAAATTATAAATATTATACCAAGGATGCATTTTAATCTTGAAAGCCAATTTTATAGCAAACTCTTTCAATTAAAAAAAAAATTAAAATATCAAACATGCAGTTTTTGAAAATTTGCCTCATAAGTTAGTACGAGGTATAATATTCAGCAATGGAATTTTATTATTTTATTTACTATGTATATAGGTTTGAAATGATTTGATTAGTCAATGTTTTCCAGGATGTTAACTGAATATATAATATTTCAAAAGGCTTTTAATTCTGTTGTATTTGTATGACTGTGTGATTTAATTTTCAAAATTCTCAGAAGATATTGCATATTGCATTTTAACAAATATCTAGATGTTTGAAATAGGTTTATTAAATTTGGACCACTAACAACTAAGTAAAGATAAAAAGTAAATTTATACAGAATTACATCAACCTTCAATGGAGATGCTGAAAGATATTGTTGCTAAAAACTTCAATTTAGCTACTACTAAGTGCTTTGGAAATTTTATTGATACATTTGATTTATCATGTAATTTTTATGAAATTATATGCCTTCCATTTTAAAAATATTAGATATATTTTTTAATTTTGTTGAGTGTAAAAGACATATCTTTCAAGGGAAAAATGAATTTTGAGTTTTAACCAGTGATGTCACAATTAATATAACTGAATATTTTGAATAAAAAAATATACCCCTCTGCTTTTTTCAAAAACAGAAATTATTTTCTCAATGGTGCTTCATTAACTTCAACTACTTGGCAATAAAATATTTTTACACTTATTTTTTCGCAGAAAGATATGTCTGTACACATAGTTTACACACGCCAAGTTTTAAAAAAAATTCTAAAGTAATTTCAAAGTTATTAAAGAAACAATTTGTATACTGTACACCCTGTATATAAAATACAAAGAAGCCCTTAGATGCCCTTAAATATTGGCATTAATTTATGAAAGACCCTGTATATACATGTATATTTTTTCTTTTTTTTTATTTATGCCCCCCCCCCAACCCCCTCGAACTTCGCCCATGAGTTTCATAAATGTATGTTAAATTTCTGAAATATTTATGTAAATGTGATATTTTTCCAAAATATTATCACTGTATACCCTCATATGATTCAAGGAATTGCTTCCTGAAATATGAAATATATTTTACTTACCTGTATACATACGATTTTTTTATTATAGCTTAATAACTCTATGAATAACCAATTAGTGGACATGTATAAAGCTTCTCCAACGAAAGCTTTAGAAGAAAATGAATTTATTGATATTAGTAGTGAAGATTCAGATAAGAGTTCTAACTTTAGTAATAGCAGAGTAAATAACAATACTCAAAAAATAAATTCTGCAGAAAGAAACAGAAAAAGGGTTGTCACACATGATGAGGCAGATCAACAAAAAGAAGAAAACAAAAAGAGAAAAATGGAACATAACAATGTACCTGCGAATAGAGAAAATAAGAAAAAGAAATCTGTTGGTATTTTTAAAAAAGCAACTTATACTTTTAAAGATATTGCTGGTATGGACAAAACATTAGAAGATGTTTGTAAGTTAATAATACATGTTAAACATCCCGAAGTATATAAAGACATTGGAATAACTCCGCCTAGAGGATTTTTATTGCATGGTCCACCAGGTTGCGGAAAAACTTTATTGGCAAATGCTATAGCTGGTGTAAGTATTTAAAAATAATGAGAGTTAAACATACATAATAAATGGGTTAAAATACAGTTTATTTAATTTTTTATATTCTTTGTTTTGTGGTTTTTAAAATTAAAAACTGCAAGTAAGTAATAACATTTTGGGCTTGTATTTTGTTTTCAAATAATATGGTGAAAAATGTTTTTCAAGAAGCAAAATTTTAAACATTAATGTAGTGAAAATCAACATTAACTGAATTGAATAATCTGTGACACATAACAGAGAAAGTTTTAGCCAGAAATTTCAGGTATGTCATATCTTAATAACCAGACATGGGACCCAAACCAAACTTTAGTATATATTATGTACTGTGGCTATATAGAGAACATCAGTAGAACAATTTTGCAGTTTGCGAAAAAAAGTTATAAAAAACGTGGGCCTCACCTAAGATTTCCAAATTGGCTTATTTAAATTTCGAGAAACATTTTTTTTTCATAAACTAGAAATAATTCTACCAATAGGTTTCAGATTTTATTAAAAAAATTTAATTTTTGTTAAAGTTACAGCAGTTTGAAAATTAATATTGTACTTGTGATACATTATAAAAATTTCAAAATGCTATAAATTTTACAAATATAGTTATTTTTTAATAAAACTTGAAACTTATCCCTAAAATTACATCTAGTTTATGAAAAAAAATGTTTCTCAAAATTTAAAGAAGCCATTTTGAAAATTTGAGGTGAGGCCCACGTTTTTTTCAACTTTTTTTTCGCTCGCAAACTGTAAAATCGTTCTTCTACCAAAGTTCTCTATATGGCTACAGTACATATACCCCAAAGTTTGGTTTGGGTCTCTGAAATCTCACCAGCCGCCACTGGTTTTAGCAGAGTTGTTGGTTTGAAAATTTTAGCAGGTTGAAGTTTATCCTATTTATTGAACCTATCAAATCAATTTTCATTTGAATGAAATAGTTCTAAACCTTATAATTATTTTTATGTGCTTAATTGCAAGCCTCCTATTTATAAAATTATTCTACAAATAGTTTTAAAAAGAAAAGAAATACTATATGTAATGATAATATGGTGAATAATATATTTACATGAAAATTTCAACTTGATTTATATTTCAAGTAGGTAGGGTTAATTACTTCTCAAAAAAATAGAAGTGAAAATCAATTAACAATATTATAATAATTATAATATATTGACTATTATAGTGAATATCAGTTAGTTATAATGAATTAATAATTGAATGAATGCCATTGCAACTTCCAGAAATCCTTACATCATAGATCATAGTGAATAAAAAATCTTGTATACAGTGTGATTCAGTCATAATGTCATTAATTTTAAGACAACCAAAAATGAGTATAATGCCATCTCATTAAAAAAATAAATGCATATTTTCACTAAAAAATATTTTCAAATCATTATTTAAACCACTTTTCAGGCTATCACTGACTGATTCAGATAACTACGAAACCAACTGCCGTTGCCAGCCGCCTGGGTGCAACGTTGCCAAATGAAAATTTTTTGCTAGTATCAGACATCATAAATTAGCTCGACTCCATACTATCTATTGCCATAATAATGACATTCTATAAAACAAATTTCGTAGTTACAGAATAAATTTGTAAGCTTTATTGCCTACCCCACATACGCCATACGTTTTTTTTGTAATAGTAATAGTGTTCACATTACATGTCCAGACGTACCCAGAACTTGTTTTGGGATATCTGCATTCTGCAATCGTCTTGAAATTGTTCTTGTTGAAGAAGTGGCTTTCTAACATATGTCTTTATATTTATAGGAACTGAACATACCCCTACTAAAATTAGCTGCACCAGAATTGATAGCTGGGATATCTGGTGAAAGTGAAGAGAGAATACGCGATTTATTTGACCAAGCAAAAACAACATCTTGTGTTTTATTTATTGATGAAATTGATGCTATTACTCCGAACAGACAAAACGCACAAAAAGAAATGGAAAGGAGAATCGTAGCTCAACTATTGAGTTGTTTAGATGGTAATTGATTTATTTATTTATATGAAGATAAGTAGTCGGACATTAAAGGAAGATAAAGTAATTGCATTTACAAAAATGAAAAGTAGGTGCCCTTGCAACCTTAGCTCTTATTTTACTAAATAGATAATGGTCTTTTTGAAGTGTGTTTTTTTTTAATATTTTGTACTCTTAACGATTTTAGCCCAACCATTATTTTGTTAATTATCCCTAATTCATTTTAAAACAAATATGATTTAACTATTAATAAAAAATTTGATTTATTTGATAATAAAAAATATTTTATACTTTGAGTTCGGAATTTTTGTTTAATTTTCAGAGTTTCAAAATTCACAAGTTTCTTATGAAATTTGTCAATAAAGGTCCATTTACACACATCAGTGACGTATCAGTTCAGTGTCAGTTCAGTATCAGTTATTTGTGGCCGATCACTGATGCCAGTTTACACATATCCGCCCGTAGTTTGTAAAAAGGAGATAGTAGACGATCAAACAAAGTGATCTGAATATATTTATCCTGCAGTTTTGCCTAAGTAGTGCAATAATACAAAATAAAAATTTCATGTTTAGTTTATTTCTTGTCAGCAGTGCGATGCACGATAAAGAAGGAATTTGAGCAAAAAGTGCATGCCAGTTAGCAGAGCAAAGTCTACAGAAATGGAGGAAACATTCAAATAATTAATGGAAATGATGAACGAAATGAAGAACAGCCATAATAGAATAAAGGAAATCATAAAAAATAATAAAAAAAATCAAGGGGAAGTGAAGATCATTTTAGAAGAAATGAAAATTAGTCAGGAAGAATTAAGAAACGTAATGAAAACCAGTTCACAGGAAAACAAGTTTGAAGAGACAATTTAGGTTAAATTCAATGAATTTGAGGAAACTGTTGAAGAGGAAATTAATCAATTGAGAAATGAAATTAAATTAGAATATAACAAATCTAAAGTCATAGTTATCTGCGAAGGAGTCAATTAAGACTGAAAGTAGTTTTTTTCTAATCTAATCTTTAAAGATTAAGTCACCAACATTTAATGGAAGGGTATCATGGAGCACTTACCTTAAATAATTCTAAGGAAGCGTCTTGGCAAACAACTGATCAGAAGAATAAAATACCACATCACTAATAAACAAAAGGACTATCAAACATTAAAGACTGCTTTGGAAATGAGGTATGGTGAAGCTCATCTACAACATGTTTACCAGGCACAACTAAAAGGTTGAAGACAACGCTTTGAAGAAAATCTGTAGCAATTTGGGGCAGATATAGTGTGTATGGTGAAGCTAGCCTATCCCACCGCACTGGCAGAGTTCCAAGAACTGTTAGCAGTGAGTAAGTTCATCGATGGCCTCTGATACTCTGATAACAGTCAAGCTTTAAGGTTAGCCAGACATAAATATATATCTGAAGTTTTGGCCCAAGCCAACCTCAGACTGGTGGACAACGAGGAGGTGAAAAAAACATGAAAGGACTTATGAAGGGTTTCCGATATTTATTGGAAGTTCCTGAAAGAACAGAACCTTACTGAGGCCATTGTATATAGCAGACAAAGATCCATCCACTGTTGGAATTGTAGAGCTGAAGGGCATCTTATGCTAAATGAATACATCTATCTGTAACTGGACTGGCAAAGTCCTCCCTAAGCAAGAAAAGAATGACTGTGTAACAAGAAGAGAGTTGCTTGCCATAGTGAAAACTGTGAAGCATTTTCAAAAGAATCTTTAGGGTCAGCCGTTTGTCTTGAGGACTGGTCATGCTTCCTTGAAGTGGCTACTGCAATTTAAGAATCCAATAAAACACCACCCAGTTAATTTTCGGCATGAAGTTATGTCTACCAATAGATCTAATTATGAACCGAACGCAACTTGACAAAAACTTTGATGATTATCTTAGCCATCTGAGAGATCAGATAAAGATGGTACATGAAGAAGTACGAGGGAAACTGAAAATTGAAAGCGACAGAATGAAGATCAGGTACAACTTGCTTGAAAACAACAGCCGGTTCCAAGAGAATGAGAAAGCATAACCCAAAACAAGGGTACATTTTCGAAACTGCAGAAATCTTGGTGTATATGATCCAGAAGAATCCCCAAGCAAAGATTGTCCACTTCGATCGATTGGGACCTTATCGCAAAGGCCAAGCAGACAATGGAGTAACCTGATTGGGACGATCGGCTGCTCTAAAAGGGGGGCAATGATACGGAAGCTCACCTACCTTTTTAGCTTGTTAAATATGTTTCTGCTTGCTTTCAAATTTATAATTTTTGTAATACTTTTATTTTGACGTTATCTTGAACATTTCAGGCTATATAACGCGTTCCCGAGGTCCTAGGAAACTTTGAGAACCTAAAAATTATATATAAGTGGATCAACTCCGTCTTCACAGTTGTTTATATTGACAAGTCAAACGTAAATAACAGAAACGTCAAAGATTTGACAGTTTTGAATTTTTTGAAGTGTGCGTATATTTGTGATGTAATCAAGTAGTGACAATAAAGTTTGTTTTTCTATATGAAGTATTCCAAAACTAAGTCAACATAGAGGTTATAGTATACAAAGTGTGATCGAGAAGTAACTGACATTTTGTAATGTTTTAGGTTGTATTAGTCTGATTTACCTGGTGTTTTTGTTGTGTTGATAAACATATCAGAAAAGTACCTATACATTATTAGCCATGTCGGATGTTTAGTCTGTTGTCACCTGTCATAAAGGTTACATGACATACACATGAAGTTGAACAGATAAAGCATGCCTTCTAACATGTTAGTCTATGCCAGAGATTTTCCAAAAAGATCTGAAAAAGGTGTTATTACTCTATAACTTAAAAACTAAGGCACCCAAGGAAATCACACTGAAATATTTCAGATTACTTTAGAAACATCTGGTTTATAGTATTTTTCAGAAACTGTGATGGTATTAATCCAATCAGTAGAATCATTAAAGTCATCTAAAATATGAATTG
Organism: Monochamus saltuarius; assembly: GCA_025584915.1. Taxonomy (NCBI): domain Eukaryota; kingdom Metazoa; phylum Arthropoda; class Insecta; order Coleoptera; family Cerambycidae; genus Monochamus; species Monochamus saltuarius. Next base: position 37,479,767 of record CM046721.1, on the reverse strand, counting down.
GTTTATGTTAGAGTATATGAACAAGATTTTTAATGAAATATTATTGTTAAATTTAAAATTTTATCTTTGGATGTCATAATTGCTTATGTTATGCATCTAAAAATCATTCCCAGAAATTAATATTAAATATAAATAAATATTTATTAATTGTATATTTTCCTGTTGCAGAATTAAATGATAGTGAAAATACTGTTTTAATAATTGGAGCTACAAATCGACCAGATTCTATAGATCCTGCCTTAAGAAGGGCTGGTAGATTTGATAGAGAGATATCTATAGGTATTCCAGAAGTTCAAAGTCGGACTCAGATTTTGAAACTTGTTACATCTAAATTGAAATTATCCGAAAACTTTGACTTTGATCTTCTTGCAAACTACACTCCAGGTTATGTAGGAGCTGATTTGATATCTTTAACGAGAGAAGCTGCAATGGTAGCTGTAAATAGGTAAGAAAATATTAAAAAAAAAAACAGTTGGATACATTTTACTTATGATTTATTCATTTAAAATATATATATAAATTTGTTGGTATTTGTACAAACGTAAATATTACCAAGGAACTACTTACATCATATTTATAGGAAATGATAATAATTTATATATGATAGAATAGCAACTTTGAAAAATTATCCATACTCTCTATTATCATATACCTAAAGCAAAGGATTTTCTGCCCAATGCCTCGACCAGCATTGAAATACACCTGAAAAACCTATAGCAAATAGCCAGTCATTTGTCAGGGGCTCACCAGACATACCAGTTTCAAGCTTATTAGCTCTCATCAGTATGCCATATGTGAAGTAACTGAAGAATAACGGGTATATATATGGTGAGCCACTGAAGCATGCCTTTAGATAATCGCTATAGATTTTTTTAGATGTAATTTAATGCTGGTTGGATCATTAGCTCACATAGTAATTGTTTTCTGAAATTCCATTTTGCAAACATTGTTATCGCCGACACGCGATAATGGGTGACAGTTTTCAATGGTACCTAAGTACAGCATTTACGACGCTTTATAGCTTTGGCTTGTCAGCAGGTCACTAGATGTAGCTTGCTACATTTTGCAATTGTCTACCCATTTGATTGTTGATTTTGTCTAGTTTAAAAATTATGAAAACATGGTCCTAAAAATCAGAATAACTCAATATTGACCTTTCATCTTTTTCACAAGTCACCATATTTTTTATATATAATTTAGACCTGTACACAAATTATAAAAATTTGTCACTTTTATATTTAATTATTGTCACAAATTTACCCCGCTCGCACCCAAATCGACGACTGTGGTATCACAAAACGCCAAGTGTGACATATCACCGCACTCGTCGTGACGTAAAGAAGTGAGCGGTGTTACTTGCGAAGGACAATCTCGAACATTCTAGAACTTTATGCGGGAGTGAGACAAAGACCCAAGTCTTACATATCACCGCACTTGTCGTGACCTAAGGAAGTGAACGATGGTGTTTGCGAAGGATAATCACGAATATTCTAGAACTTTATACGGGAGTGAGATAAAAACCCAAGTGTGACATATCACCGCACTCGTCGTGACGTAAGCAAGTGAACGATGGTGTTCGCGAAGGACAATCTCGAACATTATAGAACTTTATACGGGAGTGAGACAAAGACCCAAGTGAGACATATCACCGCACTCGCCGTGAAGTAAGGAAGTGAACAGTGGTATTCGCGAAGGACAATCTCGAAGATTCTAGAACTTTGTACGGGAGTGAGACAAAGACCCAAGTGTGACATATCACCGCACTCGTCGTGACTTAAGGAAGTGAACGGTGGTATTCGCGAAGGACAATCTCGAACATTCTAGAACTGAGATAAACTCAGCCCAACTACTAGTCCAAAGAAAGAACAATCTGATAGTCGAAGGGATCGCCTTCTTCAATGCTGAAACTGTGGATGTTAGAATTAGTAATCATGTTACTACTCATACTTGTGTACTTGTAATATAAATTTAATTAAGTCTGTGTCTGTCATATATATAAATAAGAATCTAGAAAAACTGTCAATTCTGCTTTTGTAAAGAGATAAATAAAAGTAAACACTGTTAGTGGAAAGTTATTTAGTTATCTCCACGAACATTGGTAGCAGAGCGTGGTTGGGTTGAGTTATATCCACGAATATTGGTAGCAAAGCATCTGTGGGTTGAGTTATCTCCACAAACATTGGTAGCAGAGCGTGGTTGATTGAGTTATCTCCACGAACATTGGTAGCAGAGCGTGGTTTTGCTGTTTGTTGTGGTGACTGGAAAAAGCACCACCGTTGAAAAGGGCACAAAGCTAAGCAGCGTCCCCTGAACGTGACCGGACAAGGAGCCGAGGCATACATAGGTATTTTTGCCACGTTGGACGCAGTAAGGAGCCGAGGTGCAGGTGCGTGCTAAAGAAGCGAACCAGGCAAGCAGCTAGAATCTGAACGACTTATAGGCGGCAGCGCGAGAAGAAACGAGGTAAGCTGTAGCGGTCCACTGAATGTTGATCCGCGCAGCTCCCAAATTGTAGAGTATCCTTGCGTCGCGGTCTAGATAAAGGTTGCTTTATTTTAGTAAGTGGGTTGCATTGTTTCGCGTGTATAGACACGTAAGAAAATTGAAAAATATTAATTAAACATGGATTTAGCCCAGTTAGTTAAAAAGAGAGGTACTTGCAAAGCTAAATTGACATTGTTTGTAAAGTTTGTTGCTGGGTTACGAATCAAAAGAATTAATTGAATTAGATTTATTTGAATTAAAAGAAAGGGTTACTGCTATAGAGGATTGTAAAGTGAACTTCGACCAGTTTCAATCGGAATTAGAGGAATGTATTGACGATTCTAATGAGTTGGAAAACCAACTAAAAGAAAGAGAGTTATTTGAGAATAACTATTTTTCAAATATAGCTTTGGCACGTAAAATTATAAATGATCATGAAAGGTCCCCTCAAATCGGTCCTTCTCAAAGTTCTATTAGTCAAACTAAAATCGATACAAGTTATCAATTATCAAATATACGTTTGCCGACAATTTCCTTGCCTAAGTATACTGGTTCATATCATAATTGGCTTGAATTCCGTGATACTTTTCAATCCTTAATACATAAAAATGCTTCTTTGACAGGTGAACAAAAGTTTCACTACCTCCGAGCTAGTTTGGACGGAGACGCAGCTCAGATTATAAAAGCTCTTGAATTATCTGATGCTAATTATGAAGTAGCATGGAATGCACTGTTAGAAAGGTATAATAGCGATAGGTTGCTAGTAAAAATCCATGTTCGTGCATTATTCAACCTGGAACAAATGACAAAGGAATCTGCATTAGAAAATAGTGCTAGTCATCCGGACTTAGTTCGAATTATCAAATCCGACTTTTACGTTGACGACTTATTAACCGGCGCCGATACGATAAACGATGCCGTGAACATTTGTAAGGGTGTATCTGATATATTAAAGCAGGGATGTTTTGAATTGAGGAAATTTTATTCAAATGATCGTGAAGTACTTAAACATGTTATGATGAATGTTCAGTTAATAAGGTTATTGAGTTTGGAGAGCAGGAAAATTCAAAAACGTTAGGCATTATTTGGTGCCCATATTCCGATCTTCTACAATACAAAATCGCGCGGACTTGTGATGATTTAGAAATAACAAAAAAGTAATGGTTTCAGAAATATCTAGAATTTTTGATCCATTGGGATTGATTGGTCCTTGCGTAATCGGTGTCAAAATTCTATTGCAAAAGCTTTGGCTTGAAAAATTATCTTGGGATGAACCTGTGCCCCTACCGATAAAAAGCGATGGAAAGAATTTACAGGACCGAGGCATGTCTTAGCTAATATTAGGGAAGAATTTTGGATTGTAGGTGGTAACCGTTTGTGCAATAAGGTAATCGATCAGTGCATTACATGTTACCGTTTTAAAGCCAATGCAATAACACCAATTATGGCTCCCTTACCTGAGCTTCGTCTTAGTCCAAGATACCCATTTGAGGTCACAGGCGTTGATTACGCAGAACACTTTAGTATAAAAAGTAATGCTGGTAGGGGATTTCGGTTGTCAAAGTCATATATATGCTTATTTGTATGTTTTAGTGTAAAAGCTATTAATCTTGAGCTGGTTCATGAATTAACTAAAGATGCATTTATGGCTGCATTGCGTAGATTTGTTTCTAGACGTGGTAAATGTAGTCTAATATATAGTGACAATGGGACAAATTATGTGGCCGCGTCTCATGAGTTACGTGAACTTAGCTATTTTTTCAGTTCAAATAGTAATGATATAGAGTTTTCTGCATATAAGGAGGGAATTGAGTGGACATTTATCCCTCCTCATTCGCCTTATTTTGGAGGACTATGGGAAGCGGGGGTTAAAAGCGTAAAGTTTCATTTGAAACGAATAATGAAAGACGTTCACTTTACATTTGAGCAGTTTTATACGATCTTGGTTCAGGTAGAAGCAATCCTCAATTCTAGACCGTTGACTGCTCTCTCCAATTCACCGGAAGACTTAAACCCCTTGACCCCTGCGCACTTTCTTGTGGGCCGACCGCTAACAGCCGTTCCAGAGCATGACGTATCTACCGTTCCTGTTGGCCGCCTGTCCGTATACAAGCATATGCAGCAAGTCGTTCAGCATTTGTGGAGTCGTAAAGTACGTTTCAGAGCTCCAGACCAGGTCAAAATGGCGTACTAACCATGACAAATTGCTAGAGGGTACCCTAGTCTTAATAAAGGAGGATAATCAACCACCTTTAAGATGGAAGATGGGCAGAGTAGATGAGATGCACCCTGGGAAGGACGGAGTGTCACGAGTGGTAACAGTCCGTACTCAAAACGGGATCATCAGGCGATCATTTTCGAAGATATGCCTTTTACCCATTGATGAGGACTAACTGTTAAACTCCTAGCTAAGTATTGTGTGTTAGTGACCGTGCTTAGTTCATAGTTAAGATTTGAGCCATAAACTAGAACGCTTTTTAGTTTTTAAGTAACTCATGTTTTGAAAGTTTTCTAGCCCTTTCAAGCTGGGGGGCATGTTAGAATTAGTAATCATGTTAGTACTCGTACTTGTGTACTTGTAATATAAATTTAATTAAGTCTGTGTCTGTCATATATATAAATAAGAATCTAGAAAAATTGTCAATTCTGTCTTTTGTAAAGAGATAAATAAAAGTAAACGTTGTTAGTGGAAAGTTATTTAGTTATCTCTACAACATTGGTAGCAGGCGTGGTTGGGTTGAGTTATATCCACGAATATTGGTAGCAGAGCATCTGTGGGGTGAGTTATCTCCACAAACAGTGGACATACAGGACATCTAAAGAGACAATGTAGGGCTACAGTCACGGATCAGCAAAAGTGCGTAACAATTGCCAGTCAAGGGAAATGTGAGCTTGAAGTAGAATTAGGAGGCGTCAAATTCAAACATAAAGCCCTGGTAACAGATATATGGAATAATGTCATACTAGGACTAGACTTACTACGAGCGAAGGAGTGAACTTAGATTTGAATGCTGGGACACTACGGATACTGGGTGAAGAAGTAGTGCTAACGAACATGATTGAAAATAACACTGTGCGAAGACTAATTGTTAAAGAATATGTGGTATTATCTGCGCAGGCCAAAACCTTGGTTGGCACAGTTATGGATAGGGAACTGGCTTGTAGTGTAGGAGTGGTGGAACCTAGTAATCCGGATTTGTTCAATAAATCTATAATCACCAGGCGTACCCTGATTAAACCTGAGAAAGCGACAATAGTTCGGGTAGTTAACCTGAAAACCTTTCCACAGAAAATTACAAAGAGATCTGGAATAGGAGTCTGTGAACCTGTTACCATTGTCAGAGCACTTAAAGAAATCAAAGAAACTGAGAAGAAACCAGAATGTCTCAGTGACATCGTGGATAGGGCAAAGGAAAAATTAACAGAGGTGGAGGTGGAACAACTGGAAGAGTTGCTAAGTGAAAATGAAGAGTGTGTGCACTTAAACCAGAGGACTTTGGGAGAACCAATGTACTGAACCGGATGTTAATTGAGTTGCAAAACCAAGGCACCATAGAGCCATCTCAGAGTCCTTGGGCTTCTCCTGTAGTCCTGGTCAAGAAGAAAGACGGCTCCACCCGATTTTGTGGACTACAGAAAATTAAATGACGTCACCAAGAAATACAGTTACCCACTACCAAGAATTGACGATACTCTGGACATCTTGGCTGGCGTACAATAGTTTTTACCTTAGATTTAAGAGTGGATATTGGCAAGTTGAGGTCAGCCCAGAAGACAAAGAGAAGACAGCGTTCACAACTGGAAATGGATTGTGGCAGTCCAATGTAATGCTGTTTGGCTTGTGCAATGCTCCTGACACTTTTGAGCAATTGATGGAGACTATACTTCATGCATTGGGAGACCTGCCTGATTTACTTGGACGATGTGGTGGTGCTGGGACGGTCTTTCGAAGAGCACCTGAAGAATGTGTCCGAAGTGTTCAGTAAGTTGAAAGCAGCAAACCTGAAGAAGTGCAGTATGTTCCAGAAGAAAGTGAGATACTTAGGCCACATTATCACTCTAGACGGTATGAAAACGGATGCAGAGAAGACAGTTCCTAAAAACAAGTTGAAAGTTTTCTCGATCTATGCACCTACTATCGACGATTTGTTCAAGGATTCTCTGACGTTGCCAAGCCTCTCTATAGACTCACAGAAGACAACATTCCATTCGAATGGACTGCGAGTTGCCAGCAAGCCTTTGAGAAGCTTAAAGAGGCCCTCTGCACTACCCCGATTTTGACATACCCAATACCTAGACAACCAATTATAGTGGACACGGACGCAAGCAACATCGGCGGAGTTCTTTCTCAAGTACAAGATGGCCAAGAGCGAGTAGTAGCTACTCCAGCAAAGTTCTATCGAAAGCCGAAAGAACTATAGTATGACTCAAAAGAATTGCTTGCCATTGTCAAGAGTCTAGAACACTTTCATAAATACCTGTATGGCCAAGAATTCCTCCTAAGAACGGATCGCGCTTCCCTTAAATGGCTGCTACAGTTTAAAAACCCTGAAGGACAGATGGCCAGATGGCTGGAACGGCTGCAAGAATATCACTTTGTTGTTGAACATCGAGTCGACAGGAAACATTGAAATGCAGATGCCCTATCTAGGAGACCCTGTCCTGTCAACTGCAAACACTGTAGTAGCCTTGAAAGGATAGAGACATCTCATCAGTTCCTTGCAAGGTGGTAGCAACCCAACCTGAAGACGGATGGAGTTCAGCAGTGATTCGATAAGACCAGCAAGCTGACTGTGACATCAAGCCTTTACTAAACTGGAAAGAAGCCAACAACCGACCCTCTTTGGCTGAAGTCAGTAGCAAAGGCCCAGTATTAAAGAGCTGTTGAGCTCAATGGAATTCTCGGGTGTTGGAAGACGGTGTTCTAAAAAGAGCATGGGAGAACAATGACGGAACGGAGATCAAGAAACAAGTACTACTCCCGAGGTCCCGGGTCAAGGAAGTGTCGCAGTACATGGAGGTACTGGTGGTGGACATTTCGGTATCAATAAGACACTACAGAAGATTAGGGAGCGTTTCTACTAGTTGTGCTGTAGGACGGATGTAGAAGATTGGTGCCGAAAATGTGACATATGTGCACCCAGCAAGGGACCGAAGACCCGTTCCAGAGGCAAAATGCGCCAGTACATTGTAGGAGTACCATTCGAGAGGATTGCCATTGTGAAATAGTGTTTAGTTGAGTTGTAATTAGTATTCAGTAGTGTACAGTGTTTAATAAATATCAGTAAAAATAAACTGTTTGTTTTTCTGGTAAAAGAAGAAGTGACAATATATTAATTTTGAGGTTTTCTAGCAGTTTAAAGCCAACTTGATGTTAGAAGTCTGATTAGTAGATAAACACTATTAGCTAGTAGTTAATGCTAGTATCAACCAACTCTACTTATAATTGTAGATTTGTAATTTTATAGCACATTTTAGTTCCTGCTTGAAATTAAAGTTTCTACGGAACTAATGCACAACTTACATAATTCTTGTTACATAAATGTTTTTCCTCAGAAACGTATGTAATAAATATTTGTAAATTTTGTTTATAGTAACGAACTGAGCACTGAAGAGTTGAGCTAGATATCAAATTTCATAAATGTATACTAGCTTCGATATTATATGAAGAGAAAGTAATCTTTTTCGACATAGAAAGTCCTGCAGAACTATTGGCCCCTAGTTTCTGGACACCCTGTACACTTAATAAACTGCACATTTTGACATATAAATAATTTTTTTTCATTTCTGGTTTCACCAGAAGTGACATCTCCCTATATGAATAAAATTACTGGGACTAATATGTGGTTCTGTGGTTCCATTTAATAAACTTATTTTATACCCTAAAAATCATTATGATGAAATTTATTTACAAATAAACTGAAACAGTGATGGTACACTTAAATCATTAAAAGTAATTTGACCTTTGAAATGTCACTTGTTTGGTATCATTGGATTCAGAAAATTAAAAATATAATAATATACATACAAACTGTTCCATTTGAAAATCGAAAATTAGTGTCACTTCCGATGAAACAAGAAATAAAAAAAAATCATTTACTTATATCAAAAAGTTTATTTAAGTATATACGGTAGGTATTCCAAATTTCAATAATTTATCTTTGGAACTTAACAGAAAAAAGGGGTATACCATAGTTATGATACACCAGGTATAGTATGTACTTGTAAAATGTCACTGCTACTAAAATATATATTATTAAAAAAGTGAATAATATCATCTTATAGGTTACTTCAAGATATAAAGGAGAACAAGGCAACACAAAAAAAATTAAATGTAACAGAAGGATGTATTATAGAAAAAGTACAGAATAATAACGAATCTCAAGAAATAATTGTAGACAGCAATATATCCAATGACATAACCTCCTCCGACAAACTGATTGACAATCCAGTTGTCATTATTGATGATGAGATTACTATTAAACCGTCTGATCAAAATATATCTTTAGATAAGAATGAAAGTGTTAGCGATGCACAGGAAAATTTTACAACCAATCCAACTCAGACGTTCTCATCGTTACATGATTTGTTAACTTGGTTGCATGATGAGTCTCCTTTTTCTGAACATCAGTTGAGGGATTTATGTATAAACATGAACGATTTTGAGAGAGCTTTAAAGTTAGTCCAACCTTCTGCAAAAAGAGAGGGCTTTGCCACAGTTCCAGATGTTACATGGGATGATATTGGGTCTTTAAGAGATATAAGAGAGGAACTACAGATGTCTATAGTAGTGAGTAATTATTATTTTTCAATTAATGAATATATCTTATAATTACACAATAATAGTGATTCATTTACAAAAAATATATACATATTTTTTACATATTATATGTGAAAGTAAAGATTTTCAATTAGAAAGTGTAATTTTTTCTGCTAAGATGAAAATGTCAGTTTTGTCTTATGATTTTTTAAATTAAATTACCAAACTTTTCTAAATTTTCGTTTAATTTCAATCTCTGGGCAAATATATAGATATGAAATTCTCCAACACTTTGTGTTTCAATACATATAAAATCGAATATTTTTCTTTTATTTTTACTTGAAATCCATCAGGTATTCAAATTACTCAAAAGATAAACAATTTTCTAATAGAAATTTCAAGTTAGAGTTAAATTATTTAGCTACTGACGTACTAATAACAAAACAATGGTACAAGGATCTAAAAAATTACAGTTTGTATGTTATTTTCTTTCATGTTTAAAAAATATATTATACTCGAATAAAACAGAGACATGTAAATACATCGGCACTGACTTTTGTATATGGATAGGTGTATCTAAATCATCCTATTTTTATTAAATCATATATGTTGCATATTGGAAAACTACTATGTACGCCAATTTTCTATTAGAGTAATAGAGTAATGGATGGTGTACCATTAGGCAAATTATATCTGTGAACATATTTATGTGGGTTTTTCACATTTGTTCATACAACTATTCTGATTTTGGCATATTTAGATAAATCACCCAATGTATGTATTTTAATCAGAACAATTAAAGTTTTAGTTTTGTATGTGTTGGGGGGTAAGGATATTAAAACTCCCCGCCTCTAGCCCGTCCGCTTCAGGGGTGAGGGGGTAGAAAATTTGCACGTAGGAATTAAAATTAGCAGTAGCAGCGTTAAACAGAGTTACTATTAGAGGAATTAGTCTTCCACCAAAAATACTACTTCTTTGGATAGGGACTTGGATTCATAGTTTCTCGAGTTTGACTTTCGCGATAGACAGGCTGGTTTTAACCATGTGGCACCCTTTTTTAAAATTATTACTATAATTGAACCTGCCCTATCTTCATTGCAGTTTGCGGGCCAGTTGAGCCAGTCTAGGGTATTAATTCTTTTCTGTTGGTATTTAAAAATATAACCTTTAAAATGCAACGTTCTGCAGAATTTAAAAGATGCAGTTTTTAAGAGGTAACAATGAAATTTTCAGGAGTCAGCTTTGTGAAGCAAGTAAATAATGTGGATATCAATATTATTGAGAAAACGGAAGGCTGTTTTTTAATTACTCTGTATCCTATTTTCTCGTAAAAAAAATTCTTCAAAGATACAATAAGAATTACATATTTTTAAAAATGCTGTTGAAATCAGACATTTTTTGTTTCTTGTGGTTTTTATGTAGTTTTTTTTTAGTGAATTTAAAAAAATCCAGAGAAATGAATGCTCCGGTATTATTTACATATATTTCTTAAGGGAAGTTTGTTTTTAAACCAGTCCCTGAAAATTTCGTTTTCGAGGTTATGATTATTAAAGTTTTTAGTCATACTTTTTTATGTACTATCACGATTTTTTAGAGTGTCCAGATGCGTGTTCCTTTTTTTATTGAGAATTTGTCCAATAGAGAAGTCATTTCTATAACAATTTACATGAGAATTTACAGAAAACCGTTAATTGTTTCTTTGGCGTTAGTAATTTCCTAGATTCTATTCTATCTGTCAAAATCCTCTCACTCTCAAACCATCGAGAAATTTTCCTCATCATAATTATGTAGTATGTAGGGTTCAAATAATAAAAAATCCCATTTGAGCATTTAAAATAATGTTTTCTTCCATTTCATTAAGTTTGCACCATTCAATGTTCATAAGTAAATTACTATTTTTTTTTATTCATATAAAAGTTGGATTGTGTTACAATGCTTTGTTCCAATTCTGACGTCACTGTAATTTAAGTGTTCCTTATCTCATCTTTAAGAAAATCTAGAGAAAATTATGTGTGACGTATTACCCAAAAATGTCTAAAGTAATGAAATGCGCTCCAGGAAATAATACCACAGATAATATTAGTCATATGTGGACAAAATACAGAAACATATTTAGCAACAGATAGCATCCATTTTAAATAATTTTATAATTACTTTTTTAATAATAATAATAATAATAATAAACATATTTATTGCCCAACAGATTTCTCCAATAATAGGACAATATTATTACACATATAGTTTAGCAGATATAATAATAATGTGAATAACACAGGACATAACAGATACTGTACAATACTACATACTAGATGCATAGAATGGAATTGATAGGTACATACAAAATTATTGAATATTACTAGAAATAGGTAAACACAACATGCAATATGCAATGCTATTAGCTACTGTACCGCCACCAGTCTATCCACTATTACATTTAGAGTATCAATATTAATATCACATGACTCAGAAATTCTATTAAAGTTAAGCAACATGTTATAAATGGGTGATTTAATTAGAAGGTTAGAATTTGCATGAGGCAGATAAAAAGTAAAATGACAGCGAGTTGCAATAGGTGCAAAATGAAAGGATATTTTTTGTAATAAATTAGGCGAATCAATTTTATTATGAATTAGGAAATAAAGAAATTTCAAACTTAGCTGCAGCCTACGAATCTCTAATGCGTGAAAATCAAATTCATTTAAGAGCAGCTGGTGATCACAACCTCTAACAGGATAAATTCCATGCTTCTTAAAGTACAGATACTTTAAAAATTTCCTCTGAACTCTTTCCAAACCTTGTTTATATATGTTATAAATAGGAGACCATACTACACTACAATATTCAAGCCTGGATCTGACATAAGATAAATATAATGTCTTTAATGCTTTGATGTTGTTGAAGCTATTACAATTTCTAATAATAAAGCCCAGCTGTTTAAATGCTGCGGCTTCAACATTCTTAATATGAACAGCAAATGTCAGCTTATCATCGAAGGTAACCCCTAAATCTTTAGTACTATCACATCTTTGTAAAGGACATGAACCGTAAGTATAATTAAAATTTACAAGTGACGGTTTCCTCGTGTAGGTCATGATTTTACACTTTGAAATATTCATACCAAGGTTGTTAGTCTGGCACCAATGTTCAATTTTAAGTAATTGATTCTGGATATAAACACAATCAGATACAGTATCAATCTCAGAGTAAATCTTAAGGTCATCAGCAAACATTAAATAAGGACAATCAATAATGGAACATAAGTCGTCTATAAAAGCAAGAACAATAGCGGACCTAAATTAGAGCCTTGCGGTACACCAGATGTTGGAAAAAATTATTCGATTTGTAGCCATTGTAAGATACATATTGAACTCTGCGGCTCAAGTAGGAAGTAAAGAAATTTTGAAGGGGTATGTTGAATCCAAAAGCATTCAGCTTATTTAATAAGATTTTATGATCGATACGATCAAACGCCTTTGAAAAATCTGTGTAGACCACATCCACCTGTCCATGCCGATCAACAACTTCCGATAAATACTGTGTGAAATTCACAAGATTTGTAGCAGTAGATCTCCTTTCCATAAATCCGTGTTGGTTTGGTGAAATGCGGTTAGACACAGAAGGATATATTAGGTTATACAAAGATTTCTCAAAGACCTTCGCGAAATTATTCAAAATCGTTATCGGGCGGTAATTTGTAAGCAATGTCGGATTTCCAGACTTTAGAATAGGACATACCTTACCCACTTTCCACAGTTCAGGAAATGTTGCAGATTTTAGGCTCAAATTAAACAAAATTAGTAAAGGGTATACAAATATATGCTTGCAGTCTTTCACTAAATAACTAGGTATTTTGTCATCACCAGAAGTTGGCTTGTTCTTGAGACTATCTATAGACGATAATATATTTGAAACTGAAATTGACTCGATTATTAAACCAGGAAAATTATTTAACCTAATCTCAGGAGTTGTATTACTACTGTTTGTATACACACTATTGAAATAATTACAAAAAGCATTTACAATAGAATCCGGTCTGTTAAATGTGGTAACGTCGTCAGACAATTGCGAAGGAATTCTAGACGAGTTTCTTTTATGTTGAATAAATTTCCAAAATTCTTTACTATCATTTTCAACGGAGATCTGGACATTATTTATATATGACTGATACGCTACTTTTATTAATTGCTTTATTTGAGATCTAGTTTCCTTAAACTTATTGTAGTAGTAATCATTATAGACTTTTTAAATTTAGTGTGATACATGTTTTTTATTTTAATAAGTGAAATAATCTCCTTAGTGAACCATATTGGGTACTTGCGCCTTCTATTAATGAACAGTGGAACGCAAGAATCAAATATTGAATACAACTTCGAGTAAAACTGACTACATGCATCATTGACATCTGTAAAATTATGCAAAAAATTCCAATCAACATTAAGCAATGCTTGATATAGTGTAATATAATCGGCTTTCCAAAAATTATAAGTCTTGTTGCCATAATTAGAAGTGAAATTAAACTTAGGATCAGTATTAATAGTGATATCAAGACGAAGGGGAGGATGATGTAGATCTAACCTAACCAGAGGATTGCCATCACAGGCAACTTCACAATTCATATTGCAGATAACTAAATCAAGTAACCTACCATTTGCATTAGTGACATTGTTCATTTGCTCAAGCTGGCAAAATTCTAAAAAGGTCCTCATTAACTGACAATATGTATCATTTACTTGATCATTATTGAAGTGAGTTATGTTAAAATCACCGACAATTAAAATATTAGTATTTTGAGACAAAACATCTTCAAATAAATCTATAAATAATTCAAAATCGGCAACAGACGTTGCTGGCGGCACATATACTACATAAATAAAAAGTGAATAATTGTTAAATATATATTTGCCACCCACAATATCTATGCTGGGAATACGTGAAGTAATATGAGACAATTCAATTGATGTTACATTCAAAGTAATTTTGTACGCAAGTAAAACACCACCACCGAAAGACTTGTTTACTAAATCAAATTTTCTGTCGCAACAATAGTCATCAGGAAAATATTCGGAACTAAAGATGTCATTCGAAAGCCACGTCTCACACAAGCAGATAATATCGAACTCGGAATCACTCACAGAAGGAAAGAATTGGTCAGCCTTCATTCTAAGACCACGAACATTTTGAAAATAAACTAATAACTTACTGAGACTGTTGGGCTTTTTTAATTTAAAGACTGGATAACAGGAACACCTTTTTGATATTTAATTCTTAAGTTGACTTCCCCCTTAGATATACGTTGCGCCATTTCATTCTTCAAAGATTTGTAATAATCAATCTCCCGCGGTGTCCGATCTTGGGAAATATGCACGCCATCAAATTCTGAATTCTTCAGTTTACTGGCCTTCGAAGTATGCAATGGACATCCTCTTCCAAGAAAGGACAAGTTTGATGGGTCTAGATCTTTTAATAAAAACTATACATATGAATATTCATATGCGCGAATATTGTAACTTCTTGTATAAAAAGTTATCAATTTTTTAGGCCCCTGTGAGGTATTCCAAACAGTTTGATTCCCTGGGAATTAAATCTCCCACTGGGGTCCTTTTATGTGGTCCACCAGGATGTGGTAAAACTCTTCTGGCTAAAGCTATTGCTAATGAAGCTGGTATTAATTTTATATCTGTTAAAGGACCTGAACTTCTTAATATGGTAAGTAAACTGTTTATCAAAATAAAACTATATATTTTTTCATATTGGATGAAAAAAGAATACAAAATTCTTCTGATAACTTTAATTTTTACCTAAAGTATTAGGCCAATTTGAACAAAAAGTGAAACTTTATTTCATTTAACTGAAGCACTAATATTTATCATTAACAATGTAAAAACTTTATTGTTGTTTCTATGCCATAAAAGTATAAAAATGAATCCTTTCTTTTTAAAAATGAATTACACTAAAGGAATTAGTTGAAATGATTATGGTCAATAAATAAAAATATTACTGAAGGAATTAACCCAAATCAAGGTTCTTGAACAATATTTTACGTTTGTGTGAAGTATTCCAGCCACGGTTTATGACGTGCAGTAAATTGTATCCGGGACAGAGGAGTTCTAGTCACAGCATAAGTAAGCGGCACTTTGTGCTACTCCAGCATCATGCCGGCAACGAAATGCTTTTAAAACAGGACGTCTGAGTAGCATCAAAACGTTACTACTTAAAAATAAAAATTTCTTTAATTCACACCCTAATAAATATATAAATTATATCCCAATACCAAATCGACTGTTAGCCCATCCGGAGGTAAATTAAAGCATTTTTTTTATTCTAAAAAATTGTGTTTGCAAAAATTTCAGAGTAGTTCTGCGACAGGTACCTACAAGCCACTTTAAACCATTCTTAGTTTGTCTGCCCTTCGGAAAAGTAAAAAAAAAATATTAATGAAAAATGTAAGTTGAAATTAATCAATAATTTTTAAGTACACGTATACAATTATTCATCTAAAAATTTGTGTTCACAAAAAATTCAAAGTAGGTCTGCGAGGGAAACTCACGAGCTACTACCAACTACCCCTAAGATCCTTGTGTCAGGCCGTCAAAGGGGTTGTACAAAGTTATTAATAAAAATGAAGCTGAAATGAATTTTTTTTCATACAACTATATACTTCACCTAACAATTCGTGTTCACAAAAAATTCGAAGTGGGCCTGCGAGAGGCATCCATAAGGTACTACCCACCATCCTTAGTTTCGTCTGTCTGCCTGTCGGAGGGGCAGTAAAAAAATTATTAATGAAAATTGTTAACTTGAAATTAATGTTTTTTTTACGGCCTCAACTCCTGTTGGACTTTTCGGGTGAGCAAAAATATTGTCCTCACCCTCCCCCCTTCTTTGGAGCACTTTCGCAATGCGATCTGTCACATTCCGAACTATGGTCAGACTGGCGTAAACACCGAGGTCGATCTCGGGGCTCCACCTACTCCTCGACTGCGTAAACTCGAACGAGCTCGGACCACGTGATACACTACATGATCGATAAGTAATGGCATGGCCACGCCTAGATGTCTGCCGAACCGTGACGGGAAGGGCCTACTCACCGGGATTGAGCCTGAGGCCCCGCCCACCGGCCGACTGCGCAGGTCTGAACTCACTTATGCCAGCACCCGCATTACACGGTCTATGACTAATAACAGCGTAGCCACGCCTACTGGGTTGCCGAGCTATGACGAGAAGGGCGTCGGCTCTCGAGCCGAGCTTCAGGCCCCGCCCACTACCCAACGGCGCAGGTCCGTACGCGCTCGTACCACTCCCTATGTCACACGATCGATGACTAATAGCTTGACCACGCCTTCGCGGCGACTTAGCCGTGACGGGGCGTGCGTCATTGCTGATATCGATCTTGAGGCCCCGCCTGTTTGCGCAGGTGCAGAGGTGCGCGCAGCAGCACCGACATTACGAGACCACTAACGAGGTCTCAATCAGCATCCGTCGCGGCGAAGCTTTTGCAGAATCACCACTGAAAAGTTTCGTAGGACGGCTCGCTGATGCTCTCCGCTTGCTGCTAGCTACTGCTTAGTCCCTCAGCTCTGTTATAGTCATGACACGAATTCAGAGGACTTACGTCATACCAACAAATAAGTAATTCATTATATTTTTATCAATATATTTAAGAAACTGCAACCGAGAATAATAAAACTATATATTACATTAAATGTTTGCATTATATATATTGCACTAAATTGCAAAAAATTATTGTTTTTAACGCGACCAAATATCGAAAATTATGTTGACAATAAAAACAATTGCATAACGTCATCAAAATATAGACCGTGGCACGCAATAAACCTATGTAATGCTGCTAAGAATGCATCACTTGATAAAGCAGACACCAGTTCTAAGCGTATTTGATGGCGCAACAAAAAAAAATGATAAAGGATAAAGGATATCTCATTACAACCTAGCACTATTGTTGTTTTATCACAAAAGGTTTCCAAGTATTTAAAAAATATAATAAAAATTTAGATATAGGTATATTTGGGTATATCTCATTTATTTTAACTGTACAATCACTTCTTCAAAGGATGCCAGTAGTACCTGAGACACCCTATATATTGAATACTAAAATCTTTCTTTTTTCAGTACTTTGGTGAAAGTGAAAGAGCTATACGAGTTTGTTTTGAAAGAGCTCGAAATTCAGCACCTTGTGTAATATTTTTCGATGAACTAGATGCATTATGTCCTAAGAGGTCTAATTCGAACGAGGTAAATGATAGAAAAATACTGTTTTCAATTATTATTACTTGTTTTTAATTAGGGTGGTGCTAGTACACGTGTCGTCAATCAAATGTTAACTGAAATGGATGGAATAGAAAGCAGAAAAGGAGTGTTTCTTTTAGCAGCAAGCAATAGACCAGATATCATCGATTCAGCAGTTTTGAGACCAGGCAGGTTGGATAAAATATTATATGTTGGGTTGCCCACACCAGGTGATCGCGTTGACATATTACGAGCAATTACAAAAGTAAGTAAAGTTTATTAAATTATTTAGGTTAGAAATAATGTATTCTAGAAGTAAATCTTAGCAATGGTAATTGAAAAATACATGTTTGTTTGTATTTGAAAATTTGCTATAAATCGTAATTGTGATTGATTTCTTGATCAAAATTTGAAGGTAGAGCAGAATAGAAAAGAATGAATGTATGTATTCATATTTTATTTTGATTTCATAGGTGAATATAACCCATAGACCTTATAAATCATGGACTGGCCCTAGAAAGAGAGGTCCAGTGTCCTGATGTGTACAAGAGGGATAAAGCTAGTCTAGGAAAAAACAGATGTTCTATGACAGAAAAATATATAAACATAACCTGACAAAACTTTTCCTGTTAATATTGTTAATGATTTGTGTGCCTTTTGTGATTTAGTTGTGTTTATTAGCAATAGTTTTTAAAAACTCATAAACCATGGTGAAGTCGGTCTGTCATCGTAAATGTCATACGTCTGTCATTTACGGTTTTTGTTTTTTTCGGCTAATGATCTGTAGGTTTTTGCCCGGACTAGTTCTATCTCTGTCGCACACATCTGAGCATCAACGATTTGTATAGGCAGATAACAGTTTTGGGCGCGTCCATGATTTATAAGGTCTATGATATAACCACAGAATATATAGCTACGCAACAGAAGGCTCGTCAAGTGGTGTTTAAATGTAGTCCCCGAAAAAAAGCCGGCTCCAAAAGCCAGCTTCTTTCAAACTGCACATGTACAGTAGAAAAAGTAAGTTTAGCTATTAGCCCGTAGGTCACGCCACAGGCGAGTCTATTTTAGCGCCCAATTCAGAAAGCGTTGCCAAATGTAAATTTTACGGAAGTTATTAGAATATTATACCTAAATAATAAAAAGTATTAAATAACAATAATAATATGTATTCTTACACATCAGTGACAACTGACATTTTTATAATTTACAGTAACTGTAATTAAAAATAAGGTAGACACATATGTAAATAAATAGGTACTTATTTAAAAATTTTAAATTGTGTTAGAAAAATTGAATGACAAAAATTGTATCTCTTAATTTAATCAAGACAGCATTTTTCAGTTGTTGTCATTTCTTTATGGTCCATACATATAATTTTGTGATGGTGTGAAATGTAAGTACTGTTTTGTAATTTTCTGATTAAAACATCATTTTTTTTAACGGAGTACTTTATTTATGTTCATAAAATATTTGTTGACTAAGTATTTATTTTCATGAAATAAAAAAACATGCAGAGGTACCTAGAATATCAATTTTCAAACTATAATACATGGATAACTAAATTAAGTATAGCGACATAAATATATTTTTTTCAAATTTGACTGATTGCTTAAGGTTTTTTACTCAAAAGTCGAAGCATATCTTGTTATGCGGATATCTAAATATCGATTATTAGGAAAATTCATTAAATAAGAAAATTTTTGATTTACGAATTTTCGATGACATTTGATGAACCCACAAGGATCGCATGAAGTTGTAATGGTAAAATCTCAATAGCGCAAACTGACTATCTAGTTTGTAACTTTCCGAATACATTCAACCACCGTTCAAGATACGAGTAGCACTGAAGCTGTCATCTGTTAAGTATGACGAAAAGTCTGCAGGTAAGCAACGACCACGGCAGAACAGCGCAAAAAGTGTACATCATTCAAATGACACCAGCCTTGAAAGTCTATGAACTACAGTTCCGAATACATATTTCACAGTCTAATACCACAGATATGGATTGCATTGTTTTCAGAACTGAAATGTTAAAGACACAGATTAGTTTGTATAACGATAGACAAATGATTTCTTACAGGTGTACCTCAGAGAATAATATGGTGATTCTAAAGTATTTACTCGAGAGTGTAGACTGATCCAATATTTTTACCACTTGTGTTGAGGAATCGTTTAATCAGTTTATCACAAATTTTCTAAACTGCCTGGATAGGGCATGTCCCATTATTTATAAATGTTTAAAAAATGACACTATTAAATATTTCAAAATTTGCCGAGACCCATCGATTTTTGTTCTTGGGGAGAGCTTTTTTGACAGTCAAGCCAACTCGATATGTTCATCCTCCTAATCTTTAGCAACCTCAACTTTAAGTTTTAAATGGAACTACACCAATAGTGGCACATACACATGACCACATTACCTATTTTTATTGATGTGTCGATCAGTTTACAAAAAAGTTATAGATAAAAAAGCTGAAGCAAAAAAAAAGTTTATATGAATGTAAACCTTCTCTTTTTAAAATAACAAAAAGTCACTGTTTTGTGCTTGTGACCACGAAATTGTTTGTTTCAGCCTGTTGTTGGAAGTATAAACGTGTTTTCGAAATGTTTTATTCTATCGCGGAAAGGGTAAAAATTGTTTCAATTTATTATCAAAATCATTATTGCGCTAAAGCTACAGCAAAAATTTTTAATGCCAATCATCCAGGGAAAAATATATGCCATATAAGTTTGTTGTAACGATTCGCTTTTAAACAAGAAACATGAAGTAATTGGCTTGGTTTGAAATGAAGCAGTTGAAGTGGCAGTTTTACGTCACGTACAGACAATACAATAAGTCGATTAAAGCGGTGTCTCGAGCTTCTGCTGTATACCGTTCAAGTGTTCATTGAATTTTGAAAAAATACAAATTTCATCCATTTAAGATAATGCTGGTTTAAGAGTTCATGTAACTTTCATGAGTTCATGACTTTGATCGCCGTATCCAATTTTGCGAATATTTTGGTGAACAACTTCTACTGAACCGTAATCTTCTTTACAATACATGTTTTTCCAATGAATGCACATTTATGTTGAATGGCGAAGTGAATAGACACAGTTGTTGTTATTGGAGTGATTACTAATACTCATTTAATCAGGGAATTTAATATTCAGACTCATCAAAAACTGAATGTTTAGGCAGGAAATTTGGGCCATTGTTGGACGATTTTTCATTCAAGGTAATCTCAATGGAAACACCTATCTAAAATTATTGAAAGGTATAATTTATCCTAGGATAACAGAGATTTTGAAAAGTGACGACAATTTAATAGAAAACTAAATAACTTTCCAACAAGATGGCAAGTCCCTGCACTATGCTGTTGCTGTGCGGATGACCATTTCCTGAGCATATGTGGTTTGTCAATTTTTTGTTTCTAGCTAATTCTGTCAAATCTCAACCTATTTTTAAAAACGATGCATCACTGTATTCGCAATGAAAAGGGTTTTAAAATGATGTGCAACAAGTGGAGTAGTTCCATTTGAAATTTTAAAGTTAGAGTTGATAGGGATTAGAGAGATGAACATATCGAGTTCGTTTGGCTGTCAAAAAAGTTCCTCCTTAAGAACAAAAATCGATGGGTCTTGGCAAATTTTGAAATATTTTTCGGTTTTCTAGTTATAGGGGCAGAGGGGGTAAGTTTTCGTTGGGAGACCCTGTATAACTAAGATATTACATAGTCACTAAAAAAAATATTCTGTTAAAAATTAGGAACTGTAAAGGGTTTAAAACATTAAAATTTTGTCTTAATATGTATGTATCAGCTATAAAGGGAGACAACAACAAAGTTAAAAAAAGTATAATATACAATTTTTCTTAATTTCAGAATGGTACAACCCCTATCATGGCACCAGATGTCAACCTCGAAGAAATTGCCAAATTCGAACAATGCCAGGGTTATACTGGTGCAGATTTAGCTGCTTTAGTTCGTGAAGCAAGCATTAGTGCATTAAAGGATTTCATGATGCACAACATAATAAATTCAGATGTTCCAGTTATAGTTACAATGGAACACTTTAAACAAGCTATCAAAAAAATAAGACCCTCGGTGTCGGAAAAGGTAAACACATATTTTATAAATATTTACATTCTATTGAACTGCATAATATAATTTATTGTTTCAAATTTATTCGTGATATGATATTCAGTTTCACTTGTTTTTTTTCCATCTGAAAAAAATTATAATTTATGAAAAGTGAGACAATAGGTTTGTTCCTACACAGCATCAAATTAGCAGCAAACTGTCACGAGTTTGCGCAGTACGAATTTAACCGTTCCAACACAATCAATCCGAGAACTAGTTGTAAGATGTTTGTCAAAACGGTTTGACGATTATTGGGAAAGCACTAGTCAGACGCATGCGCAGATAGAATCTAACCGCTAAGTCACCTTTTGGTAGGCTAGGTAATGAACGTAACTAAAGTTTTATGTAATAATGCTATTTGAGAAAGTTATTATAGTTGCACAATTAATTTGCAGATTTTTAAGTACGTAATTCTGTAGTTTTTCAAAATGAGTGACTAGTGAAGAGGAGCAAGTTAGCAATTACAGCAGTACCTCGGATTCTAGTGAGATTTATCACTTCCTTATATATGAGTGACTGAAAAATGAAAATTACTTGAAACAAACTATACCCCTAACGGTTACTACTTGAACTAAATGTGTCGTTCCAACAAAAGAATTAGAAACTGATTTCAAACTAGTACATGAATTGCACTTGCGCATTAAAACAGTGCTGTAAACTATCAGTCATTGCTATGTAGGAACAAACCTAATATCAGCAGTGGACATTTATTAAATCAAGATTGATAGAATCTGAAATTTTAATTTAATACAAACTTGTAGCATTACCTACAACAAAGTTGTAGATATGGTTGCGGCAAAAATTCAGACAGCTTACGTCATACGAACAAATGCATAATTCATTATACTTTTATCAAAATATTTAAGAAACTGTAACTGAAAGTAATAAAACTATATACTACACTAAATGTTTGCATTATATATTGCACTAAATTGCAAAAAATAATTGTTTTTTATGCAACCAAATATCAAAAATTGTGTTGACAATAATAATAATTGCATGTCAGCCGTGACGTAAGACGTCTGAATTCTTGCCGTGACTATATATGCCCCACTTAAGATTAAAATATTAATACACGAAAGGTAGTAACTACATGTCCATGCTGGACCTGAACGCCCACAAAACACGAAGTGTCCACAATACTGGTGATAAGGATATAAAAAAATATTATGTAATTTACTATTATTATATTATAAAATATTAATTTTTATCCATTTAACATTTATCTCAAACAATGAATCTGTTAAATAAGGAAAAAATTGTAATTAAATCTTTTTTTTTACCCTATGATGGGGCTATGGATGCTATATATACAGGGTTATCTATGTCTAAGTACAAAGATTTTAACCATGTGCTCAGGAAGGCCTAAAAGACAATAAAAAAATTATTCCAGAATTTTAGCTCGATATTTAAAAAATGGGGCAAAACTCTCTTTTCCTACGGAAAGTCGGCGCCTATGATAAGCAACGACTGAGATGGCTTAGATTCATAGATAAAGCTTACACTTGTCAACGATATCTACTACCATGCGGTCGTTTTTTTGCAGCATTTCTAAATGCAGAAACGACAAAAATTAACATTTTATTAGTAATAATACCTGACAGATAGAAAACACACTTCCTGTAGGTACAGTTAGATAAAATACCTGTTTATTATAACAAAATCGAACGAAAGGAATAGATAATTGAAAACTTTTAATGTACCCGCGGTCCCATAACCTAGAAAAACAAACCGGCGAACTATATTGTGGGAAAATATCTGCACCCGACACAAATTCCTTTATTTAATAACTATAAAACGTTTAAAAATTAAAAAAGGCACTAAAAACTGAAGAACACAAACTACAACGTAAACACATGGTAAACACAGGAATTAAATTATGACATGACGTGATTGATGGGGAATGTTACCGTTGTGTTGCCACAACGTGTTGCGTTAAATAAAGATTTAATATAATTTCGAAAAAAAAAATTGATTTGCTTTATAAATAAGTGGAATTTTTTTGAAGGGTGATTTTGTTTATTTCTTAATTTTCTCTATACCCTCGTAAAATATTTGTACTTAGTATACATATATAAAATATCAAATAATAACAACTTTTACAAAAATAGCAATAAAAATATTTTCATTGCGATCTCAGTAACTGTTGATATTCGACCATATTATGTTTATTAAGTTTTTTTTGTTCACTTTTGCCCCTTAAACACTCCTTTCGAATATTGGGGGTTCCCCCCAATCACCCTGGATGTATAAATAATATCTCTACCCCTCGTTGTAATCACGAGGATTAGTCCAGAAGTCGGAGACTTGTGTGAGAGAGAGGGCGGCATATTGTTATGCAGGCATATGTGCCCAGGAACGAGAAACCTGGAAAACCTCATTAATTAGGGTGGTGGTCAAATGTCGACCGATATCAATTTCTCACATTGACCCAAGCCATCATTCTTGCACCCTACCATACCCATAGAGAGGGTGCCTGCCGCAAGAGGATTTGAACCTGCCAGCAGAGTGGCTACCTCGATTCAAGTCAAGACCACCAACCGAAATACAGTGTGTCCACGGATGGAGTTGACAAGAGGAGAAAGTCTTTTGTTTTTGACTTTATCGAAAAATGTCACTTTTTATAAAAAGTTCTGCTCCTCAAAAAAATGAGATTCCCATAGAAACGTCTTAGATCAGATATACAGGGTACTCATAAATAAAAAGAACACGAAAAATTCAAAAGAGAAATACCATTATTTATTATTTTACACAAAATTTCTATAAAACAAATCTGTTTATAACCTCAAATACAGTCCTATTACAAATTTTAAAATCAAAATTTCAATTTTGACTTTTACTCTACATAACTACTGCCCACTTCAACATATTTTTCCGCTAACTTGATACATTTTTCGTACACTTTACCCCAAAGAAAAAAGTCTAAAGGTGTAAGGTCAGGTGATCTCGCAGGGTAATGAATTGGGCCAAATCTTTCTATTCACTTTCCACCAAAATGATTTGCTAATCATTGTCTGAGCAAGGCTGCAGAATGAGCAGCACAGCCGTCCTGTTGTCAAAACAGGTTATTGCGTACTTCTGGCTCTAATGTATTTAAAAATGGTAAAACAAATGTTTCCAAAACAAATATGCTTTTGATAACCCTGACTATGTAATTAAAAGAAGAAGTCAACGCTACAAAACAGTTGTATGGCGTGGAATTTTTTTTGATTGTATAATTGGACCTTATTTTATAGAGGAAAATTTAAATCAACATGTGTTTTTGCACATTTTCGAAACATTTTCTTTACTATTTTTAAATACTTTAGAGTCAGAAGTACGCAATAAGCTGTTTTGCGAACATGACGGCTGTCCTGCTCATTATGCAGCCTTGCTCAGACAATGGTTAGCAGATCATTTTGGTGAAAGGTGGAGAGGAAGATTTGGCCTATGTAGAGTAAAAATTAAAATTGAAACTTTGATTTTAAAATTTGTATTATGACTCTATTTGAAGTTATAAACAGATTTGTTTTATTAACATTTTGCGTAAAATAATAATGGTATTTCTCTCTAGAGTATTTTCGTGTTTTTTAAATTTATGATCACCCTGTATATCTGATCTAAGACGTTTCTATGGCAGTCTCATTTCTTCGAGAAGCAGAACTTTTTATAAACAGTGACATTTTTCGATAAAATCAAAAACAAAAGACAACTCCATCCGTGGACACACTGTATATATGGTCTATGTAAATAAGTGCAAACTATTTTAGAGGGTGGTTACCGAAGTTATTTTATGAAAAAAAAGTTCATCGCGGGTCGAAACATGCTTCTCTTTCGAGATACAGTGCTTAAATTTTAATTGTTTATTTTTATTATTTCAAAGAGATTATTTTAAAGATATTGATTTGAAATTTGAAAAGCGCTTTGGGCGAATAAATGTTCATTTTTTGGGGTGACCCGAATATTTCTACTTGCACTAGTAACGTTCGTGCGAGACTGCCACAACCTTTTTTAATATAAAAAATGGTACGCCACTGACTTTTTCAGTTTTGATATTTTTATAGAAATCCGCCATAAATTCTGAATGAAATTGGTCTCTTCAATTTTTTTTCGTAGGATGCACCGTTTTTGTGTCGCAAAAGTGCTCCGGCATTAAAGTCCAATTTGAACCGTGCCGAGTTATTTTTGGGATACAAATAGTGTGAGTTTTTGTGGTGGAGGAAAGGGGCAAGCAGGTGAAAAGGAAAATTTGAAAATAACAGAGTAAGAGTAAAAGAAAAGCAGACAATTTTTCGAAGGTTAGTGAAAGTAGGTCAACAATAAGGTTCAGTGTTGCTTACAAAGATTGACTGAGAGTCTCTGATTGGTCGACAAGGACGACTCTGTTATGTGCATAGACCTTGTAAATCATGGACCGGCCCTAGAAAGAGAGGTCCGGTGTCCTGATGTGTACAAGAGGGAAGAGGCTAGTCCGGGCAAAAACAGATGAAAAATATATAAACATAACCTGACAAAAGCTTTCCCGTTAATAATGTGTGCCTTTTGTGATTTAGTTGTGTTTATTAGCAATAGTTTTTAAAGACTCATAAACTATGGTGGAGTCGGTCTTTTATTCCTTCAAAAAAACTAGATGGCATTGAGAAGATAGTTGAATGCCCTGTCAAATGATGTATCACACAATACCAATTTCCATTTAAGATTTTAAAGGTAAAGGTCATTCCCGCTTATTGGCAGAAATTTAGAAACATCATATCATTCATAAAATATATCTATTTAAAACAAAATTGATAGGCCAATCGTTTTTTTAGTTTTTGTATCAAAACCAAGAAAATTCAATAAAAAATAAAACAATTATAAATGAGATCAAACTACGAAGTTTTCCATAGTAAAATGTTACCCAATGGGTGTTCGGCACAAAACAAATTGAAGAGAGGTTTGGTTGTCACAGCTGACATGACATTTTTTGCAAATTTATTTTCAATAATTTGACTTATTAAAATGTTTAAGTTTTCATTTCATTCACAATTGAGGTGTGAAATTTTCTTACTGAATATTGTATGTTTAAACTATTTGGGGAATTTTTTTCTGTCATGAATTTTTTTGGACAATTATGATTTAAAAACATGTATTATTACAGGATCAGAAACACTACAAGAAACTGAGAAGAATCTATGCGTCTGTTCCAGATAATACTGAAGTAGAAGAAATGGAATATTCTTAGTAATCTGCCTTTAAATATTTTAGTTTACCCTTGACGGGTAAAATGCTAAAAGTCAACAGTACCTATTATTAAAAATTTTTTGATATATTTTCTTCAATTTTAGTGAAATGTAAAATTAAATATTGATTATACAAATGATTTTAACAATAAATTATGAACATTTTTAAATTTTAAAGTTAAGTATATTTAATTACCTTTCATAAAACCCTTTTTTATCCTCCTAGATTATTATCTAATGTTATTAACCCAATTAGTAGTTTTAGCTCTTGTAATATTCAGTTTATTCTATCCATCTAATAATGGATCCAATCTGAGTAGCTCGATTATTTTCATATATCTGATTTCTATATCATAATTATTTTTCAATTATTACATGTCAATGTTTGATTTGATATCATAGTCTAAAGGCTTGTCCTCATGAACGCAAAATTCACAGATATTCGCGTGAATTGTTTAGTAACAAGAAATTCTGAACTTTTAGCGAGTTTTATCAACTGTAACATTTTCTACCATTTTCATCACTCTTTGAATCAAATATTATCTGAAGCTCAAACACAAACTTATTAACCACATATGATGAAAACAGCAAAAATATTTCAACTTTTTTATGGAAAATTTTGCATATAAGAGAACAGAGTTTACTACTTAATGTTTTCTATCACAGACAACTTGATTTTAGGCACTTATGAACATATTACTGCTTTAAATAGGTACTATCGTTTGCAATAATAATGACACTACCTCGAACAGTTTTTAAACAACTGGAAGTTCTGAGTAGAAATTTCATTGGATCTCTATTGATAAATGGAACAACTAAGTACTAATGTTGAATCTTGAAAGTAGATTTCATTATCAATACGTCAGCAGTTGGAAATAAATAGCCAAATTCGTTTTAAAGTTTGTCATTAATATTGAAAATGACTGTACTTAATAATTTTTGTTTATCTTAGTTCTGCTTACTAGGGAAGGTTTTTTGGGCCAGCCAATATTTTGACAAATAGGAATGGTTATGTTAAAGCATAGTTATAATTAATAAATAAATACCTTTCAATTGAAAACTTAATGGTAAAGAATAATTTATTAATTTTAGAGATATGTTCAAGAATGGGAATATTGTGAATAAATATTTCTACAGCTTGTTTCATATATGACTTTTTCAACTGTTTGACCTAAAAATTAGAAATTTTAGACCATTTTACACGGAAAAGGTGCCGTTTTGGAGTAAAATTTATTTAAAAATTATGTACACAATAAATATACCTACATGGCAAAAATATGTGAACCACAATTCATATACAAATACTATTTGAAAACAATTACTTGACAAAATATAAAAACTGATTGTTAACGGTAACGTACACATGGAAATATGTACATTTAACTTCAGAGTAAAGATTAAGGCGGTTTAAGACTTTTATAAACTCACCATTACTTTCTAAAATACATTTAAAGAACCTGTTTGATTCATCTTCAAGGGGCTGTAACTTCTTATGAGCCCATATATTCATATAAATTGTTGTTCTAAAATATTAGGATACTCTTTTAAATAAAAATTAGATCAACTTGTAACAACATATTTTTAATATCCACCATTTTATTAACAAATGTTTTTATGACATACCTATGTACAATATATTTACATATTTTAAATATGTGAGAGCATTAATCAGTTATTTATTATGTTATGAAGAATCTTGTTTAATAAATATCTGTCTTCCCATAAAATGTGATCCATAATTGTCACCACTCACAATTCCAGTTTGTTTTCTTGAACCTGTGCCGCATTGTTTAGAATTATTTTTAATATACTTGAAAATTCCTTCTCCAGGTAGTTTGGGTAAGAGTTTTGGATGTTTATACCACAAGCGATAAGTAACAAACCAAGTAATTACGGCAGAAACTCCTCCTAAGAATTTTTCAATCATTACGTGATGATACAGCATCGTACATATTAACATAATATCCCATATAATTTGGAATACACATATAATTATAACTAAACCTCTTATATACGGTGTATATTTTTGATAATAAAATTTTATTTTCTTTAGTTCATCATTAGTAAGAAATCGAAGTGGATTAGAATTGAATTCTGTTTCTTTTGAAATCCTATAGTGTTCTTCTAAACGCATGTATTCACGTATTCCATCCCAATTTTGAATACTTCTTGTTTCTTCTATGATAAGTAAGCTGCCATAAATTAGTATGAAAGAATGACCCGAGAGATCAAAACCATTCCATAAATGTCCCGCTTGTAAACATTTACCCTTTGTAAAATAATTTAAGTTTCCACATTTTCCATAAGATGCTTCAATGTAATTAAAAAGTGTTGTCCAAAACCACCAAAAGAAAGTAGCTACTCCAATTCTTAGCAAATGATGCTTTACGATCATTTGAACTTTACCACAGCAATAAATTAAAGATGTGAATAATACAAATGGTATCAATAATAATAGATTCCAGGCCCAAGCAAATTTTACAAGGTACTTATTGAAAATATTATCAGATCTTGATAAATAAATTTTAGGTACAGGTATCACATCTGCAATTAACGACACTAGAAAAAGGCTTCCTAAATAAATTGCAATTTTTAAATTTGTGTTAAAAAATAGAGATTTTTTGCAAACATATAAAACCATTAAGGTGAATATTTCTCCAATAGATGTTGGTTCACTTGTAGGTCTTGTGCCCTTCTGGTCCATGTTTATGTCATTGTTAGGCCGAAAATTTAAATTTGCTGTGTGACTACTTCGTCGTTTATTATGCATTTTCAACACAAGCACAAAACAAATAAAAAAAACGATTAATAATATCCTAACTCAGAAACTTTACAATCATGTTGATCAAGGTTATTACTTATAAGTACAGGTTACAGGTTAGAATTATAAGCAGAGAAATAGAGGAGGGGAGAATGAGCGTCAAGATGCGCGAACCTAGTAATACAGGAGGCTGCCATTTTGAATTCATCTATACGAGGGGAATTGAAAATATTATTTCATCATGTCGCTTCAAAATTTCTATTTAGTAACACGTTAAATTTTAAATGAAATATGAACAAATATGTGCTTTTGATTTTTCAGTTACATATTAATTTTCATAACGGCGTTATTATGGGTGATTATCCGAGATAAGGTGGAGGATTAAGGCTAAAGCGTACAACCTTAACATTGGGCGACCTGTATATATGCTTATTTGGCTGGCCCATAGAAAAAGATAGATGAATTTATCTTTTTCTAGCTCGAAATACGAAAGTTCAGTCTCCCGTCCAACCGTTATCTGTAAATATTTAGACTTAAAAGTTTGACGTACATGAATTCAAAATGGCAGCGCCCGTAGCGTCCTAGTGAAATGTGGATGCGCACTCGTCGAAGCTCGTTCTCCCCTCCTCTATTTCTCTGGATACACGATACGATACTATTTTTTACAGTATTGGTACTCAAGATCTCTAAATAGAGAAGGTTGCCTACAAACTGAGATTTCTTTCACCCGCCAGACCACAATCTCACGAGATACGTCACTGGTATATAAAATAAAAATATCAAACCATCGTCTGCCACAGATCATTGGCCGAAAAAAAAATCGTCTGCTAAATCGCGTCGTTTTTGTAATACTTATCTATTGAATCACCTGAATTTCAATTAAGAATTCTGCAATAAACTGTAGTGTGTCGACACCTATGTTAGTATTTGGAAATATACACATCAGGCCATAAATGTCAGAATTTGACATTTGATATTGAGACAACTTATCTTTTAATAGCACCTAGGTACTTATTTAATTTGGTTTGTAAAAATGTATGTATTTTATAATATACTTTATATACTACTTTATAACTTTAAAATATGCAACATTAATACAATTCCAGTACTTCTGTCCTAATACTGTAGATTGTTATAAAATAAAATACATACACAATAATGGACTGTTACTTCACTTTCACCATGAAAAACACAATACTTCATTATTTTAAGTTGTATCAATTTATAAATTTAAAAATAACACATTAACAGAAATGTACACTTGAAATCTGTCATAATTTTTAAGAAATGTCAAATTACTGATAGAAACAACTATGACATATGTGCTGTAGAGTGTACAGTGCCTGTATACAAGACAGTGGCGACAATGGCTTGTCCATTTTTCTATTGGTCGCCCGTTTTTGCCCCATAATGGCGGTATTTTGTTTACTTTTACAAGTGTCAACTGTCAAGTGTGTTGTACAAGTTTGTTTGTATATGTATTATACCTTCGTTAATATTCTATTCTTATCGATTTCTATCACAGAACTACTAATTTCTATATTACAGGTAAGCTTAGCACACAAACACAGATATACATACATAAGTAGGTATATTGTAATTATTGTATCATTGTAAAATAACAAAACACTTATAACCTAACCAATCTTATGAGGTGTATTTATCGAAATCTTTGCTGTTTGAACATTCATTTAATAAATTTGTATCACAAATTCACATACTTATTTACATTTTAGCTCAGAAAATATGCCAGGTTGTGCTGCAGTTGGATGTACTAATTCAGCAAAATGGGATATCTTATGAAGCGTTTTCCTAAAGATCCTCGGTATAGGAGAGAATGGGCAGTAATTTTTGTAATGAGATATACTCCTACAGACAAGTAAACCGCATAAATATAAATATATACCTATTATAACATCAGTGCGTAATGTTCTATGCATTTTAATCACAAGCGATATTTTTGTAATATATCAGACGAGAATAGAAAACTAATACGTAAAACGTAATAAAAAACCTGTCATATTTTACTTGAAATATAAGAAAAGAAATATAATATACTAATTACTTGTCACGAGTAATAAATCCCCAAATTTATGCGTATAGGTTGAGAATCACCCTGTATAAACTATGTTTATAATTTAACATCTTACCAACTTTGTAAACAGTTTAAATTACCATTATCTATTAAATAATAAAAATATTCCATTTTTTTTTAATCTTTTATTTAATTTTTATAATTTTTTAATAGTTTAAGCCAATATTAACTATGAATACTCGTATTTTTTTTAATATAGCTACATTGAATAGTTATTTTGCTGTTTGCTGTCTGGTACACATAAACAGGCTAATAAACTGATATTTACCTAACTCTTTAATACAACAGATATTACTATTATTTTTATCGGTTAAAATTATATAACAGTTTCCAAAATTTAGTTATCTTCAGTTGTTTTCATGAAAACGTATATCCCAGGATAAATTTATCATCCATTTTAGTTTGTAGCATTCCGTGATTATCAGTCTCCCAGATCATGTATTTTTCAACCTGTAAACAAAAACAAGCATGATCATTTCCTCCAACAAACTGTACAAGAGGAGACACTTACCTGTAATGAAATGTTTACTGCAGACCCTCATTCTTCAGCAGTGATGCTAAAATGTTGGTAATTTGATTTGCTTTATTAATAGCAAATAGTTCTACAACTCTCATAATTAGCAGCATCATAACCCAATTCCATCATTTTGTTTAATATATCTTTTAGACCAAGTATGGGCAAAATGTCCCTATTTTCATAAAACTATAGAAGGTTTTCCACAATTCATGTTGCACACTTGTTCCACGGAATTTGTGTGGTGGTTGAGGACATCACTCAAGCACTTGGTACATCAGTACAGAATGCATCCTTTAATTTGCATATTCACTAGCAAATAAAATAGCACCATCTTTGGCAGTGATACCGATACATGAAACATCTTAACGGTTTTGCACAATCTGAGAATGTTTTCCCTGAAAATAATGTTTACAAACTAATGTTAATCCTATTACCTAACCTGTTAAGTCATACATATTATCTAAATCTACCTGCTTAATTTCACAAGGAAACGTACCTTTCCAATTAAAATGTAGAAGTCATTCATTACTTTTGTCCCTGCATTTGTAACAAACCCAGGTTCAAAATATTTGTAAGACTGCAAACTTTTTTTAGCTTTTCATCTGCTCTTTGTTGTAATAATAAAATAACTGTGTTACGTTAAAACTAAAAGGGAAACAATATTTCCATATTTGTTTATGTGAAACTCCATAGATAGCATTGTTATATACATATATAAATTGAATATATATTTAACGTAAAGGGGTCCACATCATCTATTAACTTCAGTTTCATTACATATCTGCAAAAATATCTTTTATGAGAAACATGAACACAGCAACATTTTCAAACTTACCTTTCTCCAACATCAGGATTTTCCAATAATATTCTTTTAAAATATTCCAACATAATTTATTGCAATTTTTTATATGGATTTTAGATGTCTAATAATGGCTTTTATTAACATAATTATTTTCACATTATTTTGTTCAAATTAAATTTTGTTGTATCTTTTCTAACCTCTCTGTTGTCAAACATGTCAAATTCAAATTTGATGTTGAGGACAAGATTTCGTTAAGAATTAAATTAAAACTTATATGTTTGAAATGCTCACCCTCGGACATATTTCAACTAATAGTTTTTCAAATTTGAACTAATTCCGATAAAAATTAGAGAAATGAGAACCGGACTGCTGAGGGCCTACATCAAGCGGTCCGTAAATGGCTCCGGAAATTGTTTAATTTTAGTCATAAATGAAAACTTCTCATTTATGGGGACCGGTATTTTATATCAAAAACTCATTGTTACGGCTATTTTCTAATACTTTAATCACGAAATGTTTTTTATTGCAGTATATTTTAAAATTAAAACTCGGTTTCAGCAACCGGGAAATTGTTCGCGCCAAATAAATTTGCCCCTTAATGGCGGGTGGGCGGGTCATAGGCTCTATTGTCGCCACTGTCTTGTATACAGGCACTGTAGTAGAGTCACAGCTTAAATAACAATCAGCTCACAGACTCGTATGAGCGGGAACGTCTCGCGCAGATCTTCGCGCATGCCGCCATTTTGGGATAATTCGCGGCAGGGACGTGTGGTTGTAAAATATGCCCTTATAGCCATACCGTCAACGACTGCGTTATTGGCGCATGAATGCTGTATTTTGTGGTTTGTTGATTTTCTTGTATTTTATACTGTTATGTTATTTTATTTTTAAACAATTTCAAGTAAAACAAATTTATATTTAGTATGACACTTTCTAAATTGTGACAACTATTTTTAATCCGGTCCTGACTTGTATCCCAAACGAGAGAGAGACAACAAGCTTCAAGGACAAATTTTCAGGTTTTAATACTTCAAAGGTGCCGCCGTAGAGTCTGTGAGCTGATTGTTATTTAAGCTGTGGTAGAGTGATGCCATGCGCGCTGAGTCACTGCAAACGGGCAAAGGAACAGACTAGAAAAAGCGGCGATTTAGATGATGGTCTGTCGAATCACCTGAATTTCAATCTAAAATTCTGTAATGTTCTGCAGTGTGACCACACCCACAGTCTATTAACTATACGGTCGGGGTAAGATGACGTCACAAAATTCCCGTAAATAAAGACAAAATATAGTCAATCCCGAAAGATGGACTGATATTGGGCGTATTCAGACAGGTCAGCCGCTACCTAAAAGCTGCTAGAATGCTAACAGGGCTGTTAATCAGCCGCTTAAACAACACCGAATAGTGTACTGATTGTTCTCCGCGGAGCTGCGAAAAAATATATGTAACATAATCTTACATTGTCATACTAAAGTAATAATATCTATTATACAGAATAATAAATTTGTTAAGTATTCATCAAATGTTCCATAGAATAAAACGCCAAAATAAGTAAAAATACCTGTTTTTGATTGATAACAACATTCAGCCAAATAATTGAAAAAAAAAACACATTATTATAGCTCTTATGGGGGTGGCTCGGTTTCAAGTAGGTCACACTTTATGTGTAGAGTGTTCTGGTATTTCATGTACATGTAACTTGTACTTGTTCTTTTTTAAAAATAAAATATATAAGAAAATATGGTACAACAAAAATTAAAAGTTTCTATCTACGTTGGTAATTTTATCTTAACATTTTTATTTTGATCCAAGTATCTATAATAGCTCAATGTCAGTGATGAATTATGACTTTTTAGAGCCTGATTCAGAAGCACCTTGCATATTTTTTGTCGGTTGTCTAGGGATGAGGGCGAATTATAAAAAAAATTATGTAATAGGTAATAAACAAATTTATTTATATTCTATAAGAGGCAAACCCAGAGCAAAACATTCATTGAAATTCCAAAGCTTAACACTTGGAAAATTGTAAATACTTAGAATAACAACCATGTAAATAAATAACATAACTTCACAAATACGTCAGCGTTTCGCTTACGAAGAAAGCGCAAAATTTCTTGGCTTACAAAAATACTCAGCGACTAACAGTTAGCATTTAGTCAGCGTTTTATTCAGTCTGAATTTCTTACTTAGCGGCTCAGCGACCGACCTCGTCTGAATACGCCCATAGACTATGTCATACGTCACAAAAGCAGGGACCCGGACCGTACCGTTTTTGGACAGAAAACCGAACCCGAACCGTAATTTTGTTGTGGACCGGAACCGAAACTGAACACATATGCTATGTTTTAGCTTATTCCAAGTGTTGAACCTGGAACCGGAAAAAATTAAAACGGTTTTTTGGGTTAATTTCAGTATTTCGTAAGCTTCCGTTGTTGTTGTGTTTCTATGGATTTATCTACTGACAAGTGCTTAGGGTCTTTTTAGGCATTTTTTTATAAATCCATGGGTTTGAAGTGGTTGGTGGTGGTTGGTAAGTACAATGGTCGTCAGCTTAAAGTCACCACTTCCATGTTTTGTCCCTTTCTAGCACCGTGTATAATAAATGGCACTAGAAAAGAATAGACCATGGAACTGGTGACTTTAAGCTGACGACCATTGTACATGGTAAGTGGTAAGGCCGTGTTCTGTATTCAATCATGCAAATGGCGCAAATCGCAAATGCCAATGCCATTTTACTGTTGGTAGCTGTCGGCAAATTCTACATGTCGTCTCACCAATGATTTATTGCCCACTTCGCCTTCCCAAAATGATTTTATATGTACAGGGTGTTAGGTAAACATGCGGCAAAAATTCAAGGTGTTGGTCCTTGGCCTATTCTAAGAATATTTTGTCCTATGATGATTTCTGAAAAACCCC
The DNA here is from genome assembly GCA_025584915.1 of Monochamus saltuarius. Classification (NCBI taxonomy): domain Eukaryota; kingdom Metazoa; phylum Arthropoda; class Insecta; order Coleoptera; family Cerambycidae; genus Monochamus; species Monochamus saltuarius. The sequence goes on along the minus strand of CM046721.1, from coordinate 37,443,867 downwards.
TTTGTTTCGAAGATACAGGGTGAGCAAAATTTGTGACAACCATATTCGATACGTGTTGAAATCATTAATGTAAATAAAAGTATGACGTACGCCAATGAATTTATCAAGTACAAAAAATTAATGAGTTTGCTCGTAATTAACAGCAACATACGGAGATCGCTGGATTGGTTGAGGTGCGCCATACGCATGGCCTCATCGATCCCCAGACTTAAATCTTCTGGATTATTTCTTATGGGGCTATCTGAAGTCAATAGTTTACGCTACTCCAGTGGAGAATTTGGACGAATTGCGAAATCGGATAATTGCTGGATGTAACTCAATTAAAAACAACCCTGGTGTGTTTGAAAGAGTTCGGCACTCAATGACGAGAAGATTGAGAGCTTGTATGCAGGCTGGAGGATGTCATTTCGAACATTTATTGTAGATTGAGCAACTTTACATGTACTTTTTGATAATAAAATGTTGTTACTGTCGCAAATTTTGTTCACCTTGTATCTTCGAAACAAATGAATTTTTCAGAAATCATCATAGGACAAAATATTCTTAGTATAAGCCAAGGAATAATCCCTTGAATTTTTGCCGCATGTTTACCTAATACCCTGGTTATAGGACATCTAAAATATTTCATTGCCATACTCGTAGAGTAACTTAATAAATTATTGTACTGAAGTATTGCTAGTAGAATATCACATACGCATATTTAAATGGAAAAAAATCAAAAGCGATCAGAGGAATTTCACTATTTCTTTTCTTATATATTACAATCCGTTGTTTTTTCTCGCTCCCTCCGGGTTGGTGGAAAAGTGGCATTCTGCCGCCACAAAGGCTTTTTTCGCGAGCCGCGCAGCGCCCTTCGGTTGTCCGGTAGGTGTATTTTGGTACGTTCTTTTTACCTTTTTCGGGGCGAATTTTGCGTTTTCCGGAGGTCCGCGGCCGCCGGTTTTCGAAAACCACGCCCATTCTCGGAAGTCCGGAAGCCGCCCGGAGGCCGGTTTCGCTCCGCGCGACGGTTTTCAGGCGAGCCCGTGGGGGACGCGGCCGCGGGCTAGTCTCTTTATTTGGTCCTTTTTTCTTCGCGACGAGGCGCTCGGCGGGCCGTTTTTCGCGTTTTTATAGGTAAATTTTCCGTTTTTTGGAGGGTCCTCGCCGGCCGTCCTCGGCGACAGGGATAGAGATAGCGCGGGAGGAGCTTATCGGCCGGGAATCGGAGAAACGTCAGTCCGATATGGGTAGACGTCAAACTATTTCCGATTCGATATTTTCGTATTTTCCCGCATTCATTTCCACAAAGCCATATCGAAACGTAAACTTTGAACCTTCTACAATGTGTCGCGTTCCTCAGGTTTGAGTTTAAAATTCGATTTTATAGTGAAAATAGCGAAAATTTGCGTCAACTACACGTTCAGCGGCATTCGCGTTCGCTCGGCCGTCCTAAACGTCAAACGGCTAGCCGGACGGTGCACGGCCTGTGACGGCTCCCGATAAAACTTAGGAACGTTTGCTAAACGGGCCGATCGGAGCCCCCCGAAGGCCAGAAACGGTAAGTTTAAAGTCTCTAGATACTTTCTGTTATGCGAGCGCTGGGTTTAGAATTCATTTTTGTATCGACATGTGCGAAAATCCGATCCAAGACCGGGGAGAAGGCCTGGCAAATGGCGGTCTTCACAAAACCTTCAAAACGATTAGATTCTGAAAAGTAAGTACCCCTTTATTTCCATAAAGCCATATCGAAACGTAAACTTTGAACCTTCTACAATATCCCGCGTGCCTCAGATCTGTGTTTAAAATTCGATTTTATAGTGAAAATAACGAAAATTTTGGTCAACTACACGTTCGGCGGCATTCGCATTCGCTCGGCCGTCCTAAACGTCAAACGGCTAGCCGGTCGATGCACGGCTTGTGACGGCTCCCGATAAAACATAGGAAATTTCGCTAAACGGGCCGATCGGAGCCCCGAAGGCCTAGAAACAGTAAGTTTAAAATCTCTAGATACTTTCTGTTATGCGAGCGCTGGATTTTGAATTCTTTTTCGTATCGAAATGTGCGAAAATCAGATCCAAAACCGGGGAGAAGGTCATGGCAAATGGCGGTCTTTACAAAACCTTAAAAACGATTAGATTCTGAAAAGTAAGTACCCCTTTATTTCCATAAAGCCATATCGAAACGTAAACTTTGAACCTTCTACAATGTGTCGTGTGCCTCAGGTTTAGGTTTAAAATTCGATTTTATAGTGAAAATATCGAAATTTGGGTCAACTACACGTTCAGCCGGCGCTCGGCCGCCGAAACGTCAAACGACGAGCCGAACGGTACGGTGCCGGTGACAGCTGCTAATAAATCGCAGAAAATTTCGCTAAATGGGCCGATCGGAGCCCTCCGAAGGCCGAAAACGGTAGTTTTGAAGTCTAGATACGTTCTGTTATGCGAGCGCTGGGTTTTGAGATCGTTTTTATATCAAAATTTGCGAAAATCCTAACCAAGACGGGGTCAAAATGACGTCAGCGATAAGGCGGCAGTTAAATATTTCCATCCGCTACGCGTATATATGGGGTGACTCAAAAAAGCTCGATGTACGATAAAAATTGACGAGAAAAAAATAAAAATTACAGATTCGAGGAAATTTTCGGTTTTTTCGCTTCGGAGGGGTCGTCTGACGTGCGTAGGACCGTTTTATATACAAAGTGTTGGAAAAATGTCGAACGTTAAAAAAATGTCAAAATTAAGGGAACTGAAAATTTTTTTGTTACGAAACTTCCGTCGAGGGTCTCTTACCGCACTAACTATCGAAAAAAATACGGGGTGTTTAAAAGAACCGAACCACTCCCTAAAAATCCTCAATATTCGTGGAATTAAAAATTCTTTTTTGGTTTTTGATGAAACTTTTTCCATTAGTTTGTAAAAAAACTATAAAAAATACATACTTAGGTATTATTAAGTATATAGTAAATACATACTTATGAAAAAATACAGGGTGTAAAATAAAGAACCATTCTCTAGATCCACAAATTTTATGGAATTTATTTGTTTTTATGAAACTTTTCACGATGGTCTGTAAGAAAACTATAATAATTAAAAAAGTACTGGGTGTTTAAAAAAACTGAACCATTCTCTAGAAATTTTCATGGAAGTATAATATTCCTTTGATGAAACTTTTAACAATGGTCTATATGGAAACTATTTTAATGAGAACAATACAGGGTGTTTAAGAAAACTGAACCAATATTGAAACTCTCAAAATTCATGGAAAAAAAATTATTTATTAAACTTCCATCAAGGATTTATCATGACACTCACTGACGAAGCAAATACAGAGTGTTTAAAAATAACGAACCATTCTCTAAAATTCCTCAACAATCGTGCATTTAAATTTTTTTTTTGAAACTCTTCGTAACAGTCTGCAGAAAAACTTCGCGTATATATAGTGCCACTCAAAAAAAACTCCGATAAAAATTGACGAGAAAAAAATAAAAATTACAGATTCGAGGAAATTTTCGGTTTTTTCACTTCGGAGGGGTTGTCTGACGTGCGAAACACCGTTTTATATACAAAGTGTTGGAAAAATGTCGAACGTTTAAAAAATGTCAAAATTAAGGGAACTGAAAGTTTTTTTGGTACGAAACTTCCGTCGGGGGTCTCTTACCGCACTAATAATCGAAAAAAATACGGGGTGTTTAAAAAAACCGAACCGTTCCCCAAAAATCCTGAAAATTCGTGGATTTAAATTTTTTTTTTGCTTTCTGATGAAACTGTTTACAATAGTTTGTAAAAAAACTATAAAAAATATATACTTAGGTATTATTATGTATATAAATACATACGTATGAAAAATACAGGGTGTAAAATAAAGAACCATTCTCTAGATTCACAAAATGTATGGAATTAATTTTTTTTATGAAACTTTTCACGATTGTAAAAAAATATACTAATGAAAAAATACAGGGTGTTTAGCAAAACCAAACCATTCTCTAAGAATCCTCACAATTCATGGAATATTTTCTTATGAAAACAATGTTCTGTAAGAAAACTATACTAATTAAAAACTACTGGGTGTTTAAGAAACTGAACCATTTTCTAGAAACCTTCATGGAAGTATAATATTCTTTTGATGAAACTTTTAACAATGGTCTGTATGGAAACTATTTTAATGAGAACAATACAGGGTGTTTAAGAGAATCGAATCATTCTAAAAATCCTAAAAACAATGGTCTGTAAGAAAACTATACTAATTAAAAACTACTGGGTGTTTAAAAACTGAACCATTTTCTAGAAACCTTCATGGAAGTATAATATTCTTTTGATGAAACTTTTAACAATGGTCTATATGGAAACTATTTTAATGAGAACAATACAGGGTGTTTAAGAGAATCGAATCATTCTAAAAATCCTAAAAACTTGGAATTAAAAACTCTTTTTTGGTTTTTGATGAAACTTTTTAAGATAGTTTGTAAAAACTATAAAAGTACATACTTAGGTATTATTATGTAGCTATATAACAACATACTTATGAAAAATACAAACCAAACCATTGTCTAAGAATTCTCACAATTCATGGAATATTTTCTAATGAAACTTTTCACAATGGTCTGTAAGAAAACTATACTAATTAAAAAACTACTGGATGTTTAAATAAACCGACCGTTCTCTAGAAACCTTCATGGAAGTATAATATTCCTTTGATGAAACTTTTAACAATGGTCTATATGGAAACTATTTTAATGAAAACAATACAGGGTGTTTAAGAAAACTGAACCAATATTGAAACTCCAAAAATTCATAGAATAAAAATTTTTTTGCTTCGGATGGGTTTTATATACAAAGTGTTGGAAAAATGTTGAATGTTAAAAAAATCTCAAAATTAAGAGAACTGACAATTTTTTTTACTCAACTTCCATCGGGGGTCTCTTAACGCACTAATTATAGAAAAAATACAGTGTGTTTAAAACCAACCCTACCCAAGAAATGTCAAGTCGGCGATAGCCACCTTTCTAGTACTATATATTAAAATGCACGTTTTCCTCTCGCTCCCACCGGGTGGCTGGAAAGCGCCCTTCGGTCCTTCGGTTGTCCGGTAGGCGTATTTTGGTAAGTTCTTTTTACTTTTTCGGGGCGAATTTTGCGTTTTTCCAGAGGTCCGCGGCCGCCGGTTTTCGATTTTCGCGAGGAAACGAGACAAAAGTCGAAAAAACGCCCCTTTCGGAAGTCCGAAAGCCGCTCGGAGGCCGGTTTTGCTTCGCGCGAGGTTTTTTAGGCGAGCTTCCCGGCGACGCGGCCGCGGGCGATTCTCTTTATTTGGTCCTTTCTCCGTCGCGACAAGGCGCTCGGCGAGCCGTTTTTCGCGTTTTTCTAGGTAAATTTTCCGTTTTTCGGAGGGTCCTCGCCGGCCGATCTCGGCGACCGAGATGAATATAGCGGAGGCGGAGCTTATCGCCCGGGAATCCGAGAAACGTCAGTCGGATATGGGTAGACGTCAAACTATTTCGGATTCGATATTTTCGTATTTTCCCGCATTCGTTTCCACAAAGTCATGTCTTAACGTAAACTTTGAACCTTCTACAATGTGTCGCGTGCCTCAGATCTAGATTTAAAATTCCATTTTATAGTGAAAATAACGAAAGTTTTGGTCAACTACACGTTCGGCGGCATTCGCATTCGCTCGGCCGTCCGAAACGTCAAACGGCAAGCCGGACGGTGCGGTGCCGTTGACAGCTCCGATAAAACTTAGGAACGTTCGCTAAACGGGCCCCGAATGCCGGAAACGGTAAATTTAAAGTCTCTAGATACTTTCTGTTATGCGAGCGCTGGGTTTTCAGTTCGTTTTTTAATCAAAATATGCGTTACTAGAAACCAAGACCGGGAGAAAGAGCCTGGCAAATGGCGGTCTTCACAAAAGCTTCAAAACGATTACATTCTGAAAAGTAAGTACCCTTTATTTCCATAAAGCCATATCGAAACGTAAACTCTGAACCATCTACAATGTGCCGCGTGTCTCAGGTCTGTGTTTAAAATTCGATTTTATAGTTAAAATAGCGAAAGTTTGATCAACTACACGTTCGGCCGGCGCTCGGCCTTCCGAAACGTCAAACGACGAGCCGAACGGTGCCGTGCCGTTGACAGCTCCGAATAAATCGTAGGAAATTTTGCTAAATGGGCCGATCGAAGCCCCCCGAAGGCCGAAAACGGTAAATTTTAATTCTCTAGATACGTTCTGTTATGCGAGCGCTGGGTTTTGAATTCGCTTTTGTATCAAAATTTGCGAAAATCCGAACCTAGACAGCGTCAAAATGACGTAAGCAAATATGGCGGAAGTAAATATTTCCAGCCGCTACGCTTATATATGGGGTGACTCAAAAAGCACGATAAAAATTGACGAGAAAAAAATAAAAATTACAGATTCGAGGAAATTTTCGGTTTTTTCGCTTCGGAGGGGTCGTCTGACGTACGAAAGACCGTTTTATATACAAAAGTGTTGGAAAAATGTCGAACGTTAAAAAAATGTCAAAATTAAGGGAACTGAAATTTTTTTTGGTACGAAACTTGCGTCGGGGGTCTCTTACCGCACTAATTATCGAAAAAATACGGGGTGTTTAAAAAACCGAATCGTTCCCTAAAAATCCTGAAAATTCGTGGATTTAAAATTTTTTGTTGCTTTCTGATGAAACTTTACGGAGCCCCCCGAAGGCCAGAAACGGTAAGTTTAAAGTCTCTAGATAATTTCTGTTATGCGAGCGCTGGATTTTGAATTCATTTTTGTATCGAAATGTGCGAAAATCCGATCCAAGACCGGGGAGAAGGGCCTGGCAAATGGCGGTCTTCACAAAACCTTCAAAACGATTACATTCTGAAAAGTAAGTACCCCTTTATTTCCATAAGGCCATATCGAAACGTAAACTTTGAACCTTCTACAATATCCCGCGTGCCTCAGATCTGTGTTTAAAATTCGATTTTATAGTGAAAATAACTTAAATTTTGGTCAACTACACGTTCGGCGGCATTCGCATTCGCTCGGCCGTCCTAAGCCGAGCGAACGGCTAGCGGGTCGATGCACGGCTTGTGACGGCTCCCGATAAAACATAGGAAATTTCGCTAAACGGGCCGATCGGAGCCCCCCGAAGGCCAGAAACGGTAAGTTTAAAGTCTCTAGATAATTTCTGTTATGCGAGCGCTGGATTTTGAATTCATTTTTGTATCGAAATGTGCGAAAATACGATCCAAGACCGGGGAGAAGGGCCTGACAAATGGCGGTCTTCACAAAACCTTCAAAACGATTAGATTCTGAAAAGTAAGTACCCCTTTATTTCCATAAAGCTATATCGAAACGTAAACTTTGAACCTTCTACAATGTGTCCTGTGCCTCAGGTTTAGGTTTGAAATTCGATTTTATAGTGAAAATATCGAAATTTTAGTCAACTACACGTTCGGCCGGCGCCCGGCCGCCGAAACGTCAAACGGCGAGTGGGTGACAGTTCCGCATATAACATAGGAAATTTCGCTAAATGGGCCGATCGGAGCCCCCCGAAGGCCAAAAAAGGTAAATTTGAAGTCTCTAGATACTTTCTGTTATGCGAGCGCTTTGTTTTGAGTTCATTTTTGCATTGAACTTTGCATAAATACGAATGAATACGTGGTATAAATGAGCTAGACAATATGGCGGACTTCAATTATTTTAAGTCGCTTCGCGTATATACAGTGCGACTCAAAAAAGCTTGACGTACGGGGTGTTACGATAAAAATTGACGAGAAAAAAATAAAAATTGCAGATTCGAGGAAATTTTCGGTTTTTTCGCTTCGGAGGGGTTGTCTGACGTGCGAAAGACCGTTTTATATACAAAGTGTTGGAAAAATGTTAAACGTTAAAAAAATGTCAAAATTAAGGGCTGTTGGCATATTATTGTTTACAACCGAATATGAGAAATGATCCATAAAATCTTATTTTCTTTTAAATGGTAGTAAGTATTTGCGAAACGTATTATTTTGTTAAAGTTTTTTTTCCCCTACAAAATAAGATTATTTTCCCTACCAACCGATTTATTGACAAATTTTTCCTACAAGTAGGGAATTTCCCTACGTGTTAACAACACTGGCCAAGACTCCAAGACTGACCGTCACAGCGAGGCAGTGACCAGCCAGATTAGTGATGGGGGAAGCAAGGAACACGGTGATGTTGTCAGATTTAAGCTAGGGGAGCTTGTTGGAGACCTTAATTTACGGACAACCCTCGTAGTTATTCCGCATATTTCTTCGCAGCGTGACGTGACGCAGTTTTGGCTCAACGTTATACTGCGGAACGCAGTGTAGTTGCCGCAGTTTTAAAAATCACGGCGCGTGTTTGAAAACATGGAAGAAAAATTAATCGAGGCTGTGCGAATTCGACAAGTTTTGTACGATACAAGCCATGTATATCATATCATATCTATATGAAAAAATTAGATACAGAACAGATATTCACAATATAAATATAAGATTTAAAAATGTGTTATCTGTACCTATTCATGTAACATCTTTATTTCAAAGTTGTTTTAGTTATCAAATTACTAAATATTATAATAAAATACCCAATTTCATAAAAACATATAAATTATCAATTTTTAAATCTAAGATAAAAAAGCAATTGCTGTCCGATAAATATTTTTTAATGTAAACATCATATTCATGCTGCCACTGTTTTACCATTTTTTATTACCATCTTTTTTTATTATTTTTTTTACCAGTAGATCTATTACCTACCTATTACTACCTACCATACCTATTAATCGTAATAATTGTTATCGTTGTTATGTTTAATTATTGTAATAATTGTACTTGTTAGATATAGATAGTTTTAGTTCAAAATATTATTTTGGTTGAGTGGAAGAGCAGGTTTGATCTGAACTCTGCCATTTTGCAATTTGTTAACTATTATTTGTATTTGGCTATATTAACTGTGTGATAAACTATTCTAATTGCAAATAAAATCATTTATTATTATTATTTGCGCGGTACCCGCGCTAGCAGTTTCCTCCCGCAGAAAACTCACCGTGACTCACGCTGCGTCACCTCACCAAGCTGCGTCTCATTTTGCGACGGGCCTTAACCGATCGACGTTTGTTGCTTGACTGCCTTGCAGATTCTATAAGAAATTATATATAAGGGAGGAACCAAATTTACCTGCATTGAAGGTATTGTCCAGATTATAAAAATTTAACAAACATTGCAATAACTTAATACTATCTTAATATTATCTGTCGGAATTTCCCTACCTAAATGATGGCATAAGCATCCATTAAAGAGGATTAGTATCCTTACAGCCGACAATAACCTTTCTTGTACCGATTATTAAACTTATCCTGGATTAGACTACAATTATAAATATTGTCCACAAACAAGGTAGTTAAAGATACAAATAAATATTTACAATATGCGTCCTAAAATATTAATGAATTAAAAATACTTTGTTTAGGCACTAATAGTTATTTATGCAACAAGTACAAAAAGTAAGTGTTTATTGCACGCGACGTGAAATTGTATAACGAGGCCGTCAGGCCGAGTAGGACAACACGTTGAGTGCAATAAGCACTTTTTGTACAAGTTGCATACAATATTTTTTCTACGTTCATGCAAAAACCAAAAAATGATATTTAGATGACACTAAGTCTAACAAAATGTGACGTCGATTTGAACGTTTATGTTTGTCATGATGACAAAACATTGTAGTAGAATGACAGATGAATGCAATAAATATTTTTTCTACAAAACTGTTAAAAGTGGGCTTTTTAATTGTCATTTTTGAAGTTAAAGATGTCATTTTTTGACACGCGTGTTAAAAGTAAGTTACTTTTAACACTAGTGTTAAAAGTAAATGGTTGCTACGAAAATTTTGGTTCATAAACATTGCGATCTGTGTGGTATTTTTGATTTCTTATTTTTATTGAGTTTAAAGTTTATTTAAATTTTGTTTTGAAAATTAATAAAACGTTTTAACAAACACATGAACAAGTTTTTATTTTAAATAAGTACAAACCAAAATTTTAACTAGTTATTACTATTAACATTTATAGTAAAATTAGAACAATTTGAAATTTGCGATCTGTGTGGTATTTTTTGATTTCTTATTTTTATTGAGTTTAAAGTTCTTCCGATTGTTTTGTAGAAAAAATAGTGTATGATATACGTGTTAAAAGTGATTTTATTTTGTTCGTCTTCACTCACAAAATAAAATCTTACTTTTAACACCTATATCATAAATAGCTATTTTCTACAAAACTGTTAAAAGTGGGCTTTTTAATTGTCATTTTTGATGTTAAAAATGTCATTTTTTGACACGCGTGTTAAAAGTGAGTTACTTTTAACACGCGTGTTAAAAGTAAATGGTTGCTACGAAAATTTTGGTTCATAAACATTGCGATCTGTGTGGTATTTTTTGATTTCTTATTTTTATTGAGTTTAAAGTTCTTCCGATTGTTTTGTAGAAAAAATAGTGTATGATATACGTGTTAAAAGTGATTTTATTTTGTTCGTGAAGTTAAAAAACTTGCTACGTTCGTTTTTTAATCATCTTCACTCACAAAATAAAATCTTACTTTTAACACGTATATCATAAATAGTTTATATTGCACTAGTACAATAGAGAACCACTTTTTCCACTAAATATAGTTCAATAAAGTTTTGTTTTTTGCATGAACGTAGAAAAACACATTTATTACAATATTGTTAATGAAATGTATCATCCAAATGTTAATACAACAATATTGAGAAGATATTACCCTAACATTGTGTTTTTAATAATATAACACTGTAACATTGTGGACTAGAACATAATCTGTAACATACATGTTACATAAAAATTAAAACATTTTGTACAATAATGTTTACAAGTAACATTGTGATGTTATGGTTTTGTTAACAAAATGTTTTCATGTTTACTGGGTATAAATGGAAAAGTATTCTTATCAGACATTTTTTTTCGTAAGAGTTCTTTTGTTACTTTTGGACAATTACGATACTCACTTTTCACCCTCTCACACCCTGTATATGTGTGTGTGTATTGCTTATGTGTATAAATTTTAGTACTAGTTGTGATTCGCCAACAACGTCAGTATCCAAAATAGAACATCCAAGAATAAATCACTTTTTTCAGTTGCCAGCCAACCCAACACTGACTAAGATTTCAGACCTGTTTCAGAAGTGCGTATTCTGTGTGCAAAATAACAAAAATGTGCAATATTTGATATTAGCTCATTAACAACTATGGAATGTTTAATTTTAATTAATATTACATATTGTGATTCTAACAATGGATCAACAAAGGAGAACTAAGAAAGGTAAGATGCTTGCGAGGCTACTGTTTTTCTAAAATTAGCTTAGGCAAGTAAACACCTGCCAGTGATATCATTTTTGTACATAACTGAGTTTTTAAATGTCCTTCATTTTTTAAAAATCATTATAAATGTATAGTTTTAATTTGTATGTAGGTATTTAGACTGCAATACAAAAAAAGAAACATATTTCATTGAGAATGCAGAAATAGGTACTAGGTATATACAATATCTAGTTTAAAGGTTTAGACTCTTTTCCTTAAAATTATTACAGTTGTTTCAATGAAAGTACCAAACTACAGATTAATACAACATTAATATTAAATAATATAATCAAACCAAACAAACTTGACTACTTATAGATATAAATATTTTTTAGTTTCATTACGTAATTATATAATTTTATCGTGATTTAATTCCATATTATTATATCTTCCTTTTTTGAGCAGTACCTACTCGAAAAATTATTTCTTATAATCCGACCGCGAGACGTCCATCTGTTTTTTTTAAATTAAAATGCAATTTAGTAGAGAATTATTAAAGTGGCCCGTATTTGTGACCCAAAATAGTTAAATGTTGATGTAATTTTAAAGTTAGGAATTTTAAGCCCTGTGAAAGTTACCAAAAAGAATTATACATTACTGGATACTAGTAAATTCAACTTAGGTAGTGTTAGTATTTATCTTGCCAAAATGTAGTGATTTTATACCTAAAATATTTATTGAAAGTGGCTGTTTTTATGAAATTTTTACATAAACTTCAACAATTAATTTTTCACATTTAAGAGCCGAATAAGAAAAATGAACACAAACCTTTCTAAAGTTCATCTTTTATGTGTATTTTGCTGCAGTCAAAAAAGTGTTAAATTTTTTGTAGAAGAGAAAGGTAAACTTAAAATTATCTATGTCGATATGCATGTTGTTTTGATTATCGCCATATTTAACCACAGTAAGATCACGTAATATACAGTTAGCGGTATTTTTTAAGCCATAAATAGTTATTACTAGATAGCAGTATCTGTTAAGGGTTTAAAATCTTACTGTCTTGTAGACTACTCTGCTAATACACGGTAACGGCGCCCTTAATAGAGGAATACGTTTCTGCAGGGTTGCCTATTAAAATATGGCCGCAAGTATTTTTAATCAGTTTTTTTTTTAATTAACAGGCAATGTCAGGCGAAACGTCAAAATTGATGAAAAAGAACTTTGTATTCGGGAACACTTTTTGGACCGTTCACACGACGAGGTGTCGTTATTTTGCCGTCCAAGACATATGCAGGTCGCAACGATGTTATAGCTTTAACTGCATATGAATGTTTCCAATGTGGGTGTTCGCAAATAAGCACAATTATGACCGATGTCTTAAGTGGCTCAATGTGAACGCTCGAAAATTCTAAGAGGATAAACTACAGGCTACGGAATTCACGAGAGTCCTGCGCAATACAGTACGGTAGACCCGACTTCAAATACAAGGCTTGTTTTGGTTCTGCATTTGAATGGTTCGATGCCCAGTTCAATTTTCAACTTATTGTCACTTGATAATGTTTAATGAAATGGCCAGTTATTTTAAACAGCTCTAGAACTGTTTGCTGTCGAAACCAAAACAAGTCTACGGATATCAACACGAAGGACTAATAGACTGATTTATGCGACTATAACAAAGTGACCAGATGGACCAGACATATTACCTACATTGGTTTTGGAAATTTCTGAAGTATGTTTTCAAAATTTCCCTACATATCAGGGACAACGACAGACGACACTCTAAAGGCCCGGCGCAAAATGAGACGCAGCTTGGTGAGGTGACGCAGCGTGAGTCACGGCGAGTTTTTGTGAATCTAAGTAATAATACGAGGGTTGTCCGTAATTTAAAGTCTCCAATGTTTTTTCAAATAGTAAACATCTTTTTATTGCAAAACGTAAGTACATACTCTGAAAGCTTGGACTTTTAGCTATTTTTCAACGTAGAGCCTGTCACAATCAATGCATGTTTGGAGTCGTTCTGAGAGCTTTTTCATACCCGCATCGTACCACTCTCCTGCCGACTCGCCCAGGAAGGTATCGACGGCTGCCTTCAGCTCTTCGTCGCTGGAGAATTTCATTCCTCCTAAGTGTTGTTTCAGGTTGGGAAACAAATAGTAGTCACTAGGGACCAAATCAGGGCTGTAAAGAGGATGGTCTATGATTTCCACAAGCAAATGCTCCTCAACTTTCGTCACTAACTCGTCCGAAACTGATGGACGCCCGCGGCCGGCCTCGTCATGCACGTTTGTACGACCGGCTGCGAACTCTCTACACCACATTTTTTATGTCCATACACTTTTCTCTATACACATCGGTCAACTGACGATGAATTTCAATAGGGGGTGACTCCTTAAACCACAGAAATCTAATCACCGAACGCAATTCACACTTGGCAGGAGCGCGCTTAACGATGGAAGGAAAAGGAAAGGATGGTTTTAATTAATAATTTAATTGTCTTGTTTATTTTAATCTGTAGTTTTAATGTACTTATAGCTACTAAGTTTTATACCCAGCGACATGTTAGTTGCTAAGTATTCTACAAATATTTATGTACACCAAAAATTGTACCTACTGCTGACATTCCATGTAATTTCTTGATGGTAATAAACTAAACTGAAACTGAAACTGAAGACCAGTGGTGTTAACCTTTTAAAATTTGTCTCCCTACGACGAAGTATGAAATTCCTCTACTCTACTATAAATTTCCCTACGCTGCCTGCCCAAGCCATAGACCAAGCCCAAGTTAGAAATGTTAAAATTCTGTATAAAAGATAAAGCGCTGTTGGCATATTATTGTTTACAAACGAATATGAGAAATGATCCATAAAATCTTATTTTCTTTTAAATGGTACAACAGTAAGTATTTGCGAAACTTATTATTCTGTTAAAGTTCTTTTTCCCCTACAAAATAAGATTATTTTCCCTACCAACCGATTTATTGACAAATTTTTCCTACAAGTAGGGAATTTCCCTACGTGTTAACAACACTGGCCAAGACTCCAAGACTGACCGTCACAGCGAGGCAGTGACCAGCCAGATTAGTGGTGGGGGAAGCAAGGAACACGGTGCTGTTGTCAGATTTAAGCTAGGGGAGCTTGTTGGAGACCTTAATTAACGGACAACCCTCGTAGTTATTCCGCATATTTCTTCGCAGCGTGACGTGACGCAGTTTTGGCTCAACGCGATCCTGCGGAGCGCAGTGTAGTTGCCGCAGTTTTAGAAGTCACGGCGCATGTTTGAAAACATGGAAGAAAAATTAATCGAGACTGCGAATTCGACAAGTTTTGTACGATATAAGTCATGTTGACTACATGAGAACAAAATCGTCACTAAATTCTTTAATTAAAGCAAATTCTCTGTGTTTTTTTTTTTTCAAGTACAAGCTTTTCACTGACTTTTTATTACTACCCATCTGGGTGATACACGATGCCATTTCCCACTCAAACTCGTCTTCTGAATCAAATTCAGAACTAAATTGATAATGAGTGCAGTAGCAGTTGCCATTTTTCAGTAATATGGCTTGCCTGCGAAGTGAAAACTGCAACCGTATGTGCGCGGTACCCGCGCTAGCAGTTTCCTCCCGCATAAAACTCGCCGTGACTCACGCTGCGTCACGTCACCAAGCTGCGTCTCATTTTGCGCCGGACCTTAACAAATAGGTACAGATTATATCATCGATATAAGGGAATAAAAAAAACGGCATAAGAAACTGCCATAAAAACATCGAAGCTTCCCGCGTCCAGCTGGTCACAAGTAAACAGGACCGTATATACTTTAGATACCAGTATTCGCTCAATTTCGCCGATAATAATTTAAAATAAAATGAAGTATATAATAATGAATATAAATGTGACTATTTGGAAAAAAAACAAATGCTAAATACATATTTCGATTAAATATTGGATGTTATTATGTAATTTTAAATTATTATTTCCCAGCAAGCACCACGAGGAGGTAGGAGCGGTCTCTGCCAGGAGGGTGGGATTAGGATTGGATAGGGTAAGGGTACATAAGAGGAATAAAAAAACAAAGAAAAAAATAACTAATAAGTTAAATAACGTATACCTCTATACCAAATAAAAATAAAATAAAAAATAAAAAATATATTATTTAACGGCTTGATGGATCCAGAGAAAACAGATGGAGGGAACAACGAAGCAACTGCGGACAACGTTGTTTCTGGGTTTTTTGCCCTTCATCAGCGCAGTGCAGCTTTAAAACAAGATGGAATAAGAAGGAAGGGCAAAGGACACGAACACAAGAGAATGACAAGTAGCATGCCTATCTCTATTTGCGGCTTCGTGTCACACAGCCTCGGTATTGAGGCCAAGAGCAACAGTCGCCGCGGAAGAGAGTCCAGCAACTACTGTCAGGGTCTCAGCCAGGAAATATACAAGAAGGAAAAGGAGCTGGACTCTCTTCCGCGGCGACTGTTGCTCTTGGCCTCAATACCGAGGCTGTGTGACACGAAGCCGCAAATAGAGATAGGCATGCTACTTGTCATTCTCTTGTGTTCGTGTCCTTCGCCCTTCCTTCTTATTCCATCTTGTTTTAAAGCTGCACTGCGCTGATGAAGGGCAAAAAACCCAGAAACAACGTTGTCCGCAGTTGCTTCGTTGTTCCCTCCATCTGTTTTCTCTGGATCCATCAAGCCGTTAAAATCCACCTGTCTCATATAAGATTATGATCCATTAAGCTCCTATAACGGTGAGTTGGTAGACGCATAGTTGCCAAGTTTGTTGCCTACGATTCATAAAATTAAACAGCTTCCTAAAAATGTTATTACGAATTTGCGAAGTGCTAATTATTCCAAATGTCATATACAGGGTGAACCTTAATTAAGTACAAATGTTTTAACCAGAAGTATAGTTTACTGTGTAGAACACATAATTAATAGTTTTTTTACAAAATAATCAGGAATAAAAAAGTCAAATTTTAAATAAATTTCACGATTTTTCAACAGAAAACTTGTTGAGGACCGCTGTTCCGGGAGTCATGGTGGATGTGAATTCCACAACGTTGCCAGTGTTACACTAATGTCTTCGAATAGGCTCCAACAAATATGTTTATTTATGAAAGTAGTACACCTAATTTATTTCTTTGCGCTGGACCATACTTGTGGTGCGGTATCAACATCAACATAACCTCTTTGTCCACCTCGACTATCAATCCTAGAGAGTGGGGTTGGTACGGGACATCTACCTATGACCTGTGCCTACGGCACTAGTTTCTATTTTGCATGCGATTAACATTGCTTTTAAATATTTTATTTTGCCTTCTCTTGACATTGAACATACGTCAAACCAGTTATTTTGTTATTCCATGTTTTGTGTTTATTTTTAAAATCTGTCACCCTCTACGAAGTACGAAATGGTTGACACGAACACGTTGTTTGAGGTTATGTGGCGAAAATGAACTCTTAAGGTACCCGGAAATATTTGAAATTTTTAAAAATGACTTTCACTAGTCTTATCTACAGATTTGGAAAGTGATGATCTTGATGGTGCTACACGCATACTTCCACCACAGCGTGCTTCTACTGTTCGCATCAGGCAGTGTTGCCAGGTGGGAAAATTCAGTGCATGAGAATAATTTCAAAGAAGCATGAGGTTTGGAGAAAAAAGCATGAGATGGCTTAATTTATTAAAAAAACACCTCTTAACACAGCTTAATTTTTTATTACTTTTGTAATGCCATTTTTATTTCATTAAAAAGCATTATGTTCTGCTATTTTATCATAATATTACATTGTAAGTAAGTACTTACAGGTACTTACTTAAACGTTATTAACCACGTAACCTTTCTAATTTATTTTATTGTTAGGCCGGGCGAACGTTGAGGCGCAGTTGACGTGACGCAGGGTGACTCACGGGTCGTAAAATCTGTTGTTTCCAGAAAATGTAGGTACCCTTACGGAATAGAGTTAAGAATCACTGCAATACAGCGTGAATACAGCACACACACCGCATATCCGTAGACGATCATACCCGTTTATGTATTCATTGCTAATTATTAAGAGAGCAGTCTACAATAAAGGACATTTCAAGTACCCAAATATTGTAGATACCTACTTCTATCTATTCAATTTTGCCCTCGATTTTGCCTTTATTTCTCGTTAGGTCTTTGTTTTGGTAAATTTCAAAGAGTAATACAATAATTTTATTATTTCTTTTTGTGTCTATTAAAAAGTATGAGATTTTGTAATCAAAATATGAGAGCATGAGATTTCCTCGGAATGCATGAGATCTCATGCAAAAGCATGAGACCTGGCAACACTGGCATCAGGTGACCGGACAGTTAGATTTGCAATGGCGAATTGGCGTTGGCGATACGGAACCGATTACCGTAGTAGTGGGGAATGCTAGACCAATGCACGTCGCCGCGTCTCTTATACTTCGTACCTTCCCTGGGATGAAGCGGCAATTTCTACTTTCTCTGTAAAGATCCGCAATTTCCGATTCTGTATATGACGAACTACACCTGCAGTTAAAATATTGGTACTTATTTAAGGTTCACTCTATATACATATTTAATACCAGTTAAAGGATTCAATTTTATAAAGACAAAGACCCATTTCCATGATATACAGAATGCGGTTACCTTGTTTATGTGAAATGTTACAACGTCGTATTCCAAATAGTGTCGTACCGATATAAGTTTTTAAATTCGAGCAGTGGGTTCGATTGGGGGTAAAATAAACACTGATTGATGATGAAATGTAAAATATTTCCTTAATAACCACCCCGCTTCGAATAATATCGAGTTAGATGATTTAAATAGGCATGATATATAGAATTATGTTTAATATACTATACATATTCTAATGGTTTTTATGTCACTTGCGCTTGAAATTATATTGCAAACTCATCCCACTATTTACGGTATTACGATCGGTGTCTTTTGAATTTTTTTATATTCCGCCGTTCCAGAGGTGAGAAAGCGGACAGCACCCTTGCGACCACTGCTCCGCACCTGGTAAATAATTCGTGAAGACATATTTATGAGGTCTGTTAGACAAGTGTATTTTTATATATTTGTCAAATTCGAGGAAAAGTGTACATAGAAACCAAAATAAAATGTGATTCAAATAGTAAAAAATAGTGTGTAGCGTGCTGGTTTAATAAACCCGTGGTTAGTGGTTCGATTTCCGGACGGGTCGACTTTAAAATTTTATTTAATATTTATTGAATCATTTGGTTAAAAATGTTATATCTATCAAACATTTATACATAGTGCTTTACAAAATTAAGCTAGGCTATACTTTAAATTTACTATTTGATATTCATTTATTAAAATTTTTTGGTATATATCAAAAAGTAAATTTTTTATAATTGTAGCCTGATTTGGTTTTGCAAAGCACTAGATATAATAAGTGTGATAAAAGTATGTTTTGATAAATATAAAACTTTTAATAAAAAAATTCAATAAATATTAAAATATACAGGGTGTTTCAGAGTTGAAGTGAGAGATTCCTTAGGGGAGATTCCGCTTAGCAAAATATATAAAAAAGTTCATATGAACATGGGTCCGCAAGTGCTTCGTTTCCGAGATACAGAGGGTGTTGTTTTTTTTAATGTTTTAGCTAATTTGAATAAAATTAAGGTTTATTGTTGTTTATGTTTTCATAAAGAAACACACATAAAATATATTTAAAATTGAAATTACAAGACGCCAACGGATCAAAATAAACCATTCACATTTCCTTACATAAATAGTGAAATAAAATCCAATACTCACTAGGTTAAATTATTAAAAAAGGCTGAAACGTGTTTTGGATTTGAGCGGCAACGCTAGATGCAAGTGAACTAGACTGTTCCGCTAAGCGCATTGTAACCGTCCAATTTTCCTTACATTTTCTGTCTTTACCTGACTCGTATTTCATCCACATACTTCTACTACAAAGTTATTTTCAATTATTTTCAGAAACAAAGTGTGTATAAATTAGTAAAATTATTCGCCGCCTTTAGGATGCCCATTTATTTGATTTCCTTTACGTTTCAAACCTTAGTTTACTCGTATCAAAAAATATGATTTAGGGCATCCAAGAAGCTAGATTAAAAAAAAACTGGTGCAAGCCGCATCAAAATTGGATCATTATTACTGGAGATATTTTGAAACTAGTTTTAAAATACCTAAAGAGGCCTCTGTTGGAGCAGGCCTCGTATTTATTTATTTCTTACTTTTTAAAAACAGATCTAATATACTGTCAATTAATTTTAATTTTGTAATATATCTGATGTCAATCAAATTTTAATACTTTATATTGTAAATTATTACAATAAATACGGTCCTTCGAGTTTGTTAATTAAATCTTCGCCTGGTCGCCGATCCTCCAGATACGAAGTTGTTGCATATTCGCCTGGTTGTTGATCTTCCAGATACGAAGCAAATCAAACAGCCTCTTAAATACAGATAGTAACAAAAAACAGTCAGAGACATACTTGAGTGATCAACAATCCCGCAATCCGAGCCTTGACCGACCATATTTAGGTCAATAACCTTGTTTTTAATGTCTAGTCAATGAAAAGCGCAGCAGAACTGCTAAATAATAACAGAAACAAACAATAATTAAATTTGCATTTTTATAAACATCCGGTGCACGGTGTAATTAATAGGAAATTATAAGAATTTTATAATAAATGCCAACCGCAGCAATCAGGGCCGCGCCGATATTTTTGGCGGCCTAAACGATTTGGGACCGAGGGGTACTATCCCTCCTTGTTCTGCCTCATCGCTGTAGACCTGGACAGCCTCGTGAAGGTAGGTCCCATCTATCGTCTACCCCGACCACAAACGTGGCCGGTGTAGGCGTTTTGTGGGATTTCCTCTTGTCATGGCATGACCCCCGCCGACAGGGGGCCTCTTCTGGCTCTACTGTCATCAGGTTTCTTTCTTCGCCGGCTGAGTCTGACCCCCGGGGGGTAGTCGCCGTCGCGGGCGCGAGTAGTGAACCATTCACGCCCTGGGGATAAGTTTTTTTATGGAGTGTGGCTTTATAGCTAAGGATGCACCGGCCCTTCAGCCTTTGGCTCGGTATCGAGCCCTCGGCTTTCACGGGCTGGTGCAAGGGTAAAGGTATCAGGGTAAGGGTAGGGTTTTGTTTTGTCAATGTCTCTTCTTCGTTTCTGGTCGTGGCTGTACCTGAAAAAAGACTTAGCGGGGGAGGGGGAGTGATTAGTGTTGGGGAGGTCACCCCGGATCAAGAAGTAAGTGTCTCGGTCTCTTGTGTTTGTCTGTCACGTTAGGTACATAGTCAACGGCTTGTCGGAGAAGGGGGTTGTCGTGCGCCACGGCCGCGTCGAATCGTTTTTGTGCTCTGCCTCGTATTGTCTGTGCCATGTTTGTGTATTTTAGGTCTATTAAAATGTCTGTGTTTCGTACGTACCAGGGCGCAGCGGTGGCCGTGCATAAGGCTATGTTTTCCACAGTCTGTAATGACTGGCTCTTGGCCCCATGGCCCCACGCCGTGGAGGCATACGTTAGCTGCTCTTGAAGTACCACCTTGATAAGCGTTCACTTATTCCTTAGACTAAGGGTGTTTCCACCCTTGAGTAAGGGATAGAGCTTCGCCCTGGTGATTCTCGCCCGCGCCAGCGTCTCCACGATGTGCGGCTGGTCCATTGTTACACCCAGGTATCGTGTCTGTCGTTCCCAAGAGATGGGCTCCTGAGATAGTGTAAGTACGTCAAGGTATATGTCTCGCGGTAGCCTGCGTCTAGTAAAGAGCAGGGCTCCGCTTTTGTCTGGATTAATTTTGACTTTCCACCTATTGCACCAGGTTTGGTCTAAAGAGGTTTGTAAAAGTCGTGTCGTCTGTCATAGATTAGTATTTTGTGCAGTTATTGTCATGTTGTCGGCATATAGGTAGGTGTTTGTGTTAGGGGTGTGAGATATGTCACTATTGTAAAGGGCGTAAAGGTGAGGAGAGCGGACCGTGCCTTGCGGTACGTCCGCTTCCATGGGACGAGTGGTGGAGTAGGAGTTTTGAACTTAGGGAAATGTCTAAGTCTAAGGATAGCGTTGGTTATGTTAAGTAAGGCCGCGACGCCTTTTCGTGGTAGTCGTTTTAGAGTGGTGTTATGTATAAGGTCAGGTCCAGGCGCTTTCCTGTTACGTAGGTATCTGCTTATGTCTCTGAGTTCGTCAGGAGTGGCAGGTTGTATTATGTCACTGTCAGGCTCTCTGTCGATGCGTCTGGCGGCACGCATTACCGCCCGCTCGATCTCCTCGTCCTCCTCAGGCAGCTGAGGTACTCTACACTGCAGTTCGAGGCTGTCGGCAAAAGCCTCGGCCTTTTCCTGGTCCGTGTAGACCACCCCCTGCTACCGTGGATTGGAGGAATTTTACGGAGGGCGGGCAAACGCAGTGCCTTCTGCACTTTCCAGAGGCTGCTGTCTTGTGGAGCGAGCGACTCAAAGAGTCTAGCCCATCTTTCCTGGGCTGGCTCGCTCAGAGCCGCCTTAACCCGTCTGTTAAATACGTTTAAGTCATGTCTGTGTCGGGGGAGGCGTGTGCGTGTCGCAAGTCGTTTTTGTCGTCGTCTGTCACGTATGAGTTGTTTAATGTCGTCGGGGAGTATACCCCTGGGATTAGTAAGTCGGGGGGCTATTGTCTCATTCGTTGTTAATGTCAGGGCGTCTTTAATGTCTGTCTCGAGGGAACGGACTGTTGCCTCCAGGTCTCGGGTGGTTTCAATAACTGGTAGCGTGGTGCTTCTTTGCATTTCTGCTCGGAAGCGACCCCAGTCAGTGAATCTCCTCGTGAAGGTGCCCAGATTTCCTTGTCTCCGCCCTGAATCCAGGGTGACTGGATTATGAACAGTAGACCCTTCGTGTTCGGCGGAAATCTGAGCGATCAGCGGGTTAGATTTTAGTAGAGTAATGTCAAGTACGTCAGGGAGGCCTGCGGCTCCGTAAAAGATCGGTTCAGTGGGTCCTACTATCGTAATGTCGTTGTGTGTGTCTAGGTACTTCAGCAGGACACGACCTTTTGTGGTCGTTATCATGCTGTGCCATGCGGGTGACTTCGCGTTGAAATCGCCGATGGCAACTGTCGGCAAGTAAAGGTAGTCTGGGAGGGTTGTAACAGGACACCACCGCATTGTCTCCATGCCGTAGCGATCTCACCATTATCGCCACGGCCTCGATGTTTCGAGTTTAGAGCAATTGCAGCGGATGGTGGTCGATGCACTTCTTAATCGCGGGCACAACACCACCCCAGTTATTGTCTGTCTAGTCTGTATATGTCATAGTCAGGGATGGAGATTCGGGAAGTCTCGCTGAGTTTGGTTTCCTGGATGGCCATCACGTCTATTTCTAGACGGTTTAAGATGTTCACCATGTCCAGTAACCCGATAAGGCTCCAGGACAAAATTCTCAGCGAGGAGGGTTTGGCGGGCTGACGAGCCATTAGAAGTCAAATAATTTTTGCATGGTCGTCAGCTGGAAGCAGAAGTCCTGCAGACGCTTTGTTGCGTCTATCAGGACCGCCGCTCCCGGTTGGGAGGTTGTCGTGCCAGTTGGCGGTGATTTTGTTTTTTGTGTGTTTGTCTTTTGGCTACGTTAGCGTAGGATTGTTTTGTGTGTTTGTCTGTGTGTTTTTCGTCAGGTTTGTTTTGTGTGTTTCTGTGTTTTTCGTCTTTGGATACCTGGGGCATCCTCTGTAGCTGGCAGGATGTGGCTCAGCGCAATTTGCACACCTGGCCGGCGTGTCTTTCAGCTTTTCACCACATTTCACGCACTTAGGTGTCGCAGTGTAGCGCGACTGGCCGTGGCCGAAGCGCTGACAGCGGTGGCACTGAGAAGCAACCTGCTGTTTCTTCTGCCTCTCTACTCTTACGACCAGAGAGCACCAGCGGTTTACTTTCAGGATACCTTCCTGGTCTGATTGGACCTGGACTAAGACCAGGGGCATTTCCTGCTTGTTTTGGCGGCTGGCCATGCGTTGCACTATTGCGCCCGGGTAGCCCTGTTGTGCGAGGTCGAGTTGCACCTCACTTGGAGGGACACCCGCGGGTATCCCGCGTATCACCACCCGCAACGTTTTATCCTCGTTGAGGGTGAAGGTGTGGTATTTCTCGCCTTTGTCAGCCAGTGTTTTTGTTAGTCGTCTGTGGTCTTGTGATGTATTTGGATAGACGGCAACGCCGTCTTTTGTTAGTTTGGCTTTTGTGTAGTTTATGTCTAGTGTATTTAAGAGTTTTTGTACTGTCATCCAGCGCTCCTGCTTTCGCAGAATTACTGGGGGTACTTGTGTCCTGTCTGTCGTGTTTTGTGCTTGGGGAGTTTAGTCGTGGTTTTTGTCTGTTTTTGTGTTGGGGTCGGTGGTCGTGTGGTTTGTTAATGTTTTTTGGCGGTTGGGGTCTTCACTAGATGAACAAGTCTCGTCTTTTTTTCGTTTGTCTGTACGTGTTGTAAAAGGGATAAGTGCAGGGACAGGGGTTTGTGTGGGCGGGATATTGTCATTGTTTTGTCTAGTCAGGAGTTCGTCAAGTTTTTTGTGTAATTGTAATGTGTTATTGTCAGATTGTTTTATTGTCTTTTGCATTTCTGCGATTTGTTTAGTCAATGTCAGTACCTGTTTGTTTAGTTTTTCGTTGTGTTCTGTCAGTTTCTGTATTGTCTTTGTCAGTTCTTTGTTGGTATGCTTTTGTTGCTGTAGTTCGTCATACAGCTCGGCATTTGTCTGTGTGTCCTGTTCGTAGTCGTCGTTTTTGTCTGTGTTCATGTTTGCGTAAGTTGTGTTTTTGTATAAGTTTTGTGTAATTTTTTACCTGTTCGGGGTGCCCCCTTTCGGGGGTGTGCGTCAAGTCTGTCGTTTTTTGTGTGTCTATATTTGTGTGTTTTTGTTTGTCCGTGTCACAGTAAATGTTAGTAGGTATATGGGTGGAAAATAGTCTACACTACTATAAAAGGGGCGTCCCTTTTTGTCTGGGTTGTGGGGCTGCCACTTCGTATGGCTGCACGGCGTGCACACACTTGCACAATCACTCCATTAGCTCGTCGCTGCCAGGCACTGCATTGCACTACTGTCTGCTCCGCTGGTTGGGGACTGAATGGCAATCAGCGCCGACATCAGATGTAACCAGCACACTCGCAGCAGTTAAAATTCCAGTTTAATACGTTACCGGCGGAATAAGTCGAATATCGTTCGGCAACAAATGCACACGGCCCGATTTCTCTCTCTTTTTCATCCACATTCCACATCCATCACTCCATCAGTTACATTTTCACGATTTCGCGTGGTAGAGGTAGGCGAATTTTGTATTTGTGTCGCCAATGTAGTTTATAATTATTAACAAAATTTGCGATTTGCCTAAATAAAAATGCAATACAATTTGGGTGGAAGTAGTGAAATACCGCGGTTGTTCTCTGCTGAACAGAGCCGTGGAACAAAATATAAAAGATATTTTAATAGACGTGTGCATCTGTGTTTTCCGTGTGCATCTGTGTTTTCCATGTACATCTGTGTTATTCGGTACCTACTGATCATAATAAGTAATAGATTTGATTCTGATTCATATTCATAATCAAATGCGATTTGCAATATTTGGGAATATCAACGTATGATCTCAACTTGATTCTGCCTTCAAGAACATAACGAGAATGTGACACAAAATAGGTATGTTTTTAATGTTTTATTAAAATTTTGCGGAACTTTTGACCTTGCATTACAAGAGTATGATGAATGGATTTTACGTCAAACAAAACACTCAATGAATACCTTAAACATGCAACAATTTTCCACTCCCTTCACGGAACATGCTATTATTATATGCTGGCAACACTGCTAGACTTCTCTATAGTTTCAATGCTCGTACGCGTCATCCGAAAATTTGTAGCAGGAGCGTCGTGTTACCGGTTGTTATAGGGTGATTTCTTTATCTTTTGAAAGGTAGAGTAAACATTGTTTTTCGATGTTCTGTCTTTATTAGGCATACGTGGTTAAAATTAATGACATTATGACTGAATCACCCTGTATAAAGTGGGTCTTTCATATAAGAAAATCTCATTTGAACATCCCCTGTGAAGACCCTTAAAAAGGATGACAGAAATTAAACTTAGAGATCGTTATTGAGAAGGCACTCGGTAAACAATTTATTGATTTTCTCCTACAGTGGTAGGGAGTAGGAAACGCCACCTCTAAGACCTCATACGTAACTTTTTTTCTTATTGATATCTTAGCATTTAAATTAATTTCAGATAGCCTGATTCATTCTAAACAAAAAAGGCCTCTTGTATTTTTTGCTAAAGATAACGATTTCTGAGCAAAAAATGTATTCAGTAACATAGCATAGGGTAGAAATTTAATCGAACTGTAATTTATTTAGTAGCCCACCCACATTATTTCTGCTAATTATAATTACTAAATAATATTTTTATAACGATAGAACGCGTCGCCTAAAAATATATTACATCCTCATTACAGTTACCTACAAAAATAACTGATACAGTGGATTCATAGATTGTTGTCGCTTGTTAAAAGTTTATTTAATTATACTAAGTGGTAGAATAATCGAGTACATCTATTTCAATAATTTTTGGAGTACATATACCGGGGATAATTAATTATCTATGTGTTAATCCGTTAATATGCGCTAGCTGCGCTACACTACATATTGATTACCTTATGTAAGCATGTATATAATGAGATGGCCGCTGTTCTGTATTGGAGAAAATCACGAAGTGGCTGACATCTGTTGATAGATTTCGGAACTGCTGTAGGGGTGAACAACAAATTACTTGCATAATAGGAGTGTGGCGTTTTGTGTGTTTAATATGTTTCTATAATTTCTTAATTTTATCTCGAATAAAAAAGTACAGTACAAATTGTAATAAATCTGTTTTGTATGTGTAACTGTAGTGGAAATTTTCTGTATTTTTTAAGTAATTTTGCAAACTTTATTGCGATTGTACGATATTTAGTTATAAAAAGTATATAATAATGCAAAATATATGCAAGAATATTTGCACGAATTTTCGGAAAATCTATGCCTACTTCTGATATTTATTTGCATAAACTTCCCGTCAGTGCCCGTATTTAAGAACGTTTTTAAATCTGTATTATACATTATAATGTCAATTTTCTCAATAAAAGATGGATATTTCATGGGGTGGCTGAACTAATTCAGATGCTGTAAACACAGGCTTTTGACAACATGGGGCTTCTCACCACAAGTTTGATCATTTTACGGCGAGAAATACGGCGACCTGGATTACATTGAACATACTGCATTCCATCTTTTTCTAATGTCATCAAAATATTTTTTACTTTGTCGTAACATATGGGACATTATCATCTATAATACACCAAAAGCCTTAATAATACCCGGAATAATTTTCAAGGGTCGAACTGTATTCGGTAAAAAATTTTTTACACAAAATAAATTCAATTTGACATTTATTGATTTTCAACTCCACATTTTCATAAATAATCATGTCATCTTTGCTTAAGTTACCCCAAAATATTATCGCACAGAAATTTCATTGCTAGCTATATAGAGTAAATAATTATCGCTGCAATCATTTCATGATTGGATGGATGTTGTGACATAAACTGAAGTACAGAAATTTGATTTTTAGCTATTATACAGTAAACAATTATCGGTAAAAAAATGTTTTAACACATCTTTTTGACTGCGGCAAGTCTTTTATTATAGCCTGACATTGATCACCTCATCACAATTAATATAGAACTAAATTACCACAAGCTTCTCAATACCTAAAATTATTGAAATCAAATCTGCGTGTTCAGTTTTACATGTATCTAACTTTAGCAGGTATATTTTATAAATTACTATCCATTTTTTCTTGCTGTACTCAAAAGGTGAATACCTTATTTATGATCTACATATTATACCTATGCGGTATGAGGCAATAATCAATATAATATTAAGTCAAACATTATATTTCATTTGTAATAAGCAGCAATACTTTCATCTCAGCCGGGTCCAATGCAAGTTTTTTTATCAAATAAATAGAAGTAGTAAATTCCACCTCTTATGCGTTGGACAACATATTAATTAAACGAGATTGCTACTTAAAATTCTATCTATTTTTTTTTTTAAGAAATAGATATAAGCTATATAAGCTAATATAAAATCTACCTGATCTAACTTGAATAAATCTATTTTCCAAAAGTCAGGCATACACTTAATTTACAAACTCCTACCAATAAAGACCATTTTGGAAAAGAAGAACTTGCAGTCTTCCTAATATCTTCCGATTACACGGAAACTAAAATAAATACGTAGTTATATAAACTACAGATTACAATTTTATGTTAGAAAATATTTAAAAAATCCGATTTATCGTATCTTATTATCTGTACGTATGTACGTACATGCTTTTGCCATAATAATGACACTTCCTCAAAACGGTTTTTAAACCTCTGGAAGTTCTGAGTTGAAATTTCATTAAATTTCTATCGGTGAGTGAAACAACTAAGAACTAATGTTAAAATTTGAAAGTGGATTTCATTACAAATACGTCGGCAGTTCAAAAGAAATCGCAAAATTAATAATTTTAAAGAGTGCCATTATTAATGCAAACAATTATACGTATTTCTTATTCTAATATTTTTTTTTTCAACATGGTGTCACTCGAGAGATAATTGCTATGCCTATACCTACATAAATAACAAATTATACACTGTGGAAGAAAAGTATGGAATAAATTCATTATTTCTAAAACAACGAAGTTTCATGAAATTTCCTCGGACCCGTCGATTTTGCTTTTTAAAATGACTCTTTTTTCTATACCAACACATTTCCGACATTCATTCGTTTTCGCGTGATGACGTCATCGGATATTTTTTTAAATAGAACCCCTATATTTTTTCATCAGATTCTTGTAGAGCTTAACTTTCTGAATTCAAAAATATATAATTTCAACACTTTTTTCCTTCAATTTTCCGAGAAAAAAAATAATAACCGATCCAATAAACGCTGCAGTTGGCAGATGTCAATTCTGATTAGTAGTCCATTGAAAAGTTACATTTGGGGTTGCATTTTTTAGAGGACGCAATTTTATTGTTTAGATGTGAGGGGGGGGGGTCAAAAAAAGCATAACTTAACTAAAAAAAGAGTCATTTTAAAAAGCAAAATCGACGGGTCCGAGGAAATTTCATGAAACTTCGTTGTTTTAGAAATAATGAATTTATTCCATACTTTTCTTCCACACTGTATAATAACGGCATTTATACATATACTACTAATATAAGAATATCATTACACTGAAAGTTGTATTATTGGTTTTATAAGCTTCATTGTATATCTAAGCAGGTATTGTAGCCATTGTAGGTAGGTATCAAAATTAAAGTTTGACTATAGAAGTTAATTTTAGTGAATAATAGTAAATGTACCTGTCTAAGCACGTATTTAGTTGACAGTTCATTCGATAGTTTATAGTAGTGGAGTAAAATCGCTTTGCTACCGCGCTTATTTTAGTTAGATTTCTTTTTTAAGGTACAATCAAATGAAACATTTACCATCCTGTAGAGCATAATTTTGCCCATCTACAATGGCTTCTACAACTTTTTTCAGTAGAGACGATGGTTCAGACGTTATTTGACAATTATATGTTTATCGTGACATAAATCGCGCTTGTAAATTAACGATTTTACTTATGTTCATACTTTTTTTACATTTTATTTTAAAAAACTACAGCACTTCTAATGGTACACACATTTTTTGGTAACTTAAAACCTTTTCGAAAAAATCAGTTCCAACGACGACACCAGCAAATTTGTGCATTGAAAACTTCACTATGCGGAAAGCTATATTAATTATTGTTGAAAATTGATACATATCACTGAAGAAAAAATTCACTCGTGGTAGGTAAAAATACACTTACCCCAGCAAAAAGTGTATAAAATAGAAAACAGATGTACAATTCAATTGTAGCAGCTAAATCAAGTTTTCTGAAAACCAGTCACCACAAGTGAGGTCATCTAACTGTGGTTACTAACAATGACTAAAATTTCTTGCTGATATATTAAGAACAAGTGAACTGTATATAAAAGGTTAGGTGACTGTAATGCAATAATAATTGAACATGCTATTTTGCTGCAGTACCTAGTACTCTTTAACTTGTAAATTAACTATATTTTGACAACACAAGTATAAATTTGAATTGTCGATACTTATTGACTCACCTTAAAGGAGGCCACCTGAAGAAGCAATCCTAAAAATGCAAAAATAGATTAGATCTCATCTATTGTGGTTGATGTTTCGAGATCCCACAGTTCAAAACTGAACTTATATATTTATAGAATGTTTTCATTAAACCAGGTTAGTAAATTTAGCTAGATTAATTCTTATTTTAAATAATTATTATTGAATAGAGCTTTGGTTATGGAATTGTTCATTAGCATACCTAGATGTTTGATATCAGAGAGCATAATTACATATCACTACATTGATAGGAATTGTAGGAAAATTGATTTATATTAGCTTAAAATACCTTTACAATACAGTAAAAAAGAATTACAAAAGCTAATCATAAAGAATATATGGGTAGATATTCTGGGAATAATTCAACACTGTCGGGGCTTTAGTCCGCAGAGTAGTTAGTTTCACACAATCTTGTTATACCTAGAAATATATAAATTTTGTACCTTACCTTAAAGTGCATACTCATTTAATATAAATAAAAACAATAATTAGGTCACAATTCCAAAAAGTCGGCATATATGGAATGTATATAATGCGAAATAGAAGTAAGAAACATATTTTTACTAGCTCTATTTTTTTTAAAACTATATAGACGAACATGATTTTTTTTCTGACATGAATACATTATATAGTTCAGAATCCAGAAAGTTCTTTCAACAAGTTTTTGCATACTTATTTAGACAAATCAGATAAAGGCATATCTACAATAAAGATACAATAATGACATAGGGAACGGTTTATTTTATAATAAAAATATACAAACGTAACACTTTATAATTTACATGTAGAATGAACTATGAGTTGTGAAACTAACAAACTTAATGACCTAGCGGCCAGTCATCACATTTAACTACATCGTTGCCAATTAATACGATGTCACCGATTCTTACTTCGCGGTATATGGTTTTCTATTGCAAAATGCTTTTAATTCGATTTCAGGCAACTTAAATTTACGCATACCTGTACCGCTGACTTAATTTATTACTGAACAAGCATTATCATAATGAACCGACTTTGTTTCCAAGAAGGGCTGTTCTTTGGATTTTTCCACGAACTCACTATAACGATAACGCAGCAGAATCAATTTCGTCTTGTACTCGTCAGCAGCATCTACTTCTTGCAGTAATCTTTCTTCACTGGCAGTCTCCAGAATCGCTTCGTATAATTCTGAATCCACGATTTTTAATTCCTCAAACTTTATTTCTAGTATTTTAAAGGAAGCATCTATTTCTCGTGAATCAGAACTGTCATTTTACAGCATTGAGTCAATCTCCTTCAACACCCGAGTAAACGACGTTCGCATAGCACCACAACTTCTTCTATTTCTTCAGCCATATTTTTACAAACTCTGTAGTGTCAGATACAAAAGTTCAACGTGACGTAAAGGTCTGCATAATTCGATAAATTACAAGGAATAATCTGTACGGATCTTTCTTCAATACGATTTAATCTAATCATCACTCGAGAGTCAAAGTCGCCACTAATTTCGTGTACACATACACTACCCATCTGCAACAACACGAAGGTTCGAAATAAAAGTGGTGATTAGTGGCACACGTATTTAATTTTTGATTTCGGAACACTAACTCCAATATATATTTAATCTGTGACTAACTCTACGATACTGTTATCTTTAAAAAATCTGTTTGAGAGTATCACTTTTTCGTATATTTGTTTCTTAATGACAATTACCTACTTTTTTTACAACTGAAAAATAGATCACATGGTGATATTGATTCTCCAACAGATGAATTTTATAAACAAAGTATTTAAAATGACTATTAATTCTATAAGTTTATAACAATGGCATTGATTCGCTGCCTCGGAACGGTCTCTCTCGCGTTTTGTCTGCTGGGTGGGAGGCAACCGCGAAGTGGTCAGTGTAGGGGGGGTAGAAAGGTCGATTATAGAACGAAATGTCTTATGGCGCGAAATGATGTCACCCTCACTACCCCCAAATCGCCTTCAGTCTTATTTGTACAGCACAGAAGAAACACCGGCATTTTTTATTTTTGTCCTATTCGGGGGTAGTTTGCTCACTCTCACCCTCGCCCTAGGGGTTGCAATCAATGCTAATCCTTTCAGCACATACTTCCGTACTGGCCCTAACACGGTTGCTACTTTCCCTTTTGCTTAGGAAGTGGTCAGGAACCTCTCCGATGTTAGTTGTTGGTCTTTACTGGTCAGTAGAGATGGGTTGTTTATCCAAAATAGCGTCGCTAAACATTCCGCGTTCCTAAGAAACGGCGTTATTCAGTAACTTGTAAACAACAACATACCAACGAACAAGTCTGTGGGATGATACGACACGTTTACTTAGTTGCGGTATCTGTATATCGCACAAGCGACGGCGGATGGTATTGAGAAGACCTGTTAAATCTATGGAGAGGACTACTGCTCTTGCATGTGTATTTATTTTTATATTACGACTGTGAAAGTAATATATTTGATAAATGGTGTACTATAATTTTTGTATTTAGAATAAAAAGAAACATTTAATTATTAAATATATTTTTATATGAAAACAAAAACAATTTTTAATAATAATATTTATATGAAGCAAAGATATATATACTCGAGTCAAGAATTCAGACGTCTTACGTCACGGCTGACGTTACACATTTGTTTTTATTGTCAACGTAATTTTCGATATTTGGTCGCGTGAAAAACAATATTTTTTTGCAATTTAGTGCAACATATAATGCAAACTTTTAGTGTAGTATATAGTTTTATTACTATCAGTTGCAGTTTATTAAATATTTTGATGAAAATATAATAAATTATTCATTTGTTCGTATATTATTATGACTGGAATGCGCTAAAAGCTGCGCGAATGGATTATTTATGATTAGCGCCATATTTTGTTTTGTGCCTCTAGCAATGGCGGAGCAGTAGGGGCTTAGCTGATTGTGAATTGAAATGAAAATTAATTCTGGATATGAATAATTATTTCGTGCTATATGCTGGTTAATTTTACAGTCCCTTATAAAACATGACATGTTCCAACAATAACACCCACAAAAATACACAAAGAATAACACTGAGATACAAGATAAAAGAAGAAGCCACACCGTACGCCAATGACGTGTTTACAAACAAAATAATGGGAAATTAAGAACACAATTCATATCGTACGTGCAGATGGTTGTCTCTCTCTCACCCACATACATAACCAATGAAGTATGTTTTTGCTGAGTTTCATGTGCCTCCTTTTGTCTGCTCCTAGGGTTGGTACCTTTATTTGGATGCGCAATGGGACTTAACGCATTCCATATCGTATATTTCAGTGCACTGGTATCAATAAATAACAACAATAAGTAGGTAAGTATCTAAAACTTAAAATAAACATGATGAACATTTATTAACGAAAACATCTCTCGTCTCTGCGATTATGCCTACCCATCGAGCCGGTTAGTCACCGCTCTATGATAGCGACGTTCTTCAATCGCGTTATTTTGGAGCGGTATTTTACAGGAGCGATCGCCGGAGTAACGCGATTCATCGACAACCGTTATTCCCATCTCTAGTCAGGAGCACTGAAACCCTGAGCTAACCACAGTCAGAGCTAGTCATGTGATACAAATTAATTGGACCCTACGTTTTAAAATGCTTTAAAATCCAGTTACTAAATTATAATTATTGAAAACGAGAACCAGTAAAGTTATCCAGAACAGCAGAATATACTAGAGCGGAAACGCAACGTGAGTTTTCAATCTACTATACAAGAAATGAATAGTTACACATATTTCTTCAAAATTATTAATCAACCATTACAGAAGTGCAATATTTTTACATACATTTAATAACTAAAAAAGGAATAGAGAATAACAATAATTATTGATTGAATGTTTCAATTTGATTCCTCCCGGTATAATGCCCTGATCTTAATATTGCAATAACATTTTTAATCTAAGTTATTTTAAAAGAGATAATATTAAAAACCTACCACCACGTGCACCGCTTACACAGATACACGTTTTCCTTCAGGACAGAAAGCCGTTAAAATTCTGCAAGAGGATAAAGTTAGGCAACCAAATATACTGGAACCGTGCGTTGCATTTCGTTACAAACTTTTCTAATAAAAAAATACGACAAGGAAATATGTTTATTGAACAACATAACAGTGGAATTATTTCACTGTAATATTAATAATAAATCATAACTAATTTTCTTAAGCAGAAACTCAATTATTCGAAGTTTCCCACTCATGGTTTGATACAATAATATTTGATTCTGGTGATGGTTTTACATAATACATTTTTGAAAAACAATCAAGCACAAACCAATTATTGCTATATCTATGTTTTCTTAAAACTGTGAAAATACTTGGGAGACCTGACATTATTAAGCAAGGCATTACAATTTTTATAGCATTGTAAGAAAATGACCGCTGAATCAGAGCAGTTCTATGCTTTGGAATACAAAAATTCTAACGATTACGCGTAGGCAAATGATGTACATTAAAATTTGTAATAAACTTTGAAGCTAGATATTCAGATTTATGATTTAATAATATCTCAAAAGCTAAGCAAGATAACTGGATCTGAAATCTAGCACTGAGGTTAAACCAATTCGAATTTTCAAAACTGGGAGAAATATGATCAAACTTGCGAAGATTATAACTGAATTTAATACAAGCATTTTGACCTTTTTGGAAACACTTTATCTCTGAGTAGCCAAGAGGGGGGATAATATCAGCGAGTCACAAATTTTTAATTTAATTTTAGTACTAAGAAAGTCTTTATGCATGTAAATAACTTTCAGCTTGCTAAAAGATTTTTGAGTAAGATAGTTGACATGTTTAGCAAATCTAAGGGAATTGTCTATCCATAAACCAAGATTAGACCAGTTATTAGTTGGACCAATAGAATGTCCATTCAGAATAATGGTAAAATCACGGTCATCTACAATAATTACATTCTTTATATTTTCAAAAATTAACAATTAAGTTTTACATTTAAAATAAGATTATAAGCCAAAGATGCGTCAGAGACAGAATTGAGGTCTGCTTTGATCTGAACCACAGCAGGAGAGATGTCAGAAAGACTAAAAGAGAAATATATTTGAGTATCATCAGCATTATGATGAGTCTGACAATGTTGAAGGGTAGGTAATTACAATAGTCCGCAGTATAAATGGAAAAGAGAAGAGGCCCTAGAACACTACCTTGAGGGACTCCAGCAGAGATATTTATTAGATGTAGATATGTCAGCGTAGAAAGTAACTACCCGACAGATAATTTTCAAAGAATGTGACAGCAACGTCGCTAAATCCGAAGTATTTTAGTTTGATACAAAATGTTGCATGCTTTAGTGTCAAATGCCTTACTGAAACCAAGAAGAATGAGACAGTCACATTTATTTATATCGATGTCTCTTATTATATCATCAGTAACTTTTAGCAGAGCAGTACAAGTACTAAATTAAGCTCAAAAGCCAGACTGAGTATCGGGCAGGATATTAGCTTTATTACAATAGTCACTCACCTGTTCAGAAACAACTTTTTCCAAGATTTTTGATAAGGTAGGAATCATCAGAGTTATCTACATTTGCATAACTAGTTGTAAGTTTTGAATTAATATTTAGAGTTTTAAGAGTTTAAAAAAATTGTTAGGATAAATTTTAAATTTATAATTTTTTTTCAAATATCACAAATCTGTTGACAAAATTTCTATGGATTTTATATCCCTCCTAAGCTGACTCAGGTTTAGAGCGTTTATGTTTTAAATAAGCTATTTTCTTTAAATTACCTTAATAAGAAATCTGATTTTATTTACCAATAGAGGAATTATTTCTGAATGTTCTAAACATGAAAACTTCGGGTCATTATTAAACTGCATTAAATCTTGCTGAATGACAAGTATAAAACAGTAAAAAAAGCAATTAATGGTAAGAAACTATGTGCAGCTTATCTGGTGACTGCAGATAATTTGTATGATGACCTCCAGCTTTCATACAGCTACTACCTTGGATTTGCAGTTAGCTACGTCAGCACAAAGACCAGCTACCAGGCTCAGGTGTTATCAGTAGGTTCAGAGTTCTTCTGATCACCACCATATAAAGAGACCCATAAAATAGTAATAACTACATTTTAGGACAGCAAGAGGGCCTTACGGAATAAACCTCAGATTGGGAGCGGCTTCCAGAGTAGTCCAAGAAAAAGAAAGACTTGGATTTGTCTAAAAATCTTTCATCGGCGTTATGTAACTCGTACAAGAAATTACTTAGATCCAGCTGAAGCTGAAGTTGTGTTTCTAACGACATATAATTACCACTGCAAAACAGAACCATAACCACTTGGCACTTTTCTACTAAAACTCCAGTAAATGGGACACCAATGTGTTATAAAAGTGTAGAAAATTGCACACCAGTTCCTCCGTTTACGAGTCGCCGAGCACACGCCGAAGAAAATCTTCTAGAACCAAGGTTGCTTTCGAAATCTGCCCCAAAAAAATTGACAGAAATATACTTAGACATATTACGGCAAAGATTGTCACAAAAATATAAACTACATGATATTTCAGTATATTTAGAGTTACAGTAGAAGTTAGGCAATTTGAAACGCTGTCCTAACTACAGAATCAAGGATCAAAATTGACAGATATTTAAATAGGAATAGCCAATGAGATCGCTTTATAACAAGACGGATAGTTTGAATTTAGATTGCTGTTCGCAAAGTTCACTTTGGGTCGGTCAGTGGTCGCGCGGGTTAAGGCGTCAGTACTTGAATCGATGTGACTAGACCGGTGTGGGTTCGAGCCCCGCAGCCGGTAGACCGTATATCAGCTATATTTGTGGAGAGGATTAGCACCCTCTCTGCGAGTATGGTAGGGTGGAAGAATGTTAGCTTGGATCAATGTGAAAGATGGATACCGGTCTACATTTGACTACCCCCCTAATTAATGAGGTTTTCCAGGTTTCCCTCATGCCTGCACTGAATGGTGGTTAGGGCCTACCAACGAAAATCGTTCCTGGGCGCAAATGTAGCCTGCTTAATAATAATATACCGTTCCCTCTCCCGCACATGTCTTCCACTTCTGGGCTAATCCTCGTAATTAGAATGAGGGGTAGAGATATTATTATTATTATTATTACTCGGTATAGGTGTTACGGTTTTCAAGAAATTTATTTTTTTATCTGAGCCATGTGCATAGCTAAGCTGTTAGGTACCTCTCCCGCTGTGGTACTTATACTTGCAATGCAAAGTTTGTTTTCAGAAACAGGACAGTACCTACATTTATTCGGTAATTACGAACTTGCCAGAAACATCTCTATTTTCCTTACAGACAAAAACATGTTTATTGTAGGTATATATTATATTATTAATAATAATTAATATGACTGTATCATATATATACAGACTGATTCACGATGATGGAGCGTTAGAAGTTTTCATGGTTGCAGTGATTATTCTTTTTCTAAAAAATTGACTCGCTATCCATATAATCGAATATGACTTTTTCAATTAATATATTATTTTCAAGAAGCTGTCAAATTTGGTTATACCACCAATCGTCACCAGCTTCGTTATTTTAAAATGGAATTTTATCATTTTTATTAAATTTTGAAAGAAGAATTAAATGTTCGCCTCGAATCGCGAGCGTGACATCAGTTTCTCCCACAGCAGGTGGAATTATCCGCTTCGAACTCGAGCAAGAGTCTTATGTACTGTGTTAAATTAAAGCAGATTAGCAGAAGCGCACACTACTTTTAAAATTGGCAATGTATGAACATGACCACCAGTCTACCAGTGGTAGATTTAGTTACGTTAATGGACTATTTTAATACAAATCACCGATTTGTAAGTGCTGTAATGAGAGGTGTAAAAATGTTTATTGTCTATTTAATATTGTCACGGATTTCCCAATCCGTCTTTTTTCTTACTTCCAGAAAAACAATCCGTTAATTAAACACTTCTTTATTAACTGCTCAGTACACTACTGACTACTAATTACAGGTCAACTAAACACTTATTTAATTTGATCTCTCTAACTAAACACTTCACTTCTACACTGTATACAAGACTTATACAAGACTAACTAACTCGGCCGTTTATTCTTCTTTTATAGACCTAACGAATATTCCAGGTATATTCCAGTATCTCTAGATCCCTTTTCTCGTACGACTGGAACGCTTCTCGGCGATTCTCGATTTTTCCAGGCCCATCTCGATCAGCGGCATGTTGTTTGTTTACCAGAATGGCGTAGGGGCGATCGGGGCAATCTTGGGCAATTCGCGGTGCCACAGTCGTCGGTTTGGGAGTAAGTGGGGCAAATTCCGTGACAATATATTACAAAATCACCTAATAATAAAATGGAATGTTTTGGTTTCTAAAAAAGATAGTTTTATGTTGGTAAGAGGTACCTACTATTAGTCAGATTTTGAAGCTTAGTTACTAATTAATTATATAGGGTGTGCAAACAAACCTTCAAATTTATTCATTCTGACTTTAAATATTTAAAATTTTATATGAAAATATAAAATGTATTCTATTTAAGATCTTCACGCAAAAACTGTGGAGACGATGCAGTCGCTTATGTTTAAAATAGAGGAGAAGTTAGAAATACTTTCTAAAAACTCCAATTTCACACAATAACTAAAAATAATTAAGTAGACTGATATTTAGTGTATACATTTTATTACTCAACTTTCATATTAATTTTAATAGCTTTATCAAAATTTTGTAGTTTGATTTCATTTATTGTAAGTAATTAAAAATTGGCATGTACCATTAAAAGCGCTATTGCTGTGAAGTGTAATAAAGAAAACCTGTATGTAAACATTTAATTTAATTTGCATCAATAAAAATATTACGTTAAAAGTAAAATTTACGTAATATTAATTTATATTTGTTTTGTCAGTGGGTAGTCTTTTTCGACGCGTATATTTCATATACTGAAATTTTATAACGGTATCTACCTACACGATGAGATTTCTTATTTCTTAAATAGAGTTTCGAAAATTATTATATAATACTAGAGATCTTTGTAGATATTTCTAGAAAACCTTCAATCCTTTAGCTAAATGTCTCAATTTTGATTATCAAAGTCTTAATAAAATAATTAAATTACGTTTTTCTGCTAATGCGTGTCCTTTCTAAATGCAACTTTATTTTTTCAGTTACCTATTGAAAATCTCATAATGTGAATAAAATTTAAATTCTGAAAATCTAAAAAGATATATTTTATTATTAAACAAGTATAGACAGTTTCATCAAAGGCCTGTGCCTTTGATGAAATGAATGATGAAAAAAAGAACTTGTTACACACAATACCTCAAAAAGACACATGTTTTTTGAAATATATTGCATAAGTACATATTTATAATATAATTTTGATGACATTTACACAGCGCTTCATTATAAGTTTATCAATGAATAGTCAGTGTTAGTTTAGTTCCTAGGAACTAAAATAATACAGCAATTATAAAATAAATAGAATGTTTTATTAGATATTATATTTATAGTTTTATTGCAGATAAAAAATATCCACGGGTGCCAATCAAAACATATAAGTGGGAGGACATAAGAAGATCGCGAAGAAGGGGTGGTTACCCTTGGACTCATTTGTATAAAAAACCTTTTGATGAACAGATAGAACTTGAACCATTTATAATGAGTGCTTTACGAAAAAGCAAAAGCAGCTCAACAGTAGAGAATTCAGAAAGTGTACAAATTTCTGATGTCACAGAGAATGATCATGGAGAAGGAAAGATGGATTCATTACAGATTGTGACAGAACCTGATGATATTTCTGCAAGAAATAGTATAGGTTCTATAATTATAGAAGAATGTGATTTGAGTGACGTCGCTGAGGCAGAAATTCAAAAACCTGAAAATATTGCTTTAGAATCAGCTGACAGTTCTGATAATATAAGTCAGTATTTAGATAAAGATGAGAGAGGTCCGGATACGGAATTAGGATTAAAAAAACTTGATACAATTGATGGAAATAATGAAAATGAAATGGAGAAAGACGAACACCAGGACTTAACGACTGAAGAACAAGCAAAAAGGAAACGAAAAATGTCTGCCGAAAGCAGTTACAGTAGAATAAGTTTAACAAAACAGGCAGTTCTAAATAAAATGAAAGATACAAAAAATAAGATCAAAATACCAAAATTGACTTTTCCGGTTAAACCGGGTAATAAACTAAAAAGACCAAATGCTAAAACAACTAAAGGTGTATCATCTGAGCCAAAAAAAGATACAAAGAAACAATCTATACAGCCTAAAGACACAAAGCCAGTCTACATTCATATTCCCTTAAAACCCCCTCCAGGGCAAACTGATGAATTTTCATATTTAGAATATGAGGATAAACCACATACCAATTCACCACAAATTAAGGGAGTAGGAAGTTTTAAATTTTTAGCAAAAAATATTAAACGACTACAAGAAACCCTCCCCAACAACGATGAGGAACCTTCTCCCAAAACTATTAAAACAGATGACAAAAACATAAAAATATCAACAAATGAAGACGTAACAAATGACAAGAGTTCAGAAAGTAAATTAGAAATTAATAATAAAAGTATGGAGAATACTACAAACCAAAAGCCACAAAAAGATGATGATTGCACTGAAATAGAAGATAAATTAACATTACCAATTACAGAATCAGAAGATCCGGATGAAGACTCAAATACTAATTTAGTATTAAAAACGGAGGAAACTCTCAACAGAAAAGGTATTCTGAAAACGTCGACTGAAACAATGGAAGGTACAAGTATAGAATCACAACAACCACAAACGAGTATATTAAAAGGGAAACAAGAACGGGCAAAATCAGAAGAACCCGAGAGAAAGAGAAAACTTTCTCTGGAAAGTAGTTATAGCAGGAAGAGTTTATCGAAGCTGGAATTTATGAAAAAATTGAGAGAAACTTCTGAAAAAATTAAGAAAACATTTTCAATAAATAGAAAGAAAAAACATTCTAATTTGGAGGCGACCGCACCAGTGAAAGAAAATCGATCTGAAAAAATACTAACAAAAGAAAAAAGTAAGCAACAAATCAAACCTGTATATATTCATATACCATTAAAATCGTCGGAAGATGGAGAAGACAAAGAAGAAGAAGAGAAAGAAGGAGAGAAAATAATTCAAGATGAAAAAAATCAATCGTCAAATTCTCCAGAGAGTCCTGTTACGAGTGATGTCCAATTTATAATTTTAACAGTTCCTTCTGATGATGAAGTTTTGGATTATCATAGTTCTGACGTTCCTGAAACGCCTTCTTCTGAAAATAAAACATTTTTTGAAAGTAAAATTGAACTTGAACTTGAACTTAAAAGATTAGCTAAAGATGTTGTAGATGATGTAACTCTCACAGAAACATCGCATAAGCTAGACTCAGTAGCAGAAGAAACGATTAATGAGAGTAATAATGTAGATGATACACCTGCTCTATCAACTGAACAAAAACTAGATTTAGTAACTGAAGAAACAATTAATGATAATAACAAAGCTGAAGAAATGCAAGTTGAAAATAAGGTAGACGAAACTGTTCTTAAAAAATCTGACCAAATCAGTGACAGACCAAACATCATGATTGATGTTGAAGATGGTTTAAGTGAATCCTATGTAAAAGAAGATAAGCAAAAACTCTCTGTAGATCAGCCAACAGATTTGAATGATAGTATGGGAAAAGACATAAATTTAAACATAGAAAACACACCAGTGACAAAAAAGAAAGTTTCGTTCAAAAGGCGATCGAAAACACCTAAAGATGGTAGCTATGAAGAAATAGGACCCCAAAATACCTCTAATATTTCTGTTGAATTTGAAAAGCAGCAAAATACGGAAGCTGTTTCTGCTTCCGATCTATCTCAATCTGTCAATGACGAAAAACAAATAATTTTGGATAAAAACATAACGGCTTCACCTAAAGATGACGAAGACAAATGGTCAAACGCAAGGTACGTAGTACTTTTAAGTGCAGGAGAATCACTACTGACTATTTCGTTAAAACTGCAAATGTTTTTGTAACAATTGCTTTACTAATATTCTGTTTCACGAGAATGTACTTTACTGTAAATATTAAGTACTATTAGTGCCATTAAAAATTATTTTCGTATTACAGCAAAACAATAGAAAAATGTTTTTATTATAATAATTTATATCACTAATAGAACTAGATGATTTACTGTGGTTAGTCAATTGTTTTTTAGGATCGTAAATAATATATTTGTTATCCCAGTAAAAATTATTTTAAAAAGACGTCCGAGAATGTTCATATGCTCCTGCGTTTCTGATGATATCGTAAAAATCCCCACAGCCATGGTAGTTATGGGTAGAAGGTTACGTAAGAATATGTTAAAATATACGATATATCTATGATATTTATGATATAGTATGTTTATGCATGTGGTCACATGTGAATTCACTCTATACATTTCTTTAAATTTTTGAGTATAACATTTCATTAAATTTTATTCAATTTGTTGCTTCTATTCATTTCTTATTGAATTTTCAGAAAATATAATCCGTGATAAAATAACGTATGACGAAAATTACTTTTGGTAACATTTTTTATGACACAATGACCATCATAAAATATGAAAACATTTCATGGAGTAAAACGAATTACAAATTAGAATTTATTATTATTAGAATAATGTCTTTCAATAACGAGACTTGCATTGTTTTATCACTATGTATATAATCCACATAAAATTTATACAATATATTATATTTATATCAATATTTTTATAATGTTTTATCGTAAATGTATGGTGATCATTATATGTAAATAAAGTTACACGCGTTTTACGGGTTTTATATGGGATTTTCTGTGATTTTTCATTATAACCGCTCCACTAGCCCTATCCAGTTGGGTAATAATTGGATTTTTCCCTCACCAAGCGTCTCTTTTGTCCCCCGTCTTTACAAACACAGAAATTTCTCTCTCCAGCCAGTATTAGAGAAAACATTATTTATTCAATGATTTATTTCACAATTTTTCGTCAATTTTATGATTTTTGAGCAAATTTACATTTTCTGCAGCTTACTTCTATTATTTGTAAAAAATATGAATATAATATAACGAATGAAAATCGCAGTAAGAAATAAGAAAACCCACATTACAATCATTGTTGACACTATACATCTCGATATTATTTTCACTATTTTACACGTCCTTATACATGAATCAGCATTCTATCTAAATAATGTTTTCTCTAATACTGGCTGGAGGGACAAAAGAGACGTTTGGTGAGAGAAAAAAATCCAATTATTACCCAGCTGGATTGGAGCGGTTATAATGAAAAGATTACAGAAAATCCCATATAAAACCTGTAAAACGCGTGTAACTTTTTTTTTACATATAATGATCACCACGCGCGTATGAACATTCGAAAGAGCAATAATCAAAGAGCCTTTTGGTAAATTTTCAGCCAGTTTGAAACGACCGTATTTGAGATAGCAGATTTTTTTACTAAAGCGCGGTTTTTCGCGTTTTCCGGACTCCTCTTGCTAGATATCGGAAAACAGATGGCGGCATCGTGTTCTACGGGAAATTTGGCATCTTCTATGTATTTTTGATATTTTTTTTAGACCAAAATGCCGCGTCAGTACACGAAAAACCGATTTCAGACCCCTGGGGGAAAGTATTTTCTTACATTAAAATCGAGAAATTAAATAGTTTTGCAGTCGCATACTTACATTCCTGTTATACCTCTTTACAGCCACTAGAAACTTACATAATTTAACAATTTAAAAATTTAACATTTAAAGGTAACATAGCTTTCCTGTGGTAGCAAAATTAAAAATTGATTTTTAAGTAAATTAAGTAATTACCTTTTGACGTTTAAGTATAAACTTGTTAAAGTGAATAATATAAAATATTTTCATTCTCAAAATTCTTGTCATGTAACCAAACTGAAAACTTACCATTCTGCATGCGTAACGTGCTCCTTCAAATGGCGCTATCAAAAAGAGGGCTGCCATTAAAAAAAAGAGGAACTGACGTCATATTTGCGACAATAATTACGTCACAAAATATGTTTGTTTGTCAGAATTGGAGTATTTAAAAATTAAAGTTAAGTCCGAGCGATTTTTTTTTATTTGCTCTGTAAAGATTTTACTGAATTTGTTCAAATCTTTACGTCCTCACTATATGTGCTTACGACAATCTTGCGTAACATTTGTTAAATCCATCCATATTCACATGTCAGATGTCAGATTTACATCTGCAATTAAATAGGGCATAAAAAAGCCTTTTTAAATAAATGCTGCCACACACCCAATTATAATGTGAATACCATTTCTTCCGAAACTTCGAACCAAACATTTTCTCCTTTCATTTTTCAACACGTATACTATTTCTAAAGGGGTGAGTTGGTGGACATGAATTTTGGAAGACATCAATGATTAGATCGTACCAATAATAATTGTTTTTGTTTAGGCACGCACATGTGTGACGACAAGCGGTTAAGTCGTCATATATAATTTAAACAAAATATGATCCTCATTTGGAATGGA
Organism: Monochamus saltuarius; assembly: GCA_025584915.1. NCBI lineage: Eukaryota > Metazoa > Arthropoda > Insecta > Coleoptera > Cerambycidae > Monochamus > Monochamus saltuarius. The sequence goes on along the minus strand of CM046721.1, from coordinate 37,399,904 downwards.
AACCTTTATGTTACAGCTAGTGTACATTAATGGCGCATCTTTTTACCAAATTTTCAACAAATTTATATGTTTTTAGAGACAGTTTAAAAAAATCTAAACAAGTAAAAATATAGCTCTTCGCAATGCAAATTATACAAGTTTTCTTCAGGATGTATAAAAGTTAATTTTCGCGTGTTATATTTCATCATATTTTTTTACCGAAATTTACACGCCAACTTCACACTACACTGCAGAATTCTTTTTAAAAAACTACAAATTTATTAAGTATATTTTTACGGTGTAAGATCTTTCAATGGGAAGCCAGCATGTCCTCTAGTGTATTTTTCCAGGAAATGACTCAATTTTAGCTTAGAGTTTGGCTTTACGGTAATAAGGATCACCACCTCTTGGATTGATTCTTCTTTATGCGCCATTATCTTACAAAAAGTGAGATGTTTTGTCTATAAGCCAAGTTTAAGTGCTTCAGTCGCGCGCGTGTGTGTGTGATTAAACTACATTTTATTTTTCAAAATTGGTAGTTTTGAAAGGTGCATGGATATATTTAGATCAAATAAACAAAATTTAAAATCGAATAAAAAGTTTGTCATTTCATTTTGAACCAACAATTTTGGTTGATGGTAGGAACTTCCATTGTAAATACCAGAAACTTGTGAAATATAACACACGACCTATTTAAATCAATAAATCTGAATCATTTTTTGAATTGGAATAAAAGTGTAATACTTCTGTACTTCTAATATTGATTAATCATTGGTCTTATGATGTGGTTGTGAAGTTACAATCACTTCTCAGTACAAACGTAAATAAACACTGATTGAAATAAATATAGAATACATTTCTTGAACTTGGCAAAGCATCAACAAACGTCTCTGAATGTAGCTCAAAAGTAAAACACATCAAATATTCAGACTGCCAAAAATAAAAATAGTTCTCTGTAGTCGGAAAAATCGGTCGGTAAGTGTCGGTTTCAGTGAAGTAACAGAAGGTTGGAGCATCCTAAAGCAGCTTAGTGACCTACAGCTATTCGGGTACGTCGCTCGGGCGTGGAAACTTACAAAATGTAATAAAGTGTTAAAAATAGTTACGTCGACTAAGATCTTCATTTAACTATGGAGTCTCAAAAAATAGGGAAGGGGTCATCCAATAAAAAGAGACGAAAATATTCGACAGGTTCCATAACAAACGGAAAAAGGTCACTGTCGGAAGGGTCAAAAATAAAATCTAAAAAACCAGATGTTTCCAGAGAACCGTCTACTGGATCTTCTGTTACGTCATTGGATGTTCGGTGTGCTTGCCAATATTACCAGTGTAATTCTCCAATGCCCGCCAAGACCTATCTAGTGGGAACACAACCGGCAAGTCGTTTAAATGCTATAAATGTAGTACGGTACGTTATTTCTGTAAAAGAATGTACATCTGAGCTAGGTATAAAATTAACTTAGGTAGTTTATTTGATTTGAATTATTTATATACCTACAGAGATAATTAATCTTACTAGAACAATTTCAAGTGTTTGATGTTACTACAGTCCTATCTATTTAATTATGTATACAGGATGTCCTGAAAAATGTGGGAAATCTCTCGGGTGCAGATAGAACATGAAAAAATAAGATAACAATTCCTATCAATTTTTTTCTTACAGGTTCTCTCTACGGAGATATGTCCTTTAAAGACGCCGCTGAAAATCGGTTTTTATTGAATAACGTTTAAAATACTTAATATAATTTAATAAAAATTTAATGTGATGGGCACTAGTAAGGACCTCTCTGAAACGAGTGCCTTTGAAACATAATTAGCTTTTTTAGTTTACCAGAAGCGGGCTAAGCTTTAGATAGATAGATATTTATTAGTGTTACATACACAAAAGTGTTTACACACGTCAGAAAAGAGTTTACAGTCATATTATAAAATCAAGAATAAACATGAAAAATATATTTCTAACATAGGTACAGTACATAGTAGAAACATACACAGATAAGTGTTGACATGTAATAAATAACACAATGGTTTAAGAATTAACAAAATAGTGTGAGCAATAAAAGCAAATACCTAGGGGTAATTTTTGAAACACATGTAAAAGACAAAACCAAGCAAACAGCACATAGATACAGATTAAAATAATGTCATAAAATAAAATAATGCATCCAAAATGTGCAAAGTTTGAATCACGATTTATTATATTTTGAATTCACTGTCTAAAAATTCATGGATACCGTAGAAAATTTTTAAATTTTTCTTTCAAACAATGGACGGTTGAGGTATCCTATTTGCGGGGGTAATGCATTAAAAAACTGGATGCCAAGATACGAGGTGCCATTTCGTGTTTTACTTAGGCGGTGAAAGTTTATATTTAAATTATATTTTCTTCTGGTATTGTGACTGTGAATTTCGCTGCGGGGAATGTACATATTTTCGTGATCTTTAACATACAAAAAGCACTGAAGTATATAAGTACATGGTACGGTTAATATACCAAGTGTCTTAAACTGTACTCTACAGTCATCTCTGAATTTTAAGCCCGAAATTACGTGAATAGCTCCTCTGCGTTGAAAAAACGGAATCGGATGAAGGTGTGTGACCCCAAACCAGAATGGCATAAGATAATCTGGAGTGAATTAGACTATGATAGGCAGTAATCAATGTCTGCTGAGGCACTCTGCCGTACAAACAGCGGAGCATGTAAATGCCTTTGGACATTTTGTTGCAGAGATAGTGGGCATGCCCGTCCCATTGCAATTTTGGGTCTAGATATACTCCCAGAAATTTAACAGATTCAGGATTATTTACATTTAGCATTTAACTCGCGTAGGCTGAATATCATTTTTTCTGTTTTATTTGCATTTAGGCATAAATTGTTGGAAGAAAACCAGTTTGATGCATCCTCTTCGATTATCGATATATCGACCATCAGTTCGTTTAAAGATTTATTGACCAGAGATAGATTAGTGTCATCAGCAAAAAGAATGGCAAACGCATTATTTCTCACCGAGGTTCGAAAGTCATTTATATACACGAGAGACAACAACGGTCCTAAGACATAACCTTGAGGTACACCGTAGTTTAAATTTAAAGATTTTGATTTATTGTTGTTGTGCACTACGTATTGTTGTCTATGACATAGGTAAGATTGAATAAGAGATGTACTCTCAGGTGTACAGCCATAAAACCGTAATTTATTAATAAGTATATCATGACTTATGCAGTCGAAAGCTTTGGTGAGGTCAAAAAACATCGAACAGACCTTCATTATAACCATTATTTATGAATGAGGCAAGTGTAGTTGACAATTTACTCCTAAATGCGAACTGATTTTGACAGAAGAGATTTCTATTTTCTAAATATCTAAGAAGTTGTTGTTTCAATATTATTTCATAAGTTTTTGCAAAAAATGGGATGATTGATATTGGTCTATAATTTGATGGATCGTTGGCATAATTTTTTTTAAAGACTGGTATTATTTTCGATATTTTAGGCAACTAGGGAAAATATTCTGATAAAGACATAGGTTTAGTAGCTTTGTGAGGGGAGATATTCTAGCATCCTTAATACTTTTTAAGATTTTTATGGAAATAGCATGAGAGTCATGACTTTTTATATTTTTAAGGTGTATTATGATATCATTAATTGTACCAGATCTTGTACAATAGTCCCAAAGAAAGTACAGTAGTACAACAATCTAATATCTGCTTCTTTACAAGAAACAACGTGTTTTTTAATCTACAAAATCAAAATTTCTACGTTTATACATAAAATGATTCCATTATTTTGGATTTCAATATTTTGTTTTGATATCATAATATGTAACTTATTTTTAGCATAATTATACACTGATATACCAAAACAAAAAAATATTTCTCAAAAAAAAAATTGATTCACTAATATATTTGTTCAAAATCTGCCTCATGATTGTATGTTGGTACAATTAATTTTTAACTTCTGGCAATACTGGTTAATAGTGCAGCCACAACAATATTCACTAACGCAAAAACTCCCTTATAGTTATCTTGTTCTTCCAAAGTTTCCAAAATATCCGAAACGATCCGAAACATGTTAGGATCCGAAAAATGTCCGAAGTATAAAAAAAGTCCAAAAATCGGACTTTTATCCGCCAATTAACAACACTGCATTAATAATTACCGTTAAATTATTAAAAAAATTACACACTGGTAGTTAAATAATTTTTACTAATTGTTTTTCTATTCCGAAATGACATATACCGTGACACAAAAAAGTTGAAGCGATTTAAAAGGATCTTAATGGCTGCTTGTGGCGCCCTCTTCGAGATACAGCCAATTGTGCATAAAATTTGAATTTACCGCATACAAAATATTATGAATTTAACTCAAAGTAGTCAAGAGAAAATGTAATTAATTTTTTTAAATTTGACATCCTGTATATCCTAAACGAAGCGTTTCCAGACCTAAGTTCATAGAAAGTTTTTTGCTTAAAATTCAACGCAGAATAACATACTGCAGTATGTACATCTCCTCCTGAAACACTCTGTATCTAACATTTTTCTCTGACACTCCATTTTCCTAGTTTATTTTATTTTTTATGTACTAAACAAATAGGTAAATATTTTTCCTTCAAATTTGATATGCAGTAATAAAACAAAGTTAATATTTTGACGTAAATATTTTTTCAACTAAAGCCAGTGGCGTAGGTATAGGGCCTTATTCACTTTTTAAGCCCGTAAACTTCTACGCCAATGGATAAAAATATTTTTTCAGTACAAATATTAAAATTTTATTCCATTTTCTGAAAAAATACTCTTGAAGCAATTCACTCAATAGGTACTTAGCTTGGTTTTTCAGTGTACTTTTTATAATCAGAGTTATTCCATGAAATTAAAAAAAATGGTAGTAAATCATTTATTAAATAAAAACCACCGTGTGTGAACAATTCAATTTAAATGGTGTTCAAAGTGATATCCATTTTCGTCAATGCAACGAAAGCATTGATTTCTTGGGAACGCCCGAATTAGCATGTTATTATTCTGTTGAAGTAGGTAGTAGATTTTCTTATACTCCAGAGCTGCACACACTTTTTTCTTTAAAAAACCCAAAAGAAAAAATCTAATAGATTCAGATCCGGTAATCGAGCTGGCCAAACAACTGGATCACCTCGATTTTTTAACGTATATAATGAGGACTATAAAAAATTGTATTACCTACTTAAACGCATTAATTTATATATATTTATTATTTACTTACTTATGTACTAACTTACTAATCTCGCATATTATTTGTTGTTAAACCAAAAAAGTTTTATTAAACTTTAAATCAATTATAGGAATATTTTCAAATCACAAAATTTGATGTGTTCTCATTGAGGGCGAAGAAAAGCGAAAAGAAAATATTGAAATTGACATACTACTTGTTATATTGCAAATTTATTTGACAATACTTTATAAAATACAAAATTCAATATAATATTATTATTATTAATTACATTTTTAATTTACCTAGTTTAGGAATGCCACCGGGAGTCGGTAAATCTGAGTGAACAATTACTTCTTTGAATATTTTTAATTTCATGATATTGGATCATCCTTTTTTCCAGGGAGGACACAACCTTTTCTACACACCTGCCCTCTTGGCTACGTCTATGATTATTTATTAAAATATATTTTTATAGATATAAAACTTTTTTTGTTAAAAGTGGTGGCAAGTACACCGTCACATACCTTCCTGATTCATACTCGTATATATAAAACGATTTAATAATCTGCTATCTACTTTCTTAAACCCTGCATTTGCGTCATGTCTCCAAACTGGCCGAACTCTAATTATAAGAATTAGAGAAGTATATACTAACAAACTTTTGAACTTTTCCGAATAAGCACATGAAACTTGAAGTGCGAAAACAAATCCAACTTCAATTTTGTTACATCGTCTGTGTTTGTAGGTACATTTTTTACTATATTACTAAATTTATTTGGATATTTTGCCACACTGAAAGGATAACAAAATTTAAATGTTTAATAAATGTATATATTATTCTGATTAAAAATATATAGAACGAAAACTGAAAAAATTGTAGAAAGGTGGATGTGTAAAATCACGAATAATTATAGGTATATTTTGTAATGTAAACTATTTTTGGATTAAGATTAATACAGTAAGTTTATTAAACCAACCTTTGACTGATCCTTTTGGTACAAGAGATTATTTATTCAAAACTTTTGGACAAAGACTCAGTTGTCCAGTACTGATAATAATAATCACATTATGTTTTTGATCCATAAAAGATCCCACACGTCATACCTGCACGGACCTGCAAAGCCTGTTCATGAAGGTTCCTATGTTATTTAATGGAGCATCGCACACTAGACCAGCATCTTCAACGACTGTCACTGCAGGTCTTGTCGGTGGCCTGCAATTTCTATGCTTGGCCGCGCTAGTCTAACGTAGGTTCTGTTCCCATAAATGTCATAGATTGGTTTCAAACTATTATAAATATTCGACCAGTTAAGCTGTGAATGTGTCACTGAACTGTCGGACACCCTCGTTTATCAACAATCTCTATTAACTTACCTTAAACAAACTGCAAGTCTCCGTCAGATGACACTGCGCTGTAAAATCTTGTGTTTTGGTGGCGAGGACGATCCACGAGCTCAATTTTTGTTTGTGATATTCGGAAATACTGAAAAGTTTGGTTGATCTCCAGTTCAGAAAAAAATGAAAGTCACCATACAGCTTTCTCTTTTTATTGATAGGGTGAACCGATCTTTAAGGCTAAGATATGGCACACAGTTTTTGTTAAATCACATCCATCTTGTTAAAGAAAAATTCCTAGTAGAGTTATCTCTGATAAATACCTCTCAATTTAATCCTAAGATGTGGTAGCATTCGTTTCTACATTTTTTACTTTCTAAATTTAAATGAGTTCAAAAGAGGCAGGAACAGACAAAATTTTTCATAAAACTGAATTTTGAAATTCTTGTATTACATATACCTATTCTCAGTGGCAAAATAAGTCAAACTTCAAACTAAAATCAAAGTGTAGAAAATTTGTAACAAAGTTGAATGAATAAGTTTTTGTCCATCAAAAAAGTTTTTTTTTCACAGTTCGCACAGGTACTTTTTACACGATCATATTTCTCTTGACATTGATATTAACTTCAGATAAAAACGTATTGAAAAATAATAAACCTACAGAGACAAATACATTGGACAAAAAATATTGTTTATGGCGCTTTCGAATGATTTTTTTGTCTCAACCTATGGTCTCGACCAAAAATTAACATTTTTACGCGCCATTACAAAAGCTCTGATTTTGCGCACTTAATATGTATTTGTGTAAATAATAGAAGTATTCCTCCTATGTTTCATTACATATATTATTTTGTTCTTATTTACTTAAGTCATTTGAAGCTTGAGTTTAGTTTTACGTATTTATTTTCGTTTCATCATGTTCTGTGGTTTCTCTACGAAGACCGGTGCCTCTCGCTCTGTGTACACGGTCTTTCTGAGTGCACGTCTGGCAACACCGTACTATGGTACGTAAGGATCTGTTAGTCCTTTTAGAAATGTCAGTCACCGACAAACCTGCTTTGCGCAATCCAACAATCCGCCCCCTCCCAAAGTCGCTAAGCTGGGAAATATGCCCAAATTTACGTACTCTAGGTAAAATCAAATGTAAAAGAAATTCGTTTCAATAAGCTTCACAACAGTTGCAACACAAATGTGAGCAGAAATGTTTAAAACAGGAAGAAAGTACGGCCTATGTTCACTCCAAAAAAAGTTAACAGATAAACCTGAAAAAATATGCAAAAAATTATCAAAATTAAATGATCTTTAATGGGTATTTAGCTTTCTTTGTCACGTAGTACCTACATTTTATGTAATTCCTGAAATACTGGCTGAAAATTAAAAAATGCATTTTCTTTTTTCTTTCATAACTTAGGTATATTTCTATAGTAAATATTATGAAATTTGATATGTTGCTCGTCATAAGCAGTGGAGACAGAAACAAAATTCTACGCCTACTAGGAGTTCAAATTTTCATAGTCAACTTTTGGTTTTCTTATGGCCGCCATATTTAATTTTGATGCCACCGAAAAAAGTAAATATAATGTAACAAAATTTATAAAAATCCTAATAACAAAGTAAAATTAGTCTATGAATACCCTATTCATAATGATTTTATTGAATTTTAAATATTATAGTTTGGAATAATAACAATTTGTTTATTATTTAAATAGTATATTAGAAAGATACTGCAGGTCGCTGGGTAACTTTGGTTGACTTTTGTATGGTAGGAAAGGCCCGGTACTCTATAATTTTTGAGAGTGGTTGGCATTTCATTTTAAAAAAATTGTCAAATTTCTTCAATTTATAGATTTGAGTTTGATTACATTATTTTTAATACCCTGTATTTTAAAATTTGAATCGGGTTGTCTTTACTTGATGTTGAAAGTTTTTTCAAATATTTTTTTAAAATTCATAAATTTTAAGGGCTTCTAGGGATTGGTTCGGTTTTATAAATAGGTACAATCATTTACAATAATAATGAAACTCTTTAAAATGAATTTTGCGATTTCTTTTGAACTGCTGATGCATTTCTACTTCCCGAAGTTCAAAAACTGTTTAGAGGGAGTGTCATGATTATTGCAAAACCATGTATTAATAAGACAGGTTTATGTGATTTTATCGCACAAGCGCTAAATCATGTTTTTAAAGGATTTTGATGCACCGAATACGAATCCGAGCTCAGAACTTCATCATATAAGGTTTTCGAGATATTCTAATCTAAAAGTGCAAAAAAGCTGTTTTTGCTATATTAGAGGTTAGTTTACGACAAAAGCTAACTAAGTAAGAGTTGCATCATAAAGTACTAATCTTCTCATTCAAAATCAAAATCAGTTTTGCTTTTTATTGATATATCGGAAAATAACCAAATTGGCTGTTTTCCGTAAATAAGGCATATTAAATGAATGTATTAATATTATAGTTATCGATAGCGCTGGTTTTGAATTCGAGATCGCTTATCAAAATTCCTTTTCGGAATAGTTAACGAGTTATTCTATTCATGGTCGCAGCACATAACATTACTTTTGTGAAAGGTTAGAATGTCTTGAAAACCTGACGTAATGGAATAATAATTCTGAGATCAGGTTCGGATACAGCGCACTAAAATCCTTTGGAAACATAAATTAGTGTTTGTGCGATATAAAAGAGTTCATGTCCAAGTCCAAGTCGCATCCATGAGAAAAGGCTTAATCGGCACGTTGTGTTTTTGTTTCACACGGGAGAATGGTCGGTGTGCGCCTCAGAGCTTCAGAAAAGTAGACATTTATGTAGAAACCTTCGGAAAACCATCAAAATACCTACATGGTAGAAAGGAAGGACGCGAGGTCGAGTGTGGGCGCGAGAGTCACCTGCAGCTTTTAATATATAATAATAACTATTCAAACAATCATTATGAATTAATTGTAATCTTTAAACTCAAGTCTCACTTTCTAATTTACAAATTATCAAGTAGTCTTAAAGTTTTTTACCAGCCATAACAAATAATAAGTTAGTAGTAAGGGCTACTTTAAAAATCAAGATGCCATGGAATAAGAAATGTCAACCAGGGCGGCTATCCATTTCTTCAACAACTTCTGATTTTTTAGTTTAAGGGCTTAACCAGACCCCTGGGATGACTATAATATGATTTAGACAAAATGTTATATAGGGTATCTTAGAAATTTTAGGATACTATTCAATCACAAATTCTTAAGACCAGTCGTACGATTTAGATAAACCTCTATATACAAGTTAATGCCTACCAAGATATAGCTCGCTAAATGTGGTATCATAAAATAGTATTTTTCAAAACACTTAAAAAATGTGTTAGCCATCTTATTTGTTACATGTTTATTTGAATGATTGAATTATTTTTCGATATACATCTAATTAAGGAATAACGTAGGCCATAGTTGTTGATACAAATAATGTAAAATGTATAATTCAATAGAATTTATATGTATAATTACTGTTCTAATGCAAAGGATAATCAACTTTTTTTTTTAGCGATCACGAATATGAACCGGTTAACCCACCACCTGAAATCCAAACAATATCTTCTTCCACACCAACTTTGAACATTGAAGACACAAGTAATTTACAACCTGATAACAGATATCCAGAATTTATAAACATAAGAAAAGACTTAACCGTAGATGATCAAGGAAGGCACATAACTGATCCCCTTGTTCAAAATGAAGACAAAGATATCTCAGTACATACACAAGTAGATGAAAGGCAAAATCAAGATACTCAAATGACTGATAAAACAAAAGATACTAATAAATTTCAGTTAGCATGGAAACAAACAACAGATCAGTTTAAAAATAAATTACGCAGTATGAAAAAAACCCATATACCTGATGAAAACAAGCCAAAATCCCGAAAATTCAAATTTGAGAAACCTAAATTTAATTTACCTAAACCTTCGTTTAATTTGCCACGCAGAAGTAGCACGAAACGGTCTCATAAAGAACGACAACAATCGACGGAATCAAATGCAGGTGATTCTAAGAAAATTTCTTTCGAATTTAGTACATATCCTAGGTTATTTAACAAAAAGTCGAAACTAAAGGATGAGCAAAAGCAAAAAGAATTTTTAGACCTAGCTTCTGTTCATCAACAAACAAAACAAGAAACTAAGCCTAAGAGTTTAAGCGGAAGCGAAATGACAAGGATATCACTGCATTCTGAGCAGTCTGTTAGTGATGAAAATCTGCAAAAACTAAATGAGTTGGAAACACAAAGTCAGGAAAAGAGTGATGATAAAATTGCATATTTAGACGACGATCACATGGCATCTCAAATCAGATACAGAGAGGATATCGATATTGATGATGAATTTGAAAGTCAGGAAATCAATAACGATGAGTATCTCGGCCGATGGAACCGCGGCAACTTTAATGCTGATCTTGATGCAGACTATATAAAACAATTCGAAAATTCACGTTATGAAGTGACAGACCTTGATTTCCCAGAAGATATGGATCATCAATCATTTGATTACAACTCAAATCACAATAAGGAAAGATATTCTTCTGGAAGTTCATTTGGAGGGCAGAGAGTTGGTGGTGTTTTAGAAGAAATAAATCCTGATGAATTTTTTTTGAGACAAAAAGGCATATCTCAAGACAATATTGAGGTTGGAATGTATCTTAGTTCAGAAATTAAAGAGGCTTTTCGGACACCAGAAAATGCTCTATCTAAAATGGAGGATCAAGATTTTAATAATTCCAATCAGTCGTTACAAGAAACACAAAATAAACGCACTAAACCTATTAGAAAACCCAAACGGAAGAAAACTCCTCAAGTTTCACAAGAAAGAATTTCGCTTGAGGAATCAGATGACGAAAACATAGATGTCGTTCCACCATCAAGGCCTAAACGTCGAAGTAAGCGAATTCAAAAGTCTAAACAATTTGACTACATAATCCCATATCAAGAAACGATTCCTGTAGAAACAAATGTTCCTATCGAAGTGTCAGTAGGAGAAGAAAATTCAAATTTATTTATAAATAATTATGAAAGGGAGAAGGAAGCTGCTACTGTTGATGCAAATGAAAGACTAGATCATCAGGATTTTAATCTGGCCGATGCTGATGATTTAAGTTTCGAATATATGGATGAAAATCAAATAGAACAACCGGCTGCACCACCAAGAAAACATAAAAGTTTAAAAAGTCTGACATCAGAAAATGAATCAATTTTGGAAGAAATCAGTTCCCAAATACATACTCCTGAAGTTGATGTAAGTATACTTTTATCTGTTACTGATCGTGGTTATATATATAGAAACTTCCACGCCGATATGTATTTGATACATTGGGATGATATCGTAGCATTTTTAGTTTCCATGACAAGAGTTAATTATTAGGCATACGGCATAAGATTTTTTATGCCTTATTGTTAAATTGAACAGTTTTTGAACTTAAATTCGATTGTGTAAGTTATATGTAAAAGACAATAAAGTGACACAGAAAAAATTAGCATTTCGGACATATCTTTTTGTTTCGAGTTTAGTAGCATCAGATGTCATTAAACACATTTGTACCGTTCACGGAAAGAATGTCAATGGAAAAAGTACAGGATAAAAATAGTTTTGTTATTTCAAATATGACCATTTTGACAAGAAAGATTTTTTACACTTAGGAAGGCTAGGTACCTGATTTCCATGAAGATCGTTTGAACGTTTTAATTTTTCATTATTCTCGGGAATAGGTCAGTACGATGTACTGTATCCATTTGTATTACAAGTACGTAGGTAGTAAAGTTCAAAAATTTCGTGCAGAATATTTGAGGAAAAGCGACAAAAATGTACTGGCTCGTCCAAATTCAGCCGATTTTGTCCCAAATTGTAACTTTTGGCGAAAAAATAGTGCCTTTACGTCAACAATAAGACAAAAAGGAATGTCTTAGTCCTAATAGTAACTTACCGGACCAAACAGTACCAATCCGGGTAAGTTGATGTGTATTTGGTGGGACAAAAAAGGCGTTGTATGTACAGTAGCCGCAACATAAAAGCTTCCAATCTGACACATACTACTTTTAAAGAGATGAGCCGGTGGACAATTGAAAGAAATTTTGGGAGGCACAAACGTTTTTTTATATGTATATGTGTAACAGACAAAATATGATACTGATTCGGAGTAGAAACTTTTATGTTGCGGCGAGTGTACACCGCACTACTGAGGTTTATTGGCAACAACTTCGTCGTCTTGAATCTACAATTCAAGAAAAAATGCAGAAAGAAATTATTAAATGATTTTGTAGCATGGTAACGTCTGCATCACATGAGTCTGCATGAGTAGCATCACAAAGGAGGCTATTCAGGGGCTCGATTAACGGATTGTTCAGATCCTCCCTATTCTCCTGATTTTCTACCATCAGATTTCTATCTCTTCCATTTTCCATCAAATAACTTTCCAGAAATTTCTTTTAATGATACCACGCTTTGAAATTGGCTTCATCACTTCAAGCGTAGAAATACTTAATACTACATCATTGGCAGGAATTTTTGATTTTTAATTCAATAAAAACGTGTCTTATACATTAACCCAGTATATAATACTTTTTACAATAAATTGATTATGTATGTCATTTTAATAGATTTAAATTGTTATAGGGATCTTATTTTAGGAAATATAATCGTCTTTAAATGAAATAATGACAGTTGGGTTGTATTTGAAATATATTTGTTGTGTAATCAAGTAGTGACTAGTAACTCTGTAATTCACAAGGGTGAAGTAATGAGTGTTGTAAATTTCCCGTGTGAATTACACCCATTATATTATGCAAGTAGAATACTATACTTTGTCCACGACTATTAATATTTTAGTAAATTTTTTACTGAAAAAAATATGCAATATTTCGACATTCATAACATGACACGTGACAAATAATTCAAAACTGTCGAAACACCTTACTTTCAGGACATTCTCCGTTCTCTTGAGAAATTTAAAAAAGTAAGTAAAACCTTAATTAGTAAACTTCTACCTTCAATCGAAAAACAGTTAATATTGCCGTGGCTGGCATAGTGGATAGTGTTTGGCATTCACATAGGAGGTTTGGGTTGAATTGCTAACGCTGTATAATTTTTTTTTGTCAGTTCATTCTCAATACTGTCACATTGAAGAATTTAAATTTGTTGACAGAGGTGTGTATAATCATTAATCACAACTGAATGATTGCACGCTGCTATAGTGCATTATGTATAGTGCGTTCCAATAACTTTGATAACATTTTGATTAGCTGTAACTTTTCTGTTTTTAAAGATATCGGAATGAAGCAAAAACCATATTGCACAGTGAACTACCAACTTTTTTTCTTATTTGAAAAAAAAAAACAAAAGATGAATGATTTTGAGAGATCTTAACCTAACTTATATTTTTTTAATGGAACGCCCTGTATATTATTGGATATTTGGATCCTACTCAAAATTCCAAGCATATTTTAAAAAGCATGTTCTATACCTATCTTCAACTATTTCTGAGAAAATGGCGTCTGTATAAGTATAAGTCAAAATGCGAGTCAAAATGTAAACAAATTTTTTGTTCATGGCACAACTTTGCACTGAGCTAAAGCTGAAGTTCAGCATTGATTGAGCCGTGCTGGTAACAATCGAGCCTTAGTGTTTTGTTGTGTTGAGGAAAATGGCAGACAAGTAGAACATTTTTTATGATATGTACCTAATTTGACATGTTTGTAAAACTATTTCTCAGAGAAAATTAGTTCTATAAAATAAAAAATTTAAAATATTTGCACACAAATTCACTCTGCGAAACACAACAAAGGAATTTTCGAACACCCTGTATACACAAACTCTAAACGGACCAACAAATCAATTGCCATATAACTGATAAAATAGTTCACTTTATAAAACAATTTTTTTACGAATTTCCATTTTAGGCTGTGTGACATAAACTTTTGTCTTTAAATGGTCACACAGAAAAAAAGTTAAATAGACAAATCTGGTGAACGTGCGGGCCATTCAGTAGGTCCTCTCCTTCCAATCCATTCTTCAAATATTTCGTCTAAAAATTGTTATAAAGGCATCGCTTAATATGGAGCCCCGTTTTTTTGGAAAAATTAATTTTTCAGTATGTTCAAGTACGTCAGTTAAAGCGGATTTAACTAATAACAGTTTAACTGATGTTTTCCTAGAAGAGTCATATACATATCTACGATCAAATATCCAGGTAAAAAAGAACTAACAATGCAATCTCTAAAAATTCCTGCCTAAATTTGTTTGGATACAAGGTTTGTACGAAATCTTGTTAGATTGTTGTGACGGTTAACTTGAACTTTTTTCTGATTGGCCATTTAAAGAGAGAAATTATGCTACACTGCCAGAATTGTTGCCATGCATCATATACGAGTGTCTTATTACTTCACAAATATTGCATGTTAGGCAATATTTTCATTGCCTTTGCTGCAGCATGGAGGTTGGTGGTGGACAATTTTCAACATCTAATAAAGTGATTTTAATAATTAGAATTTCACTTTTAATTTCTCGAAAACTGTTGACTCAAAATTAAAAAACTGTATGACATTGAAAATATAACTGAATGGCCTTTGAAATGTATGTATTACACAAAACCACATTCCATTTAAATTTTAAGATACGGCGGAAACTAGAAATCAAAACAATTTGTTTCCTTCAAAATAAAAGTTAACTGGTCCGAGTGTTCTTTTAGTTTTTCGCTCAAAGCCAAGAACCTGAGTGACAAGTTTTCGGTAACACATACTGTATATTCCCTGTACCAATAAGCAAACATTTAATTCGATTTCAGATAAGCCATGCAATCCATGCAGTATGTACTAATTTAGCTCCATTGTCTTTTTTAGATTAAAAGAAACCGAAGAGATCCTGATTTTGCTACGCCTACAACATATCCACTCAAAAGACCAGCGCGAAAAAAATCTCGAAGCAGTTTGCAGTCAGAAACTAGTTTGCAATCCAAGGAATTTGTTCAGAAAGAGGAAGATAATAATCATCTATTTTCGTCCGAAAATCAAATTCCTTGTGTTGAGGAACCATGTGTTCAAGATATACGAGATTACATGGGTTACGCTATAATAGATAAACAAAAAATAAGAGATCCGCCTTTACCTCCTCCTCGATCTCTAACTCGGAAAAAGAGATCCACGAAATCAACAGAAAGTAATTTCTTTACAGTTCCTAGGCAAACACGATATGACGATACACCTGTACGTCCTTTAAGAAATTACAGTACTTTGGGTCAAACAAAGAAAATCTGTGAGCCAGTAACTTATGAAAACAAGGAAAATATTGATATCATTCAATACGTTGAAATTGAAGATGAACATAATCGTGATTTACAATCAGGGGATGTAATAAGAAAAATGAAACATCGTCCGTTACCTGCTCCCCCACGTCCTCCTCGAAAATCAAGAATTCTACAAAATATTACTTCTAAAGAAAATATAATGTCAGAAATTCAAACATCATCTGAAACACCTTTACCTAATGAAGAAGCAGATGAAGAAGGCAGCGAAAAATTTTCAGATAGTGTAAATGTTATCGAACCAGAAAAAAACGCTCAACATAGTGAAACGTATACAACAGAGAAACGATTGATTACTCCTGACTACTTTACCCATCAAGAAACTATAACCCATGGATCTTTGCTCGTTCAGTCGTTAGACGGATGTAAGATATTACGAGATTCTGAATTGACATCGCATTCACAGGAAAGGATAATACCAGTATCAACTGAAACTGATGATGAAACTTCTTCGTTGCCGGAAGATTTTAAAATGTTAAGAGATCCTCCTCAAGAAATAAATACACAACCTGCTTCTAATGCAAATACTGAAATAGAAGTATTAAAAGCGCATAAATTACAAGTTGTAGATTTAGACGTAGATACATTAACTGTCAATAAATTATTAGCTGGAAAAATAATTGTATCAGAAATTGATAGTCATAATATACACACGGATGAAATACATTCAAAATTAAATGTAATAAAGTCTAGCGAAATGAGAGCTGACTTTCCCGAAATGGTTCAGGAAACTGACAAGAATCCATCATTTGAAACAGAAACAGATGTTGAAAATAAATACAAAGAGGAAATCATAGATCAGTCAACAGATGTTTTAGATGAAGAAAAAAAAACTTCAATTGATGTAATTGAAGCTCAAATGTTAAATGAATCGTTGAATATACATCCAGATGATATAACTTGTTTAGAAAAAACAGATGAAGCGTTATGTGATCCTAGTACAAAAGAAATTAAGCAAGATCAAACAGATTCATTTAATCAGAAGAAAAATGAAAGTTTAGAAAATGATCCTCCCGAACCGCCAGTTCGGTCTTTAGCTGCTAACTTAGAATGTAGTTTGCAAAATAGTAGTGAATATCCTCATCGACCTATGCCACAATTTGAAGAAATTATATATACATCAAACGATGATATGATACAAGAACCAGATGTTGATGATGAACCTCCACCTAGACCTCCTCAACCACATTTAGATTACATACCGTCTCAGCCTCCAGCTAGTTTTTACGCACTTAGGGCTCAAAAATATATAGATAGTGTTGAAAGTAACATTCCCAAAATTCCACGGAGAAAACGTCTACCAAGGTCTATATCCAGATCTAGTTCAGAGGATTCACTGGTGACGCCAATTTCCAGACGGTTATACAATAGGTCTCCCGAACCATCGATAAGTCAGCTCTCAGGGCAATTAATTAGAACTTGTGGATCAACCGCTCACAGTGCTCTAAAAAGACTGATAACAGATATAACAAATAATTTAAAGAAAAATACCGATGGTAAATTAGATTTGCATGTAATGACAATAATACTGTTAATACTGATAGCTGGACTTATCTTGTTGGGCTATGGGGAGGAAAAGACTGTTGTTCATTTACATCACTGGGAATATTTTAACCCTCCAAAGGACTTATAAGACCTATATTTTTCCTGTTAAGTAAATCTGTTCGATATTTAAGTTTTGATAAGTTGTAAATGTAAGTGTACTTGGAGAATTATGTTAAAATTAAATAGGAGTTCAATTTTAGAATTTTCTTACAATTTAACATCACGACAAATTACTAAAACTAATTGAAGATAATAATTACAATTTTAATTTTATGAAAAAAAGTGATTATTATTGAAAATTTCTGCTTGTGTTTAAATGTATAAAAATTTAGTTTTAACCAACTTAACTGTTATTCTTAAAAATCAACTATGCCAATTGAGAATTACATAAACAGCTAACTTTTTCCACCTTTATGCACAGGTTGTTCCTAGGTAGAGTTGCCTCCTGGCCGGTTTTTGACCGGCCTAGGCGGTATTTTTTTTTGGAGACCGGTTGCTGGTGGAAGATTATTTTGGCCGGTAATTTAAATGTTTTAATAAAATTGACTTACATCTGACACTATTTCATAGAAAAAGTTTTCAAACAATACTGTCTATAAAACGGTTACCAAAGATCAATTAAGATAAATGTGCTAATGATGCTTTGAATGTATACAATCGTGCAATATTATTAGTATTTAGAGAAAATATGGTTGGCATAATAATATATAAAAAAAA
The DNA here is from genome assembly GCA_025584915.1 of Monochamus saltuarius. Lineage (NCBI taxonomy): Eukaryota > Metazoa > Arthropoda > Insecta > Coleoptera > Cerambycidae > Monochamus > Monochamus saltuarius. The sequence goes on along the minus strand of CM046721.1, from coordinate 37,381,825 downwards.
CTTTAGGTTAGAATTTTCAAAATAATGGAAGTGCTAGAATTATTGAAGGAGTGTTTTATATAAAATGGAGCGATTTTTAAAGAAATGGTAAATTTAACAATATTTTGGATAAAGCCGTTTTTATTTTTTGTGTATATATATATACATTGCATTTAAATATATACATTGCATTTAAAATCGTTACTACTACTTCTTCCCTTTTTTTTAATAATAGAGATAAAAATGGCTTTTTACATAATAGTGATGTTGTGTATTTAATACCTTGTGCTAATTGCAATAAAAAATAATTACGTCAAACAGGTAGATGTCTTAAAGACAGGATCAATACTCACAAGAGTGATGTAAGAGTTGGTAAATCTTCTTGTGCCAAATATGTAATTGAGGATGACCATGCTTTTTCTTACGATGACGTCAGGATCTTAGAATCAGAAATTAATTTGTTCAAAAGGAATTTCTTAGAGATGGTACATACTCATAATGATAACAATACTATCAATTCCAGAAAAGACGTTGATGGCCTCAGTCTGATCTATACTTTTTTGCTTACTCTCAATAATTATGGTAATAATAATAGTAGTCCAGGGCATTTAGATTAAAATCGACCAAATAGCGGAAATTTTTAGGCACAGCAGATATCGAGATGCGGTTTTCTGCATTGTGTTCAGGAAGATCCCAGGAAAAAAGTCTATATCGTCTGGTTTAGCCATTTTTTGAAAAATGCCTTCTGGGCCGGAAAATGCATTACACCATTATAGGAACGACTGGAAACTCGGAAAAATCGCTCGGAAATCGTTACTCGGGGGTTTTCGGGGCTGCCGAACTCGATTCTGGCATTAGAATTACCCGGGGATGCACGGGGGGCTCTGTGGGGGTGCGCGGGGGTGAATTGGGGGAGAAATGGCAGCGTGCATGAAAATCGCTCCAAACTCGTTACTCGGGGGTTTTCGGGGATGCCGAATTCAATTCTGGCATTAGACTTCCCCGGGGGCGCTCGGGGGTGGCTCTGTGGGAAATGGTAAAGGAGAAAGTGAAAAATCACAAATTATGAAAATAATACTTTTTTCAAATAACAAATATTTATTTCCCCCCAATCACCCACAGACAACCCCATCATAGAGCATAGAGCGGACACGGGACACACGGTGGAGCTAAGTGAAGCCAGAATGCTAGTAAGAGAGAGAAGATTGTGGCCCCGACTATACAGAGAAGCTATAGAAATTCATAAAAATCCGAACAATTTCAACAGGGACGGTGGCGTGGATCAGCTCGGTATTTGGAAACGACTCATCCGTGAAAGCAATCCACCGAAACATCATGGATCAGTGACCACCCCTGATATAAATAGTGCAACGACCAGTAGATTTCCAGTTTCAGAGTAACTTCTGAAGAAGGGAGCGATATGCCTCTCAAAACGTAAAGAGTTCTAAACCGACGACGTGGCAACCAGCCCGGAAATCACCTGACCATTGTATATTTACTTTCTTTTTATGATTCTGTGTTTCTTTAAAATTCTCTACCCCTATCTGGTCAATTTTAAAATGGGAAATAATAGTTGTACTCAATTCCTTTAGTAAATTTTATTGAAAAAAAAATTCTATTAATAACAACATGAAAAATAATTTCAAACAAAGTACCTACAGCAAAAAAGAAACTCCCTGATACTATTTTTTGACAGATATTCTCTCAACAACTCAGTTTTTTGTATTTCGATTTCCAATCTTCTCTCTTCAACTGCTAATATTTCATTATGCCTTTGCTTTTTTTCATCATACTCTTTTAATTTTATATTAATGTACTGATTTTTCAGTGATGAATACTTTCTTTTATTAATGGTCTTTGCAAAATTTCATTTTGTGTTTGTGTCTGCAGAGGTCCCTCTATATCTGATTATTGTATGTCTGTTTCATTTCCAGTACTGGATGTTTCATCTGCAGTGCTGGTAATTGGTTTATTTCAAACGTAGAATTTAGGGCTGGTACTTTCGGTTTAATTTAACCATGATTAACGTACTTTAACAGTTGTTCAAATTCAAATCAAAATCTTTTGAGTACTTTCTGCATTAATTATGATTAATCATGATTAAAATGTGGGTGTGGTGCTGTTAGAGTTAACGGACCTATAGACCCCCGATTAATGCACAAATAAAGATTTCGTAACCTCACATTTTGGTTTCTCTGTCATTCTACTTTCATTTTTAATTGAAATTGTGAAATGGATCTCGAAGAGTTAAATGAAATTTTCGATGATAATGATGAAGATCATAGATTTTGTAATGAATATGAGGAGAAATACAGTTCAAGAGAGAAAAGATTATATTGTTGATTTGGATGATAGAGTTTTTCCGTAGGTTTAGTTTAAAAAAAGACACTGTAAATAACTTGTTAGGTGAATTAGAACCACATTTACATAATGATAATACACATTAAGTTTTCCAAACTCGCTCATAAACAGTAGAACCTGAAGCATATCATATTTATTGTAGATATCATGAAGTCTCCATTAGAAGTCAACTTTTATTGACGTTGAGATTTTACAGCAGCGAAAATTTTTATATTACAATTGAGGATTTTATCGGTGTCCACAAGACTACAGCAGGTCGAATAATAAAAAGAATTACAAATGCTATTCTATCTAGTGTTTTCTTTATTCATCTTTAAATAATGCAGAAAAGCTCGTCATGTACCCTGTCACCACAACTATTGCACATCCAACATCTTACAAATTATACTATTTCAAAAAATTCTGGTTTATTTTGCGTTTCAACACCGAGCACGTATAAACTAAAAAGAAAACAAGGTTACACAACCTCAAATCAACAATCGAGAGAACTATTTCTCTCTTATTTCTGTAGTACATGGTACATTAGAACTATTTTTTAAATATTCATTGTTGCCAACAAAGGTTAACCAACGATTTCCAAACAATCTGGCCTGTTCTCACTTTTGTGTCTTTGCACTTTGAATAACTTCTTGTGAGACTCTTCCACTTATTCTGTACCGCTGTAGAATCAATAGTAAAACCTTCACTTATCATATCGTTAGCAATGTTTTCAAAGACATGTTTTCTTTTCCTAGGATTATGTTTATTAAGGATTTCGTCTGACCATATATACTTATAATTTTTCTAATCGGTGCATCTCCTGCATCGTTAGGGCTGAGGCATGAATTACACTGCAAGTTTTTTGTATCTTCCCGCTCAACAGTATCTAAATTTTCTTCCATAATTTGAATTGGGGCAGAGGTAAATTTTGCATGAAAAAGTAGTGTACTGAGAAATTGCTCATCTAAAAATTAAAAAGTGTTGATAACATAATATGCAAATCATTATTGTACTAACCTGTCTGAGCTCTTAAAAAAATTTTTTTACTAACAATTAATTTGTACTTTACATTTTCTTCTGGGTCATAAATATACAAATCTTCAGTATCAACACAACTCATTTTTACGTTGAAAACAAGATTTGGTGTATAAAACTACAAAACAAAAAAAAATAGTAACATAAACTTAACCTCACAAACTACAAATAGGGCTCTAAACTCCAAGAGAAAAGGTGCATATGATTATCACAAATGAAATAAGGCTTTGTGCGTCAGAGAAACCCAGAGTTCCTCTTGCTGCCAAAAGGAATACAGTAAGTACTAACATTGGTCTGGTAACACTACAACACATTACAGAATTCTAGATTAAAATGCAAGTGATTCTACAGATAAGTATTACAAAAGCGACGCGATTTAGCAGTCGACGTTATGGCATATGTGAGTACATTTGAGAAATCAGAATAAAAGCCAAAAATATGTCAAACTTTTTGTAGTTTACACTTTTGAATTTGAAGAAATTATTGAACTACCTTCAACTCTAAATAGAAAAGGTATACCTGTTACAAATCGATAATCTCAACCGAATTTAAGAAGGTCGACATATTTACAGCGGATCAAGAAGATGATGCGATTTTAATGCGAAATGCTGAAACTCCACAAAGAAAAATTGTCATCATTTTCAACTTTAACACCCTGTAGAATGAAAAGGAGCAACAATTGAATAAGGCATATTGGGCTCAATAACTTTATTTTGACGTTAACAATCTGCCCTAGGGCTGTGCACCATTATTAATGACTCACCCTGTATAGAAATAGCGTTATCGTTACCGTTACCATTATTTATGTCATTATTACAGCAATTTTATTGTGTTTAATGTTTATTACGAATGATTGTATGTATATCCTCAACCTATTTTAAAGTTATCTTTAATATTTAAGTGGAACTATGGGATAATAATTACCTAAGAGAATTTTAATTTACTATGCATACAATGTAACATAAATAAAAAGTAGTTATAAAACTACCCAGACAAAAACGATGTCTGTGTTTTGTGAGGTGGTTTAAATGAACGACGTTTATGACTGGCGAATAAATTTTAATTCATGGTTATAATTTTATAGCCACAAATTATAGTTTTAAAATGCTCAATATAAAAAAGTACCTCATCAAATTAAGTATCAGTGAAAATATATATATGTATATATATTATACGTATAAGTATATTACGTAATTATTTACTTATTTAGAAAATAAATAACAATAATGACAATTTATGTTTTAGTAGGTTTTCTTTTAGGATACACAGTAAGGTCTGAAATTAAAAAATATTTTGCAATAAATGCCGTATAAGAAATCCAAGTTAAATTTGTATGGTATGATATCAAGCCCAAAGAAAAATACTATTATTTGGTAAAGTAGGTATTTCAACAAATCCTCATTATAATCTGGTTTTGATTCTCTTCGTTTATTCTATTAATGGTAAGAAAATGTGCGCACTTTACCAAATATTGCAGTTGAATACATTCATTGCACACAAGTCACACATTTACTTATTAATACATTACCACCTATTGAAAAAGTCTTAGAACTGGCCGTTTATCACCAACTTTTAAATCATATTACTGTTAATGATATTTTATTTACAAATCAGTCAGGTTTTCGCCAACAGCATTCTTGTGAAACAGCACTTCAATTATTGTGTTTAACTAAATTTAAATACAGTATTGACAATAACAATTATGTTGTAGCTGTATTTTTAGATTTAAAAAGAGCTTTTGAAACTCTTGATCGTGTTATCTTAATAGAAAAGTTAAAACGATATGGTGTTGGTAGAGTATTAAGCCGGTCCCAGACGATGTGTCCAACGTTGGTTCAAATGTTGGTTCCAATGTTGGTGCCAACGTTGGATACAATTTGCGTCATAAAAATGTGGCAAGTGTGTCTTCTACACGATGGGGTGAACTTTCGTTGCAACATTGTAAACACATGTGGGACCAACGTTCGTCAGTGTCGTACTTATACTGCAGATCCACAGAACAGTAAAAAAAGGAACATGTGCGCTCCTGGATTGGGTCAAACACACGATCGCTCGTGTGGGTGTGTGACGAACGATGCTTCCAACGCTGGAAGCTCCTTTGACGCAGTTCAGATTTACCGACAGAAGCCCGAACGTGGCATGTAGCCAACGTTGGACACATGCAATTCACCAGCGCCCACACGATGTGGCAAATGGTGATGTGTCCAACGTTGGAAGGGATTCGCCACATCGTCTGGGACCGGCTTAACAGTGGATGGAAGATTACTTAACTGACAGAATGCAAAGAGTTCGAATTAGGGAATGTATATCAGATAATATTGTCAATAACTTTGGTGTGCCACAGGGGAGCGTTTTGGGACCTCTCTTATTTCTTATCTATATCAATGATATGTCATTATTTGTTAATTGTGAATTCATTAATTTATTTGCAGATGATACGTTATTGGCTTGTAGTGGTCCAAATCTGAATGAATGCATAGATTTAATGAATACAACATTAAACAACGTCAGTCAATATTTTAAAGTTAATAGATTGAAACTCAATGTTAATAAAACAAAGGCTACTATATTTACTAAATATAAATCTATTAATATTGATGTTAATAATATCAATTTAATCATCGATAATGAAAAGATTGATGTTGTAACTGAAATTAAATATCTTGGTCTGTTACTTGATAATACTCTCTCATTTAATAATCACGTTAAGTATATTCATAATAAAATATTGAAAAAATTGTTCTTTTTTTCACGAGTTGCAAGTAATTTACCTATGTATTGTAGACTTACGGTTTACAATAGTATCATTCGATCTCATTTTGAATTTTGTGCATCACTAATGTATATGTTTAATTTAAATCAACTAGCTCAATTGCAAAAATTACAAAACAGAGGGATGATAATTATTCTGAGATGTAATAATTATACGCCAATTAGATTTATGCTTTCTGCACTCCAGTGGCTTTCTGTTAGAAATCGATTGTTTTACTGTACGATGATATTTATTTATAAATTATTGAATGGTTTATTACCTAATTATTTTGATCCATATATTATGTTTAATTATAACACTTATTCCTATTTTACCAGAAGTGTAAATTGTATACATATTGCGAGGGTTAACTACAGTGGTACAAAGAATGTTTTATTCTACAAGGGTGTAGACAGTTATAATAAGTTACCAAATGATGTTAAATCCGCTCAGTCCTTATCTGTATTTAAGAAGAATCTCCTTAATTATGTTATTAGTAATTTTGGTTAATTAATTAATGTTTTTCTCTATTGTTGTTTCTTTTTTTCATGTCATTCGAGACTATATTCAATTAAATTTGTAATATTAGGATGTTCCTATTTCCAAGTTCTTATATATATATATTGTAACAATTTGAAATATACACAGAAAATCAAATGAAAATAACACCTGACCGAACTTAAAGTTGAATAAAATTAATAATTATTAGTGTCAATTTATAAATAAATTATAAAGAATTGTTAATATAGATATCCTGGATATAAAGTTACTAAGAATAAATAATATTACATAGCATAAAAATACTAATTTAATAATTTTATTATCAAGTTAAAAATAAATTTCATAAATTTGCATGACGTTGACAATTGTTATCACTCAGTACATCAAAAAAAGGAAATTAAACTCAGAGCACCATATATTGAATGAAAGGTGAAAGTCTATAGATTAATCTGATATATATATTGTAGGCAGACGAGTAACATTATGAAATATATTTCCATTAAAAATAAAGCATATCCTGAAAATAAATTGAAATGTCAAATTATAAGAATTAATTCTAGAACTGTCAAAAGTAAAGGTGACTTTGCAAGAATCCCTTGTAAATGACCAAAAACACCAAATAAAGACTATTTTCATTAATAAAATAAGTAAAATTGTATAATAAAGATAAAAGGACATTTAAAAAATGTATTAGTTATAAGTTGTGTTGTGATATTGTGCATAAAAAGACATCCAAAGACTGTGGAAAAATCATGTGAATGGACCTTTTAACATGGCAATCTACAGAAAGGATAAAAAACAAAGAAGTTGTTGTTAGTTACGGCTTGGGTTTAGAACAACAAGGTAGACAATCGCAAGAGAGCTCCCGAAAATCTACAAAATTTATTAGAATCAACAAGTATAAATCAAGAAAATATCGACTTACCAGCTAAATTTACCAGTCTCCATCATCCAGTAAAGTTTTTTTATTGCCACTACAGAAGATATCAACCGTATCCAGGGAAATTTTGCAGTTCCATAGAATCCTACAGGATAGTTTCCAGTTTCCAGGAAGGAAAATAATACATTTCTAACCTCAGGTACCTTAAAAAAATAAAGTGCACTCTAAATTTCTATAGCTATAGTAAATTAAAACAGATTTCAACGATTTCAATCTTTGCAAAGTATTAAGAATAAACTACAGGACTTACCTGTATAAATTAAGTCGAATCCAAGCAATATAACAACCACATTCAATCATTTCACTGGAACTAATAATATCTGTCATGCAAGAGCAGCCATTATTTTTAGAATATATTATGATCTGTAGGAATGCAACCAACATTACAAAAATAAAGAATATTTTAGCATAATTTATAAAACTTCAATTAAATTCAATAACAAAGTTTTAACTTACAGTGGTTTGGTAAAATTATCATCAGAGAAGTAATATTAAAAAGAAAATATTCTTTATTGTTTTCAAATTGATTCTAGAACCAAAAAAACTGTTAATCTTTCAAGTGTGTTACTATTTGTTACAAAATAAAAAAAAACCTACATATTTTGAACCGACTCCTGAGTTAAGTTTCTTTTGCTCTTTTGATTTGTGAAACTGTGTCTAGCAAGGGATAAACAAAAATTGTATAAATAAGGTAAGATAAAAAGATAGATAAAAAAAAATGTATATAAAAGGTTTGTATTGAACAAAATATAGCTTAAACACAACATACACTCATAAAACATAATACATAAAATGATCAAGGCGCCCAACAAAAATTAATATTTAAACTTTGACATTAAATACATAATAAAATATTTAAAATTAAAATAAATAATAAAAATAAATTTAATTACAATAAAAACATACACACCCACATAAATGTAACAATATATTAATTAAATAAGGATAATATAAAATAGTTACTATTATTGCAACGATAAAAAAAATAAATTTCTTGAATTTTCATGTTTTGATTTTAAAAATTAATTTGTAATTATCTATTTATATTAATGATATTCTAAATAACAAAATCGGCACAATTTACTTAATTTCAATATTTACTATAGTTCATCATCTGATGTATAGATACATCTGATTTAAATTATAATATTTTTATCTGATTATTTAATCGAGACTCAAAATACTGCCCTTATATGTTTTTTAAATAAATTGTATTCGAATGTTTGAAACATATACACATATGTAAGTATATTAATGTCTGTACATATATTTTAACTGCGGGTACAATTCCTGATGCAAAGGAAACCAGTGGAAGCCATTTTTCAAAATTACAAATGAATAGCTTAGATCAAAAACGGGTCCATCTGTGTAGTTTGGCGAAATCCGGTATTTTCTCGCGTAACAGTTATAAGACAAGTAGGCACTTACTAAGCCAGGTCCAGTAAATTGATTTAATATAGCGAAAATCAACTGTTTCATTATTGCTGATTGAAACAAGGGCTCAAATGCAGTATTTGTGTCTTTTTTCAACTAATATTCAATACATTATTAGGCAGAACTATGGTTAAAGATTTTGTCAACGAACTGACCGAACCCTATTTAAAAAAAACTTTTGCATTAATAATATAATATTTCAAATAACAAAATAGGTAATACATATATAAATATCTGCAAATTTTTTAAACAAGAAGAAGCAATCGCATTCTATGAGAACCTATCAGTAGTTTTGTGTGCACAAGATTCTGAATATGAAGATTAGTAATATTAAAACTATTAAGAAATAATATATACCTAAAGGTACGGATTCGCTGGTGCGACTGCGACTCGTCGCCGACCAATAGGCAGTCTAAATGCTGTAGTTGATGAGAACATTCAGACTGTCTATTGGTTGGCGACGAGTCGCAGCCGCGAGCCCCTTAAATCTTGCTGCATGTTGCAGGCTTCAAAAATTACATTAGTTAGAAACTACTTTCATTGTACAGAACTGGATATGTCGGCGATTTCTGACATTATTCCTATTATCAATGTTATTAGATTTAAAGTATTAACATATAATATTAATAATAATGGAAAGTTGTTTTTGTTGTGTATATTCTTCCGCGTACATCTTCTCAAGGGTTGGAAATGTTTTCCGATGTAATCAATTCGTTTGTGTTTTTAACAAATAACTTTCATATATTGTTTGTAGATGATTTTAATGTACCTAATGAATTTTATTTTTGATGCCGTTGATAGAAATAAACGATATATTGGATCTCGTGTTTTATAACTTACATTTTCGATAAATCTGAATCTCCATGCACTGGTTATTGAAGATCGTCATCATCCTTCGTTATTAACATACTATACATATTGTAAAAGATCTGAGTCTCAAAATGAATTTGTAATGAATTTTCTGCTTACAACTTTAAAAAAACAAATTTCCTGTTATTACACGATCTCATTTGTCAAGCTGATTGGGCTTTTCTTTATGGTAAATGGTCATGTGGGGGATATGTATTTGAAGTTTTATAAGAAATTATATGGTCTAATTGACGTAACTGTGCCGAAGTATTCGTCAATATCATATTCGTCGTTATCACTATCCAGCCCCTGGTTCACGGGTGAGATCATTAGGTTGATTAATGTTAAAACTTCTGTCCACAAAAAGTTTAGAAAATATAGAACTATATAATGTATTTAGGGGGCATCGTTTTAACTGTAAACGCCTCATTAACGAAACCCATAAATCGTTTATAAGTGATACTGAAAAATCCTTATCTAATGACTGTAAAAACATTTGGAATTTTATTCAAAAAAATTTTGTATTCCAGTTATCATGTTTTATGATAATAACGAACTATCTAACTCTTCCGACAATGCCGTTGATGAATATTTCAATAGCGTTTTTATTCAGTCTCATCCAATGCATTTACGGCACCTAGATGTACTACAGTAAAGTAGTAGAGTGTCATTACCAATTTCCGTTTCGTATGTTAAAGAAGAAGATTTTTTATCAAGATCTAAAGACTTTCACAATGGGCGTCGATGGTATCTCAAGTTTCATCCTAAAAGATTGTGCGTATCCACTTGTTCAGTTTTTGTGTATTTTATTGAATTTTATTTTAAAACATGCCACATTTCCGTATTTTTGGAAAAAAGCATATGTGTGACCAATATTTAAAAAAGGAAACCATAGTGATATCGAGAATTACTGAGCTATATCTTTGCTGTGCAATTGTTCTAAAGTCTTTGAATCCACCTTGCATAATGAAATTTACTATCTGGCTAAGCAATTGATATCCCTACATTAACATGGATTTGTGCAGAGAAGGTCTACTATATCGAATCATGCAGTTTTTTATAAATTTATTTCTGAAATATTAGATGCTGGAGACAAGTTGACGTAATATTTACGGACTTCTAAAATGCCTTCGATCATATAATCCAGCATATATTATTAGCGAAATTGCAAAATTTGAATTTTTAAGATTCGCTAATAACACTATTGGAATCATATTTAACAAGTAGGCAATTTATGGTCAGATATCAAAACTTTTCTTCTCGTTCTTTTTCTTCGTCTTCAACGTACCTACGCCTTGTATCGCAAGGCCTTAATTTAGAGCCACTTTCATTTTTACTCTTTATCAATGATCTCTCAGATATTGGTTCTTGTGAAAAATTGCTTTTTGTCGATCACTTTAAACTATTCTCTGCAATAAATTCTATCTCAGATTATGATCATCTTCAACTGGTATGGATCGTATGTTGTCATGGTGTGAGTTAAATCGTTTGTCTCTTAATATTTCAAAATGTAAAAAAATGTTCTTCACTCGTAGAACCAATTTAATTTTTTATAATTATAACATTGATGGATGTGCCATAAGTCGGGCTTCTTTATTTAAGGATTTAGGTATAACATTCGATAGCAAACTTAGGTACTTTCATCAAGCATATTAATAATGTTGTGTCCTGTGAACTTATGGTTTTATATACCGTAATGGTAAAAATTTTACAAATATACGCACATTTAAAATCTTATTTTGTTCCTTTGTTAGATCACAAATGGAATATGGATCTATAATATGGTATTCAATTTATAATATATATCAAAGATTGGACTCCATTCACAGACGTTTTTTTAAGTTTTTAGTCTTTTTGCAAGATGGTGTTTATCCCCCGTAAGGTTTTAATCATAGTGACCTTCTGAATCATTTTGATATGAATGCACTGGAAATTTATCGAAATGTCTTATGTTCAGTGATTTAGTTAACCCTGTAGATATATAACTTGAGGAAAATTGTGATGAAAATGAGAAAACAACGAAGTGTTGTAGAAAATTCAAGTTTTTAGTGGCTGTATTTACTCTCATCTATATTTTTATTGTTAAGAGATACTTTTTTTCCAAGGTGAAAGAATGAAAGAGATGGGTACTTAGTTAATAGTGAAAATAAATGGTAAGATTTGAGAGTTCTACACTACAGCAAATAATTACCTTTGACAAGTTTATTTTCGTTTGTCGAATACGTCATGCCTATTAAAGACCAAATAATTGTTTTACAAATATTTTCACTTATAATACCACTAGAGCTTCAATTATTACTGGAAATTTTTTCGAGTACACGAATTTTCTAAAAAATATTCGTGTGCAAGATAAAATTTCCAGTTTTTAATTGAAGCTAGAATGGTATTCGGTAAGAAAATTTCACAATGAAGTGTTAAAAAATATCGACAAAAATATAAAGATATTAAAATTTTTTTATTGTTTTGAAGAGACAGTAGGCTTTGTATGTTAATTCAAAAAGGATAACAAATGTCATTTTATATGCACGGTGTCAAAGTGAAAAGTTTAGTGTTTTTTTACGAAAAATGTCCCGTTTTGGAGAAGAAAACCAGGACATAATAAAAAAAGAAATACAACTAACCGACTTTAGTTAAGCAAAATAATAAAAAATAAGTCAATAGTAGATCAATCTCTCAGTTTTCCACATACTCATTTTACTAAAGTAGGTAGAAATATATTTTCTTACAAAGAACCTCAAGCACTATGCAATATCAATAAAATTCATATGCATATATTATTAAGTTAAATTAAATATAAGTAACGAACTTTAGTTACATAATATAGTAAAAAATAAGTTGATAGTAGTTTAATCTTTTAGTTTTCTACAAATTTAGTATACTAAAGTTGGTAAAAATATATTTTCTTACAAAAAACTTGAAGCTGTAAATAACATCAAAGTAACTCACATACATATAACATTAGGTTAAATAAAATACAACTAACCGACTTTAGTTAAGCAAAATAATAAAAAATAAGTCGATAGTAGATCAATCCCTCAGTTTTCCACATACTCATTTTACTAAAGTTGGTAGAAATAGGTATATTTTCTTACAAAGAACCTTAAGCACTATGTAATATCAATAAAATTCATATGTATATATTATTAAGAAGGCCATGGAATCCATGTCAAACAAGGTAATCGTGACTTTTGACGTTATTTGACCATTTTCTTTAAAATCGTTGTGTTGTACAATTGAAAAATGGAGCGGTTTGAGAAATACGTTTTATGCAAGTTTTGCAAAAAAGTTAGTGAAATTAAAATGTATCATCGGAACCTAAAATTTTTAATGTATTTATTACAAGAATGCGGGCCAGAAATTTATTCGCCAAACTTGTTTGGGATTATTAAAAATCATTTGCTTCTGGTGTGTAAGAAATATGGAGCTCTTCGTGGATCACAGCAGAATAAGATTGTTTCAAAGTACTATACATTTCTTTTTGAAACATAGACATTTTATAAATTTTAGTGAATGTGTGCTTGTTTATTCCCCATTAAGAAAAGAAGACGTGGCTGAGGAATTTCAGCAACATTTGGACGCTTTAATTAAAACTACTAAAAGTACATACTTGGTAAATAATTATTTATAAATGATTTGTACTTATTAAATTATGATAGAATAAATTTGAAGTTAAATATAAATGTCATTTTATTTATAAATGTCAAAAAATTTCCAGTGTAATTTCATGCTCCTTACCCCAAGGATGAGACAAATTTCCGGAAATTTTCTTATTTGCTATAGTAACGCTACAAAATACAGGCCTTTAATTGGCTGAAAAATACTATTGTGAAATTTTCACTGATATTTTATAAGCTTGAAGTCTATAAACGGCTACATTTACTTTCTTCTATACAGGGTGTCCAGAAACTCTCCTGACAAACGAAGACTGGAGATTCCTCAGATAATTTTAAGACAATTTAACCCAATTCATCTAGTCAGAAAATGCTTCCTAAGGGAACTAGAGCTCTTTGAAGATGGCGCCTTGTAAATAGTTTTGTTTAAATACCTCCAGAACGCTTCTACTTAGAAAAACAAAAACTGGTACGCTTGTTTAGCCTTCAGAGATGAATCGATTCCATCAATTGCGAATTTCTAGTACCGGTCATAGGCGTCCGTTTTGGGTAGGTCAACGGTTATTTTAACGCATAACTTTTTTGTCTTTAACTTTTAAGCATTTGTGACACTAGATTATTAAATTTTCAGATATTCTAGTACTAAAAGGTACTCTTACTTTAAGTCATTAGGATACACCGTTCTCTAGAAAAACGGATTTGAAATTTTTCGTTTTTTTGTCATTAAAGTTCAATTTATATTTTTTGCACTAGTTGCCTCTGAACTGCCAACAAAAGTAAAACATACGTTTTTTATTGTCAAATTGTTGTCAGTTTATCTTATAATTTTTTACTTTGTGGAATTCAAACACAACGATTTCAATGTTTTTTAAAATGATTTTTACTAATGAGGAATATGCCGATATGCATTTAGTTTATGGCGAAATGAGATGTAACGCTCGAGTAGCGCAACGTAGATACGCTGAAAAATTTCCCAATCGTGAGCATCCACTCACTCAACATTTACAGCTCTTCATCAACGAATAAGAGAAACAGGTTCAGTTGTCCCAAAAAATAATGAAACAGGGACACATAATGATGTAACAGCAGAACATGAAGATGTTATTTTAATGGAAGTTGATAAAAATCCAGGAATTAGCGTTCGAAGACTATCTGCCATGTACCCCACAATTTCAAAATCTTCCGTAGGAAATATCTTACACAAAGAAAATTTATATCCTTTTCATTTTACAAAGGTGGAAGCACTGCTAGAAGGAGATTTTCCTGCTCGTGTAGAATTCACTAGATGGTTACAAAACCAAGAAATCAAGATGAAGATTTTTTCAGATACATTTTGTTTGGTGACGAAGCTACATTCACAAAAAATGGAATTTTTAATGTACATAATGCACATTATTATTTGTACGTTGGTGATAATCCCCACGTTGTTCAAGAATTTAAGCATCAGCATAGGTTTAAGAGAAACGTCTGGATAGGAGTAGTTGACGATTATCTACTTGGACCTATGGAATTACCTGCTCGTTTAAATGGTGCTGATTATTTACATTTCCTGCAAAATATTTTACCTGATTTGTTAATGAGGTGCGTTTAAATATTCGGCAAAACTTATGGTTTCTACACGACGGCTGTCCGGCCCACTTTAGCAGGAATGTACGAGACTTTCTCGATAATAACTACGAAGACCATTGGATTGGAAGAGGAAGTCCAGTTGCTTGGTCAGCAAGGTCGCCGGATTTGAATCCTTGCGATTATTGTGTTTGGGGATACATAAAAGCATTTGTTTATTCCGTTCCGATACAAAATCGTGCACAACTCTGGCGAAGGATACAAGATGCTTGCAACGAATTTAGAAATAACTTTGGAATTTTTGCAAGAATTCGGCGTTCTCTAAGCAAAAGGGTAAATTTATGCATAGAGACTAATGGTCATCACATCGAGCATCTTTTGTAACTATCTACCTTTGATACTTTTTTTTGTTACTTTCGTTCCATTGTAATAAATACTTTGTTTTTAAAAATCTTTAACAAAAATTTTTAAACTTTAATGACGAAAAAACGAAAAATTTTCAAATCCATTTTTCTAGAAAACGGTGTATCCTAATGACTTAAAGTAAGAGTACCTTTTAGTACTAGAATACCTGAAAATTTAATAATCTAGTATCACAAATGCTTAAAAGTTAAAGACAAAAAAGTTATGCGTTAAAATAACCGTTGACCTACCCAAAACGGACGCCTATGACCGGTACTAGAAATTCGCAATTGATGGAATCGATTCATCTCTGAAGGCTAAACAAGCATACCAGTTTTTGTTTTTCTAAGTAGAAGCGTTCTGGAGGTATTTAAACAAAACTATTTACAAGGCGCCATCTTCAAAGAGCTCTAGTTTCCTTAGGAAGCATTTTCGGACTAGGTGAATTGGGTTAAATTGTCTTAAAATTATCTGAGGAATCTCCGGTCTTCGTTTGTCAGGAGAGTTTCTGGACACCCTGTATATTATTTGAAATGTATTTTCCTCCTTATGTGAAGTCGATTTTGGATCTATTCCAGATACAGATAACAATGTGGTTAAATTTTAACATTATATATTAGGTACTAGCGAACATTATGAAAATATATTTTTAGACACAAATTCCTGTTAATCTGTAAACTCATTTAAATGGTTCCTGATCCAGAACTTCAAATGATTCTCTTAAAAGACAAATAATATTCTGTAGTTGATCGATTGCATTCAATAGATTTATAATTGTAGCAAATAGTACCCAACATTTTTCATGTTTTCATTCAAATTACTGCTGCCGACCGTCTCTAATAGTTTATCATAATAAAAATACGCAGCTCTATCCATAATTAGGTATGCATAAAAGGCTGCAATATATGCATCAGCAGTCAACCGCAATTAGTAATATTATTCGTATATTATCTTCGAGGAAGTCTTTAACATACTTGTCTAGTTGGTAGTGGCCACTCAAAACTAAGCTTTCCAAATTGTTTGAAATTACTTTATATTCAGAACAAATTAAGGAAATTTACAAATACGTAACATAAAAGTGTAAAACTCAGTACGTTTTCAATATGTCTATAGTACTGCGAGTCCCATTCAGTCATACTCTTGCAAATAAAACAGTATATGCCACTGCATTGCCATATATTAATTCAGGAAAACATATTTATTCTATTCATCTTACAGTGGGTGATTTTTTCCAAAACAGTCAAGTTCCGTTAATCAGTCATGACTTCTTCGGCTTTTTAAGAATTTGCATTACAAAATAAACAATTTTAGTCGAATAAACATTTTCTCTAGTTTTAACATTAGATACATGTTTTAGAAGATTTCGTAGATTTTATGAAACTGTCAGAAGTCTCTTGTACTACAAGAAATTCTCATTATGTTAAAGTCACTTAGTGAGATTTTCTTGAATCTGTAAAATATGTAAGTTTATAAACCCCCTATACGCCCTGTATCTGTATTATACACTCAGGAAATGAAGGATACTTTATCAAAAAAAAAAAAATTTAACTTACACACATGATTTGAGGAGTGATTCAATTGCTTGTAATATTTCAAGTTTTATACTTCTCATATAAGTAAGTTCTGTGTTTAATTTTGAATATATTAAATACCGACGAGTTACTAATAAAATCGGTTCTAATAAGTTAATTTTGAATGAAATTTAGTTTTTCTAAAAATATTGCAACGTACAAACGACAAAGTTTCCGTATCAAGTAATTACTTAGAAAATTTATCTAAAAAAAGAGAGTTAAAAAATTAATAATGGTTGTTTTAGTTTCATTGGTTCGAAGTTTAGAATACAATCTATTCTAAAATAAATGTAAAAAATATTTGTAGAGAGGACAAGAATATAGAAATTTATATACTCGCGTCAAGAATTCAGACGTCTTACGGCTGACGTTACACATTTGTTTATATTGTCAACGTAATTTTCGATATTTCGTCGCGTTAAAAACAATCAATTTTTGCAATTTAGTGCAATATACATATAATGCAAACTTTTAGTGTAGTATATAGTTTTATTACTGTCAGTTGCAGTTTCTTAAATATTTTGATGAAAATATAATGAATTATTCATTTGTTTGTATGACGTAAGTCGTTTGAATTCTTGTCGCGAGATAATAGGCCATCAATATCTAATTTCAATTCCTTTGCTGAACGTTCTGAACTATGTGTGACTTATTAAAATATTTAATTAAAGGAGTTGTAGTTTTTATATATATTTTTAGGTATTAATAATATTGTGTGAAACTAACTACTCTGTGGACAAAAGCCCCAACCAGCGTTGAATTACACCCACAATATCTACCCATATATTCCTTGTTATTAGCTTTTGTAACATTTTTTACTGTATTAGAAAGGTATTTTAAGCTAATATAAATCAAATCTCCTACAATTCCTATCAATGAAGTCATATGTATGTTCTCTGATACCAAACATCTAGGTATGCTAATGAACAATTCCACAGACAAAGCTCTATTCAATAATTATCTAAAGAAATTAATCTATCTAAATTTACTAACCTGCTTTAATGGAAACACTCTATAAATATCTAACTTCACTTTTGGCAGTGGTAATTCGACAATAATTCAACCACAATAGATGAGATCTGACCTATTTCTGCATTTTTAGGATTGCTTCTTCAGGTGGCCTCCTTTAATTTGCGTCAAATATCTAACTATGTAGGTATGTCATATTTAATTAATTGACAGGCTAATGTCACTTTTGTCATTGTCAATATTTAATTTCAAATAATTTTAATTTATATAATAATTTTTATAGTTAGATATTTGACTCAAATTAAAGGAGGCCACCTGAAGAAGCAATCCTAAAAATGCAGAAATAGGTCAGATCTCATCTATTGTGGTTGAATTATTGTCGAATTCCCACTGCCAAAAGTGAAGTTAGATATTTATAGTGTTTCCATTAAAGCAGGTTAGTAAATTTAGATATATTAATTTCTTTAGATAATTATTGAATAGAGCTTTGTCTGTGGAATTGTTCATTAGCATACCTAGATGTTTGGTATCAGAGAACATACATATGACTTCATTGATAGGAATTGTAGGAGATTTGATTTATATTAGCTTAAAATACCTTTCTAATACAGTAAAAAAAGAGTTGTAGTTTGTTGGAAATAACAAAGATTATATAATTTCAACGTAATGTAAGCGAATCTGTAAAACACCTGTATCTGTATAAACCGCCGAATAAGAGATATTATGAAAGCTAGTGGATAAACAAACAAAAATTTAAAAAGAGAAAAATATATATAGTACTATAGTACTGCATAATCCAGCAGTTTCACTTCATTGTACATTGAACTTTAATATTTCTCAGCTTGCTTCGGAATTTTTGAATTTAGAACCGTATATACAATACAGTAAATATAATTAGAAATAATAAAATGATGAATTAAATATCCACTATATTTTCCTGATTTTGTTTGCATTAAATTAAACTTTTATGTATCATTTTTTCCAAATTATACATTATATAGCAATGCAATCGATTATCTTCTTTTATGAATTACGGGCAGTGAATAAAACAATAACTTTGGTACTGTTACAGGTTTCCCAACTCGACTTTTTCTTTTACCAGAAAAACAAACAGTTAATTTTTACTGATATATAATAATAATAATAATAAAAGAGATAAAACAATTATTATTTAGTACTTTCGTATTAATATAATAATAATAATAATAATATAATAATATAATATAATAATATAATATAATAATGCTTTATTATTCCAACAACCCAATTACAGGAATAAGTACTACACAGTAATAAGTAGGCAATAAAAAGACTTAAAAAAATATATATAAATTAACTACATATTATCCTAAGCGAGACACATGTTTACAGATTTCATTTAAAGTATCATTAAAAATATCACAGTCCTTTCCAATTTTGTTAAACACATCGCACATCAAATATATTGGTGATTTAGCCAACATATTGGTCCTAGAAACACCAGAGTAGAACAAAGTTTGCTGTTTTAAGTTACCACGTGATACACGAAATGAGATTTTACTCAACAAAACCGAACAGTCAATTTTATTATTCAGAATATTAAACAAATAACGAATTAAAGAGACATTACGGCGAATCTCCAGTGAATCCATATCAAAACGATTCAGAAGATCATTATGTTCGAAACCTTGCGGGGGATAAACACCATCTTGCAAAAAAGCTAAAAACTTCAAAAAACGTCTTTGAACGGACTCCAACCTTTGACGATGTATATTATAAATTGGATACCATATTATAGATCCGTATTCCATTTGTGATCTGACTAGAGAGCAAAATAAAATTTTAAATGTGCGTATATTTGTAAAATCTTTACAGTTACGGTATATAAAACCATAAGTTCGAAATGCACAGGACACAACATTATTAATATGCTCGATGAAAGTAAGTTTGCTGTCAAATGTAATACCTAAATCCTTGAATAAAGAAACCCGACCTATGACATATCCATCAATGTTATAATTATAAATAATAAAGTTGGTTCTACGAGTGAAGGACATTGTTTTACATTTAGAAGTATTAAGGGACAAACAATTTAACTCACACCATGACAACATACGATCAATACAAAGTTGGAGACGATCACAATCTGAAGTAGAATTTATTGAAGAGAATAATTTAAAATCATCAAAAAGCAATTTTTCACAAGAAACAATATCTGGGAGATCATTAATAAAGAGTAAAAACAAAAGTGGTCCTAAATTAGAGCCTTGCGGTACACCTGAAGATGCAGAAAAAGAACGAGAAGTAAAGTTTTGATATCTGACCATAAATTGCCTACTTGTTAAATATGATTCTAATAGAGTTATCAACGAGTCTGAAAAATTAAAATCTTGCAATTTCGCTAGTAATATATGGTGGTTTATATGGTCGAAGGCTTTTTGGAAGTCCGTAAATATTACGTCAACTTGCCCTCCACTATCCAAAGTTTCAGAAATAAATTGAGAAAAAACTGCAAGATTCGATATAGTAGATCTTCTCTGCACAAATCCATGTTGGTGTGGGGATATCAATTGCTTAGTCAGATAGTAAATTTCGTTATGCAAGGTGGATTCAAAGACTTTAGAAAAATTGCACAGCAAAGATATAGCTCTATAATTCTCAATATCATTATGGTTTCCTTTTTTATTGGACACACATATGCTTTTTCCAAAAGACGGAAATGTGGCATGTTTTAAAATAGCATTGAATAAAATACACAAAGGCTGAACAAGTGGATACGCACAATCTTTTAGGATGAAACTTGGGATACCATCGACGCCCATTGTGAAAGAGTCTTTAGATCTTCTAAGACTAGATAAAACCTCTTCTTCTTTAACAGACGAAATGGAGATAGGCAATGACACTCTACCACTTGTAGTAAATGTAGATGGGTCTATTGGATGAGACTGAATAAAAACGCTATTGAAGTATTCACCAAAGGCATTTACAATATCGGAAGGGTTGGATAGTTCTTTATTATTATAAAACATGACAGCTGGAATACGAGATGAGCCTTTCTTTTTTTGAATAAAATTCCAAAATTTTTAGGGTCGTTAGATAAAGATTTTTCAGTGTCACTTATAAACGATTTATAGGCTTCGTTAATAAGACGTTTACAGTTAGAACGATGCTCCCTAAATACATTATAATATTCAGTAGTCCTATATTTTCTAAATTTTCGTGGGCAGAAGCCTTAACACGAATAAGCCTAATGATCTCACCCGTGAACCAGGGGGGATAGTGATAACGACGAACATAAGATGTTGACGAATACTTAGGCACAGCTACATCAAACAGATTATATAATTTGTCATAAAACTTCAAACACATATCCTCCACATTATCAATGTCATAAAGAAAAGTCCAATCAGCTTGACAAATGAGATCGTATAACAATGGAAAGTTTGCTTTTAAAGTTGTAAGCAGTACTAGGAAAATTCATTAGAAACTCATTTTGAGACTCAGACCTTTTACAGAATGTAATCAATAACGAAGGATGATGACGATCCTCAGCAACCAATGGAGATTCAGATTTATCGACAATACAGTTGAAGTTAGAAAACACGAGATCCAATATATGATTATTGCTATTAAAAATGTTGTTACGTTGAACAACATCGTGAAGTTGCTGGAAATTATCAATGATTAAACTATTTCTATCCACTGCATCAAAAATAAAATTAGGTATATTAAAATCACCCACAAATAATATATGAAAATTGTTTCTTAAACACTCAAGCGAATTGATTACATCGAAGAACATTTCCAACTCTTGAGAAGATGTACGCGGCGGAATATACACAACAAAAATTAGCAACTTCCCACTATTAATATTGTCAACTTTAACTCCAATAACATCGATCACAGGAACAATTTCAGAAATCGCCGACAAATCCAGTTCTGTACAATGAAAGTAGCTTCTAACTGCAAGAAGAACTCCACCGCCCCTAGTTAAACCTGTAGACACCAAACATCTATCTTTGCGAAATACAATATAATTATTAGGAAACAATTCCGAGTTATTGATGTCAGGGGATAACCAAGTTTCAGCCAACGCTATAAAATGATAATCACTTGAAGAAACACTATTGTAGAATTCAATAACCTTAGAGCGTAAACCATTAACATTTTGATATAACAAAGTTAAGCTGTAATTGGGTGAGTCTAGTTTAAATTCTCTTTAATAATTTTGGGTATGCCATTGACGTATCGAATTTTTAAATCAGACTCACCATTATTTATACGAGCATACGAGCATTCAATTCATCTTTAAGCTTTCTGTATAACTGAATTTGCCGGGGAGTTCTATCCGAGGAAACAAAAACATGCTTAAAATTATCCAAATTACGCAACTTCGAGGCATTCTTTAGGAAAGTGACAACTTCTTGTTCATTGCGTAGAGAAACTTTTAAAGGTCTAACACGACCCTGTACACGACGCCCTAAACGTTGAATCTTCAATTCATCATTCCTGTAGTCTGGAAGAATAGTTTCTAAAACGTTATGCGTAATCACAGAGTCGTGAGAAATAGCTTCGTTGTGACTGACGTTCATAGGCGGCTCCGAAACCCCAAATATGACAAGGTTCTGCTTCCTCTTCTGACGTTCCGCAATTTCGTTTATAACATCCTCAAAATCGTATGAAATGACTTGCTGCTGCTTTTCAGCGAGAGCAACTCTTATATAATTAAGTTGGGAATCAAAATCAGATTTTAATTTATTAATGGAAGTAGTTAGCTGATTTTGAATCGTAGAAATAAGATTTTTGATATCCTTAAATTGAGACATGTTAACACTACATGAGTTACAAACAACTTTAATTGCTCTAGACTTTGCTCTAGTTAATTTAACTTCTGATTCAGAGAGACCCACACATTTCAGATGTAGCGGTCCCTGACATACATCACAGTGAATAACGGACGAAGTACTAGATTTTATATCTGAGTTGCAGTTTAAACATAGTGACATTATGACTATAAAAGAAAGAACAATTGTAAGGTTATCTCAATTATAACAGGGATACAATGCTTCCGCACCCAGGGGCCGGTCAGGGTGGCTAACAAATCGACAAACTTAGAGGGCCACGGATAGGTTAAAAACAACACAAGAATAAAAACAAAGGATATAAAACTACACAGTCATTCGCCTCTCAATAAAAACCAAAGTCTGATAAGACAGATTAATAAGTTACAAAAAATGACGTTAACAGACAATTCACATATATTCTTAGAAATGAACTATTGTAAAATACCTAAATAACAGTAAGGTAACCAACAAAATAATATTAGAATGTAATAGATAATATGCTTAATAATTATTGAGTTGAATGCAAATCAAAAAAGAGCTTACTTAGGACAAAGAAACTTTAAAATTCAGAGCACATATAAACACAACAAGCACGCACTACTTTCGAGAATCTTCTGATATGTATTACATACTCTGTACCCTACTGAACACTAATTACAACTCAACTAAACACTATTTCACTTTGAAAATCCAGGAAATTTCAAACTAAACACTCCAATTCAAGACTGCCTGACTCGGCCGTTTATTCTTCTTTTATAGACCAAACGAATATTCGAGGTATTTTCTAGTAGCTTTAGATTCATTTCTAGAACGATTCTCGTCGATTCTCAATATTCCAGTCGCGCCTGGACACACGGCATTATTTTTTACCAGCACCGCGTAGAGGCGATCGGGGCAATCTATGGTTTTACGATACCATAGTCGTCGAATTGGGTGCGAGCGGGGCAAACTCTGTGACAGTAGAAATTAATATTTTTCGAAATATTTTGCACAAGGTCCCGCCTGACCTACCATGCAAGACACAAAAATTCGATCTAAGTTTCAGAAACGTCAATGGAATCATCTGCAAACAAGCAATCTTGGATTTGGGCGAGGTCATGATGTACAGACTCGTTTGGTTACTAATCGACCCTATACATAAACTGTAGAAAACACGAAAAATTAAATTTATGGAATAAATTATAGATTTGTTATTAAATTACATTAGGCAGTTTGCTTCGCTCCTAAATATGTTTTACATTAAAATGTTAATAATGAGTAGCATGACAAAAACAAACTATACATATAGTATGAATTGTCAGAAAACCAATTATGTTTGAAATGTACCAAATGTTCTCAAACCTTAGATCGACTTTAGATCAACTGACTTAGATGGTTTAAGCTGAGGTACTAGACAAGCAAGTACGAGTATGTGAGCAGATTATAAAACGAATGTGTCATTTAATAGGACGAGTATATATCATATAATTCAGAACGAACTTCCTACAGGTTAGTCGTTTGTTCTTGTAAATATACTTGATGTGCGATGTATTTAATAAAATTGGAAAGGACTGCGATATTTTTAATACTTTAAATGCAATTTGTAAGCATGTGTCTCGCTTAGTAGTAGTAAGTGCGGGCGGCCTCAGCCTGGCAATTAGGCCACACATGGGCCCTTTTTGCCTACCCTGGCATCCCATCACTCCTCCACTATTCGCCCTCGGCCTTCCTCGAACCTACCCGACGCCCTAATGAACGCCAGGATCTTGGTCCATGGTAGGCCCCTCATCTCTTCCCTTTGCAGCTCCTCGGTACCAAAGATCCTATGTCTTAGTCTTCCAAGAGCCGCACAATATCCTAGGAAATGGATAGGGGTCTCCGTCCCCTCTCCGCATTCCGGACATAAGGGACTCTCTTCTATGTCTATCAAATTCAAATGCCTTCTGAGTCTGCAGTGGCCTGTCAGGACCCCCACCATTTGGTTCAGGGACCTTCGACTAAGGCTCAACAGCCACTTCGGCCTAGATTTATTAGGTTCATTGAAGAAGTCGTGGGCCTGTCTACATCCCCGTTCCTTCTCCAATTCCCTCCTAGTGTTTGATAGGCCCATTTATTAAGGGCCCTGGCAAGGTGCCCCAGATCCGAGACGAGCTAGAAAGTCAGCTGTCTCATTACCGGGGATTTGCTTATGACCAGGAACCCAGACCAACTCCACCTTCCTTTGTCTGGCCAGGGACTCCAGGGCATCTCCACACTCTTGAACAAGACTAGATCTCGTCACCGGAGAGCTAAGGGCCCTGAGTGCAGCCTGACTATCAAAACAGATGAAGATTTTCTCCTCCACACAATTCCTTAACTCTTCCTTGCCTGCTACCATCAAAATAGCAAAAACCTCCGCCTGGAAAATCGTGGAGTGTGTGCCCAGCGAAAAGCTTTGGCGGATGTCCAGGTTTTCCAGATATATTCCTGCCCCAGAAAACTCATCCCCTACCCGGGATCCATCTGTATAGCATATCAGAGATCCTGGGGGAAACATCTTCTCCGCCCTCTCCCACTGCTCTCTCGAAGGGAAAACAGTGGTATACCTACTTCCCAACCTTAGTTTATCCCTTGCTTCAATAACCCTTAGAGCGAATATTGGAATCTCATTCTCCGCCCTTAAGGCTATAGCAGCGTGATCCTCCACACGACCTTCTGCCTTCCAACAGCCTGCATCCCTTGTTCTCAGGTAGGTCGCCATCGCCTCCTTTACAATCCATGTTGGGAGGGGTGGCAACCCCAACAAAACTTCCAGGGCGGCAGTTGGGGTTGTCCTTATCGCCCCTGTAATACTTAAGCAAGCCAGCCTTTGGATCCTCGACAACACCTTGGCCACAGTCACTCGGCCCACACTCGGCCACCAGACCAAGGCCCCATATTGTAGCCTCGGCCTGATCACCGCCGTGTACACTCAGTGAAGTACCATGGGTTGAGTCCCCAGTTTTTTTCTACTACTTTCCTTAATTGCCTAAAGGTTGCCATTGATTTCCGGGTAACCCGTTCAATCTGTGGCCCCCAAGACAACTTACTGTCCAAGGTTACACCCAAGTATTTTACCTCCTTACCTAGAGTAAGGGTTTTCCCATACATAGTTGGGGCCCTGAAATCTTCTATGTTCCTCCTTTTTGTGAAGAGAATCAACTCAGTCTTGCTTGCATTGACCGAGAGACCCGTCTCATCACACCATCTCTCTACAATACTACAAGCCCCCTGCATTCTGTCACATACTACGCCCAGAAACCGGCCTACCACTAAAACCACGCCATCATCGGCGTAGGCTTGAGTGTCCCTGTATCCTTCTTGAGTAAGACAATTTAGGAGACCATCCATGTGTCTCGCTTAGAATAAGTTGTATCATTATCATTATCATTATCATTACCATTACCATTATCATTATCATTATCATTATCATTATCATTATCATTATCATTATCATTATCATTATCATTATCATTATCATTATCATTATCATTATCATTATCATTATCATTATCATTATCATTATCATTATCATTATCATTATCATTATCATTATCATTATCATTATCATTATCATTATCATTATCATTATCATTATCATTATCATTATCATTATCATTATCATTATCATTATCATTATCATTATCATTATCATTATCATTATCATTATCATTATCATTATCATTATCATTATTATTATCATTATAATTATCATTATCATTATCATTATCATTATCATTATCATTATCATTATCATTATTATTATTATTATTATTATTATTATTATTATAAATAATAAATAAATTGGGATAAAGACTGCTTTGAAAGAAAATGTTCGACAGAAATGAAGAGGAAGTGGCGTTTAAAGTCGTAGTTTATCCATTTTAATTATTTGTGCCTGCAACAACCATATCTATGCAACAGTCGGTATGAAAAAGGAAACTGGTTTACATAAGTGGACATGTAAAAAATACCTTAAGAAATTGTACAACTGAGTAATAGATTTAAATCTTTTTTCCAGCAGTTATCCTACAGTTCTGGAGTCTAAGTATGATCTAAAAACTTACTAAACCCTTCAAGTAATGTAGTTAAAATTTGTAAAAAAAAGTATTGACATTTTAATTTACCTTCTATACTAAATTAAGTCTTAAAAATAAGTTATTAATTTCTAAATTCAAGATTGTATAACTACTTATTTATTAAATAAATGTTTTATGTAATATTTAAAATTGTATGTAACAAATGCTTGTGTAAATATTATAATACTAATTTTATTTACGAAAAAATTACTTTGTTTAGTGCAGAATGCAGAGACAGTGACAATGATAGTGCAATGACAGTAGAGTACAGTAATGGCGGGGTGCAGTGATAGAGAGACTGCAGTGATAGCGATAAGGATAGTATTGTGATAAATTAGTTGGAGTGCCGTAAAATGGATAATGACATGATCAAATTCTTATTAACAGTGAGTATATAGAGAATCTATTTTTTATGTTTTCAATTTCATGCAAACAATTTATTGCAATATTAATGGCACTCTTTAAAACGAATTTAGCGATTTCTTTTGAACTGCTGACTTATTCGTATTGAAACTGACTGAATACAGTGTACTGCAACAGTGGTATCCTATATCTCTTCCCGAAATTAGGCGAATTTCATAACAAAATTCATATAATTTCGGGAAGGCGACCGGAGATGGACTACGAATACCACTGTATGACTCATAAAAACCTTAATATAGAGGTCTGGCCAGCGGTCCACGATACGTTTTCTATTGAAAAATCACGAAATTTATTTAAAATTTGACTTTTATTTCAGATTTTTTGTAAAAAAAACCTATTAATTTAAGTTCGGGAAATACTCGGTAAGAAAATTTCACACTAAACTATAGTCTGTTTAGAAATGAAAGAGAGTAATAAAAGCTTATTATGTATGCAAATCGTAAATAAATTGCTTATATTCAATATTTTTATATTATGTATTATCGGTATAGATGAGGTGTACTTTTAAAAAAACTTTGTGTGTAGTACAACCGTACTAAATTGTAGCAGGTAGCTAAAATTTAATCCCCGACAATCCGTCTTTGTCTATGCCGCTTCAATTTCTCAATCCATTTCTCTTATAAGTAAACAATATAAAAACGGCATTTCAAAACATGAGGCTACTTTAAGCATCATAACCGGGTTAAGAGGGTTTTTAGTAATAATTCAAATAAAATTATTCAATATTATTATCAAAATATTTATTTAAATTTAATGAATAGACTTTTATTCCACACAAAAATATATGTATTTTTAAAATTCAAATTATGGTGACTAAATGTAGTGTTGTATAAATGCACAATAAAGAAAATAAAAAAGTAGGTACATATATTAAAATTCATCCTCTGAATATTCTGATGAATTATCTTCGTCTCCTAGATTGATAACGATAGGTTCCACAGTACCGTCCATTAAATTATCGAGTTTCCACATTTTCTCCTCTTCTTTTTGTACATGATGTATACATCTTTGCCAGTTATCTGCAGTTACTCGTTCCAAGGAATTTTTTAACAAAATTTTCACGTCACTTAATTTAAACGTCGTATTATTTCGCGCTGCATCTCATTTTACCTGCGCCCAGACTAATTCGGTTGGGTTAACTTCACAGTGATAAGGTGGTAACCGTAGTACCGTTATTTGGCAATTTGTTGCCATATCATCGAGAACATATTTTTTCTGATCTTTATTAAGATTGGCAAGTGTCAAAAGTTCCTTTTTCACCATATTTGTTTCAAAAGAAATGTTTTTTCCGGATAACCATTGAATTGTATCGGCTTTCCTCCAAGCAGTCGTAGGCGTCCGCTCGGTCTGCCGTGAATGGTAACTGGCATTATCCATGACAATTACAGACCCCGGAGGAATAAGATCCAACATCTGTGTAAAATACTCTTCGAAAACATCTGCGTTCAAGTCTTCGTGATAGTCACCTGTATTTTTAGATTCAAATAAAAGTAAACCACCATCTACAAAACCACTGGCACTACCTATATGTGTCACTATTAATCTTCGTCCTTTACCTGAAGGTGCCTTGAACCCTGTTGAAAGTCCATCCAAAAATGCTTGTCGAAAACTTTTTACATTTTTATCTTGCCATACTTTTGTTACAGTATATCCCTCGTTGACTCAAGTTTCGTCTAGATAATAAATATTCCTCCCTCCGTCACGGAATTTTCTAATTGATCTTAAGTAGGATCTTCGCCAACAAATAATTTCATCTTTATCGATAAGAACTGACTTCCTGTTCTGCTTTTCCCAGCAAAAATTCAATTCTCGTAAGACGGCCCATAATTTGCTTCTACTGATTTTTGGCAAATCGTTGCCCTCTGAAAGTTCACTTAAAATTTGTTTAGCGTTGGTATTTCTTTTTTAAAATAAAATGAGTGTACTTTTCTGCAAATGACATTTTTGAAGAAATCATCTATAACGACTTTTGACTTCCCTGTAGATGATTTTGGGGGATTTACAGTATCTTGTTCATTTTTTGTTTCCTTTAAAAGTGTAGATAGTCGATTTTCCAATCCCTATCATTTTGGAACACTTTCCCACAATGTCGTCAACACTGTTGGTAGGATTTTGGTGATCGAGTACATTAAATACATTTAATATAATAATCTTCTCATTCTGAGACAGCGCACATCTTTTCACACGTTTAGCAGGTACGTAATCTGATAAGCTCGACATTTTACCCAAACAATATTATATCCACTGGCACAATAGTCACTAAACACAAGTCGAATTTTACTCTATTGCACTAGCACGTCTTCGTATATTCAGCTCTAAGACTGGATTGATCTGTCACAATACACTGGCTCCTGCCCTATGATGTATCCAGTAAAATATACTAATGTACACCCATTACCTGTTAGCATTAGTGTTACCCGATAATTACCTGAAACGAAATATTACCACGCCCATGGCCGGTTCTTATCTCGGAGTTTTATTACTCTCTTTCATTTCCAAACAGACTATATCTGTTAATTTCAATGTAAAAATGTGTTATAATTATATACCGAATACAATAACTTGATGCTTTTGTTGTTTAACAAATTACAAACTTCTAATTGGTTACAAAACGTTGATGCAAAATTTTCTGTAAAATTGAATAAGTATCTAATAAAATTTGAAGTTGCATATCGATTGATGTTTGTTTAATTCTTACGAATGGTTCTTTTTATCCGTGTTATTTGAATGTTTCATTTAGAAACAAGCAGAAGCAAAACTTAATAATAAAACTGTTTCTCTCATTTTTGCCAAAGAATATGCTGCTAAATTAATGTACACTAATTTCGAAGCATTCAAGTTTTCAAATGTAATTATAGGCACAAATAATTATCAGTCGAAGAGGCTTCCTAAATACAGTCACAATGTGGCCTAATAACTGTGATTCTATGTTGAGGTTGACCTCACTATAAATTCTATGGAGCTTTCAAAGGTTCTATAAATGGATTATCCGGCTACGTCGTGTGCATTCGCTCAGAAAATGCCATTATAAAAGAAATAACCCACCCTAAGTTCACACCTCACTGCACTGGCTGCTACCCCCATCTCATTACTGTAATTAAGTTACAGCCTACATATTTATCTACCATGTTTTATTTAATCCGACCTTCAACGTTTTATTTATGAACAACCTATATGTTACTTTGTTAATAAATAAAAATGTTGAAGACGAACTTCATGATTAAATAAAACATGGCAGATAAATACGTGGGCTAGAGAAGAGAAGAGAAGAGAAGAGAAGAGAAGAGAAGAGAAGAGAAGAGAAGAGAAGAGAAGAGAAGAGAAGAGAAGAAGAGAAGAGAAGAGAAGAGAAGAGAAGAGAAGAGAAGAGAAGAGAAGAGAAGAGAAGAGAAGAGAAGAGAAGAGAAGAGAAGAGAAGAGAAGAGAAGAGAAGAGAAGAGAAGAGAAGAGAAGAGAAGTAGATAGAGAGAGGTGAGAGTGTAGGCTTGGCTAGTCCAGACTAGAATTAGAGAGGGCAACAGTATAGTAACTACAATTTTATCAATTATCATATTAGCCTGTACTATTAGGAAGATTGGAAATTGGTACAGAAATTGATGGCTAGTTTGGTCACCTAGCGTGTAGCAGCAGATTAAATTAGAAAAGGAGTTCAAGATTTACCTCAACAAATATTATATTTATTTTTTTTATAGTGTTCGTAAGATTTTTCAAAATTACCTCAAAACAGTTTTCTGTAGTTATAAACATTCAATGGATGGTGTAATTATTTGTAGGTCCGTAGCAGTGGCGTAGAAGTAGAATATTGGAAAATTCTAAAAAAAAAAAATTTAAAAATGCATTTGAATCTGCCGCGGTAAATTATAAGCATGGAGCAACTGCTAGATATGTTATTAATATAATCTAGGAGGTGCAATCATTTGCAAGGTGCAAGTCCATAGCAGTTGCGTAGAAATCGAATATTGGAAAATTCTAAAAAATTACACAAAGCGCATCAATAAGGAAAATATATCTTGGTGAGTGTGATGGTGGTTATTCATGGCTTGAAATGTGATACAAGTACAGTAGTGGTTTTAGAGATATTTAAAATATAAACTGGATAAATATTTTATTTGCTGAAGCAATCTATGTGGAACGTTTACACGATTGTCACGTTTTATTGGTATTTCAGCTACAGGATTGCTGCATATTAAACAAGTTTCAGACTATTTTGTAATTCAGTTGATACTCAAAGGAACTAATTTTATTGTTAATAAATTGCATTTTCTAGTAATTTCATAATCCAGAATTTAATAAATATGATTGAAAATAATATAAACTATGTAATTGCTTAAAACGTAATACAATCTCACTACTATGGACTAAATATGACGTTGATTTGAACGTTTATATTTGTCATATCGCTGTAGTAGGATGACAGATGAGTGCAATAAACATTTTATTGCACTAGAGCAATAGAGAACCACTTGTTCCAATAAATATAGTTCAATAAAGTTTTGTTTTTTGCATGAGCGTAGAAAAATAATATTTTTCGACTGCAACTTTTGACTATATATATATAAATTAAATGTCAACATAACGCCTTCGAAATCTTTTGTCAACTTATTTTGCAATCGGTAGGGTGCGTAATTTTTCCCCTAAGATACAATAGACTGCACAATAGTCGATCAAAGTTCCGACTAAGGTTTGTCATTACATTTACTCCCTATAGCTAACGTTGTTATTAAGCATCAATTGATATGGTTATGTAATTACGAAAGAGTAGTCCCTCATAATGGTATTATACCGGTCTTATCCAAAGATGTTGAATAAGGTATATATAAATGCAGCCATAATCAATTATTTTATTGTGTAGAGTATATTCCATCAATAAATAATACTGCCACTGGTTATCTACAGGGTGTTTGTAAATTAGTGCGAAATATTTTAGGGGGTGGTTGCCGAAGTTATTTTGTGAAAAAAGTTCATATAAACGTAGGTCGAAACATGCTTCGTTTCCGAGATACAGAGTGTTTAAATTTTAATTTTTTAAAGATATTGACTCGAAAAATGTGTCCGCAAGTTATTAATTCAGATGATGAGTACATTTTTTCGATGTTCAAGATACTTTAGTTCAACTGATTGAATTTTCTATTGTTTGAATTTGATTTAAACCAATCATTTGTTACTATACCCCTTAAACCACAAAATTCCAACTTTTCTAAGATAATATTGTCACGGGTTTCCCAATCCGACTTTTTCTTTTACCAGAAAAACAAACAGTTAATTATTACTGATATTTATTACACTCTGTATACTACTGAACACTAGTTACAACTCAACTAAACACTATTTAATTAATCACTATCTAAATCGCTCTGAATCTCCAATTGATCTCACTGAACCATCAAAATTAAAACTCTAATTCAAGACTGACTGACTCGGCCGTTTATTCTTCTTTTATAGAGCAAACGAATATTCCAAGTATTTTATAGCATCTCTAGATCCATTTCTCAAAGTCACAAAAAATGCAGAGGAATACCTTTTTGTTCAATGATGAAATTTAGATGGTTAATTAAATTATATGCAGCACCCGATGTGTTAAAGTTTTTCCTAAAACCGTATTGTGAGTCTGTTAGAATTTTATGTTTGTCAATATATTTCTAAATCTGTTTCTTAACTACTATTTCTATAATTTTTGAGAAAGAGGTAAGCAGTGAAATTGGTCTGTAATTTTATTTTTTATTTTATGTCAGGCTTTTATCTCCTTTTTGTCTGACGGTTTCACTATAGCTGATTTTAGGGGTTTTCTAGATAAATAAGTCGGCCTCTAAGGGTTCAATATTTTCGTTAATTAAGGTTATTGGAATATCATCGTAACCTGATGAATCTTTAGGTTTTAAGCTTTTAGAATAGAATAGAATAGAAATGATTTATTGTGTAAAGATTACATAAGAGAAAATAATTACACAAAAGGTAGGAGATTTGGCTTGCGCCACTCTTCCACTCCACCTATGATACATAAAATACAGAAAGTGTACATCTAAAAATACGAGAAAAAAAATAAAAAATTAAAAAACACATAAAAAGGTATATATATGTAAAACTAATGCATAATACATACAGAATGTAGAACAATAAATTAGTAAATAAACTGTTTTGTTAATTAGACGCAAACAACAGGCCCTTCAATTCCCTTTCAAACAAGTTGAGTGGTAAATGTAATATATGAAGATATTTATTTAATAAGTTAGGAGCCATATACGAATATGATCCCTCAAATTTTGATGTTACATGTTGAGGAATCGTATAAAGATCGTTTCTGACAAAAACATTGTGTACATCAGATCGCTTAATTAACAAATTATGCAAATATGAGGGAGTTTCATACTTACATACTTTATATAGTAACAGTACGAATAAATATTCCACTCTAAATTGCAATCGTGGCTCATTCATTCTATTTAAATGTGGTGTTATGTGTTCTTTTAACGTCTATTATTAAAAGTTGTAAGAAGAGAACCCTCTGTGGTTCCATCGCTGGCCGCCGGACGCCGCCAGTTGCCGGCGACCATAGAATCTAGGAAGTAAGCACTCCGCCCAGTTGACCGTCGAAGAAGAAGAAGAACGACAGACAGAAAATCTCTTCGATAAAAATGTCAATTATGTCATTCTCTAGTTAACTATTTTTTATACCTATTAATATATTAGACTGTTTAATTAGCAGTAGTGTGTTCGTGTGTAACACTAAAGTTGAAGTATACCAATTTCAAAAGCAACCAGTGTTGGTTTTCTTTTTAATAAGTGAACCCTTGAAGAACATCACAAATGGCTCCCAACGTGTGCTCGAGAAGTTGTGTCAAAATACATCGCGTTAAACTAAGTGTTACACCTGTACCTAACACATAATAGCATATAGTGCTCAATTGAATTCATAGGAAATTCCCCGCACTCAGTTGTGCTGCAAATCTAGAGACAAGGTAACAATAACAAATATTCTTTTGCATGCAGATTGCTACAATCTTGTGTGGCGGTATTTGTTCAAAGACAATCTTTAGAGTGTTTAATTGACACTGGAACTTTCAGTTCATTAAATATTGTAGTGCTACGTTTGCATCTGTTGATTTATACATGGTGTATAGTGTCAAAACTCGGTAGAAACGAAGAACAGTTTTGCGAATTTAATTGACACTGAGGTTTTCAGTTCATTAAATAGACATTAAAGTGCTACATATAGACTTCCTACTGAACTATACAGAGTGTGCGTGGTACTTTACCAAACATATTTTTGTGGACAACAAAACAGTTTTGTCGTGACATATACGAGGTGTCATCAATATATTTCGTCACATGAAGCAACTTTGAACTTTCACGTGTAAAAACAGTGCCGTTCGATTACAATACGTGCCGATATCGATCGAAGTCGATGAATTTGCGCTCTGGACGAACTTTGTCTCAATCAAGTTCTAACGTGGAAACCGCCAAGATGGCCGATGAAATAAGACAAGTTGTTATGACACCGGAAATGTTACAAGCCCTTATTACTGGTATTGGCCAAAACCTAAACCAGAATCAAGTTCAGAATCCGCCCGGTCCATTAAACTTAGGAAATTTTTCCAAATGCACGCATCGATTTGATGGTACCAAAAACCGAGATGTTCATGCGTTCTTAGACTCTATTGCCGTATACAAAGAGTGTTTGCAGATTTCTGATGACAATGCTTTAAAGGATTCCCCATGCTTTTAGAAGGTCAAGCTGCTACTTGGTGGCAGGGTGTTAAAAACTCAACACATACTTTCGACGAAGCTACTCAAGCACTAAAACATGCTTTTGGATATTCGAAGCCCGCTCATCAAGTATATCGAGAACTATTTCAAAGAGATCAGAAAGAAGAGGAGAAAACAGACTTATTTGTAAGCCGATGTAGAGCTCTACTCTCTCATCTTCCGAGCACTCCTGTCCTACCTGAAGCGATCCAATTAGACATGGTCTACGGTCTATTGCACTTAAAAATTCGTGAACGAGGTCCCACGTGACAAACTAGAAAATTTTGAGGATTTAATTAACGAAGCCCGCAAAGCTGAAGTAACTCTACAAGAAATCAAAGAATTCCTGAGGTGGTCCCAGGAAATCCATGCAGTCAAAGAACCCAGAGACAGTTCAAAGCCCAAGCTCAGAAACAATGTGCCTATTGTAAAGCATATGGACACATTCGAGACGAATGTCGCAAATTAACTCAGAAGAAAGCGGAAACGCCGCCTACTAGTACCAGTTCGCCGACGAGTCTCGACAGTACCAAACCCCAAGTTACATGTTTTGGTTGTGGTGCTATAGGTTACATCAGGAGCAACTGTCCTACCTGCAAAAGTAAGCCAATGAAAAGCGAACCTCAAGATGACCCTGTAGTATTTCGATATTACAACACCTCAGAGGGACTACAAAATCAACCACTAGTTTCAATTGAAATTGAAAATATGCGTGGAACCGCCATCCTTGATACAGGAGCGAAAACTAGTATGGCAGGATCTCAGCTTGCCCAGCTCCTTCAAAGTAAGAATATTCCTTATGAAACTAAACATGTACGTATGACCTTGGCAGATGGTATGGAAAGGTCGGTAATCGCTCAAGTGTTTACTGTCGTCATTCAAATCCGACACAAGAAGATTTCTACAGACTTGATTGCTGTACCTGAACATGTTGATAGTCGAACCTTGCTAGGGACAGACTTTATGCAACAAGCCCACATCTTGCCCAATATCAAACTAAATTGCTGGTATTTTGGGGAGGATTTAACCACATCCTACGCATTCATTGAAGATGCTCCCACTCATGGAATTCGTACCAGTATTGATGCGGTATCTCTCGAGATGCGAGACAACGAAGGTTCTTCGCTTACTAAACCAGAAAAGCTTGAACTCAACCGTACATTACAAGAGTATGAAGATGTATTCATGCCAAGTACTGAAGCAACCCCTTTTGCTGAGCATTGCATCGTGTTGACAGATGATGTTCCTGTTGCCGTACCTCCTTACCGCATGTCTGAGCCCAAAGAAGTGTTACGAAAAGAACTCGATCAGCTGTTAGATGATGGTACAATTGAAGAATGTGATTCGCCATATGCTGCTCCTATTGTCCTCGTACCCAAGAAAGGTGGGGGTACGCGACTGTGTGTAGACTATCGCCGACTTAACTCGATCACTAGGGATGACAAGTACCCGCTCCCTAGAATCGACGATCTTCTGAATATGACAAAGAAATCAGCATATATAACAACTTTAGACCTAAAATCAGGATACCACCAGATATCAATTCGACCTTGTGACAAGGACAAGACAGCATTTGTAACACCTTTCGGAATGTTCCGATACAATAGAATGCCTTTTGGTTTGAAAGGTAGTCCTGCAACATTTATGAGATTGATGGACCGATTTAGAGCAGGTCTCCAAGATGTGACCCTACTTGTTTATTTGGATGATCTGATTATCCTGTCGTCCAGCTTTGAAGAACATCTGAACGATCTTCGCAAAGTCTTCGATAGACTCCGACTGTTTAAACTAAACCTGAACCGAGACAAATGTACCTTTGGCTGTTTCTCTGTTAACTACCTTGGCCATCTGATCACGCCAGAAGGTCTGAAACCTGATCCATCCAAGGTGTCAGCTATCAAGAATATGTCAGAACCAAAGAACGTCAAGCAATTACTTACTTTTCTTCAAACTGCATCCTGGTTTAGACGCTTTATAGAGAAGTTCTCCGATATATCTCGTCCACTAACCGCTCTCACGAGGAAGAATGCCAAATGGGAGTGGGGATCAAGCCAACAAAATGCTTTTGACCGCTTAAAGTTGTGTCTCACAACCGATCCCATTCTAAGACAAGCAGATCCTAGACTACCATATACTCTGCGTACAGACGCTAGTTCATACGCATTGGGGGCATGTTTACTCCAGGGGGAGGGTCCCGATGAAAGGCCTGTAGAATTCGCTAGCCGTCTATTGACTGACGCCGAGAGGAACTACTGTACAACGCAGCGTGAAGCTCTTGCAGCAGTTTGGGCTATTGATAAATTCCGTGGTTACCTAGATGGAGCCACCGTTGTTCTACAAAGCGACCATCAACCATTGAAGTGGCTGCTATCCTTAAAGTCTCCTAGTGGTAGGTTAGCAAGATGGGCTTTATCCGTCCAAGAGTTGGACCTTAAAATTGAATACACACCAGGAAAACTAAATGTCATTGCCGATACACTTTCCAGACCTCCACTTCCCGAATCCGAAATCAATTTTGTAGCTGTTGAGTTACCAGTTCGCTCTGCAAACGAAATGAGAGAGGAGCAGATGCAGGATCCGGACGTCAAGAAAATAATCGATGCCTTAGAAGAAACCGACTCCGCCTTTGCCAACGATGCCAAACGTTGGTCAGAAAGAGGTTATTTGATGTCAAATGGAATATTATATCGCTACGTTCCTGAAGAAGATGAAGAGGAACCTCAATTGGTGGTACCCCGCTCAGCCGTTCCGAGAATTCTTACTGAAAATCATGACACTGCCATTGCTGGTCATTTTGGCGTGGAACGAACACTACACCGAATATCAAGCCGATATTATTGGCCTACTATGAGACGAGATGTAACAAACCATTTAACTAACTGCATTGAATGCCAAAGATTCAAGAGTTCTAACCTCAAACCTGCAGGTTTATTACAAACGCCTGTCCAGTCCCAGCGCTTTGAAACGCTTTCTGTCGACCTGTTTGGCCCATTACCAGAGACGTCTGAAGGTTATAAATGGATATTCATTGTGGAAGATACAGCTAGTCGTTGGGTCGAACTTTTCCCATTGAAAATAGCTACTGCTGAAGACTGTGCCAAATGCCTCATTAATGAAATCATCTTACGATATGGTGTGCCTCGAAGGGTCGTAAGCGACAATGGGCCCCAGTTTATTAGTGATGTCATGCAAAAGGTGGCTCTTTGTTTGGGTTTTACGCAGTCCCTAACACCTGCATACCACCCCGCCAGTAATCCTGTAGAAAGGAAAAATAGAGACCTAAAAAGCCAATTAGCTATACTAACTAGTCACGATCACAGATTGTGGACCGATCAACTTCCAGCTATACGTTTCGCTCTAAACTCAGCTCAGTGTAAAAGTACAGGCTTCACTCCCGCTTACCTCACGTTTGGAAGAGAACTACGTACTCCAGATGACGTAAACCGAGATTTACGTTCAATCATCCAGGATCAGAACTTTGTTCCTCAGATCACCGGTTTTCTTGATCGCCTTAGCGAGACACTACGAATAGCCCGAGAAACTCACGAACGAAGTCAAGACAGTTCCAAGAAGTATGCAGACGAGAAGAAACGAAACCTGTCACCTTTCAAGGTAGGGGATCGAGTTATGGTGGACACTCATACCCTGAGCAAGGCTAAGCAGTCGTTTACCTCCAAATTTGCTCCAAAAAGAGATGGTCCTCATGTGATACACCGAGTTGTCACACCCACTAGTTTTGAAATCTCCAGTATTGAAAATCCAGATGTCCCGCTAGGCAAATATCATATTTCCGCACTAACTCCTTATCATGGGAAAGAGAACCAAGCTCCATTACACCCACTCCGACGTCGTGGGCGACCTCCCAAAAGTAGACAAGCTAATGCTGTTCAAGCTGGTTCCCGGTGCTGACAAGAAGATCTACAACCTTCGACCTCCAAAGAGATGCGACAGAGATGTTGGATCCCGCCCGGGACGTACGCGTGATCCAAAGGGGAGATTGTAAGAAGAGAACCCTCTGTGGTTCCATCGCTGGCCGCCGGACGCCGCCAGTTGCCGGCGACCATAGAATCTAGGAAGTAAGCACTCCGCCCAGTTGACCGGCGAAGAAGAAGAAGAAAGACAGACAGAAAATCTCTTCGATAAAAATGTCAATTATGTCATTCTCTAGTTAACTATTTTTTATACCTACTAATATATTAGACTGTTTAATTAGCAGTAGTGTGTTCGTGTGTAACACTAAAGTTGAAGTATACCAATTTCAAAAGCAACCAGTGTTGGTTTTCTTTTTTTTAATAAGTGAACCCTTGAAGAACATCACAAATTTGCATTATTTTTTTGCTGATTGAACATTTTATATTTTTTGTTAAGTCATTTGAAACGTTAATAAGGAAATTTTGAAATATATTTGCCACTTCGTATGGATTTTGTATAATTGTATTATTACTAAGTATTTAATAATATAATAATAATAATATCTCTACCCCTCATTCTAATCACAGGGATTAGCCCAGAAGTCGGAGACTTGTGCGGAAGAGGGGGCGGCATATTATTATTAAGCAGGCCGCATTTGCGCCCAGGAACGACTTACGTTGGTAGGCCCTAACCACTATTCAGTGCAGGAATGAGGTAAACCTGAAAAACCTCATTAATTTCTCATATTGACCCAAGTTAACATTATTCCACCCTACCATACCCGCAGAGAGGGTGCCAATCCTCTCCACAAATATAGCTTATATACGGTCTACCGGCAGCTGGGCGCGAACCCACTCCGATCCAGTCACCTCGATTCAAGTACTGACGCCTTAAACAGCGCGACCAGTGAACGATTTAGTGTAATATTTTCTGAAACATTTTTATTTTTTGTTATACATGTGTTTAATTTTATTATTTGAATTTGTTGAAATAGTTTTGTTTAGCATATATTTTCAGGTATTAACAATATTGTGTGAAACTTACTACTCTGTGGGTTAGAACCCCTAGCGTTGAATTACACCCACAATATCTACCCATATATTCTTTATTATTAGCCTTTGTTAATACCTGAAAATATATGAAAAACTATACATAAAAGGTAATTTTTTTAATTTATTTTAGTAGGTCGTTATAATGTTTAAATTCATTGACAGATAATCAGTTTGACATTGTCGACATTTAATTTCAAATAATTTTAATTTATTGGTATAATTTTTATAGTTAGATATTTGACTCAACCTAAAGGAGGCCACCTGATGAAGCAATCCTAAAAATGCAGAAATAGGTCAGATCTCATCTATTGTGGTTGAATTTCGAGTTCCTACTGTCAGAGGTTAATATATATAGAGTGT
Organism: Monochamus saltuarius; assembly: GCA_025584915.1. Classification (NCBI taxonomy): domain Eukaryota; kingdom Metazoa; phylum Arthropoda; class Insecta; order Coleoptera; family Cerambycidae; genus Monochamus; species Monochamus saltuarius. The sequence continues at coordinate 37,341,487 of CM046721.1, read as the reverse complement.
TTCCATTAAATCAGGTTAGTAAATTTAGATAGATTAATTTCTTTAGATAATTATTGAATAGAGCTTTGTCTGTGGAATTGTTCATTAGCATACCTAGATGTTTGGTATCAGAGAACATACATATGACTTCATTGATAGGAATTGTAGGAGATTTGATATATATTAGCTTAAAATACCTTTCTTAAACAATAAAAGAAGGTTTGTTTAGCTTTAGCTATCATTTTCTTTTCAAAATTTCATACACTGAAATAATTTATTTCTGAGCAACTAGGCTTATTAACAATAAATTTTCTATATATTGAAATATGGCGAAATTATATTTATTTATTACACTGAAGCGCAGCTGGAGGAAGCTCTTAGCAAAGTGGTGGAGGAAAGTATGAGCATGAGAACCGCAAGTCAGCAGTACAAAATTCCATTTGGAACACTCAACAATAAATACCATGGGCGCAATTCTAGAGTGGCAGGATGTTAATCTGCATTTTACCAAGCTGGAAAAGTGGCAATTTTGAATGCAGTGGTAAAATGCGCTGAGTGGGGTTTTCCATTGTCTATTTTAGAATTGAGAATGTTCGCAAAATCTTTCTTGGATCAATCTGGTCGAAATGTAGAAATATTTCAAAACAATTTGCCAGGCAAAGATTGGGTCAGAAGCTTATTAAAACGGCACAATACTAGTGTAGCACAACGTGTCTCGGCAAATATAAACAATGCACGAGCAAGTGTTGGTAAAGATCCTATCACCAAATATTTCAACAATCTAAAAGATACAGTAAAAGACATACCCCCTTAAAGCATATTTAACTATGATGATTCGAATGTCAGCGACGAACCAGGAAAAGGGAAAGGCATCTACAGGCGTGGGGTAAAGTACCCCGAAAAGATCGCTACCCATTCGAAAAGCGCAACAACCATAATGGTCCGTGGATCAGCTGATGGTACCCTTTTACCGCCATACATCATTTATAAGAGTAAACATCTTTATAACACATGGCGAGAAAATGGACCAAAGGGCTACCCCTGTTGCAATAAAGCATGTTGCGCTAGTGGATGTAGGTTTAATCGCACGTCACATTGGTGGATCGATTCAAGCACTTTTTAGGACTGGTTTGAAAGTAGCTTTTTACCTCACGCTAGACGACTGGCGGGCAAAAAGGTCCTCATAGGTGATAATCTAGCTTCTCATTTCAGTGAAACTGTTATTCGCCTGTGTGAAGAAAATAGTGTCGCATTTGTATGCCTTATGTCACATTCTACACATATTTGTCAACCACTTGATGTGTCTTTTTTTAGACCCATGAAAACGGCATGGTGGGCCATTTTGACAAATTATAAGATGAAATGCAGCCATCAGTCAAGGATACCAAAAGATGTGTTCCCGTCACTACTCCGAGAATCGCTGGAAAAATTGGATTCGGTGTCTGCTCAACCGAAACACAAGTCTGGGGACAGCTATAAAACGCAGTTTGATTAATAGGTTTGAAGCTACAGGTATATATCCATTCAATGCTTAAAAAGTTCTTCGCGGTGACAACAACCCCGCTCAAGAGGTAAATGAAGTGTTAACACAGTTTTTAAAAGAAAAATGTTATGGTAACGATTTGGAAAGGGCACCACGTAAGAAAAGACTAGATTAACAATTGAACCAGGAAAAAGTGTAACTGCTGACAATGCTAGCAGCTCCGCGGACGAAGGTGAAGATAATCCGGTTCATTTGTCAGACACTGAGGACCATAACGATCCCCCCATAGAAGACGTGATGGATGAAGTTACAAACTATTTAAAGCCCACATTGGATTTTTTAATTCCGGAAACCTTTATTTTAGTGAAGTACTTGAGAGGCAAACGTAAATGTGTATGGTTGTGTATGTGTGCGTGATTAGGGAAAAATACTCCGACAGTGAATTTACTGTTGCGGGGCTAAAATCAGTCAATTCTGATCATAACGTGTTCCGTCTTGTAAATACTTTCACAGTACACAAGACAACTGTAAAATTTAGGGTTGATACATCATCGGTTCACAGGCTTCTAAGATCAAAATCCATTTGCGATACCACTTCCTTAAATTCTGAAGAACTTGATGTCAAAGATGTTAAAAGGGTATAGTCATCTATACGATTTACTAAAATATATGTACAAAATACAGAATTAATAGGTACTTAAGTATTTAGATATCCTACCTTAATTTCACATTAAGATTATTTGCTTAATGTTAAATGACTTATATGACTTATTAATAAATATAAGATAGTGTTTAAAATACCTATTTTTTCTATGACTATTGCTGTCCGTGTAGCGAGTAGTGGTACCCTTCAGAACGGCTCCGCCGTATCAGTGGATTCATAGATCTTTTGCAAAGCGACCGCATCATGTATTTATCGTTGAACATTTCTTATATGGTAGGATAAGGTTTTTGGGAGCATTCCTTATTAATTCTGCTTTCTCACTATGTAATGAATAGACTTGTACATTTTACAATTTGTTAATAAATCTAAAATTGCTATTACAAGTGCATTTTATTCGTAAACTACAATAGTCTACACTATGTAGAATTTTCTTATAATATTTACTACAGTAAAATATTTTCATGAATTTTTTTCAGGAAAAATAAAATGATGTCAAACATTGATATTTTCATACATATTGTAAATATTAATTATAATTTGACATATTCAATGGATACAGAAATTTGTCTATACCTATAGTCCAAGATCCCACTGCAAAGCACCTTCACCCAAATGTTAATAGATCAAATTGCATTTTAACATGTGTTTCATGCACATCCTAACACGAATTGGCTAGATTGGCTAATCAAAGCCGGGTCCTAAAGGCATTAATTATGTATTAAAAATATTTTATTATGGAGATGAACTACAAATTAGTTTTAATGAAATAAACAATGTACCATTTGGAAACTGACAAAATGATAAGTAAAAATGCATAGGGTTGTCACTCCTTAGGGGGTACTCAACATAGGTTGTTTAGACATTAATGTTTATATTGTTGGCCTACAACTTCACTGGCTGTTTAATGAAACAAAATATATACCAATCAAAAGCTCATAGTCTGCGTTTTAAGAATATATAGGGTTGTCTGTATATTTTCGGGTTTAAAGTGATACAACTCTCCGCGAAAAGTTTAAATTGTTGGTGCACAAATAAAACGAAATGCCGCTATGCGCTCAAGGACAGGCTCAGATCGGTTTTATGTTTGTTTTTATATTTGGTTTTACGAGTATATTGTCAGAGTATATAATATTATGTGATCCGTATAATGAAAACAAAATTTCATTGTATGAAATGCTTAATCGATGTGTACCTACCAATTAATGTGTTTTTTTTCTCATATATTTTCAGGTATTAAGGCTGGTTTCGCAGTGCCTGAATAAGCCGTAACCCATTTTTCTCATTTATTTTCCGACAGAATAATTTCATTTTTAACTGTAGTTCTATTTAATAATTATCTATTACTTCCTCGCGTTAAAATTTTGATAATAAATTCAGAAATACAGCAAAAAATAATTTTCGATTTTTGGTTCCCTTATAAGCGGAAATTCGGCCACGAGCAAGTTATAGATATATTTTTAATGATTTTTCACGTTTGTCCCATACCAATATATACAAAATGACTGAGAAAATGGGTTCAAATTTTCCAATAATTTCTTAAATTTACTGAAATTTTAACTTGGTACGTGAGACGTTTGGGTGGAACTTGAAATAAAGCTCCGCCTTTACACGTCACAATTCATTCATAAAATTCGAAGATGTTACTCCTATAATTTAACAAAGTGATAGGGTGTTAATATAAAAATTGATAAAAAGAAATGAAAATTTCTAATTTCGAAGAAATTTTACTTTTGAAGTGTTGACTTCGGAACGGTTATTAAACGTGCGAAAGACCGTTTTGTATACAGTGTTGAAAAATTTTTGACCGATAAAAAAACTCAAAATTGAGAGAACTAAAAAATTGTTTCTGGTAAAACTTCTAACAAGGGTTCTTTAGAATAATAATTAACGAAAAATACAGGGTGTTTAAAAGACCCCAACCAATTTCTAAAAAACCCTAAAAATGAAGGCTATAAAAATTTTTTGATCAGAGATTGAACAAGGGTCTATTAGAATATTAATCAATACAAAAATACAGGGTGTTTAAAAAAACTACAATTTCTAAAAACCCTGAAATTAATGGATTTAAAAACAATTTTAAATGAATCTTTCAAAAGGGACTATTTATTACCTTACTAATTAACGAAAAGTACAGGGTATTTTAAAAATTAACCAATCTCTTAAAACCCTCAAAATAATAAAATTTCAATAGAGTTTTGATTAAACTTTTAACAAGGTCTATTTAACACTAATTAAAGAAAAAGTATACAGAGTGTTGAAAACAACTTAACAATCTCTAAAACCCCTAAAAATTAATGGATAAAAAAAAATTATATGAAACTTTTAACAAGAGTCTATTAGGTCACTAATTAACGAAAAATACAGGGTATTTAAAAACTGAACCAATCTCTTAAAACCCTCAAAATAATAAAACTTAAAAAAATTCGTGATTAAACTTTAACAAGGGTCCATTACAACACTAATTAACAAACAAAATACAGGGTGTTTAAAAACTAAACAATCTCTAAAAACATTGAAAATTAATGGATTTAAAAAAATTGATGATAACAAGGGTCTATTAGATCACTAATTAACGAAAAAAATACAGGTGTGTAAAAAAGCTTAACAATTTCTAACCTTAAAAATTTATGAAAATACACAAAATTTTTGATGAAACATTTAACAAGAATTTATTAGAAGACTAATTAACGAAACAAATACAGGGTGTTTGAAGGAGCCTAACCAATCTCTAAAAACCCTAGAAATATATGGAACTACAAAACATTTTTGATGAAACATTTAACAAGGGTCTATTAGAACACTAATTAACGAAAAAAATACAGGGTGTTAAAAAAAGCCTAACCAATCTCTAAAAACACTAAAAATTTATGGAACTACAAAACATTTTTGACGAAACATTTAACAAGGGTCAAGAAACAATTAACGAAAAAATACAAGGTGTTTAAAAGCTAACCAATCTCTAAAAACCCAAAAATGTATAGAGCTATAAAAATTTTGGATAAAATATTTAACAAGGGTCTGTTAGAACACTAATTAATGAAAAATACAGGGTGTTTAAAAAAGCCTAACCAATCTCTGAAAACTATACAAATTTATGGAAATATAAAATTTTTTTTATAAAATATTTAACAGAGGCTATTAGAAAACTAATTAACGGACAAAAATATAAGGTGTTTAAAAGAGCCTAACCAATATTTAATAACCAGAAATTTATGGAATTAGAAAAAAATGTTTTAACAAGACTCTATTAGAACACTAATCAATGAAAAATATAGAATATTTTAAAGAAACCTGACCAATCTCTAAACAACCTCAAAATTTATTTATTTTAATTGTACTTTATTTAATTTCTGAATTTGAAGGTAATTAATTTTGTAGGTAGGTATAGGACACATAATTTATAATAATTACGTATATTTATAAAACATAAGAATCTGAAATAATTAATGTACTGAAAGAAATAATCACACGTTATGCAGATTATTTATTTTAGTTATACAGTGTGTATAGTTATTTGTATAGTGTAGTGAGTATAGTCAATGTGCAGCCCTTCATAAATGTTTAATCGAACCACTATTTTCAGTGATTTTTGTTTAAAATATTTGGCCGTACTTTAAACAGAAGGATTGTTTTGCAGGAAAAAAGACGTTTTAATCAAATCTTAAGTATTACATTTCAAATAATTTTTTCAGTAAATATCAACACATATGCGATTTTTAAATTAGACATTAATTTTAAATTGAATAGATCTAACTTTTAACTTCTGGAACAACAATAACACGGAAAAAATATCCAAACGTCAAAGAGTAACAGCAAAAAACCCCATTTTTCGTGTGTAGCAAGAACGGGGAAGGTCGTCCAGAGGTTTCCGTGGGCTTAAATTGATTGTCATGAAAAACCTTAATTAGGGGTAACTGATCAGAATTTGGCCGAAGAACGAATTATGGGGGTCTAGATTCCATATCAATTGGAGTTATGAGGAATAGCGGCGCAAAAAAGGCAATTCATGAAAGGAACATCATTTGCCGCCGGTTTTTGGCAATAGGTGTGGTTTTACCACACGGGGGTGTTTTTCACCTTGAGCTTTTTGGAAGAACATCCCTGATCTCCTCCTTGCCATTCAAGATCCCGCCAATTTTTACCAAGAATTCGACCATTTTTCACGTTTCTTGTTTTAGGGTGGTTTCCATCCCTTAAGTAGGGGTAAGTCAGGCAAATATTGGAAAAATCGAATTATGCTCACCTAGATTTTTCATGACGATCAATTTAAGCCCACGGAGACCTCTGAACCTTCCCCGTTCTTGCTCCACACTACGCAAAAACGGATTTCATTCTCTCTTTTATTATTATTTGGACTTTCATATATTAGACACGTTAAACTACATACTTATATGTATAAATAATTTTATTTAGTTATGATATCTTTACTATTTCAGGTAACATATGATCATAGTGGAAATGTTTTAATTTTACCACCATGCATTCCCAAAACTGATCATCTCTTTATTCTCTTTCAACCTATAAATAGATAGATACAAAATAATTAATGGGCATAAATATTTACTATATTGTTCTTAAATTACCTTATCTACAACCATTCCTAGAGTAGTCCAAACTATAAAATAACAGTATTTAGCCCGAGATATTGACATCTGCCCTTGTATCTGATAACAATAACTATGCCCTTTTTCAATTTCCATTGCCCGTTTTCATTTTGTAAAAATTTTTATTTTAATTTCTGCAATAGTATTTTTGTCTATGATACCATCTGGGCTAGCTCCTAGATAAAGGGTGTTCTTCGGAAATAAATAAACCGCATTCATTTATTTTTAAAGAGAAAGTTCTGTTAATTAAAGTGAAACACCCTAACTAAATATAAATGTTAGAGATTGAATGCTACATGAGTTATACATTTTAAAAGACGAAGCTTTTCCTTCCGTGAACACCCGGTTTATCACATAATAATAATAATAATAAAAATGTATCCACACAAAGAACTACATTATACACACTTTCAACTAAAACAAAAATATATTAAATGTGTCATATTGATTATTTCAGTTTACTGTTTATTTGCGGTAAATATGCAAATATTTGAAGTACATAGATACAAAGTATAGATATTTACAGATCTATTATATTTAATTTTAGAAACATAAAGTAGTACCTACCAACAAATATAATCGCCCTGTAGATTTTTCAATATACTGTTTCAGCTGTGAAGATACATTACTGCAACTATTAGTCGCCCTGTATATTTTGTCGATATACTGTTTCTTGTAAATTTATATTTGAAATCATTTCAAATTATTTATGGATACACTACTACAGATATTAAATCGCCCTATATGTTTTGTCCGTACACTGTTTCTTGTAAATTAATATTTGAAATCGCTTCAATATTATTTGCGAACAGCTGCGAAGACGGGTCACGCTCATTCTGAAATGAACAAACGTAAAATATACACGTGGTTCTCGTATCTGGGCGGTTACAAAATGCGTCTGGTTTTATGCGAGCTTTACTGATTTTCGCTGTCTTTGTCTGCAGCGCATACAAACTGTTTCATCGTAGTGGACGGAAGTAGGTATTACTCGCTATGTACAAAACTGTGACACGCCTTCGGGAAACTGGAGTTTCTCCAAAGTGCTAAACCAGCCTTAACAATATTGTGTGAAACTAACTACTCAGTGGACAAAAGCCCCAACCTGCGTTGAATTACCCCATATATTCCTTATTATTAGCTTTTGTAACATTTTTACTGTTTAAGAAAGGTATTTTAAGCTAATATGTATCAAATCTCCTACAATTCCTATCAATGAAGTCATATGTATGCTCTCTGATACCAAACATCTAGGTATGCTAATGAACATCCACAGACAAAACTCTATTCAATAATTATCTAAAAAATTTAATATATTTACTAACCTCTGGAGTGGGAACTCGAAATTCAACCACAATAATTGAGATGTTTGGTATCAGAGAACATACATATTACTTCATTGATAGGAATTGTAGGAGATTTGATACATATTAGCTTAAAATACCTTTCTTAAACATGAAAAAAAAATGTTACAAAAGCTAATAATAAGGAATATATGGGTAGATATTGTGGGTGTAATTCAACGCAGGTTGGGGCTTTTGTCCACTGAGTAGTTAGTTTCACACAATATTGTTAATACCTGAAAATATATGAGAAAAAAAAAAAATATACATAAAAGGTAAAATTTTATTAATTTTTATTTATTTTAGTAGGTTGTTATGATATTCATTGACAGTTAATCAGTTTGACGTTGTCGATATTTCATTTTGACATTCAATTTCAAATAATTTTAATTTATTGGTATAATCATCTTTATAGTTAGATATTTGACTCAAGTTAAAGGAGGCCACCTGATGAAGCGATCCAAAATAAAACGCAGAAATAAGTGAGATCTCAATTATTGTGGTTGAATTTCGAGTTCCCACCCAGAGGTTAGTAAATATATTAAATTTTTTAGATAATTGTTGAATAGAGTTTTGTCTGTGGATGTTCATTAGCATACCTAGATGTTTGGTATCAGAGAGCATACATATGACTTCATTGATAGGAATTGTAGGAGATTTGATACATATTAGCTTAAAATACCTTTCTTAAACAGTAAAAATACCTATTAATGTGTTAATTAAAAATTGCACTATTTACAGATCACTTTTCTATGAGAAAAAATTGAAAACAATTATTTACAAATTAACATTAATCCTCAAAACAACCTTTTTTTTTCGAAAAAGAAAACAGATAGCAATTTTGTATTATTCTAAATAACCATTAGCGTATTTTAGGGGTCAAATATAGACAAAGGGTACAGGTAAAGTGCGCAGAGAGACAGAAAGTAAAGACAAGAGAACGCGAGAGAACTCGCGCATCTGTTCCATGTAAAAGAATAACCCGACCGTCACAATATTTTTTTGTATGCTAGATAGTTCTGTTTTTGGATTACCGCCAGGAGACATTATATATGAGTGCACTCATTAAATACTATTCAAAAATATATATCTAATGTTTTTACCAGAGTTGAACAAATCGAAATTTTATAAAAAAATAGATTATTGATTTAAATAAAAACATGTTTTTTTAATTCTTTTTTTTGGTGCGTGTTAGAGATAAATTCTTAATATTGATGTTTACTTTTCTAAAATATTTTAATTTTGTGTAGGTATTCCGTACTAGTGAATTATTAGCACTTCTTTATTTCTACAACTGCTTCTTCGGCCTCAGTTAAAATAGTTTTCAGTACCTTTGGATATTTAATAATTTAAATAAACCGAAGTACTGTACTTATTTTTTATTATATTATGATTAATATAGATGTTTCTTTCAAAAAGCACATTATATAGGTAAGTAAGTATAAAAAATATAAGAATCAATATAAAGTTTATGTAAACCCGGCTTACATTGTGTTTGCAAAGAGTGTATGTAAACAAGTTTACTAGAGATTAGAATTAAAATACTTCCCATTTATTAACGCTTTTGCAAACGTCGTTCACTTTAGATAATCAAAATTTACATTTTTCTTATGATTTACAGAAGTTGTTTATTTCATTTGCTTGCATATTTTAAAAATTATTTTTGTTTCCAAAATTTAAACCTATCGCTTAGGGTTGTTCCACTTTAGATCCGAAAATATGCCGACAACTGTATATTTTCTAAAAACACAAATAATAAGCTTTCGATTGGTATGTTTTACCTATTTCTATGTTCTAATAAAGTATTTAATTTTGCAATATACCAACACCATAAAAAAAATTTCAATTAGAAAAAATATATTTACAGAGAAACATTTGCCCTCATAACAAACCTATTTTTTGGTAAAAAAATATAAGAATTTGTGAAGAGAAGACGGAGGAATTTTGAGAGTCTATTTTATGCAAAATCACCCACCCGAGCGTCAAAATAAAAATTATCTTGTCACATGCACCCATTTTTCTAGCATCCTAAAACACTAGATAATTGGGTGCAATTTTTCGTAAGCTAGATAATTCGTTTCTTTGCTTGACGCCAGGGGACGTCTACTGTGTTATTAGGGTTGCACAAGACGCGATTATTATTTAAAAAACAAAACACGGTTTTTGAGATTAAAATTAAGAAAGAGTGGGGTTGAAAAAGCTGAGAAAATAGCATTTTGATTCAAGTATTAGGTATAACAAATATTAACATTAACTGTGTTAATGTATACTGTACAATGTACATGTTTGTACAATTTTCCAGTTAAATATTTGTATCTTTCATTGCAGTATTAGATTAAAAATGTTTGTTTCTTTTTTTTTAATTAAATATGGTTCACCACTTGTTTATTTTTTATATAATAAATTTGTCAACAACATTATTTGCTGTGATTTAAATTGTCAATTATTAAAAATGTTTAAGATTTAAATCATGATTTTTACTTCAAGCTATAAATTATATACTATAATATTCTGTTATAAATAATATACCTATTAATCTTGAAATATGTAGGTATATTGGGAATAAAATAACTTTTTCACTCAAAGAAACACATTACATAATTATAAAAAACAACGGACAGTCTGGAACTGAATTTGTCCTTGAGCGCAAAGCGGCATTTCGTTTTATTTTTGCTCCCCTTTTCGCGGAGGGTTGTATCACTTTAGACCTGAGAATATACAGACAACCCTATACAGGGTATCCCAACAAAAATTTGACCCCCTATAATTGGAAAACCGAATAATATTTCAAAATTCGCCGAGACCCGTCGATTTTTGTTCTCGGGGAAGCTTTTTACAGTCAAGCCAACTCGATATGTTCAACCCCCAAATTCCAAGCAACCCCAACTTAAAAAATTAAAATGCAACTACCCCACTTGTGGCACATCATTTTAAAGCCCTTTTCATTGTGAATACAGTGACGTACCGTTTGTAGGAATCGGTTGAGATTTGACAGAATTATTGGTTACAAACGAAAAGATGACAAACCAACTTACGCGTAGTAATTTCTACACAAATGCCCACCACTAATAAGTTTTCATCTACTACACATGACCGCATTACCTAATTGTTACTGATGTGTCTATCAGTTTACAAAAAGTCAGAAATGAAATAAAAAGCCGAAGCAAATAAAACTAGATACTAAAATAGTTATTAGTAGAAGATACTTAAGTTTATAGGAATTCAGACCTTTTCAAAATAACAAAAATCAGTACTACAAAAGTCGGTGTTTTTGCTTGTGACCAAGAAATCGTTAGTTTCAGCCGTTATTGAAAGTATTAACGTGTGTTCGAAATCGGGGAAAGAGTAGAAATTGTTGCAATTTATTATCAAAATCACGATTGCGCTGAAGCTACAGCACGAATTTTTAATGCCAATCATCGTGAAAAAATGTAAACCATCAGTACGTTAAACACCTGATTGACAAATTTGTTGCAACAGGTTCGCTTTTAAACAAGAAACGTGAAGTAATTGGGCCAGTTCGAAATGAAGCAGTTGAAGTGGCAGTTTTGGGTCATGTATAGATGGATAATAAGCAATCGATTACAACTGTGTCTCAAGCTTCTGGCGTATCCCGTTCCAGTGTTCATCGAAATTTGAAAATACACAAGTTTCATCCATTTAAGATGACGCTGGTTCAAGAGTTACATGAAGATGACTTTGATCGCCGTAACCAATTTTGCGAATACTTTAGTGAACAACTTCTACTGAATCCAAATCTTCTCTACAATACATGTTTCTCCGACGAATGCACATTTATGTTGAATGGCGAAGTGAATGGACACAATTGTCGTTATTGGAGTGATACTAATCCGCATTTAATCAGGGAATTTCATACTCAGACACCTCATAAATTGAATGTTTGGGCAGGCATTTTGGGCGACCATCTTGTTGGACCATTTTTCATCCAAGGTAATCTCGATAGAAACACCTATCTAGAATTATTGGAAAGTACAATTGATCCTAGGATAACAGAGATTTTAGAAAGTGACGACAATTTACTAGAAAATGAAATAACCTTCCAACAAGATGGTGCGCCCCCGCACTATGCTGCTGCTGTGCGACAATTTTTGGATGACCATTTCCCGGGGCATTGGATTGGCAGAAGACGTCCCGTCGAATGGCCACCAAGATCTCCGGATCTCAAATAAAGATTTATTATTTGCTTCAGCTTTTTATTTCATTTCTGCCTTTTTGTAAACTGATAGACACATCAATAACAATTAGGTAATGCGTTCATGTGTAGTAGATGAAAAACTTATTAGTGGTGGGCATTTGTGTAGAAATTACTACGCGTAAGTTGGTTTGTCATCTTTTCGTTTGTAACCAATAATTCTGTCAAATCTCAACCGATTTCTAAAAACGGTACGTCACTGTATTTGCAATGAAAAGGGCTTTAAAATGATGTGCCACAAGTGGGGTAGTTGCATTTGAAATTTTTAAGTTGGGGTTGCTAGGCATTAGGGGGATGAACATATCGAGTTGGCTTGACTGTCAAAAAAGCTCCCCCCAAGAACAAAAATCGACGGGTCTCGGCGAATTTTGAAATGTTATTCGGTTTTCCAATTACAGGGGGGGGGTCAAATTTTCGTTGGGATACCCTGTATATTCTTAAAACGCAGACTAGGAGCTTTCGGTTGGTATATATTTTGTTTCATTAAACAGCCGGTGAAGTTGTATGCCAACAATAACATTAATGTTTAAACAACCTATGTTGAGAACCTCCTAAGGAGTGATAACCTTAAACATTTTTACTTATCAGTCTGTCAATTTCCAAATGGTACTTTATTTATTTCATTAAAACTTCACCTCCATAATTAATATTTTTAATGCATAATTAATGCCTCTAGGACCCGGCTTTGATTAGCCAACCTAGCCAATTCGTATTAGGATGTACATGAAACACATGCTTAAATGCAATTATTTCTATTAACATTTGGGTGAAGGTACTTTGCAGTGGGATCTTGGACCACTATAAGTTAAAATGTCTTAGATCATATAAAAAATCATAATAGAACACTAGTTATTCTGAAGCATTCTATTAGTTTTTAAAAAGCTCGTTACATGTCGCTAAAATGCACCATTTTAAAGAAAAATGCATTTAAAATTTGAGTTGTAAATGTATGAATTACTTTACAATCTCTAACATTCATTAAACAGCGGGTCATACTTTCAGGCTAGCTTCCTTGGACGAAAATAAGGTGATTTAATTTAACTTACCACTGTTCTTCCTTAAGAAGTTAAAGGACCGAGAAGAAGTTTTTTTAAACACTTAAAAAGTTAATTTATATCTAAACCTCAATGGAATTATAAAGTAATGGTATATTTTTGAAAACTTTGACCACTATCTGAGAAACGAAGTCAAAATATACCTATAATAATAGAAATAAATGCATGAAGAATTGCTTCACAAGGGATCATACATGTGTTTTGTAATTGTGGTCATATATAATTAACTAATAAATTGGCGATCAAATTTAATGTTCCGGTAATAATTTTGAAATATTTCGTACTATATCTATAAAACGATGATAATAATGTATCATATTATATTCTTCTTCTTCTGGGTTAATCCTCGTGATTACAATGAGGGGTAGAGATATTATTATGTATAAAAATTCAATATCATTATTGTTTGCTATGCTTTGATTACAAATTTCAGATGCCTGAGATACTTTGCTTCCGACGCTGATTCAATTTTTCCTGTATGCCAACTGAAGCGTCGTCATTGACTTCTTTGTTCCCATGGAAACTCTGATACGATACAAACACGTTTCAGTAATTAAATTAGGCACTTTTTATTCTACTATTCGTACAACTTCAGCATTCTGTCATCTGCATTACAAAGAAGATAACACAAAATATAAATAGTAACGTACAGTTTTAAACTTCTTAGCGAATTACACATTCTTAATTAATTAAATGCGAATTGTAATTATTTATATAATATCATGCAAGGTGTCCCAAATAAGAATAATGAGGGTGAGTAGTAGTGATCAAATAAGAAAAGAGTGAGTTTAATACACTTTAATATGAAGATTTTCATAAACTGATTCCAATACAGTAATTAAATAAATAGTAAATATTTAGTTCTAGTGATATAAGTGTGATTAACTTCTTGTACACAATCAAAATATACAGTTAGCTAAAGAAGTAATCAGTGCCATTCATAAGTATGTTGAATAACTTCATTAAATTAGAATAAATTGAAGAATTCGAATCGAAAATTGTTACTAGTAGAAAAAGCTTCACTGTGATCCTTTGAGGTTCTTAAAAATTCAATTTTAGACAAATTAATTGAGGATTGCATATGAGATTTCTAGATGTCTTTTAAGTGATATATTTTTAAAATTAATTCGAATTTTCTATATCATATAACGAATGTTGCATACTTCAAGGATATAATTTAGAACCTAAACGTGCTTAAATGAAAATTGCCGCAAAAAAGTTACAGGATGTTAAAGTTTATGTTTTATTTCTTGTTTTCCCCTTAATTTAGAACCCGTCAGTTAACCGATTTAAGCAAAATTTGCTGTTATGTTCCTATTAGGTTAAATCATACAGGGCGTTCATTTTACTACGACTCTTCATCGTCAATATATTCTTTTGTAACTTTTTTGTACGTTTAATTTTTTACACGTAACTATCAGAAATAGAAAATTGTATTCTACACAAAAAATGTATACCTATCAAAAGTCAAAATTATGCTGGGTTATAAAGATATTACATAAAATATTTAACACATACCCCATATTTTTTAGAAATAACTACGTATCCGTAATAAACATAATTAATATAATACAATGAACTTAAAGGTGGCAGTATTAAATAGTCTACTAATTTATAATAAATGTTCTACGTCCATTTTAGGTGTTACAATTCCTTTCAAATGATTCCAAAAGTAAAAGTCTAACGGATTAAAATCCGGACAGCGAGAGGAAAGTTACTACCTCGACCAATCCAACGGTTTAGAAATGCTTGATTTAAATGATCTCTCATCAAATGTCTGTAATGAACAGAGGCAACATCGTGCATGAACCACATTTGTCGTCAAATAGGTATTAATGAGTACTTCTTCGAGAGCCCCATAAAGTTCTTGCCAAAGGAACAAACTTTTGCAAATAACTTATAAAATTATTATGTTGTTATGGATACGTAGTTTCGTGTGTACAAAGTAATTTTTATCAGTGTATTCCTCAAGTTTTCCCGTTCTTCGGTGGTATCTACTTGAGGCCTTGTCATTTTACTTTATACAGTTACACATCTGAATCTCAAACTTAACTAAAACGAATCAGAAACGACAATATAACATTTTAATTACAGTGCACAGAAATTTTAAAAATAATAGATATATTAATAATAGAAAAGGAACCACGAAACTACCGTACAATATGCCATACATTAGCTGTATTATTTTTACCAGAAATCTTAGTTAATCTTAATTATTCTCCATGCTGATTGGTCAATTTAGTGAGATTAACTCAGATTAGCTAAGATTTCTGGTAAAAAGAATATGGCTTATATTAGACTGTCTCTTGCACTCTCAATAGAAACGAGGCATTCATGCATCTGAAAGATCTCTCTCCTGAAATTGACTACCAACGCATTCCATGCTCTCCGTCTCCTTCTTAACTATTGTATGTTATTGGTTTGAGACATGCCTCAGATGCGTCCTTATTTATCTTATTGTGCTTATAAACGTATTAAAATTGCCTATACACATTAAAATTTATGCATATGACTTACCATTATTACGATTCACAGATGTACCTCAAATAGTGACGTCGTTAATGCTGTTGTTGGTGTAAAATTTGAGTGTTTATAGTAATTCATAGGTATGCAGAGGAATCGCATAGTCAATATATTCTAATGTAACTAGATGTAATAAATTTGTTAGATAAGGCGGCTACACTACGCGGGACTTGCCAAGTGCTTGGGAAGTACTTGGCAAGTAGCGAGTAGTATGTACGGCGACTCGCACTGACTTGGACAAGTACTTGCACTTCCCATCGATTGTCGGAAAACGGGTCCAAGTCAAAGGCAGCGAGTAGATTATTTCCGAGTTTGTTTTGTCTGCGCTATACTACGCGGGCTTTACATGACGAGTAGCTACAATTTTCTGTTTGTTAGCGGCCGGTTTGTGTATCTTAAATATTGAAATGGCGTGAAAAAATGAAGTTACATTGAAGTTTCTTAATATTTATCAGAAGGAACCTATCATTTGGGACCTATCACATAAGCAGCATAAAAGTAGAAATGATGTATACGTTGCCTGGAAACTAATTCAAACCGAGTTTTTCACAGAATGTGACTTGGAATGTAGCATCGAGGATTTGAAGAAGAAAAGGGACTCTCTTATAACAAAAGTAGCTTAAGATGTCGAATCAGAATTCTCGTCCATTTTCAAGTACTCGTCTTTATACTTGCACTTCCCGAAATAAAACTGAAATTTTCAAGTAGGCACGTAGTGTGTACAATTTACTTGGACTCGGACAAGTGCATGCCAAGTATATTCCAAGTCGAGTACTTGGCAAGTTCCGCGTAGTGAGTAGCCGCCTTTACATATGCATACATTGGAGAATGTGAGAGTAAGTTGGTCCTTGGTGTCTGAAGGTAAAACAGTGCATCCTCGTGTCTACTCTAGGGATATGGTTTAAAGTTTCTAATAAAGTAGGACAATCAATTAAATTGTTAATCAACTTAAAAAGGAAGATTTGGGAGTGCATAACAGACCTATTTTCAAGACTATGTACCCATGCCGTCTTAGCAACATATTGTGATCAGTGTCAATTTCCGGGTAAAAACCATCGAAAGAAGAAATATTCTCTGGATATTCTCCAGCTTATTAATAGCATTTGAATAATGTGGACTTCAAACTGTTCTAGCGTATTCTAACTTAGGAAGAACAAAAGCTCGATATAAGCTAAGTAACACACGACAGCGGTAAAACAACGTGAATTTCTAATAACAAATCTCAAGCTTTTGGAACATTCAGCTGTTAATTTAATAATATGTTCTGTAAAGCTCAGACTCGAAGTAAAAAACACATCTAGGTGTCTAATCTCAGTAACTCTAGATAAAGAGGAACCAACGATGGAATAATTGTTATTCAAATAATTAACTTTCCTAGTAAATATCATAACATGGCACATACACCAAGTATTTATGTTATCTAGGGAAGTTTGCAATTTATAGGCATCGCAATATGAATAAATTTTAGTAAATATCTTCATATCATATATTCGTTTTCAGTGTTTTCTTTTAAAATGATTATGGCAATGTTATTTTAATGTATCCTTATTGTAAATTGTTAACTATTTTATGCCACTAGACTTATTTTATTTTTATAAATCTTACGTTACAAGTTTAGTACCTACACACGCTTAATTTTGTAATCATTTAAATTGATTGTGTGTAATTGTTAAGTACTTTGTGTATATGTGTATGTATTTCCTGAAACATTTTGTAATCATTTAATGGACTTTTTTGTCCGTCAATAAATAAATAAATAAAATAAAATATCATCAGCGTACATGAGACAGTTAACATTATGTGATGGAAATATATCGTTGATGAAAATTATAAAGAGTAAGGGTCATAAACAGGATCCTTGGGGAACCCCTGATGATGGTAAAAACTTTGGAGATCTGAGGAATTTCGACAAATTGCGTGCATAATGAAAGATAAGATTTAAGTAGCCTAATCAAGCTATCTGGAAAACTGGAAACCCCACAGTGCCCAGTTTATTCATCAAGATTACGTGATCAAGTCTATCAAACGCTTTACTGCAGTCCGTATACACAACGTCTATTTGAAGACTCGCATCCAGGGCCTCGCTAAGATATCGAGTGAAACAGAGATTAGTTGTAGTTGACCGAGTTTTTATAAAACTATACTGTGCAAAGCCAATTTGTCTGTGAATATTATAGTTTTGTTGTGACGTATTATTTCGAAGACTTTTGAGAAATTACAAATTATGGCTATCGGCCTATAATTATCAACAATATTTAATTTACCTTTTTTATGAATGGCAGTGACGTGCAGAAAGGACCCGCAGGGCCCGCAATGCGGGGGGGCCCCAGGAATCTAGGGGGCCCCTGCTTAGCCTCGACTTCGACTACCTCCAGCAAGCTTTTACATAGTAATAAAATAACTATTAATTTTGTAGCGGCGGAATATGTCTATACCTCATAATTTTCCAAAATCAAATTAAATATATTTTGCCTTATCAGTACCTATTTTATGGTAAAATTCGACAACACGACAACGTAGTCGAACGTAGAATCCAAAACGACAAAAATAAGTGGCAACGTTACAGTGACGCGACGCGTAATAGTCGCGTATCTATGAAGATCAAATTATTTCTGGGAATCCCAGCCCAGACTGCCAATGCCGTCGCCGTGATCTATTGTTAGTGTAATTCGGATAATGTCTACTAGAGTCGAGATTAGAGTAAACTATAAAAGTGGTGTTTTTTAGATCATTCTGTTATACTTTGATACTATTATTATTGTGAGTGGTTTACAAAAATATTTAAGTGGATCACAGAAAAGAAAACTGAATGAAATAAAGGAAGAAGAGAAAAAAACTGGTCAAAATTGATAGTTTTTTTTCTATATTTAAAAAAGTCTGAAATGCGATTCAAATCATAATATTTTTAGAGTTAATGTGTTTTATTTGTTTATTTTTGTTATATAATATTAAAAGGATTTTTGTGTTAGTTATAAATGTTTTATTTTTGTTACAATTTTGTGTTAGTAATGTTTATTAAATAAAGTTATAATGTTATGTTCTGTAATTTTCCAAACCTAAACCAGAACTCATATTGGCCATATACTATCGCTGGAATTTGGTACGTTTATGACGCTATGAAATATGAATTTTATTAATTAGAATTCTTATTCTTCAAAAAGTCGAAAGAAAAAAAATCAAAATATAAAGGTGAGGTCACACCAAATTTTTTGTATCTATAAACCGATTTGAAATATCAAGTAGTTTCGTTGTCACCCAGTCTAGGCAGTATATTAATTTTTTTGATGTACAGGGGGGCCCATTGAAAACAATTGCGGGGGCCCCTGAAGATCTTGGCACGCCACTGATGAATGGGACAAATCTTGGAAGTCTTCCAGGTGTCGGGATATACACAAGTTTTTAGAGATTCAATAATAAGTATTCTTATTTGTTACTTATTACCTACCTCACCATACTGGCGCCGTCACTGTATTTATTTCATTTTATTTTCAGAATTGAATAACTGAAATATATACTATTATTATTGCAATGCAATACAATACCTACAATAATGCAGGTTATTCTATCCTATTTCTATCCTATCCCTAAACAAAAAAAGAAATACAACGCTATTACAATCATACTTTTAATGAGAAATTAAATATTACCTAAACCGCATGTACAAATGCAATTTGTGCGCAAATATTTCCTCTCTCAGGTAGTCAACTGAACATAGCAAAATATTTGCAGTGAGACCAAATCGTACCCATAGGATTACAAAACAAAATTAATATATATATTCAATTGTAGGTTAGTTAAAAACTACAGTATATTAGCAAATTTAAATGGATTGTCATATATATATGTTTTTTTTATTTTGAATTAAATTTCTAATGTAGCTAATCTGGTAACATGTAAAATTGGGGCGTAGTAAGTGATAACTCGTCGAGACATTGAGCTATGAACTAACGATATTATTAAAAGTTTATTTACGTTGTGTCTATTGCGAGACAACTATCAAAGACTGTAGGGCATAATAGTTTTATTTTTGGATAATATTTCAGTGCGGAATGTACAAATAAATTTGTCACTTTTAATATATCTACTTATTTGTATACAACAATGCATCAGTAGGACACATGTAGGGAATTTTTCTTAAAAATTATTTTTAATATTCTATTTTGACGAATCGACAACAGCTTCAAAGATGTAAAGTATAAACTACCCTAAATAATTATACAGTATCTTATTACAGATCAACTAAGGTATTATATAATATTATTAATAATTTTTACGCAGAATACTTACCTGAAAGTTTGTAAAATGTATATATGACACATTTTCCTAATTTTAATAGTCACGTCGTTGACATAGACATTCCACTTCAAATATTGATCAATCATAAGTCTTAAGTATTTAATTGTATCTATGTTAACAACTGATGTGCATTTACACCCGCTTTTATTACTTAACAAACTACTGCAGAGCTATTCGTTCACTATGCTAAGTCCTTCCATTTTCAGCAGAATATAATAACATCATGTCGACTGCATATGAAATGATTTTGCATTTTATTGGCAAATAGCTATTTATTTTAATATAAATTAAAAAGAGTATAGGCCCCAACACCGTTCCTTGTGGAACACCTGTATTAATAACTCGTGAACCACTGTAAGTACCATTTACTTTAACTTTTTGTTAGCTGTTTTTTAAATAATTTTCAAATAATTTCAACGCGTTACCTCTTATTCCAATTTCCTCTAGTCTTTCTAATAAAATTTTATGAGAAACGGTATAAAAGACTCTTTTTGTTATTTTCAATGTTATCAACAGTATTGTGGATCAGGTCAAATTTCAAATACGACATCTTCAGTGCTTTTATTATTTCTGAATATTGAAATATTTTCAGTATCTGAGAAATCAACTAAACTTTGCTTGTGAGATATAAGTGGTCTGCTTACTTCCTGTTCGGCCTAAGCGGCTCGACTTGCAGGAAGCGACATACATTTCAGCAGGTACTTAACGCAGACCTCTCACCCTGGGCGACGCTCCATGAAATCTATAAATGATACTGCAGGTAACAAATACTCCGCGGACTAACGCCCCGAACGGCATTGAATTACACCTGCAGTATCTGTGTGAACAGCCAAGAACCCTTGTCAGCCACACCACCAGACATAGACCGGTTTCGAATTTGTTAGCTCTCATCAGTATGCCACAAGTGAGATGACCGACCATTGAACTGACTGTTCATTCATATGCATGTTCACATGTAAATTAAGTGAAGGTGAGATATAAGTGGTCTCTGCTTACTTCCTGCTGGTCCTAAGTCGCTCGATTTGCAGGAAGCGATCTACATTACAGAAGGTACTTAACGCAGACCTTTCGCCCTGGGCGACTCGCCATGAAATCTATAAAATAAATGATACTGCAGGTAACAACTACTCCGCGGACCGGTATTGAATTACACCTGCAGTATCTGTGTGAACAGATACTGCAGAATTTATTAATTACCGAAATGGGCCTATAATTAGTACACAGCTTTGGGTTACCAATTTTGAATATATGAGTACCAAATGATTTCTTCCATTCAGATGGTATGGTAGAAGATGTAAAAATAGGTTGATTAGGTAAGTGAGTGGTTTTAATATGTTATTATGAATTGCTTTTATCATTTCAGAGGTAATTTGATCTTCTCCCGTTGCCGAATTATTTATTTATTAAGAGTCGCTGTAAATAAGTTTATTTTCATTAGCCGGCGTTGTAATAAACAGAGAGTTACTTGTTGTTTTCTTAGATAATATATTATTTCTAACTTTATGTATTTTATTTTGAGTTCTATACTAATATTTATAAAAAAGTTTTTGAAAGCCTCTGCTTTAGTTTTATCATCTTCCATCAGACTACCCTCTGCATTTTTAATATCTATTTGTTGTGAAAATATTTTCCTTTGAGAACCAGATACTTAATTTGTTAAATTCCATATTTTTTATGTTAATTTTTAGATTCCTCAAGTTTTCTTATAAAATATAGGTATACGTATTTTTAGCAACTTTTATTGTGTTGTTTATAGTATGTTTCTATACCTAATAGTAGTGGTGGTTTTCTCTTTCGATAATGACTATTTAATTTTACAGTTTCTGTACAATTTTTTATATAAGTATACTATAATAATTATATACCTATTGTTTAAAATTTTGTAGATATATTATGCTAGGTCAATAGCACATTGTTCAATTTAGTAAAGTCTATCAAATGTTTATACATAGTTTTTCTTGAGTTATCTTTTGAACATTTCGCATTATGTATTGACAAAACTAAGTATAGTGTAATGATCTGTTGACGAAGTTTGAAAAATCATAGGTTTAATATCAGTGATGTTATTCACTTAAGTTATCACATTTTATAAATATGTGGTCAATTGTTGTTGAGGATAATTCAGTTATTATACCTAAGTATTTATGCAAGAAAAAAAAACCCTTTGGAGCTAAATATTCAAATACCTATTTACATCATATAGTTATCCAAATCTAATAAATTTATATTTATAGGTATATATCCTATAAAAATTTCAGTGTGATAACAATTTAACTTATTAAAGCATTCTTCCAGTTCATCTAAAAATTGTGGTACTTTAGTGGATGGCGACCGATAGGTATAAAGCCGTTATTCCAAATTTAACATTATTTAATTCAATTATACAACGAACTATATTTGTTTTATTTAGTTTAATAACATGCATCAACAATAGCATTAATTTTTTTTATACCTATAGCTGTCACTAGACCATCATGTTTATTAATTACTCATTCATTATAATGTAAATTAAAACCATGTAGAAATCACTTACCACCTCCAAATTAAAAGATTCAAACAAAAAAATCTATATTATCTAAATCAAACATTTAAATATATTAATAATTTATCCATGTTTTTTACGTAAGCTTCCAATTTTAAAATGCAAATAGTTAAATTTATTTTACTCTTGAATTATGTTTATTCCATCCTATATACTATACTATCCGTACGATGATGTCCACTCTGCCATAATCTTCTATCTTTTATAAAATCAAGCAAATTATAATTAAGTTATATTAAGAAAATGTATACATACATATATTTTCTATAGAACAATATGTTTCGCCCGCCGTATTATACAGTTTACATAAAATGAATCAAATTAATTTCATAATTAAAATTACAAACAGAGATTACCTATACCTAAGTATAAAAATCTTCAATATTTGTCACACATTTTCGAAATATGTATAAACCATTTTCTTTCTAAATTTTTCTTGAGCTGCTTTATACCTACCTACCTAAATATCTAATCTGATGCTTTTTAGTAAGTCTTCAGTCATGCCAATTCTGAAGCCCTTTAGATTTTTACAATTTTTTAAATTACTGAATTTAAGATTGTAGGTAGGTACCTAACTCTCAAATTTCACAATTAATGGACGAGTCCTTTTCTTATGTTTTCCATCTCAATATATAACATTTTATACTTAGGTGTTGGAACATTTATCTGCTCATTGCATAATTTCATGATCTTATTTGTTAATTTTTCATTAGCATCCTGCTCTTTTAAATTGAAAACATATCTATACATTATTCATTTTTTCAACTTGCTCGATATGATTTCAATTTTCTTGTACAGCTCTGGTCTATCGTAATAGAATTTCCTTCTACTGGTTTTTGCACTGTTTAGTTTATCGTTAACAATCTCTTAATAACTTATTTAGAAACTGTTCGTCGGAAAATAATTCCCTTATGGCTTCCTTTACCACAGTTTTTAACTCACTGTTTAACTGCACTAAATTTAGTTTGTTAATTTTTCGAAACTATAGGACAAAAATGTGGCAATAATCACCTAAAACATTGCACATTAATTTCGAATAGGAGAGTCATCGAAAGGAATGGTAAAGTCGCATGAATTTTATATTGCTTTGAAATGTAGGTATATCTATTATCTAGGGTAATATTTCAAACATATTGAAATGCCAGAACATGTGTCTGGCAGAAATAATCACATAATAATTAAATTATTAACATTAATAAATTGCCATAGAATGTTAAAAACCACGTGACCGAAAACGCGATATCATTGATATGACGTCGCACGACATTCATCGTCATTTATGTTTCCGTAGATATACCTAAACAGGCTTTTGTTTCTTGTCTGTGTTTTTGCATTTTTGTGGTAGTTTCAGGCAGTGGCGTAGCCACGGGGGAGGGGGGTTGGTGGTCAGAACCCCCCCCATGGGTTGGGTCATATAGGTAATGTTTCACTACAAACCTGCAATCACTCTATTCGTCAAGATTTAACAACGCGGTCAGTGAACTAGATCTCCTACGGCAACCTGCAACTAAGTTTTAATTTTATTTTTGTAACAAATATTGTTCGTACCTGTTAATTATGTACATGTTTATGATGAGATTGTTTTTTTATTTACTTTTTATTGTTTCAATTTATTAAAAATTATTT
This sequence comes from Monochamus saltuarius, assembly GCA_025584915.1. Lineage (NCBI taxonomy): Eukaryota > Metazoa > Arthropoda > Insecta > Coleoptera > Cerambycidae > Monochamus > Monochamus saltuarius. The sequence continues at coordinate 37,317,162 of CM046721.1, read as the reverse complement.
ATTTTTTTATTAAAAAAAACCTAGTTTGAATTACTTTGTTTACTGAACATGGGGGATGTCAAATTTCTGGCTACGCCACTGGTTTCAGGTCATATAATGTCTAAATATAGGGTGTTTAATAATATATGCGCAGGACTCCAGGATGTGACAGCTCGTCCAAAAATTTGAAAAAAGTTTGTAGGTATTAACTTACCCTCTTGTTGAAATTGTAAAAAAATTCGTTTTTTGCGAATATCTCCGGAACCTTTTATCGTACAGAAAAAAGCTTTTATAAGCATTTACTACTCATAATAAGCTATGTTCTGTGCGAGAAATTTTTTTTTTCAATGTCATAATTGGTGATGATATGGAAGGGGAAGTGGGTGTTTTACTCCACAACTTCTACGCCATTGGAAAAAGTACGGTTTTGAGACGCCAATTTGAACCGCCAATGTTTTCTACACAAAAAATGTACTCTTGGTCATAAGCTCTAAAGTTGACCGTTTTTGAGAAAAATCTACTTTTATATTGAAAAACATGGTAAATATTTTGAAATAAAATTTTTATTTTACTAAATGTATTATAATTTTTTTTATCAAGTAGTATTAATTTAACTGTGTACAATTTTTTTTTAATTTTGCAACTATGAAGTTAACGTTTGGTTTTGTTACTTGTTCTAACGATTAAATAAATTTTGTTTAATTAGTAAAAAAAAATTATTTTATTTTATATAACGGTCTTTAGAGCTTCTGACCAAGAGCACATTTTTTGTGTAGAAAACATTGGCGGTTCAAATAGGCGCCTCAAAACCGTACTTTTTCCAGTGGCGTAGAAGTTGGGGAGAAAAACACCCACTTCCCATTCAAAATTTTCACCAATTATGACTTTGAAAATTTTTTTTTCTCGCACAGAGCATAGCTCATTATGAGTAGTAAATGCTTACAAAAGCTATTTTCTGTACGATAAACGGTTCCGGAGATATTCGCAAAAAACGAAATTTTTTTTACAATTTTAACACCCTGTATCTCGAAAATTGTGTATTTTAGAAGGTAAGTTAATACAAACTTTTTTTCAAATTTTTGGACGAGCTATCACATCCTGAAGTCCTGCGCATATATTATGAAATACCCCAAGGGCGTATCCATGGGGGGGGGGTAATGGGGGTAATTACCCCCCCCAAGAAGCTTACTGAAATGAAATCCATTACTTTATAATTTTCGAATAAAACAGAGGTGAAGTAATTTGAATTACTTGATAATCGCATGCAAACAATATTAAATTGTGTAATAAGTAATATTTCTATAATTAATATTTAGCGTTTACTAATGTGACTTTCAAATCTAAATTCTGTAATTTTGCTCGATGTTGCTGCATATATGAATGCTGAAAATACCTCTGATCTAGAAAAATACAATATTTTTAAATATGCTTTCGTCCCCAGCAAAAACTTTCTCTTTCCCTATTCTGTTCATAAAAAATCCTTGCTCTTCTACATATACATAGACATATTAAGTTAGACATTTCAATTATTGATATGCAAGTAAAAAAAAATAGAAAAGTTAATTTAATTTTCATTATCTTTTATTTTTATAATACTGCTGCAATGTATAAATTTTTAATTTATATTTTTTTATTGATATTGGATATTAATTTATGTTTAGTTCTTTAGTCTGTTGATGTTATAAGTCTTTACAACTTTACCCCCTCCAAGATAAAATCATAGATACGCCCATGAAATACCCTGTATATTGTGTAGGTAATGCCACAGTTATTAGTGACGATGTGGTAGTTACGGTATTGTTATACGAAACGTTTTTTATTTACAATATAGATCCGCTTGTGAAAATTACGGTGACAATGCATACTATTGGTTACGTAGATATAGAGTTTTACTTGAAGTAAGTATTTATATTATGCTATTTGATTTGTCATTAAACTACCTAAGTATTTGTTTAAATTTGTAAAATAATAAATAAAAGTAAAGAATAATAATATTTAATACCTACCTATTTTATTTTTAATTAATTGATTAATTTTTTTATTGCTACTTACTACTGATTTAATTTCTCCTTAAACATTTTTAAAATATCCTTATTTATTACTTGCTTATTACCTATATTTTCAGAATAAAACAGATAATTTTATATAGGGGAGGCAAGGTACGAAAGTAACATATTTTTGTAAAGCCGGATAAATAAAAAAATAACAAAGTTATATACATTTACTTACTATAAGTCGTTTCCTTGGCATTTTATATATAAGTAGAAGAAAAATATTATTGAAGTAATTAAAGCTCATATTGATGTATAATTAATAAAAAAAGTAGAGAGTGTACGTCGTTACAACCTACCCAATGGTATGGGTCAAAAGTAACAGAACATGGGGACTGAATGAATAATAGGTAATAACTAGGTATAAAAAGTTAGTATTTAAAAGGTATTTGCTTATTGATTATCTAATATATATAATTCTCGTGTCACAGTGTTAGACGCCATTCGCCTCCAAAATAATAATAATAAAAAAATAGAATAATGAAACAAAAATATAAAATAACAATAAATTATTTTTGGTAATAACGAAGAATCCTATCCCTATCTGGCTTTTGCACGGTTGTTACTCCAAACACGTCCATATTCCATATTTGGGATGATAATAGCAGATATTAAATATGAAGATAATTTGTTACAATCGTCCCCCTATGGCACTGTTACAATCGTCCCATTACGCATTTTTACGAGATTTACATGATAGTCATGATACTTGCTTAAAACTTTTTTTAACGATTATTTTTAATTAAAATACCATGCTTAGGTTATAGCCAATATTGGTATTAATTCAACACAAGATAATACATCAAAATAACGTTCAGTTCTATAGATAGATCTGATAGATTAAGATAAAGAATGAAAACTTACTTTGCTTATCATTTCGCACCGTGGAGGTCTTAACTCGAACTAAAACACTACAGATATTTTTGTTCAAATGAGTTAATGTAGATTTCACTGCCGACTTTATGATGATATAATAAATATATCATAGACAAACCTCTTTAGAAAGACAATAGGCTAACTGTCACAACCAATCCATGTTACTTACGTATCCGGTCTCCCCTACCTAGTGCAGTCAGATAGCAAAATTTTATAAATGCCTCAAATAACACTATACAATCCCGTAAATGGTAGAAGCAAATACAGAAGATGTTATTTGGAATCGGAATGAAGTGCTGAATACAATACCTAAAGGAAAAAAATGTAAGTTTGCTTTACCATTGATTTTCTAAACGCCTTGTAGGTATACTTTCTGGTGGCTTAAAAGAAAAGTTTAATTGATTCTTTATACCTTATAGGTGCCTACAACCTACAACTTTAGGTACATTTTAATTTTTTCGATGAACTTAGTCCTACTTATGTAGTATTTCCAATTAAACTTACAATAAAATAGTCTTCATAAACAAACAATGTTGCAATGCTTTTTCTTCTCATTTTTTGGCACGGTGAAATATTTTTTATTAGGCGTTGTGTGCTGTATTCGTACGTTTTGGCCCCTCAATTGACAAATTAATTCTTCTAAACGTACATATTATGTCCTGCGTTTTCTGACAATGGAACACATATACGTAAAGCACACTGCTGCATTTAAATATACAAGTGCGAACGTCGTCTGACGTCACATGTAGGTCTTCGCTGTGGCGGTGACCGTTTTGTTGGAGCGTATTTGGACTAAATTTTTAAATAGGTAGGTACCGTTTCTTGGCTTGTTTTTCCACAAAATTGTATAGAACAAATGCCATTTTGATTAAAATAATCCATTCCTTCTTCTGCACGTATTTTAAAAAATCATGCAATTTTCCCATTGCATTACCTATTTAATTGTGATTATGTCTGTTATCTAATTTTGATTTAGTGAATAGGTATTAGTATTATTGTTAACAAAATTTGATTTTTTCAATATAGTTATGTAGGTACGTACTTATATCACATCTGAATGACTCTATGAATATAATTGGATTCTCTCGAAAATTGAAGGTGTCACCTGTTTCTCTTCATGTATATTCTAGATGATAAACTATTAACCAAATATAATATGCATCGTATGCATATTATGTGGGTGGTTCTGCATCTGGGCGGTTCCAGGAATAAAAACTCCTCCCGCACCATCCAATTGGAACATTATAGAATATTGTGTAGCCAATGGCAGAGAACTTTGTACTTTATACTGTGTCTGTTTAATATTATGAGAGGGAAGGCAGTTGCTCGCGTACGTTTGTTCACTTTACATCCGAATTTTATTTTGTATTTTTTAATATTGTAAAAGTGTATAGTGGGACATACTTTATTGTTACAAAAACTTGTTGACATATAAATGCTTTGTTTATATATAGGTATAGGTACCTATCATTACTAGTGCAATAATAGTAATCATACTAATCATCACCTTAAAATAGGACAAAGGGAAATGAAGGTAAGTGTTGATATATGTAAATACCTAAATACTTATATATACTCACTTTTACTATGTTCATAAATACCAAATACCTATGGCAAATATGAATATATACAAGTACATACCTACCTATAGGTACAATTTTATACATTTATTTAAATGTCAATGTATAGAAAATACTTATTAATCAATAACTTTTGCCAGGTCCCAATAACGTGAAAAGTTTTCAGAAAGTTTAGAATCATTGTGTATTTACTTTACCTAAATGTATGTATGGCTACAAAACAGCATTCAAATATTGATAAACTGAGAAAAAAATATTACAACGATTAGGCCTAGTTACGGATGGTGAGCTAGGTATAATATATATCTGATATATTAAAAAAATATCGCTTGTAATTAAAATGCATAGAACATTATGCACTGACGCTATAATATATATTTATATCTATGCGGTTTACTCGTCTGTAGAAATATAGGTATCTCATTACAAAGAAATAAATACAATAGGTAAATATTATGTTATCGCACTCACCGTCCGTAACTAGCTTTATACAAATTATTATACGTATATACTCTTAATTAAATATGTGTACCTACTTATACCTACTGTATGGAACTATAAGACATCAATTTCTTATGGTTATAATATAATAGTTTGTTACACCTATAGTTTATAATGATTATACATGTGTGTTTTTATATTTATGCATCGCATAGTAATATCGCTATTAATGCATAGGTACGTTATGTATTGTTACTTTCCTTAAACAAATGATATAATCATCTTTTCAAATTATGGTAAATAATTCAATGATATACCCAAGATTATACAAGTTTGATATTATATCTACCTATTTACTTATTATTAGGATAAAATGTGATATCGTCATTGGCACAGTAATACCTACATGCTATAAGTAGGTATCACAATTCGGTAAATTTTTTATAATGTTTAATAAAATCATAAAATGGACAAATAGCAGGTATTACGGTGCAAAACGAGTAATGCAGTAAATACAGGAGAGTATCAGCGAAGTAGGTACAAAGAGAAACATATTTAGTTTCCAACAAATAGGTATACCTACCTAGGTATGTAATTTCATAATTTTATAAATAAACAAAACTCAACATTACGTACAATCCGAAGCACTTGTTAATGTCTAACCAGCTCCAGTGTTTGTTATTAAATTGTTTCATCTCATAGACCGAATACCTAAGTGTTCTTCAATATTTTTATCTGAAAAATAAAAAAAAAATTCTCATGAAATGATACAATATTGTTTTTATGTATCTAATTCAAAGGGTGACATGTTTTTTAATGGGAAATTAGGATTAAGTATACAATAACATATTAAACAAACTTAATTTGACCTTTACCTATCTATAGAAATCTATAAGCAATCTGTGTGTGTGTCTAGGTATAGGTAGATACCTATATACCTAGTGAATCTGTAGTACCTAATCTTAAGGCATTCTGAAGGAAGTTTTAATTAGACTTCGACAAGGTCCATGACAAACTTTTCAGATGGCAATGGCAGCATTTTAAAAAACATAATTTGATAGGTGTTTTAATCAAAGTAGCTTGATAAATAAAAATGGTTTTTGCTACAACAATAATTATTATTTGTGTCTGTGTTATGTTTCGCAGCTATCCAGATATAAGAAATAATCCAAATCTGATCCGTCGAGCGACAGAATCATTAGTTCGTTGAAAAGAGGCTTTCATTCAAGCCGAGAGTGGATATTTTGAACAATTTTTATAGTTTTAAGGTTTGTTAATTTGGATAATAAAAAATAAAGGTTAACTAATGTTTAAACACAAATAATAATTATTGTTACCTATAACAACCATCATTTTTATTTATCAGGCTACTTCAAGTCAAATATGAAACTATATTTTTTAAAATGCTACAAGCATAAGGTATAACTTTATTTACACAAAAACGAATCGTACCAATATTCATATAAGAAAAAATGTTTTAAATTATATTATATTATATATATAATATAACCTGAATAAACCTGAGAATAGTCTTTCTTCGTTCTACATGCCTACATTAGGTATTCTTCTAATAATTGTTCTCCATGTAACCTATATTAATTTAAAGGATCTTAATTATGTAGAGTATTCAAATAATAAGTAGATATGACAAATATAGAGTGTTGCCTTATAAACATAGGTCCGCCACGGCCTCCTTTTAGAGTTACAGATTACATATTACTTTACTAATTAGACTGTTAATTACGTAGGTAATAAAATTTATTAAGTATCATTTGTTTTTCAAGAAAATTTCAATTGATAAAGAGAAAATAAAAAACAGTTTTCAAGTAAACATTTTATTTCAATATTTTCTATTATACAAGTTGATTTAAGAAACTGTGGACCTTCCAAAGGCCAGCTAAGTATAGTATACACAACAAAAAAATAAAAATGAATACAAAAAGTCTTAATCAGATGCCTGATCAGATAATAAAATATTGTTTTCATTTTTCTACTTTCCTATACAAATACATATCTAATATTAGTTTCTTTCCAAATAAATAATGTCGTGAACGTTCACCTGTTTGATGTGGTCACTTCATTTACCTATGTATATGGGATGGCTGAGGCTTATATATATATATATATGTCATAGTCAAAGGACGATATGCAGTCTCTTCCCGGAATGATTACCCGGTTTATCCTAGGTTTGACCATAGCCTTCGGGCTAACCCCGAAACAAATTCCAATTTCGACCTTTGATTAAAGTATTTTTAGTCAAATCTAGAAATTCCTAACATTTCAGTCAAACGTCGAAAGTAAAATAACAATGTAATTCAGCCGAGTAAAATTCAGTACGTCTATACTTATTTAATAGTTAGTAGTACTTAGTAGTAGTCACTGAATTAAATGAACAATTGCAGCTGACGATTAGATGCGACTGAATGACCGAATTCAGTTAGATCACTTATATAGAATAGCTAGTTCGGTGTCTTACGACAGAATAGACAGAATATTTTCTAAAGCAGGGTAATAGAAAACCAATTTCCAGTAAAATTAGACAAATTTTCTATAACTTGGTTTTTAATGGCAACACTAAGCTGGAGATACTAGACAACAAAATATTATGTTTGAGCCCATCATGCCTGCCACGAATGTCGCTGGTTTTAGATATACAGAGTGTTTAAGGTTTAAATTTTATTCTGAAATTTCTCAGTAATTGCACGAATAATAAATCACGCACGCAAAATACGCTAATATTTATTGACATGAGAATTTTACACAAGCTTACTAAGAAAAGAATTAGCAATATCAGCGCTTGAAAGAAAATCACTACAATATACATTAAACTTTTAAATGCAAATAACACAGAAATCGATAAAGTTAGGCGACCTAAATAGGAGGACACTTTTTATGTAGAATTTAACGATTTTTAACTTTTTTCAGCACAGCTCATATAAATAATGTAAATGAGACTGAAAGAATGAATTCACCAAAATGAACTAAAAGTCCCATCTCTAATCTGTAGGGACTGTACTCTAACATGTTTAAACGTGTTTATACGTCTCTTGCGGTGTTCCGATAAATTATTTTCTCATTTCATATTTCACAAGAGAAAAATAAACAGATGTATGAGCAGATCTAACGTATTGCGCAATTCTAAATGTCATAATTCCTCACCATGTAAGAATAAAGACTAATTTTTTATTTTAATTAGGTACATATGATTAAAACAATAAACACTAAAGTTAAAAATGTCGTTTTATTAATACCTAATCTAACAAACTAAGACATTCTAATACCTAATTGAAGTTTGATTGGTCAAACCTCGATTTCATGAAATTGAGTTTCGACGTTTGCCTGATCAAATTAGTCTAACCTAGGTTTGACGAAAATTCTTTAGTCAGAGGCCGAAAAATTTCATTGATTTGGGCTTTGACTAATACCTCAAGTCAGACCTGGGGATTGACTACTTGACTAGTCAAACCTAGGAGCGCCAGAGCTTCGAGGTTTGCAATATAGATATTTCATTCGCACTAGAAAATATATTGAATATTTTTGCTGAAAAAACTGTATTAGGTATTATTCTTGACGCATCAGTATACCTACTTATATGTAATATTCCTTGGTTTTTGCAAATATTTGTAGATATATACGTATATCTGTGTGGAAATAAATATCACTGTAAAAAATAATTACAGTAAAAATAGATGGCAATTTATTTACCACTCATTATTGCTGTAATTTTCTTATCAATTGTGACTTTGCAAATAAAATGTAAATTACGTTATGATTTTACAATACAAAAAGTATTTTTACAATGTAACTTGCACAATTACTTGTAAAATTGCAGAGTAACTTTACACGCAGTTGTATAGATACATTGTAATAATACCTACATTTTATATTATGACTACTATGTATTTTTTTTAATTTATTGTACAGGATGGTCCAATTTGGGCACTTAGGTATAGAAGGTTTCTTCTATTTTCCGAAAAGACAGAAAAAAATAGCCAATATATTTGGAGCTTAATTTTTGAGAAAAATTGAATAGTGAGAATCTCATTTCGATATGTTCATATGTTTAAGAGATACCTAGGTACATGACGTTTTTAAGTTTTGGTCGTTTTCTATAGTAACTTTTCTACTTATTATATTAATATTTATACATTGTAAATACATTTTTTCTCTATGTGTAGTAGGTACCTCTCTAGTGGCTTGAGGAAATTTTTTTTATAACTTCTAGTTTTCCGTATAACAAACTAACAATATGTAATATAACAAACATATATATTTTTTAATGAAACATCATACGTATGTAATATGGGGCATCATAGAAAAGGACTAAAATTTAAAAAAAAATTCTATAACAAAACTAATCAAGATATCGAAATTAAATTTTCGTTATTCAATTTTTCTCAAAAAATATTCCCGTGACATTTGGACTATCTTTTCGGAGGATAAAATAAATATCCTAAAAGTGTCGAAACTTACCTAACCTGTGCAGTCAATTTTAGAAAAACTTACTTTAAAAACATCAGTGTTTTGACATAGATACCTAAAAAAAAATCTGAATAGTAATTCATTTATCTAACCTACCTAATAGATTAATTTGTCTACATGAGAAAAATTAAAATGTCGTAAGGAATGTTACTTACCTTAAGTAACATATCAGGCTTTTCCGTGAGTTTCTCAATAGCATCACTGCATCAGAATGTTACTTCAAAAGAAAAATATACTCATATTAAGTAACCTACTTAACATGAATGCCAATTGCTTCTAATATTAACAAACACCCTTATAATAGTAATACTGAATTTTTGATATGATATCCCCAGTGAAATCAAACATTTCCGAGGCAAGAGATTCGTTTTCTATATGCTTTTCAAATTTATATACAAAAAATTAAGTATTTTGGAGTTTATGACTCGTTTAGATTGAAAATAATACTTATTTCTATTATAGTCCCCATGTAGGTACCTTAAACTCAGCAGAATAATCCTTTTCAAATTTATACTTAGAATTTTTGGACAAATTGTGTGAAAAACATTTGTTACGGTATTAGAAAAATATTTTAAGCTAATATAAATCAAATCTCCTACAATTCCTATCAATGAAGTCATATGTTTGGTATTAGAGAACTATGACTTCATTGATAGGAATTGTAGGAGATTTGATTTATATTAGCTTAAAATACCTTTCTAATACAGTAAAAAATGTTACAAAAGCTAATAACAAGGAATATATGGGTAGATATTGTGGGTGTAATTCAACGCTGGTTGGGGCTATTGTCCACAGAGTAGTTAGTTTCACACAATAGATAGTATTAATACCTAAAAATATACCTATAAAAACATTTGTTACACAAAACCGTACTTTTCCTAACTGATTATATAAATAGCTATTTTGCACTCCGATTACGGCTCAGTTTAATTAGTAATTACAGCTTTATTATATCTTCAATATATTAACTGCCCTTTGCTTATTTATTTTTTAGCTTAGAAAGACATGTACATACAGGTACTCAAGTAATAAAATATTATAGTTTTACGGAATTTTTTTTATTAAAATTTGGTCCCTGCACATTTAGGTTATTTGTACAAAAACAGAACACTTAACCTTATACAAAACATATATAGCAATGGAAAAATATATTCATAGAACTAAAGTTAACATTTTATAAAATTCAAACCAGATCTGTGATGGTCTTATACCATTACAAAGTAATATTAATTATATAAATGTGCATAGATAAGTAGGTATCCAGAACTTAAATCATGTTAATCCCCCAGAAGCCCCTGTTCTTCAAATAAGTATAAAATAAATAATATATTTTTTATATACTATGTAAGATGAACGAATCAACAGTGGGGTATCCAATTTTTGTAGATGCAAGGATATCAATGTTTTTTTGCTTCAATAATTATGTAGCTTACATACCTATTACTTCTTAATCTCATTTAGGTTATGTTAAAACCAGCACTAGACAAAACTATTTATAGTACTAAAACACTGACTTGTCACTCTAGATATGATTATATTGCTAGTTACTACTCACTAAATTAATTATGTAAGTACCTAGGTCCTAGGTACACGCTGCATTCATCGAATTGAAGCAAGAAATAATGAAGACCACTCAACACGCTCAACGGTTAGTGGTAGCGCGCAAGCGCGTTTTAAAATTAATAATACTTTCACACACACATTAGGCATATTTTTACAGTCAATTATATGGTAAATTTGGTATTTTCTGCTAAATTCCATCGCCGTAAATTTCCGTCACTATAATTTGTATTGATTTAGGTATATCTACATTGTAATTTTTGTTGGTCTTGTAATGAAATCTAGATGTTGTAATTTTACTAAGTAAATAATTTATTTATACTTATCTTTATAGCTAACATTGAAAAGTATGCATAGAGAAAACTTTTTCAATAACTAATATTATTTTACATATCTAGGTATATGACTGAATATAAATGTGTCAAAAAATTAACAATATATGCACATGTTAAAAAAATGTATATCAAATCGTTCATCAATCGCAGTTTAAATATTTTCATTTTGTTTAACAAAATAGTGTAACAGGAACCAATTTAAAGATGTATTAATATTGTTTTCATTTATTTATTTATTTATTATCTACGCCTGCTTAACGGGATGAACCCACTTACAGAGCAGGGAAAAATTACAAAAGAAAATTAAAATACCCATAACAAAAATGTGTATAAACACAAGAATACACAAAATATATCACAAACAGAACACAAGGAGGACATCAAAGAAATTTCTTAATAATATAGAAACGCCAGTGTGAAAGATATCTACACTGTCCTGCATATCTGCAAAATTCCTAGACATTACGTATATAGGAGAATGTTTTCAAGCAAAGTCTTTCATAAGATCGTGTATTTACAGCATGAACATTAAAATTAAGTTTCTGTAAGATTTCAGGTTCAACAAATTTCCATTTATTAAGTTTAAAAAGAAAAATAACACTGTACAGTGCGTTTCAATAACTTTGATAACATTTTGATCAGCTGTAACTTTTCTGTTTTTAAAGATATCGGAATGAAACAAAAACCATATTACATAGTAGACTAGCAAGTTTTTTCTTATTTGAAAAAAAAAAAACAAAAGACCAATGATTTTGAGAGATCTTAACCTAACTTATATTTTTTTAAATGGAACGCCCTGTATATTATTGGATATTTGGATTCTACTCAAAATTCCAAGCATCTTTTATAAAGCATATCCTATACCTATCTTCAACTGTTTCTGAGAAAATATGTCCTCCAGTAAAAGCCAGTCAGCTGAAAGATGGGAAATATAAGCAGATTTAAAAAAGTCAGCAAAGGTCTCTGATACAGCATTACCAGATTCTAAGATGTTATTGTCATATAACATGCAATAAGTGATTTGAAACCTCTAACAGTTTGGTAATAAATAACCAGTGGCGTAGCCAGAAATTTGACATGGGGGGGGGGGTCCGTGAACAAAGTATTTCAAACTAGACATCATAAACATGTAAATAATAAACAGGTACGAACAATATTTGTTACAAAAATGACAAAAATAAAATTTGAACTTAGTTGCAGGTCCTAATGTAAGGGTGCCGTAGAAGATCTAGTTCACTGACTGCGTTGCTAAATTTTGGCGAATAGAGTGATTGCAGGTTTGTAGTGTGACACTACCTATATATATGACCCAACCAACCCAACCCATGTGGGGGGGGGGTTCTGACCCCCTAACCTCCCCCCCATGGCTACGCCACTGTAAATAACTATATAATTTTCATTCGAATTAGTTGTTACAACTGTCAAATTAGAATGGTCAGACTCAGCTGATAAAATCATATGGATGTTACAAGTCTGTGAATGAATTATTGGTTGCTATATATCGACCCGACTATATCATTTTTAAATTCGTTTAACTTACGTGTATACACAGTGTTGATTCCAAACAGGGCCATTAAAATCAGCATTCTCATCTCTAAGATTCATGCAATTAATACATTTGAAGTTTACCTCTGAAAAATCGTTGACTTGATAGTTACCAGCTCATTTAGGACAGACCAATGATTTTTTACAGTAATGAGACGTATGATATCCGCAGCACTTAAAACACCGTACTATATTTTTGTAGTTACATAAAAAGTGTGTCTATAGATGCAGTTGAAAAGAGGGAAAAGTTTTAAAAAAAAAATCTGCTTGTTAAAATGTACAAAAGTACATGCAGGTTTAAGCTAGTCAATATAATATGTAGGACACATGTTACTAACAAATTATTAAAAATACAGTAGATTTTATGATTAGAATTTAATAATAAATATACGTGGCGAGTCCCATTTTTATTTCCAAATAGTTAAGAAGATCTTGTCAGGAGCAGAAATAACTTTTGCAACAGAACTCACATGAAAACTATTGGAAAATTCCATGATAAATTGAATAAAAGTAAATAGTTCCAAATTATATACAAACGCTAGTGAACCGATTACCAAATGGTTTATAAAATATATTTTATTCTTAATAATTTGATTTGATTTCATAAGACTTCGCATGATTTCATGAGATTTTGCAAGATTTTTTCTGATTTCACAGATTTAGAATCATTTCGAAGATTTCGAATCATTTCATGCAATTTTAAGTGATTTGCATGATTTTACAGAATTCACTGATTTCTACAGATTTTTTTGATTTCACACAAAAGATACACCTGATTTTAGGAGTGTCACACCCCTCGAATTACAATTAGAAATTTTATTAACAAAAAATGGTTGAAATTAATACTTATGGGCAGACAAAAATTAGAAACCTGATGTTTTCTTCAAATTGTTCTCACACACGATATTTATTCAGGAAAATCCATTAACCATCGACCTTGAAAACAATGCTGGATTTGGAAATCTATGTCTACTATTACCATATACTCAGTTTACAAGCGAAAACCTCACTGCCCACAGCCGATTGTCACATAAAAGCTAATTGCAAAACACAAAGCACAGCCACTCTAATCGAGATTAAAGGCAGAAATGGCCACCTGACCGCGTACATGTCAAAACAAACAAAAAAAACATTCTTTGCTTGATGTCCAGGAACAGTGTGGAAGATACAAGGGCCAGATTCTGTGTTTAGATTTATATTTGACTTCTACATCAGTAAGTCAAAAAATAGGTAGGTTTTCTTTTCATGAAGTCCACGAAACTTCTATCTATTCAATATATGGTTTTTATTTTCTAATTTGGGCAAAAAAACTTCTATTGTGTCATACGTCACAAAAGTCCTCAGTGTTCATTGACTACTTGCTGATGACCTCGACCATGTACAGTTAATAGACAGTGAATTTTTGCAAGCGCAATATTTTCTATCATTTTCATCATACAACTGTCATTGGGTGTATTCAGGTAATTTGCAGCGATCCAGTGCTGCAGCCGTTTTCAGTTTGAATTTGCCGAATGACTTTCGGTTTGATTGACAAATGTCAATTGTAAAAGTGATGAATGGCCTAATGTCAAAACTTATATGCTTTACAGCTTTAAAACAGCGCTACAGCGAACTGGCCGCGTTTTGTTTGTTCAAGTAACCGCTGCGTCAAAGCGCTGCAGCGCTGAAGTTCCCTGAATACGCCCATTGATTGTCATGGTAGATTATCCGAATAATCACATTCATGTTTTGCGAAATTCACGATAATCTGACCGCCATTAATAATTTAAATTAAAATATGTGAAATTCGCTACAATATTCACGAATTTCGCGTCATGAGGACAAGGATTAAGTCATCTGCTACAGCACAAAAGATTTTAACAAAGTTTCTTGTTTTAAGTAATTTTTATTTTTCATTAAAATTAAATTAGAAAAAAACTACCTACGCGTTATTTTTGTTGAAATTTTTCTGCCGACGCCTATGGTCCAGCTGGATTCAAAAAGTAATTAAAAAGAGAAAATGATATAACAGATACCTACTTTAAACTATCTTACACCCATTTTCATAATAGATATAGAACACAATTTTCAGTTTTGAGGTGTATCTATAAAATAAGTAGATATGGAACAATGAATGTGGATATCTCGGTGGATATGGAACAAAATAATTTTAATAGTATTACCTATCAATAAAAACTTTATTAAATTAAGTATACTTACCTAATTATTATTTTGCTAAATTAAAGTACCTAGGATAGTGATTGATTTGATGGTTTTCTTTTATTCAAAATGGAGACATAGAATTCACGTTCCTCTTCTATCATTTGCGATAATATCACTACCAAATGGTTTTTCTTGCGAATGTAGCAGTCCGTTTTATGTTCTCTTGGGGAACTGATTCTGATAATTGCACGTTTTTAAGGTTAATTCTTTTTTCCGCTTCCCATATGTGAAAATGAATCATATCAGCCCTAAAAATATTACCGAAAGTAATGTTTATCGTCTCTTGGGTTGCTAAAGTCGTAACAATACGATTTTGTAGTTTTTCCACTGTTTAGACACCTTTGTCAATTGCGTACTTTGACGCTTCACATAAATTTTCATTTAATGTTAGTGTAAATTAAAGTCTGGAATCAAGACAACAAAACTATAAAATAATAATACGCTCGGATTCTGAATAATTGTGATTGCCTGAATTTGTGAAAATGAATAGTCATTCAGACAGTGATCAAAAATTTACGAATACTCCACCATCAGATTTGCAAGAAGAAGCTTGCAAAGTTTCTCTAAATTTGTTACCTACGCAGTTGAGACAACGGCAACGGTACGAAAAGTACTATAAATTGTTTAACAACTGGAAAAAGAGTAAAAAGAAAAAACATAACAGAAAATGTATTAAGTACTTGCTTATCTATCGGAAAGATCAAAGATTATAATGCAGATACACTATGTGGTCTGAATTTTCAATGTTGAAAAGCAATTTTAAAGTCAAGGAAAATTAAGTAATTTTGATAATTTTCATAAAGTTCGAGCATTTTTGAAAAAGTTCAAAGCTTTGACTCAAGAACAATGTATTACGTTTTTTAAGGAAGCAGATGATTCTGAATATCTTCTGATAAAGGTAAACAGATAAATTAAGATAAACTAATTTCTTTCTTTTATTACCGTTAAATTGTAGATTTCTCTTATGATGGGGCTATAAACAACTTGTCGTGTAGATAATAGAGGAAATGTATTGATTATTACAGTTCCAGAAACAAAAAATAATATTACAAGGACGTTTGCAACACAAACAAAACAACTGATGAATTGAATCTACTTACAATTATCTAACAAATACTAATAAACTAACAAATCTATTTCACTTAGACTTACCCACACTCCTCATAATCGCAGTACAACCGATTGGAAAAACAGATTTAGCAAAATTCCAGAAAGAATAGCCACTTTTCTTAAACTGCCTGAACCTACTACATACATTGCTTCCACCGTAGCTCTGCAACCCTTCTATAGCTAACTCTGGGAGTGATTTGGTAACACTTATAAGAAGCATGGAGGTTGGCGTTCTTTTGCAGTTGCTGAAGGATATATCGACGACTGCTTATCGAATAAGATTAACATTTCTCAAAAAATCCTGAGAAACCAAGAATAGCAGCCTAATATTCGCAGAAAAACACTGAAGTGTTAAATAATTATGACCAAATATATATCACCATTCCGCTAGCATTTAAAAAATCTACCCAATGTCTATAAATTCTCCATAATTGTGCTCGAGGGATAATTAACATTAATTAGCTTTAAGAGCGCGACATTTACTAATATTCACGTGCAATTAGGAGAAAGAGGTAATTACTAATTAGAAATTAATAAAGCAATATTATTTGTACCCTTTTATAATACAATTAATAAAAATACGTTACATTAGTAGCTAAATGTATTTTAATTGTAGTGGCAGATTTAATGATTTCTAGTATCTCGTTAAAACTGCAGCTATTCCCCATAAATGAAATGCATATCTCTGTATGTATTCTTCATTTGAACATCTTACATTTATCAGCCATTTTTGCTTAATCATTAGAACTTATTCACTTAATACTGATACGAGTATACAGCAATATTTGACACAAAGAAACATGAAATGTCATCAAATTAAGAATGACGGGAAACTACTAAATATTGTGTGCCCGAAATTAATTTTTTTACTCAAAACCTGTATTATTTATCAAAAAATTGAAAGAGGCAAAACAATTTCTAAATTTAATGGGCATTCAAAAACATTTTTTCGACCCCTATTAAAATCGTTTAAATAATCTACACTCAAATTTTTTGCACATAATTTGGAATCACGCTGTATAACTCGTTTTGACAATAAAATGGATATAAAATAATATAATCCTGGGCAGACGATCTATGTGTGAGTATGCTATTATTATTTTTAATATTTTGAATTGGTACCTATGCGACGACTGATTGTATGATCTAAGGCCTTTTAACTTATAGGTAATACATTTTTACACCGATTTTTTTTCACCAAACAATTCAATATTGTAACCTCGTAATTAGGTTATCGTTGAAACACGTCACGTAGACAAACAATCTTTATTGTCACTCTTGATAATACAAGAATTATCCTTCAAACCAATTTCACAACTGTCAACGCTTTACTTTGACGTTTGTCAATCGCCTTCGACTGCTCAATATAAACTAACCGTGACGGCGGAATTGATCCGCTTATATAGATTTTTAGACTTCTCGAAGCTTCTGCGATCTCGGCAACGTGTCGAGAAAGAAATAGAATATAGCCTGGAATATTCCGGAAAACGTCAAAATAAAGGTATTACAAAAATGATAAATTCTAACACAAACAGGAATATAATTAATAAACTAAAAAGGTAGGTGAGCTTCCGTAACAATATATTTAAGCATTAATATATTTTCGAAGAACAAATCTTTTTTGGTATAATGCTCCCTTTTTTGTAAAAAATAAATTGATTTATTTGGTAAGAAAATTTAATTTTTTTGATTAGTATTTGTTTAAATGAAACAAATTGTTACTCACTTTCTGAACAAAATCCATTGAAATACTGAACGATTAACATCAAAAGGAGGAAAATAGTTATTCCATTCGAATCTTATGAAAATATAATTAAAAAAAAAGATTTGTATATAAATATATTTTTTCATGTATATCTGTATAAAAATAATATTGTGAAATAAAACAATGTTTTTAATTGAAATAAATGTGCATGTCGAATCAAATAATGTGTTTATTTAATAAAAATGCATATTTTTTTAATTGAGGGATGTGGAAAAGAAAATATGTAGCTAATCTTGTAATATTTTTTATAAAGTTTTTAAATGAAGTTTTATTAGCTTATAAAATCTTTTGAAAAACCTTGGATAATGGTGTCCGTCCCGTCCCGTAGCCGCCACTGTAACTGGTCGAATCCCATGCGTCCAAACGTTTCGCCGCTCTTCAATGTCGAAATCTTCAGTGATGATTCCGCAAAAGTGGGGCAAGCCGAACAACAGTTCAGACCGTAGGAGTCGTAATACCAACAATAGGAGCCGTAATCAATATATGGACGGACCCAGAGATACCGATAGCAGGCCTGTCTCCACAGAGCCTAGCCCGATAACATCCAGGGCAGGTCAAAGAATCCCGGCTGCTAGGGATGTGCATTTTAACTCTGTTTCTGGCAGCGACCAGTTACCGAGGTCACGGCATAGCAACCGGGAAAATCACTATGTATCAAATGATAGCACAGGCCGTGCAAGCCTAAAAATATTTTACATTTATTAATTAATTTATAGTTTTTAACATCTCTAACGATCTGTTGTACATGTAAATCAGTTTTGAAGTATATTAAAGAAAAAATTGGTATGCTAGTCAGTAAGTCTACCTAATAAATTACGCTTCTAATAAAAAACTATAGTATGCACCAACATTAAAAAAATATAGCATAGGTACCTGCCAAATAAGAATGAAATCAATACAGTTATTATATTATGTCCCTGAACATATCTACCTATTTAGGTATACCTACTTATCATATTTTTTATTGTGCCGTAAAAGTTTCAGGGGCGGCTTATGAGATTTCAGGTATGTCATATCTTAATAACGAGACATGGGACCCAACCAAATTTTAGGATATATTATGTACTGTGGCTATATACAGGGTGACCGGAAATTATGCGTCAAGACTTCAGGAGGTGATTCCTCACAAAAAATTAGGGTCACAAAGTCCTATAACAATTTTTCGAAAACTCACTATTAACGTAGATACAGGGTATCAAAAGAATTTGTTTTTTTGTTTTTCTTAGATAACTTTTTTATTTGCGATTTGTGCCAAAGGGCCGAGGGGTAAACCACTGATTCAAATTTTGTACACCATACTTTCCCTTTCATTAAATAATTCCTCATACTTCCTCTTAAGTCGTTATACTTCGTCGTATATCCCTATACTTCCCCATACTTCCTCACAGTTCCTCACACTTCCTCGTACTTCCCCACATTTCCTCGAACTTTTCCATATTACTCATTTATTTCCTCAATATTATACACACATATACATTTTTTTGTGGAAACGTTTGTTTTCACAACACTTGCCAACTCGAAAAAAGAAACATTTAAACAATAATTATTGTAAACCAAGAAAAACAAATATATATTTGTCATTATTTAAAATCGAGCGAAGGGCCTAACCTGACCTTCGATCTATGGCCCACAACTTTTTTGTTTTCACCGCTTTATAAATTTGAACAGCACCATGTTAGAGTATCAAAAATTATTTAAAAAAGTATCTCTTGTTGCGATAAAATAAAATGAACCGTTTCTGAGAAAAACGATTTCAAACATTTACATGTGTTAACGCTGTTTTAAACTGATATTCACAGTTCCAACTCATCAATACAAAATTTATTCACTAATTACATTTTTATTTAGTCTACGCTAAGTCTAAGTTCTCGAAATGTTGTCCTTCCATTTCGAAACTCAAATTCATTCTTCTCAGAAAGTTGCGACGAACCCTGTAGAATATGCCCTCCTTTGCTCTTATTATTGCAATACTGTCAATAATTCGTTGCCTCAGCTCTTCCACGTTATTCGCAGACCTTGTGTATACCAGTGATTTAACATAGTCTCAAAGGAAAAAGTCGATCGGGTTCAAATCGGGCGATCTGGCAGCCCACTCTATGAATCCACCACGCCCTATCCACCTCTCAGGGAAAATGTTATTGAGGTGCTCTCTCACCGTTAAACTGAAGTGAGGCGGTGCACCGTCATGCAGTAGCCACATTTAACGTCGCACTCCAATAGAAACGTTTTCCAACAAAACTGGCAAATCATTTTGTAGAAAGTGTAGGAAAACCTCATCACCAAGCCTTTGAGGAAAGAAATGTGGCCCAACTAAATGATCTCCTACGATGCCAGCACATACATTCACAGAAAATTTATACAGAACCCACGTTCTACCACTAAATGAGGATTCTCGTCACACCAATAATGTTTAATATGTAGATTTATTACACCATCATGCTCGAATCCAGCTTCATCCATGAAAAGAATTGAATTTATGAAATTTCTGTTGCCATCATGGAGATTTATAATTGTCCTGCAAAAATTCAGTAGTGCAATCGGATCTCTAGGGAGTAGGGCTTGGACCTTTTGATAGTGGAATGGATGCAGGAGTTGTTCCTGCAAAATTTCATGGACTGAGCCTTTGGAAATATTTTCCTGCGATGCAATTAACTTCAGCCCCAGGAGTTCGAGTTCTTTGTGGGCGACCGACATCAAACCGCCTCGTCTTAAAAGAGCCAAACTCACCTAATCTCTGATGAACAGTACTGAACAACTGCGGTCGTGGAATTCTTCTATTTGGAAATGCATCTCGATACAAACGTTTTGCTCTTGATGCATTTCCGTAGCTAAGCCATAATAATAATACATGTCGCGCAGCTACTCATTCGAATATTTATTACAATTATTATTGCTATTATTTTTATTGATTTTATCAGTGAACATTATTTTAACCTGTTCTATCGATTCCTGAGGTTATCAAGATTAAACCTGAATCACCCTGTACAACGTCAGAAAGCGATCTATCCAGCAAATTTTAAGGTACTGAAATCTTTCAAAACACATATATTTTTAAATTCAGCTTTATTATATTATTTGAGGATAGTTTAAATAGTAAAAGTGGATAAACAAAACATCAGTAATTTTATTTTTGATATTACTTTTGGTCTACGTGTTTTATTTTTTAAGATTTCAGTACCTAAAAAACACCGCATATTTTATCATTAAGTATACGGCGAGAAATACATTGTTTCCAAGTTAACGTATGAAAATGTTTGAAGCCGTTTTTCTTAGAAACGGTTAATTTTATTGTATCGCAACAAGAGATATTTTTTAAAATAATTTTTGATACTCTTTAACATGGTGTTCAAATTTATAAAGCGGTGAAAACAAAAAAGTTGTGGGACATGGATCGAAGATTAAGGTCAGGTTAGGCCCTTTGGCACTGGAATATTTGCATCATATTTGGAACATAAATCTACAAGGACACATACATAGGAAAGAGAAAAAAGAAAAAATCAAATCACAAATAAAAAATTTATCTAAAAAAACTAAAATATATTTTTTTTACACCCGTAACTCTAATTTCTTGTGAGGAATCACCTCCTGAAGTCCCTGTATAGACAACTTTTGTAGAACTTTTTGCAGTTTGCGAAAAAAAGGTAAAAATCGCCGCTTCACCTTAAAAATTTCCAGATTGGCTTCTTTAATTTTAGTGAACTACTTTCTTCTACTCCATAAATTAGATGTAATTTTTTCATTAAAACTAATGATATTTATAGAATTTATAGTTTTGAAATTTTTTTATAAACTATTCTAATAGGTAGATTATAAATTTCAAGACGCTATACATTCTACAAATATCATTAGTTTTTAATACAATTCAGTGGCGTAACAATAGGACCCGCCGCATCCCATCTGCGGGGGGGGGGGGCTATTCAAGGGGGCCCCCTCTAAGAATAACAAAATTAATGGAAAGTATAAAGGGACCTACCTTATCTGCTTTATAATGCACGTAGAAAACAAAATTTTTAAGTTTTTTATTTAAATATATCAATAGGAAGAAGTCTTAAGTTTGTATCTACTTATATTTTATTTGTTTGTTTCTTGTTGACATGTAACTTATTATCACTGGGCTTGCCACAGTGTTTTTTAAAAAATAAAATTTTCAAAAATTGAGCTTTTATTAATTAAAAGGTTACAACTAACGCGTGAGAATGTTTTATCAGAACTAACATGACAAACTACATAGAACAAGGATAAGAATTAGATCTAAAAGCAGTTTTGCGTACATCGCACTATTAGTATTAAGTTTCATAGCATCTACTGTCTAAGTTATTTAAAAGTCACAGGGTGTATCACATTACATGTATAGAAATAAATGTTTTATTTTGAATATTTTATTGATAAACACAAAATTAAGTGGGGTTTCGTTCTTTTTTCTCTTTCTTTACAGTGTATCGGTAAGAAGGGCCCCTTATCAATTATTGCGGGGGGGCTCGGGAAATATTGTTACGCCACTGATACAATTTGAAATACCTCGATAAAATTACATCTAATTTATGAAAAAAAATCAATAAATAATAGAATTGACTTTTTTAACGATTGTATTGATTTATAATCATTTCTTAAAATTTAAATACATGGTGCTCCGCTAACAAGTTAGAATTAAATGTGAAAAAATGCAATGCTATTACTTTTACACTTAATTAATTTATCATTATAAATTGGACGATGTAGGACAGGTTTCCAGATTGCTTATTCATTTTGTGACATGGGATAACATTTGATAGTAAATTATCCTTTACGACTCATATTCATTACTTAATATATGTTGTTTTACACTACTACTATAATTAATATAACAAAATATTCAGCCATTCACCAGATTTGTGAAAACTGTAATAAATTGCAAAGTTGCTTTGATATATTTAACTGCACTGTGGCTTCAATAAAATGTCAAGATTTTTATACTTTTATTAATTTGATGTAACATATCTATTTTACTAGTTTTTTCCTGTCTAATTCATTCATATGTATGTAGGTACTTATATTGATTAGGTACTATATATGTTCTGATTTTTGTTAATTGTAAACTGTACTTCTTATAATTGGTTATGTATCTACTGTAGGGTAGTATATTTGTTAAAGTAAATATTTCCTCACAATGGACAAATGTTCCCTTTATCCTCATATGTCTTAAAGATTTAAAAAATATATAGATATTGAATTTTATATTCCATGAAGTATTGTCAAGTAGTCTGTTTATACCTATAGTTATCTTCTGGTAATCTGTACTTATACTCTACACTGGAAAAAAAAAAAGAATAGTAAAGGCTTATACCATTGTAGACTTGTGTGTTGGGATTATAAAATGAAAGACAAGTTGTTAGTTATTTCACATAGTAATATGCTTATAATGTTGTAGTAATACTCCCCAAATACTATTTTATTACAACATAAATGTTACCAAATACTACATATATTGTAAACATTTACCAAAAAGTTCTGTGAGTTCTTTGACACAAAGACTGCAACAGCATTTTTGTAACCCCCACTACAAGGTTTTGTAAAAATGTTTGTTAAACACATTAATTAAACAATTATTATTTAATAAACGAATTCATGTTTTATTTTTAAAAAGAGAGCCATGATTTATATACATATTTTTTTCTCATTATGATATGATAAAGAACAATGCTGTGTTATTGTGGTGGGTACAGCAGTCCTCAATTCATCGTGCCCGCGAGTTTATCAGATTTCACGGAGCCCATATTGAATCCTCTTATGCAGTTTATCCTACAGGGTGTTAATAATTTAGGCATTAAGTTGTAAAGCTTAGTCCGCCTCTGGTAAACTGAAAAAGCTAAATATGTTTCAAGGTCACTATTTTAAGAGGTCCTTACTAGTGTCCATCATATTAAATTTTTATTAAATTATATTAAGTAGGTGCTTTAAAAGTTATTCAAGAAAAACCGATTCCCAGCGTCGTTCTTCAGGAACACATATCGCTGTAGTAGGGAGGAAAAAAATATATAAAAACTTGTCATCTTATTTTTTCATATTTTATCTGTACCAGAGAGATTTTCCACATTTTCCTGGACACCCTGTCTATATCTTGATTTTTGCAAATATTTATAGATATAGTACTTATATCTGTGTCAATAAATTTTGAGACTAATATAAAGGCGTATGTAAATAAAGAGGTAGTAGAATTAATAAATGAGATAAGAGGCATTAAAATTATAGTGAAATCAAAACGAAGTTTCAATGGAAGGTAAAAGGAAGGAAATAGAGTATGAAAATAAAAGTTTTTTTAAAGTTAGAGATATTTAAGTAGATGATATGTAAATTTTATATAATGTCAAAAATTAATTTGAAACTAGTTTCTTATTGATATTATTTCGACTTGTGACACTCTTTTCCAAAATTTGCTCATATCATCTTATTAAACGTCACAGCACGACTAATTGTGACAGTTTTGTCTAAAGCACAAAACCAATGTTGGAAATGTGAAATTTCAACGCAGCGCCATTCGACGGTTATTAATCAAAGTTCACTTGTAACTCTTTTACACATAAAAATGCAATATTTGGAGTTGATACACCACTAAATCTTGAAAAATGAACATTTTGAGTTAAGACTGTCTTGTTCCAAACTGACGATATGTAAAGTTGAAATAACGGTGCATTAAAAAAATAAAACGAAAAGGTACTCAAGGAGACGAAATAACAGGTTTTTTTTAAAGAAAACTTATATGACAGAAAATTATAAAAACGTCCATAAAAGGAGAAATAAGAAAATATTTATTGAAAATTCAAATTAAAAATTTAAAATAGAACAGGAATAAGCAGTACAAGAGTTACCAGAAGAAATAAAAAGACCAACTTAAGGATTGAAGGCATTAAACAAGTAATATTAGACAAGTTATTCAAATTCTATTTGTGATCACAGAGCACATCATTACATAAAATTAATTCACGGATGACGGATTGATAAGTACGATACTAGGAGCAGTCGCTAGAAGTTGAACTTCAGGATAAGGAAAAGAGAAACCTGGAAACAGAGACAACTATACGAATTAGAAAAGGAGCAGACATCTATATAAAGGAAGGACACCGATTGGAGTGAGAGGGATTAAATGAAATAAAATAATTTAGAACTAAAATCGGTAATAAACTTTGTATTTGGTAGAATTTATTGTGATGAGAGTATGATAGAGCAGGATTTAGGTAGAGTAGGAGAATTTAATCAATCAAATTGTTAAAAATTTACTATTTCTAATAAAAGCAAATCAGTTAAAATTGAACATCTCATTAATAAGTTCAAGTTATCAAAGTCATTAGTAAAGTTTATCTGAATAGTCAATATTAATCCTGTTTTGAACCTACCATTGGGATAAAAAGTTATAAAAGGAGATACCTAAGAGTTAATTTCCAAAATGATTATTAATCAAAATTAGTAGATATATAAAACAAAATGTATAAGTTAATCATCAGAAATCCGCATATAAAAGCTAGCTCGGGTAAGTAAAGATAGAATTTATGTTATCAACTTAAAAAAATTTTAAATTGAAATTTAAATTTATAAAGATTTAAAGAAATTATCATACTAAAAGACACAAAAAACAATACAATAAAAAATAAAATATAACAATATGTATATAAAAAATACCAGTGAATATTATGTAAAAAAGCAAGAACAAAACATCATTTTTATCAGTGTACGCTTTTAAAAATATTTATTGAATTGTGTATGTAAGTTGCATCAGTGGCGGCTCGTCGTATGAAGCAATTGAGACCGGGCCTCACTGCAAATTTGGCTCTCAGAATGTATATTTTAATACCCCATAATTTCCAATTACTTATTGTTAATATTTTTCTTTGTGTTTATGTGTTGAATCTGCAATGGTTGATTAGTTGCTACTGATTGCGATTTCTTAGATATACTCAAGATTAGATGGTAAAGTTTTAAGGACAAGACAGGTATTAATTTAAAGTAAATAAAGAATAACTTCCTTACAAGGTAATAGTAAATTTAACATACCTAGTATAAATATATATTATCGATAGGCTAGTCGATAGGTAATAATGAATCCCTATCGTGATATTTGAATTTTTAGAATTTTTAAAACAATTTCAAGACTTCAAATTCTGCAAACTAAACACTTAAATGTGAACTATTAATAAATACTTAAATGTGAACAAATTAAAATCGCTAGTCAAAGAATTTCTGAATTAAAAACGAAGAGAATTTAAAAATATTTTTAATAATACGAGAAATATTACTTACTAGACAAAACGCTGCAAAAGTTGTGACAAATTATAAATATTTTCGTGCTATAAAATGCTATACTTACTACGAAATTGTAGATTGCATTTCCCTCATATTTTCCTTCAACTAAGTACTCGTTTTGGAAATTTACACAATTTATACTTCCTTGCTTTAGTAGATTCCTCAAAAATATCTCAAAAAATCGTTTACTACAAACGTTTTTGACATAGATAAGTTGAAAAACGAACTTTACGTTTTATAGAGAGACGAACAATTTCGTAATTTAGAAGTTCAAAACACGGTAGAAATATATAAGGAATTTTAAATGGTATTTTCGGAAACATACAATTTCTGCAGAAAGAAACCTTCTAATATTATATGTATTTTATTTCATAATAATTTTTATTTTATTTAAAATAATAATATTTATTTTTATTTAAATACTGAAATATGTTTAAATTTATTTAATTACCTAAACAAGGTATATTATACGAAAACAAAATCAATATACAGAAATATTATCGATCCAATAAATTTAGGTACTGAAATCATTCAAAATACGTGTTTTCTTAAATTCAGCTATAGATGTAAACATTGTTATAACATAAACTTACATAGTTCTGCATATAAGATTGTTCACTTTTGTTTATAAGTATGAAATAATTGTTAAAATGTTAGAATAGCGAAATTATGTGTGTCATATAAACGAATTTTAAAGTTATTACATTATTTGAGTGAAAGTTTAAATACCAAAAGTGGATAAACAAAACATCAATAATTCTATTTTGATATTACTTTTGCTCTACGTATTTTATTTTTTGAGTTTTCTGTACCTAAAAAACACGACAAATTTGATTATTTTACGACGAGAGATACGGGCACCTTAAGGTGCCCGTATCTCTCGCCGTAAAATGATCAAATTTGTGGTGTTTTTTAGGTACTGAAATCTCGAAAAATAAAACTCGTAGAGCAAAAGTAATATCAAAAATAGAATTATTGATGTTTTGTCTATCCACTTTTACTATTTAAACTTTCCTCAAATAATGTAATAACTTTTAAAATGCATTTATATGACACACATAATTTCGCTATTCTAACCCCACATTTTAACAATTATTTTCACATACTTATAAACAAAAGTGAACAATCTTATATGCAGAACCATGTAAGTTTATGTTTACATCTAGAGTTGAATTTAAAAAAAATACGTAGGTATTTTCAAAGATTTCCGTACCTAAAAATTTGTTGGTTAGACCGCTTTCTGATGTTAAATATTGATTTTACTTCGGTACCTTTGAATATTTGCAGGTGGCATGAAATAACATCCTTGTTATTTGCTAAACTCTATATTATTCAGTTCTTAAATGTCTAAAATTATTTATATTTGTAGAAAACACTTTTTCAGGAATACGGCGCCCTTAAAGAATTTATCAATGATAGCCATAGAAAAAGAACTATTTCAGTGTTAATGCTAATCCCCAATTTTATAAAGAAATTATAAATAAATTTGCAAATTTAAAAGATAGATGAGTAGACCTGTTTTATATAAAGTGAATGTTTAAAAAATATTTTATTAAAAGTAGAGGCAAACGAAAACGTAAATTTGACGGCGTTGTTTTATTTGTAGAAATAGGTAAGTAGTGATATTTTTTAGTGTTCTTAAAACAAGCACTTCGGTATTTTTTTTTAATTATTAGGTAAATATTAGTATGTCTCTATTATTTCTATTAAAAATAACATTTTAATTCTGATGTCATTTAATTTTTTAATTTATGGTTATAGTAGGGCTATTGGTGAAGACCTCCTTTATAAAAAATAATCAACGCGTCAAGGAATATTACCTCAGGGGTGACAGGGAAATTTATTTCTATTTATTATTTGAAAACGGGTTGTGTCTCATCTCTTGCAGCTACCACGAGCCGCCACTAAGTTGTATGCTTTTGCCGCATCTTACAATTTAATACGTTAGTTACAAAATTGTGAATATTCTTTGTTTAGATTATTTAAAGTGGGTATAGTATTTTTCTGGTTTTCCCACGAATTAAAATGTATAGAAAAAATATACAATTGTAACTAACTTATTGAACTGTACGTAAAGGAAAAGTAAAATCATACAATTTACATACACAATTTTAAAAGCGTGGTGTTTCGAATTAATACCTACACATTTGTAATATTTTTCTACACAAAAATGATTATATTATTATATATGCACAAATTCTGCATAACTATTTAAAGGAGGAACCTGATAGACGGAACCTAATACAAACCGGATAGTGTGAAAGAGCTCTTACAGTTTTTATTGTATAAAAATAGGTATAAAAAAATGTATTTTAATATTCTGTAAATAGGTATGCAGGTACTTATAGGTCTGTTTATTTTTTTTTTTAAAAACATGAAAACAAAATATACTGATTTTTATTCGAAATTCAATAAAATTATAGGTATTCGTTTACCTAACCTTGAGTTACACTGAGAGAATTTATCTGCTGTGGTTAGTAAAAATTCACTAACCGTATCAAAATATCTGTATTAAGGCCAAGTGAGATGCTATCTCACACACACACCACAGCCAAATATGTGTTGTTAAAAAAAGCTCACTTGTAGTAAGTAGAAGAAATGTATGTTATCCGTAAAAAGTAAACTCATTAACCTCAAGTGACCTCTTTGCTTTAGTTATACAAATAATTAAATAAGGTACAAGCATGTAGGAAATTTAATATCAAATAAAATTTTACTATAAAATATATCACCGTACTATAATATCTCTTCCATACAGGTATACAGAAATTTATAATTTTCAATTACACTTTTAATTGATTTGAAACTTCCGGATACCTGCCGAGCTGTTGAGGGCGTTCCCGAAGTATATATGACGTTGTTGCATAAATACGGGATAAGTTATACAATAAAAAATATACAGATATGAGAGATTTTTTACTGAAATCGAATTAGAATTTGTTTAATGCAGGATTGTATTTTGCCAAGTTTAATTTCATAATAATTTAAAGTGTTATTTTGTGGAATGTGTTATTCTTTGCAAGTGTATAATAACCTTATAAAGGTCAACGTCGGTGTCAGCTTAAAGTCACCACTTCCATGTTTTGTCCCTTTCTAGCACCGTGTATAATAAATGGCACTAGAAAAGAATGGACCATGGAACTGGTGATTTTAAGCTGACGACCATTGTACTATGAAAAAAATATGTATACAAATTAAGAAAGAGCTAATACGAGAGCTAATAATATGACCAAAGCTTCGTTTTTTTATCAAAATTAGACGGCGGCTGCAAGAAAACGATATCAGATGGATTACCGCGATAGACACGTACCGCATAAGAAAATATCTATAAAATTAGTTCAACATTTAAGAGATTATGGGAGTTAAGAACGCCAATACTCTAATGTTGAGTAAAAACAAATTTGAACCAAATATTTTAAATGCCGTAGAAGAAGACTCCATGTAAAAAGTATTAAGTATGTATTTATTTATTATTGAGTTTTCTGTTAGTTGACTTGTTTCTGTTTTATGATGTGTTATCCGTAAAAGAATACTTTTTTAAATTTTTTGTTTATATGAAATAATAAAGCGAACACCCACTACAAACAAATGTATGTGTCAAGAAGCAGTGCCTCATGAGTGGCGTGGGCCTTCTTTTCCCATCTTCCACTTCAATAATAAATATGGCAACAATGCTGGTGACGCTGCGCTTGTCTACTCATTGGCGTACTATGAAAATTGCGAAAAAAGGCAACAAAAAAAAATCAGTTTTTGTGACAGAATTTAAGAAAACAAACTTATGATATGTGTTTGTAAAGGTCACTGGTACCCCCCCTCCAAACCGGACCCCCCTTCAAAGTTACACCCTGTATATGATATAATTAGCTGATAAGTAAGTATTTTTAATTACTAAGCAGTGGCGGCTCGTGATGAAATGAAACGGGTGTTCTGCAAATATTTACTTCTACCTATTTTTTGAAAGTCACTCGTTGAAGCCATCAATTTGTGAAATAAATATTTTTTCAATGAAAAGCATCGATAGAGCTGTCAAACGATCCTGGGAAATTGAATTTCGAACGTAGGTCTTGATTATTTTTAAAGTTGAAAATCATATTTCAGCTTCTGATGTTGACATGGGTGTTGCAACAATTTCTAATATTTTTTTTTTGTTTTCCGAAATGTTTCGTCTAAATTATTTTGTTTTTAATATTAGTTGTCCTTAATAAAGCTAATTCCATTGTATTATGTAGATGACTTTTGGAGTTGTCGTGCTTTTTTATTTTTTCAGTTATGAGACCAAATCTGTCACCCCTACCTCCGTCCATGCTTTATCACCGTCAAAAAGTAAACAAGGAAAACAAAATAACGCATTTTTTTGTTGCACCCACAAATCCAATTTTTCTTCGAATAAATGTCTCTATTAAATTGAGGATTATATATGCTTTTACGCATATATATTTACCATTGTTTTTTTAACCATTTTTTTCTTCATAAGAGTATCGCTTCACAGGATCTAAATTATAAACTAAATCCATTGTCACTGTCACAGTATATAAATATTAATAAATTAGTACAATAAATCACTATACAAATTCACAAAACACCAAAACAGTATTTAAAATCTCAAATTAACACGAAATACAAAATAGGTACAATTTACGCCCGTAATTCTACAATGAGTAAACATTCACTGATGCTGCCTTTGCTGGGAAAAATTCAGCTCACTGACCGTGTAAATTCGTGCATTTGCGAGCGTCAGTTGTGGATTGTCGCGGGAGTTGAGGGGGAGGACTGGTGTGCTGAACCGTGCACAGAACCACCTAGTGTGGCCCAGTTCAATATACCGTGACGCGCTCGCGTAGAGACCCAGATAATTTATCTAGTTTACTACTCAATAGAGAACGGTGAGCGGAATGCGATCTTAACGTAAGCACGGCAGCTCGACACAGCGGACAGCGTCGGCTGGCCTAGGATGCTGTTTAGTTATAAATTAATTTTAGACGCTTATTATATCTAATATTGTACTTGACACTAAAACGTAACTCATTAAAGCCTTTTGTGAACAAACCAAGTGTATTCTTGAAGTCGAATCCAAAACTCTCTCGATCCAGCGCGTGCTCTTTCAATTCAAGGGCAATTATTTGAAACAGAAAAATTCAGTACCTGTCCTGGCCCACATCGAGCAGTTGCGTTGTCCGTAAGGGGAAACGTTTCAGAATTATTTAAGTGTAATAACTGAAGCGACCGGCACAAGTGTCACCTATTCACTAAGAAATGCTTGCTATTCATCAGGATTGCCTGGACACTAGACGAAGCAGTTGTATCTCCCTGATAGTAAGTAAATCGTCTGAAAATTATGAAAAGTCCACAAATTTGAATACCGTCTTTGAATAAAATAGCAAAGTCCAAAAACCGATCAGTGCGCAACCGCCACTTCCAAACAGCATAATGCCTTTCTAACCTCGAGTGTAAGATCCAGTTCCCGAGCCGCTAGCGCCGAAGCCAGTCCTGTTCCGTATCAGCCATCTGAAGCAAGGTAGTACCAGCTCTTTGCGCAAGTGCCACCACTACGATTTAGCGAGGTGGACACTGCATGCATTGCCAGTAAAAACCAATCGCTCCTGCCATCTAGAAGTGATCAGCAGAGAAATTGAGTAAGAGGTTTTAGGGAAAACTTGGTCACTATTAGTTGTGCACTAACGATACCTTGTTTTTCAGTCTGTCGTCTGTACTATGGCGTGGGTAGAGTCACTGTTGCATTATTCGGTGACTACCTCACCGCGCGTTCAGGTTATAGGATTCCGTCCTATAAGTTGAAACGTGGGTCAATATTTACCATTGTGTACAGTACTACAGCGTGAGTGGAGTTGCTGTCGCATTATCCGGTGACTTCTACCTCACCACGCATTCAGGTTAAAAGAGTCAATCCTATAAGGTGAAACACCACTAATTTTCTGTCATTTGTATTACGACGTGGGTGGAGTCGCTGTTGCATTATCCTCTTCACCACACGTTCAGGTCATAGGAGTACATCCTATGAGTTGAAATGTGAATCGTAATTAACCAGTACTTGTTGTTTTCAGCTATCCGCTTTGACTTTCGCTAGTTAGCCGCGCATTCCAAGGGAGGAGCTGTACCACCACCTATTGTTTTTATATGTATATGTTTTAGAGATAGTGGCCAAGTCTCTAATTCTAAAGTTTAGTTTTTGCTTTGCTGGCTTCCTCTTACTTGGTTTTGAACTTAGCATAGAGTACCTGCTTGTATTAACCGCTTGTACTATATTGCTTGCTTGTAACCATTCCGTCTTCTGACACTGTTAACCGCCCCGTATTAACCCGCCTTGCTGCCTGTCCGGTAGCACACTTTTTAGTAGCTTAAGATAGTTTTGTATACTAGGTGTATGTAATAAATAGGTATTACAGTCCGTATTTACCCGAAGCCGTGGAAAACCGTCTCACCTCGCCTAAAGGACTTGGATACTACATGATGTAGAGTGAAGAAATTCGAGTCTTGTCCTATTTTGAACTTACAGCAAAAACCGGAGGCTCCGATCTAGAAGATTTCCGGCTAAGCTGCAAAAAGAGCAGTTAGACCTGGAATTCGAGTAATTTTGCCTCCGGGACCGTGGATGAGAAAAAGAAGTGACTGGTACACACCGCCCTACTTTTGTCGTGCCGTAGCCAACATCACCACCGTCACTTGTTTTACCGTCTACAGCTAGTATAACGCTGAACCAAATTCCCGTTGTTACTTTCAGCACAAGCACCGCTTTAATGAGAAAACCGATTCTTAGAACTTCTGCAGAAACTCTGTGAATTTCAAGAACACAACGATAACCTACTGCTGCCATATTACCCGCCTTATATGAGATTTTCCAAGGTAATGCTTTGGCCTGGTTCAGGAATAACCGTGACATATGGAGTTACTGGAACGACTTTATTACTCTCTTTATACAATTTTACCTGCCCCCTAACTACACCGGCTATATGGAAATTTATCGTCAGTACATCGGAAGAAGCGAAATCCAGAGCAAAGCTCTTCAGCAAGCAAGAGATAGCCGTCAGCTAGTCTTTCAAATTGACTGGTAGCACTCCGGCCGTTTTTGTCGATGAGACCCCGGTACCGTCCCGTCCAACTGCAATTTCAGCTACCAAAATTAGCCAGCCAGAGCCACAGCCAGACCTGCACCGTCAAGTTCCACACCGCCTGCAGAAAGACCTATGGAAGCAATCCCCACCAGGCCAAATACCAGACGGGACACCAGCACGTCGGTAAAGCAATCGTCAACTTCGTCTGTCAACGTCACTTTTGACCGAAATTCTATATGCTTTGCGGCAAGACGGGACATTTCCGAAGCCAGTGCAAAGTATCACCATGTTTTTCCTGCGCCCGCTGTGGTCAGGCTAGCGTCATGACTAGAAACTGTCAGTGCTCAAGGTCGGAAAACTAGAGAGGAACCGTACCGTTATGAGGCAGATATATAAATATGGTAAAACACTGCCTGCCTTGGTTTATAATACGGAGACTTACGAATATTCTAGAGCATATCCACAGATTTACAGCTCAACAACCATAAGTTTATGGTTAAAGATGCCCAAATTGTCACACAAGATGGCTACTGCCTATCTCTCTTGGGACAAATCCTTGAAATTTTCCAGTTTTGTGTGCCACAATCTCATACTCGAAGGTGGAGGCTGGTATTCTTATTATTTTCAACCTTCCACAGCGCCTACTGTATAGTGGCCTCTTCCATAAAACAATATAACCTTCAGAGTGGTCTCTCTTATCAGGTAAGGTACACCAAGCGTCAGCAGTTGCAGATTTACATTCAGTTCTTTAGATTTTAAAGCAAGAATGACCTTCCATATAATTCAATTATAGAGTTCAGCCTGCCCATTACCTACAGGATTATATGGAGTTGTATGGCTGGTAGCAATTCCCCTGGTATGTACATAATTTCTCAACTCAGCTGACATAAAAGAACTATCTAGATCGGTATGTATGTACTCGTATGATGGGATTCATAAAATTGCAAAAATTTGTCCTTAACATTTGTTGTTCATTACCGTACCTGAAAAAATGTCTTGACAGGCAAATCCGAAAGGAAATATTGATTATTCATCAATTATTAGATATTTATTTCCTGATGGTGAAGGTAAGGGCCCTTTAAAATCAATATTCAGTCTTTCAAACGGTGGGTAATGTGGACTTTATAAGTTTGCTTTGTAATTTTTTACGAACCGTGGTTTAATTTCAGCACATATGGGACAGCACGATATGGTATTACGAATATCCTCAAAATAATATTGTAAATTTCTTGTTTTAACCCAATGAGCCATTCGTGTAATTCCCAGGTGACAAAGAGCTTGATGTAAATCAAATAGTGTATTTGTAGTAGCAGCACTACATATTCTTAAAAATGTATTAGCGACAATATTATTCTTTACAGGTCTATAAATAATATCATAATTGTAGCAAGACAACTCTAATCTCCACCTTATTATCTTTTCATTTTTTGTTTTACTTGTGTATGCCCTATTGAAAATGAAACAGATTTCTAATCTGTAATAAGTTGAAAATGCCTACCAATTAGGTAATGTCTCTACTTTTTCAAAGATTCAACAATTGAGTAGGCTTCTTTATGTATTGAAAACAATTTTTGTTTACAGCATTGTAAAAAAGCAACGGGTCTTCCAGATTGACTTAAACAAGCAGAAATAGCATGTTCAGATGCGTCAGTTTCAACAACAAAAGTTGCATCGTCATCAATGGATGTAACGACTAAGTGATGATTCTATTATGTCATTTTTGATATTGTTGAAGCACGCAACAATATTTTTTGCAAAAGATGTTTTAGCATGTATGTACAACGAGGTAATTTTTTTCTGAGTTAATCGAGAATAGTGAGAAGACATTCCAATTGCCCTTTGGAGTGTTTGAGAATTATGGGGTGTATTAAAATGTACGAGTGGTTCCAGTCTAGAAGGGTCTGCCTTTATATTACCATCTCCAATCAAATAACCTAGCAACTTAATAGATCGTTGGCAGACGGTACTTTTTTGTTATTTATAGTAAGGTTGTATTTTTTATTGACATTTAAAAAGGTAAAGGTTTTCATCATGATCCGATTTGGATTTCCCACAAACCGTAACGTCATCTAACAGATCTTCAGTTTTGATTTTATGATTTATTATTCGTTAGAAGCAGGCTACCCCATTTGTGACTCCAGAAGTAATTCTAGTAAACTAACTTTACTGATGATATCCTCTTCTCAAATTAATGGTGCTAAACACTCTATTTAGAGACTGCATCTATTATCTCTTCTATTTTCGGTTGTTCTTTTTCAATATCGGTTACTACTGTCCATTTTTATATAGTTACTGCAGCAAAAAAATGAATAATATAGTATGGGCCGAATTTTTATATAATTCATAAAACAAATCAAAACCTCAGCGATTATGATTACTGATTTGTGTTAATTTGTATTAAATTAAATTTTATAATTTATTTTCACTTAAAACTAAGCGTTATCGTCGTGAGAAATGTGAAGTGTACATAACTTATTTTCTGATATCTACTATATTTCTATGTTAATTATAACTAAGGAAACAGTATGTAATCACTGATTAAACATTTTTATTATAAATTTATAACATAATAAAACAATAAAATCAGTGATTTTTAAATAAAAATAGTTTATTATATCGTTGCGGTAAGAATTCAGGCAACTTACGTCGGCTGATCTTACGCAATTGTTTTTATTATCAACAATTTTTGATAGTTTGTCGCATTAAAAGCAATCATTTTTTGTAATTTAGTGTAATATATAGTGCAAACATTTAGTTTTATTATTCCCAGTTGCAGTTTCTTAAATATTTTGATGAAAATATAATGAATTATTCATTATTTGTTCGTATGACGTAAGTCGTCTGAATTCTTGCTACAACTATATATTATTCTAAAGCATAATTATATTTGAATACTAACAATAACTACATATTCTAACTCTAAAATCTCTCAAAATTTTTGAAATTTAAAAAAATATACAGGGTGTCCGGAAAAGACGTGTACAACGAAAGACCACAGACTCCTGGGTTCAAAATAAGCCGATTTAGCCCAATTTACTTATTTCCAAAATTGCTTCGTTTCGCCGCTAGGGAGCGCCAAAGTTCGCGAAAAATTTTTGTTTATTCCGAATATCTCGAAAACGACTTGATCGATGTTAACCATTCTTGGGCTACGCAGTTATAAGTCTAACTGACACTTTTTGACATTATTTAAAATCTTTTGCAGTCATTAGAAATATAAGAAAATCATGTATCATGCAAATATAAGCACATATTTTTTTAACCCCTGTACAATTACTCTCAGTTTTTTCTATTAGTAGCTGACTTTATTTATAAACTTTTATACTTTAAGAATTTTGAATAGATGAGTAGTTTAGGCAGAAAATATTTTTTGTATGTCAACAATATCAGCATTCGTTCTGCAACAAATAACGAAAATTCAAAAATTAATTTATTTTCTATTTAATAAATACGAGATAATAAGATTAATATAGCAATAAAAAAGTTATGATCTCTTTACGATAAATACTCAGTGACCACCATTTCTCGTACGCAATAAGTAATCCGTTTTACGGTTTTACGAAGTTGTAGTGCTCTCCATGGATTACCTCGTAAAATGTTAACTGCGTCTGGATTCACCTAAAAAAATCCTCTTTATTATTAACTGCGTAGGCATATACTTTACAAAAAATGATCGCTAGGAGGTAAGTCTGGTGCTCGAGGTGGCCATTTTATAGGAGCATCGTTTTCTCTTCCAATCCGCCTGTTAGATACAAATTATGTAAATACTGACTAACGGGTATTGTAAAATGGGGGGTGCACCATCGAGCATAAACCATATGTTACGACGAAGTAGTAACGGTAAATCGTCCAATAAATTAAGTAAAAAATTTAAATAGTTGACCCCATTTAATCGATGTGGAAACACAACCGGGCCAATAATAAAGTTGTCTATAATTTCCGTCCACACGTTTACTCTGAATTCATATTGAAAATGTCTTATCTTCAGTACAGTGTGGATTTTCATCAGTATAAACGTGTTTGTTATGGATATTAATAATTCCTGACCTAGCAAAATATGCTTCATCTGTAAATAAAATGTTTTTGCTGAAATTAATATCATGGACTCTTTGATCTTGTATAAAATTACACAATGCTAAACGTTTTTCAGGGTCAATTGGTTGATGAACCAGTCATAAACCGATTGTGGTACGGATGTAGTTACTGCTCCTTCAAAACATCATGAACTATGGTTTTTGGTATCCCTATTTCTTGTCCAATGCGCCTTGCACCAATTTTTGGGTTCTCTTCTATCTTATCTACGATTTGTTCCTGCACCTTTATAGTTTTCGTGGTACGTTGACGCCCTTGAACCGTATTCATTTGGTTGAAGAACCAAATTCGCGAAGTCGCCTTTCGATGTTGGCAAAAGTTTGATGATTTGACACTCGTCGATGAGGGAATCTGTCCATGTAGACCCTAACACTTTTGCGGCTGTTATCTTGACAAACTCCATAAACCAAAAGCATATCTACTTGTTCGGAATATGTATTGAAGTTGATACTTAAAATATCAGAGCGTACTTCTGGTACTCCGTTATTTGTTGCAGAACGAATGCTGATATTGTTGACATACGAACAATAGTTTTTCTGTCTAAACTACTCATCTGTTCAAAATTATGAAAGTGTAAAAAAGTTTCTAAATAAAGTAAACAACTAATAGAAACAAACTGAGAGTACATGTACAGAGGGTTAAAAAAATATGTGCTTATATTTGCATGATACATGATTTTTCTTATATTTCTAATGATTGCAAAAGATTTTAAATAATGTCAATTAGTGTCGGTTAGACTTATAACTGCGTAGCCCAAAAATGGTTAACATCGATCAAGTCGTTTTCGAGATATTCGGAATAAACAAAAAATTTTCGCAAACTTTGGCGCTCCCTAGCGGCGAAACGAAGCAATTTTGGAAATAAGTAAATTGGGCTAAATCGGCTTATTTTATACCCAGGAGTATGTGGTCTTCCGTTGTACACGTCTTTTCCGGACACCCTGTATGAAACTCAACATTAAATAAAGACGATCTGATTCAACTTTTACAATACAAGGTGATACCAAAAATGCAGCTAAACTCGAAAAAACCTCAAAATTGACGGAATTTGAAATTTTTTTGAAATGAAATGCCAGCCACTCTTGAAAATTATAGAGTGCCAGACATTCCTCACCATAGAATGGTCAGCCAAAGTCGCGCAGCGATCTTGCTGTACCTTTCTCGTTTTATTTAAAAGCTGAAAATTACAATAAATTAGTAGTTTGATAATTTACAAACATTATGTAATTTTTTTTTAGAAATAGGTAATAAATAAAGAAGTTCGTGTTGTGTTGAATATAGTATATTTTAAACATGTTTTCAATGGATTTAGCTAGTTGAAATAAGTTTTGTGCTCAAAACAGACATCAAAAAGTTAAAAGGTGTGTTGGAAAAATGAAAAACGAACATGGTTTATAACTGATATTGAAAAATTCACAAAAATAAAGGGAATTGAACCAGCATAATAGTTAGCACAGAAATCAAGGTAAAAATGTTATTAAAGATTTACGAAATCAAATTTTATTGCTAACAAAAAGACAGTCTACGAAGTTTCACGAAGACTATAAATAGTTTGGCTGGAAACAATTGAGAACATTCTGATTTCGAATGTTAAACAGGACGGGTATTCTCTATCATTCGCTAAGCGTTTTCAAACGTATAGAGTATATGACGTCAATTCACGTATAGCATCTGCAATTTGGTATTCTTTAAACTGCTTTTCGATTCGGTTTCGTAAAAACGCTCGCCGTTTTCAAAACACTTACCATTTAGTAGCTCTTTGCTTATCGTTTTACGGCGCCGGCGTGTTGACATCTCGACTTCTCTACTGTACTGTCCAGATACTATTCCGTAATCTGTGGTTACCACAAAACAAACGAAGTTCCACAAATGACAAGTTTAATGTTGAGGTTATTTGATAAAAAACCATTACCTTATAAACTTATTAACGTGAAAAATATAAACAAACTGGAAGTTGAGGACATGTTATTGATAAATTTGATAGAGGAGATCGAAAATGAGGAAAATATGCGTCAGCGATATTGCTGATGATCCATTCGATTTATCCGATTTTAGTTTCACAAAATTATTCAGATTAAGAAAACAGGATGTCGATATGAATTGTGTTCTTAATTTCCCATTATTTTGTTTGTAAACACGTCATTGGCGTACAGTGTGGTTAATCATCAGTAAATTATTTTCTCTTGTATGTCGTTAGTGTTATTCTTTGTGTATATTTATGGGTCTTTTATTTATTGTTGGAACATGTCATGTTTTACAAGGGACTCTAAAATTAACCAGCA
This sequence comes from Monochamus saltuarius, assembly GCA_025584915.1. NCBI lineage: Eukaryota > Metazoa > Arthropoda > Insecta > Coleoptera > Cerambycidae > Monochamus > Monochamus saltuarius. The sequence goes on along the minus strand of CM046721.1, from coordinate 37,277,519 downwards.
TATAGCACCAAATAATTCTTCATATCCAGAATTAATTTTCATTTCAATTCACAATCAGCTAAATCTTTATTGCTCCGCCATTGCTAGAAGGCACAAAACAAATATGGCGCTGACCACGAGTAATCAATTCGCGCATCTTGATGAACATTTCAGTGCAGTCATCATAATAAAATTCCATTTCAGTGAATTATGTGCAGTAACAACCAGGATTTTAACCTTATAAAGTAAAAAGTAGCATAAAAACGAAGCCATCTAGCTACAGAACACCATAACAGTGAGTAAGTTGTTTTGCTATACGAGTAAAAACGATTAGCATATCAATAGCGATACGTTTTCGAATTCTAAGTTAGAGAATACCCGTCCAGTTCATGTCTCTTGGCACAGTCTAGTAGTATTGGCTCTATAACTCTATAGACCGCCTGTTAGCATTACGCGCCCAAGGGTGTGTTTATACAACATCACCTAAAGGTGGTCTTTTAGGTGGTGTTGGTTTATACCACATGCTTCTACTATATACCGCGCACTTTGTATATTTTCAATGTATGGCCCCGATAGTTAGGGGAATACAAGAGAATAGCCACAACTGTGGTGCATTTGCCCATGCTCCATAATAAAGCGCTTCAGATTTCAGATTCAAACTCGTAACTGATTCATCATGATCCTAGATATACCTATTAAAGGGTTATCTGTTAACTTATTGTGAGTTTGCAGATTACTAGCTGTTCACTCGTTCATTTTTTTAAATTAAAATGAGAGGCCGATGATCTCAGAGAAGTTATTTTTCATAAATACTGCCCCCTACTTACCTCCTAAATATAGAATCAATTTTAATGAAATATGGATTTTGTTTATACTGATATTAGGTAATTATATCAACGTTTATCTTGTTTGCCAGGGACGCACTACCCTTAACGTAAAGTGACCGTAAAATTTGACAAATTTCCTCTTTTTCAATATGCAATTGTTTATATATTTAAGTGCTCCACCTTTTAATTTAAAATAAAAAGGACACCCTTCATTCACAACAAAAAAAAACACTGTTTTTGAAACGTATTTAGGTTAGTAAATACCGTTTCGAAAACGCTTCATATTTTCATTGTGCGTTTTTATTGTACTAAAGAGTTTTAACGCAACTGGTATTTCCTATTTGATATAAATTTTTATTATTACCAAATTTAAAACTATGAAAATGGCGGCTTCAGTCTCTCGCATTAATCTATATGACCCCCCTCGTTGTCAAATCTACAATGTGTCCCCATAAAATAAAGAATAGATAATATTTTGAATAAAAAAAGATATATGTATATATATACAAATATACATTATCATTAAAAATTAGTTCTAAGTCTTATTTAGTAATTAGAAAAAAAAATATTTAAAAGTTAAATAGTTTGAAATCAGGCAATATGAACCAACACATGTGCATAGCACACCAAATCTTGGTACCCTTAATTACTCCCACCGTTTGAGACCAGTCTGGCATACAAGCGGTATACATTAGCCTTATTCGCGGTAGCGATTCCGAACTAGTTCAGGATTAATTTACGGATCTGCTCAAGCGCAGTTTGCATTTCGGACGATCAAATTTAAACTGCGCTTGAGCAGATCCGTAAATTAATCCTGAACTAGTTCGGAATCGCTACCGCGAATAAGGCTAATAGTAGAAGTATGTGGTATATACTGATAGCGCTACTATGCCTGATTCTACCGATATTAAATATTCTGGAGAACCGCGTAGTCCGTAGTCGTGGCAACCACAGGTGGCAACGCAAAACTAAAACTTCCAGCGTTGCAAAGCGATCATGCCATGTCCGCAGTTGTTTCAAGGCCGCGTTTTTGCATGTGAGTGAAATATTTGTAGTAAATATTTTCAACGCATCTAACTTTCGCTCCACTGATAATCCCGTAGTGAAGTCCCAGGGGAAGAAATTAATTGTAGAAGTTCGTCTTAAAATCACATAAAATCTATATACAGGGTGTCCGTAAACTTCACTGACAGCATTTGGTTGTATATTCACGACGATAAATAAATATGATCTACAAAATAAAAGCTAAATAAAAATTATGGTTTTTGAGTTATAGGACTTCAAAATTATCAGAAATAAAATTAATAATTTTATAACCATTACCGATCGCGTTGATGAATTTGGAGGATTTATTTATACTATTATAGAGTATTATTTCTTAAAACTTTTAGTGAAATCGAAATACTGGGTGCTAGTTTTCTTCGGTTACCACTCCCTTTTAGCGGCAAAATTTTTTATAGTGGCGCATTTTTTTTAAAAAGAGAGAAATATTGTAGAGATGGCATTATACTAAATAAATTTTATCTCTTGAGAAAGGCGATTTTATATAACCAGAAATAGCATTACTTGTAGGTCTGTATTTTGGTTAACAATATTAGTAAACATCTCCTTCCTAAATAAACTGAATTAAAAAATTAACAATATCAATTAATGTTAAAATAAAAAGAATGTACATTATTTTTGAGAACTTTGAGGACTTATAATTAAAAAATTGTTATTCAGCTTTTACTTTGCAGATCGTATATCAATGTCATCGTCAATATACAGCCAAATGTGAAATTTGCGGACACCCTGTATAAAAGAAGACTCTGACTGACTCACTCATCACAGGTCTATCAACGCATAACTGAAGCCGCTGGGTATAGAAACTTGAAATTTTACATAGCTATATGTCCTCAAATAACGCAAGCAATCACTAAGAGATTTTTCGAAATTCAACCCCTAAGGCCGGACCTGTTTTATGGCCTCCAAGATCGCCTGATCTGAACCCTCTAGATTTCTTTGTTTGGGAATATTTGAAGACATCATTAGCGTATGGTACTCCTGTAAATAGCCTGGAAGAGCTGCAGCTACGGATTAATCAAAAGTGTCAATAAATCCAAACCAAGGAGGGTGTTTTCGAATAAGTTCGAATATAGTTGAGACAAAGATGTCGTGCCTGTTTGGAAATGGACGGAGGGCACTTTGAACATCTTCTGTAACTTTGTTTTTTGTTTGTTAAAAGCTTCCTTTGTCGATTTATTCCTAATAAAATAAAATGTTTGAAAAACGAATAGTGGTCCATATCTCCGCAACCGTTATTTTGCGGACCCATGTTTATTAAGACTTTTCTGCTTATTATGGTTCATACTATTACCTCCTGAAATATTTTACACTCTTTTTTAACACCTTTTATATGTTAACATATTCCACTGTCCAGATCTCTCCCTGGTTACAGGTCAGAGTTATGTCGAGCAGATTCATGTGATCTTATTAATTTAATAAAAGTTAAAAAAGAGGTTCTTCCGCATATTATTACACCAAATCCTCCCTTAACGTTTACATATACATAAGTTATATAACTTTATTATATTTTAAAATTTCTAGCTTTAAAATTTCATCGACATAACCCTAGTTTAGCAAACAATAGCAATAATAATAGTCCGAACCCAATCTCAAGAAACGTACATAAATGAACTCAAAACCCAGCGCTCGCGTAACAGAACGTATCTAGAGACTTTTATACAGGGTGAGTCAGTCATAATGTCATTAATTTTAACCACGTATTCGGGAGGCCTAATAAAGGCAGAAAATCGAAAAAAAAAATTTTACTCGACCTTTAAAAAAATAAACAAATCACCCTATAAAAATCATTAACACGACGCTCCTGGTACGCTACGAACTTTCTGATGGCGCACCCGACGAAAATCTAATACCACAGACTTGCCGTATTAACCATGGATGCCACATTTACATACATAATATCGTCTAACACATCAGCGTGTTATTCAAATTTACCTCCATTTAGCACTCTGCATTTCCCGCATTTCTTTCCCCTAAAATTTGTAGATCATGTCACACATTTGGAGGGGGGATGGAGAGAATACAAGCAGTAAGCTGTAGTTTGTTTATTTCGGTCTAATCTCACGTATTTGGCGTAAATTCACAACGCATAATTTTACAAATTCCGAATATGTGGAAATGGTAGTGTTATACGGAAAATGTTTACGAAATGCGACTGAATTTTATTAATAAAGTGCTATGGACGGATAAATGCAGTTTTACTTGAAATGTGGGCTGTAAACAGGTTAGTATCATACTACTTACAAAACAATACATTTCTAGGCTAGATGTACGTAACTACAAATTGTACATCTGGTTATGTGTGCAGTTAATTGTACTTACGAGTAATACTAAAAATTCATATTTATTTGTAAAACGTAGTTAAAATGTAATATCAAAATTATTAAACTGTAATAACCTAACATTCGAAAACATTTATTTATTATCTACATTTGTTTTTATTAACAAATAAATCAATATTTAAGGAAAATTCATTCATGTATCTAGATTAAAAAAAATAGTTTTACTCCTTGTCGTTAAATAACAGTACAAAAACTAGGTAACTAGGTTATTGACCTAATAATACGGTAGGTCAAAGTCAAGATTAACCCTCGATAACTTAGATTAGCGGCGTGCCATTTCGGTCTTGGACAGTTTTCTGTTGACGACACGATGGTTTTTTATTAAGTACTTAGTATTTAAACACGAAACACTTTTCAGGTTCTCAATAATTTACCCATTGGGTATAGGTTTTTTATGTAATGTACGTAAATGGTTTATTACTCAGTTTATTATTAGACACGTTGGAGTTTTGTTGCAGTCATAACAGCTACATTTGCTCAGAGAAAAATCGACACGCGAGTGTACGGGTATCGTTTGATTGGGCCGTATTTTCTACGGGAAAACCTGAGTGAACCGCGTTACTTGCAATTTTTAATAGAATTATTTGATTATTATTATTATTGATTTTATTGGGTATTAACATTTTAAATTATTATTGGCTGAAGTTGAACTGAGCAAGAAAAAATTATATTCTAAAATAGTCAGTACAACCGTTTATTTGTGATGTCTAAAACCTAGGTGGGTAGGTACTATACAGGGTGTAACTTTGAAGGGGGGTCCGGTTTAGAGGGGGGGTAGTCCGTGTTCCCTAGATTGCTAATCTGAAATTAGTTTTTTTTAAATCAAATAAATAGCCGAGTTATGAATAATTTTTTAAACTGCACCCAAATTGCTATACACGCCGCCCCTGCACAGCGTCCGAGTTTCACTGCAGAACCATGTCTACGGCGTTGCCAGTTAGATTTCGGAACTTGTCCGGTCATTTCAGGCCCAGGGTCGTATTCCACGCAGCGCGATGCGACGGAAGCTGATATTTTATAATAAATTCAGTACATAGGTAGCTGTGTCTGTACTACGTATTAATAACACGTTATAAAAGGTGCATTGGAAGAAAATGTTGCCACAAGATCTCATCTGATCGCATCAAAAGTACTAGAACACGCAAATGCAGAAGCTATAACAAAAATACTGACATAGTTTGACATAATTGTGAGGCCGTGAAATGTGAAAGTGAGGATTTTTTTAGTGAAGTAATGTGTAATGCAGAAGACAATAGTCTGGATATGCAAAACTACAGCTTCCAATTTATTGTGATGAGATTTCGGCGATGTGAGTCACTAGAAATAACAGAGCACCAATTCAATGTAAATACCTATGTTAAACTAATTTTTGCATGTATACACCTCAATTTGATCGTAGTAAACTGCCAATGATACGACAATTTCCGACGTCTAAATGTTAAGTAAGGGAGATACAAAAAAGAAAAAACTGCAATGAATAATCTTTTAAATATGCTTTTTTATAACATTGCGACTCATGTCATTATACTTTTCTGTCAATCCTGATGAAGTATGGATCTTAAAACCATTCTCGAGTGTTGTAAAAAAGTACGTAATGTAAGAGTACGTAAAAAATACAATTCTTTACTGATCTATTAACTAATTATTATTATTAAATAATAGTATTGTTAGGTGGATTTTAATACGTTAATTATTGCCAGTAAAACTTAATGTTTTAAAATAATTGTTGCTGTTTTATAAAATGTACGTAATTAAAAATAAGCAAATTATTACTCTGATAGCTTTAAAATGTTTTAAAAAAACAGTTTCTGTACAAAGGATTTGATACTACTTTTAAGGGTTTTATCAACGTCCCTTCAATAACCGTGACATTGACCTAGTTTATAAAATATAAATATCGCATAAATACTGCACACAATACATGAAACCAGACTAGATCGTTTTATATAAAAAAATATACAGATCTGAGAGAGAGGTATGTCGTCTAAAGTATAATGTATTAACTAATAATTATTATTAATCTTAAATAATAATATTGGTGGATGAATAAGCATACGTTAGGTATTAATTTATTGTCAGCAAAGCTTGTTGTAAAATAATTTTTGTTGTTTTATAAAATGTACCTACATAATTAAAAATAAGTAAATTTACTTATTAATATGATAGTTTTAAAATATTTTTTAAAGTAATAGTCTTTAATACAAGTATTTGTTTTTTTAACAGTGTGTCAATGACCCTTGAATAACCTTTGCTCTGGCCTAGTTTATAAAATACCTCATAATACGGAGGATGGATATGATATAGTTATACTGAAGGGCCCCAACAGACAACACCTTCGTTCGATTAAAATAAGCCTTGCTAGTTATCACCAAGAACCATATAAACTTGAGTTATCACTTTTAAAACTCTGTGTTGTTAATTTGTTTTACACAAATTGTGTCCGGCAATGGTCAAAATCAAATTTGCATTTTTGTTTATTATACTATTGTGCAGAATTATTTATATTAAATTTTATGTATAGTTAATGAACATGTATGCAATTTTATTAAAATATTTGTCGTTTTATGTAAAAAATATACAGATATACGAAAAATATAAAGTTACTAAAACTACTACTATAACTTGCGATGTTAGCATACGTGAATGTGCTGGTTATGGCACCCTTAACACGCACCTGATAGAATAAAATATACCGTCAATTGACAGTAGTCAAAGCGGCAAAATAACAACTGGTCAATGAGTCAGATATGCCACAGCTTTGTTTTGATTTTGACTTAGATTCAGTTTCCCTTTTGTCACATGAGGAGGAGGATGTAACACGGTGGGTATTTTTGAGAGTTTTTATGTGTTTTTAGTGAAATCAAAATATAATTTGTTCAGTTCAGTATTGTGTTTTACTAAATTTATTTTCGTATTAATTTAAAGTGGTATTTTGTTCAGTGCCTTGTGTAGTGTAAGTGTATAACTTATAAAAGTGCGCTTTCATTGTCAAGTGTGTGTAATATTATGAAAAAACATGTATACGAATTAAGAAAGAGTTGATATGGTTAGAGCCTATTTTTTGTCAGGAGAAAACAGTGCAGTTGCAAGAAGACGATATCAGATGGATTATCCCGATCGACACGTACCTAATAAGAAATTGTTTGTAAACCTCCCTATAAACATCACGTGAGTAGAAAAATATTATGTATTTATTTTTATTTATTTATTACTGTTCTGACTTAATTTTCTGTTAGTTGAATTGTTGTTGATTTATAGTTTATTTTATTTAAAAAAATATATTTTTTATTTATGTGGGATAATAGGGCTATAGACGAACACCCACTCAATAAAAGTAACGCGCCAAAAAACAGTACCTCACGGGTGGTGTGGATATTTGTTTTCTAACAGTAAAATTTCTCATCTTGCCCCATCTCTCACTTCAATAATGAAATGTGACAACAGCGCAAAGGACTACTGTATACGCCTGGAGCAACCGATAAAGACCGCGTCTCTAGATTAGCCCAACGCTGGTCTAACCAGCGGCGGAGTATGAAAATTCAGAAAAAAAGGTAACAAAAAAATCAGTTTTTATGGCGGAATTTAGGAAAACAAACTTATGATATGTGTTTATAAGGGTCACAGGTACCCCCCTCCAAACCGGACCCCCCATCAAAGTTACACCCTGTATAGAAAAATATTACAACTTGACAACATTGCATCAGGTCGATATCGAGTTGAACTGTGAGCTGTAACCGACCAAGGCTGTAACCGGTCAGTGACAGTCTGAAAAGGGGGTTTAAATAATGATTTGAATATATTTTTTTCGGCGTAAATATGCATTTAGATTTGTTTTTAATCACGTATTCGCATTATACTCATTATTCCCTATCTCCTCTTAAAATTAATGACATTATGACTGACTCACCCTGTATAAGGATAGGTAAAAATATGTCAACGCTGTTAATAAGACAGTATAATAAATAATAATCACTTGTAAAGTATTTTACAGCCTTTAAAAAAAAATAGTTTATAATAATTTTATTTATTTCATTACAAATGCTTTATTTATACAATAACTGGCCTTACATCACACTTAGAACATCCCTGGTGTATACCGGTGTGAAAGCAGCACCCAAAGATAGCACCCGAAATTTCCGAAGGTAGCCGAATGACCATGGACGTTTCGCAGTTGAAATCCAACTTTTTAAATTAAGTTATGAGTATTTTATGTTATTAAAAAAATGTCTGGTTGTTCTTTAGAAAAGTGCTTCAAATATCCTGGGGGATTTCACACAGTGACATTAAAAGTGTACAATAATTCAATATACTTACATAAAAATCTAAGAATAAATATGCATATTAAATATTTCTGGGGACAAAACATCTGAATCTAGTTCGGGTTGAAGCTGTACAGTAATGTGTTTAAAAATTAAGTTAAATATTTCAAAAACTAATCACATCATTCATCACTTTAACCGACTTCTAGATACATGTAGTGAGGAGCTAATTTGTAACAGTGTATAAAAAACGTCAATGCAAAAAATCTCTCTGAAATCTTAATAAAAAGGTGAAAACCGATTTTAAATTCATAAAAAAATTCATAAAAAAATAAAAAATATAATAAATGACATGTGTGTTTCAAATTGTAAAATAACTGTATTGGTCTCACTCTTATTTGGCAGGTATACTTTATTTTGTTTTTTTTTTAAATGTTGGTATACACGCGCGAGCACTATAATTTTTTATTAGAGGCGTAATTTTTAGGTAAACTTAATAATTAGTATTTTTCTTCTTTAATATACTTCAAAATTGATTTACATGTGTAACAGGTTATTAGAAACTTTAAAAACTATAAATTAATTAATCAATGTAAAATATAATGATGTAGAAATATTTATTGCTACACAGCATCCTGCATCTAGAAAACGTACCTACTTGACCAACTAAATCGAGAAAATTAAATTTTATGACAAAATGAAAGTTTGTTTAAATTGTTATTTTATAATTCTATTCGAGTATTTCCCATTAAAAAATATGCCACTTTTTGGATATCATGAAAACAATATCATGACAATTTTTTTATTTTTCAGATAAAAATATTGAAGAGGAGTTCGATCTCTGAGATGATGAAACAATAAAAAACTATTTAATAACAAACACAGGATCTCATCCGAAATTTAAAAAGTGCTTCAAATTGTATGTTATGTACAGTTTAGTTTTGTTTATTTATAAAATACATATATTTTTTGCAAACAAAATGTTTTTCTATGTATCTCTCTGGTACTCGTCTGTATTTTACTTTATTCGGCATTATACAGCGTCCCAAACTATTACTCTAAGGCTATTACATAGTAGATATATTAGATTGGTTCATTTTATGATTTTAATAAAAATTATAAAATGTACCAAATTGTGACAACACGTATTACGGTGTTAACAACGATATCACATTTTATAATAATAGCTATTACAAAACTTGTATTCTACTGGGTAAGTATCACTAAATTATTACCATTATTTGAAAAGAAAATATATGTATCAGTTGTTCAAAGACGTAACAATAAACAACTTATGCTTATGCATTAATAGTAATAATATTGTGATGCATAAATATAAAAACACACTAATACTGGGTGTTTCATAACTTTACCGAGACAGAGCAGGCACGGATAGAGGATGTTAAAATATGTCGCTTTGTTATGTAACATTTTTTGTAGGATGTACCGTTGAAGAAATATAGGCCTCTGAAGACGAGTGCTAAATTTTGAAAAACGATAAATTTCAGCAATTTGGTACATGATTTGCGTTTATTGTTATCTTTAATAGGTAAAAATATGAATTTGTCGGAAGCTCAAATAAAGGCCGGACTAGAGATAAATTTGTTAATGTTTTATTTGTAAGATTCCTTTTTTTAATATGGTAAAAATAAAAAAAGAACCTAATTTAAGGAAATTGCTTTTTCTTGATAGTTTTTTTGTAAACGTCAAAAATGAAATCATAGCCTACTAGTCATAAAACTGCAGAATTTACTTTTTGTCCAATATTAGTTTTCACAAAATCACGATTTTCTCAAAAACCGTTATTTTTTCGAAAAATTTGTAACAATAAAAAAAAAATTAAAAATCAAATTTTCTGTAATACTGATAAAACTATTTAACATTTAGCGTACTGATAAAAAAAATCGATATCATTTTAAGGGCGTCCTACCCCTAGTCAGGCTCTTATTTGGGCTTCCACCAAATTTATATTTTCAACAATAAACGCAAATTATGTACCAAATTTGGTTGCTCTATGTTAAGGCATTGCTAAAATATTGTTGTTTTTCAAAATTTAATACTCATATTCATAGACCGATATCTCTTCAACGGTACATCCCAGAAAAAAGTGTTACATACCAAACCGGCATATTTTAAGATCCCCTACACGTCCGTAACCGGTTTATAATCATTATAATAATTTTTTCTCGGTGTACACAAGTACATAAAAATACTGCCACACATTTATCGCCAAGGTATTACAATAGTTGTTCAATGTGGTTCAAAGAGGATTCGGCATAACATTTTGTCTGCTCGGAAAATGTCTTTGATATTAGCACAGACTAAGCAGGTACCCAATAGCTACTTAGTATGTGGTATTACGCTGCCACACGATAATATGCACTTATCACACTTTCCATACATCAGCACCTTATCCGTCATATCGACATTTGAATACATTTTTGTAAATACACAACAAATACATGAAAAGTTAAGTTTGTGAAGAGCAACTACTGAAAAATTATTTCAAACTAATTGAGATATGAGGTAGGTATTTTAATTTTGACAGAATCTGATGCAATTGCCATCTGTAGGTTACTAGTGCAAGGTATACTTCACGTCAATAAATGTTTAAACTTTTTGTGTTGGGTGATTAACTGTTAATACTAATAATAGCAAGAATATTAACAATAATCGACGACATTTGCATAAAATAATTAATACTATTTTAAACTATAACATCTCGATTTTTTTTCACTTTTAGAATATAATATTCTACCTTTTGACCAGTGTTCTTTGATGTTTGGAGAGTATGCAACAAGTAATGCAATTAAATAAAGGAATTTATATCTAGTAAAGATATTTCCCTATATCATGGTTTGTCCTATGCTATGTGCTATTTGTTTTTCTAGAATTGAGGACCCAACGGAGGTAATCGTACAAGATTTTACAATTAAAGACCACAATGTGACTGCAACTACATGGCGCCTTTTCAAATATAAATGGAAGCAGTAGTCATTGATTGCTCTATGAAACCAGCTTAAAGGCGGTCGCAGACATGTGAAGTTTGACAACTTCCAATATAGCAAATGTTTGTTAACCATACATCAAAGGAGCCAAATATTTTAGATGGCGAGCATTTGTCTCAGATACACACATACGGATACGAATTCGAATCTATAATATTATGAAATAAGTATTAACAAATTAGCTAAAAAGTTGGTGTCACTGTATGTACAAGTTAGAACTGCACATTTATCAACTATTTGGTAATTTTTCAATCCTCAAACTTATGTATATCTACTTCTGGAAAGTGACACCATCCATCTTCTTGGTGCTCTTTTACTTTTATTTTTTTCTTTAGTAACTAACATATAATTTGTGGGAGAGGCAAGGTTCAAAGAACGAAGTGCCTTCCGAAAAAAGGTCCACAGTACAGTATTCCGATAAAAGTTAAAAAATATTTTAGAGAGGACTTTCCTACTGTCTTCCAATTTGCTAATTTACAAAATGAAAATGATTTCAATTTGGGGGGTGCTATTTTTTATTTTGTGGGTGTTATTCTTTATTTTGATGTTGTTATTTTTTATTTTGGGGGTGCTATTTTTTTATGTTGGGGTGTTTAGTATCCCCGAACACCCCCTATTGTGCCTATGACTTATAAGAAGACAAGCAGCTACTGCAGTTTCTACATCTATGTTTATAATCAAATGTACGCAAATATTTGAAGGTCCCGATTTTTACATATACTTTTAGTAGTAGTTTTTATTGCAAATTGAATCCTCTACAATTTTAGTGCAGTAACTTTTTGTTGTAAAATCAAAAATAACAAAGATATTAAAGAAAAACAATCAAAATTTTTGGACAAATTTTCTTTTGGACGCCATAATTTATTTATTTCTTATTTAAAAAAAATGACATCAGACCATTTTTATAGAGTGGTTTTCAACGAAGAATTTCTATTATATACTTTTTTTATTATATTTATTAGTTTGGGTTTTACAGCGCTGTGAAGTGAACACTAATTTTCCCTACTGATAAGTATACATTTTATATCAATGATATGGCACAGTTTTTAATTATTTTTATAATAATGTTTTTTATTATAGACATTTCAATATTGTTATTCTCTGATGTCATTTTTTTTAAATAAAAAATAAATCAGAATTTTGATTGTTTTTCTTTAATATCTTTGTTATTTTTGATTTTACAACAAAAAGTTACTGGACTAAAATTGTAGAGGATTCAATTTGCAATAAAAAATGTTTTTACACAATTTTTTGATGACCAATAGTTTACCTGATAAATGCTAAAAACAATGTAACCCCCTTTTCCAAGATGGCGACCAAACCTCGAGGGTTGTGACCCCACAAACTTAGTTAAGCTTTTTTTGACCCCCCCCCCTCACATCCAAACAATAAAATTGCGTCCTCTAAAACATGCACGCTAAGGCCAAAATAATGTAACATTTCAATGGACTATTTGGCAAATCGACACGTGTGTAAGTAAGTTCGAGATTTTACGAATAGCTGGACAAATAGTTTGTCAATAGCCAAATATTCAGCATTTGTCAAACCTTATGTCTGTGGCCGCCTTAAGAAGAATACAAATTTTTAATTACCATGGTAAGGGAACAAAATACAGGCTTCTAATTGGTTAGAAAACGTTAGCGTGAAATTTTCAGTATATTTATTTCGTTGTCATAAAATAACATCATTTAACTATAAAATAAATGTCTGTAGGTATGTTTTTAATTTGATATGAAATTAACTGCATTAATATTCATATGTGAACGTAGTAATAAAAAATGTACTTAGGCCACAATTAAACATTTAGTGAAGTGTATATTACATACCTACATAAAATAAATTATTGAATTGTATTATAAAACGAATGGAATCTATTTATAACTTTTGAATACAATGTGTGAGTCGAAAAGGAATTTTAGAATCCATTTATCATACCACTCAAGAGTCGAGACGGCGGCTTTACAGGTTCTTAACAAATAGCTTCCAAATGTGTAAAATGTTTTTGGTTTATATTTACTATAACAGCATCAAAACAGGGCTAAGGTATACACTGAGAAAAATCAGTTAGACAAGTAAACTGTTTCTTAACAGATATAAGAAAAAAGATACCTAATTACAAAGAACCTACAGATACAATTATGTTTTCTTGTAATAATATTTCACGGTTTATACCAAATCGACATGTTCGTCGCTCTTAGATATTTTTCAACATGAAACTAGAAAATAATGTACTAAGTACGTGTCTGCTGTTGCCCTTCCTCCTTCCCTTTTTACGTTTTTACCACGCCGTAGACCCTGGATCATGAGTATCATGACATTGTGGATTGCGACTTCATACGTGTGGAGACAAGTGCGAATCTATTATTGAGTGAAATATGAAATGTGTAGAAAAATTACAAAATTTGTGGGGATTCGAGAATCTGGTAGATGCGTTTAACGGTAAGTTTTCATTTTTAATTAATTTATTTTGTGTACATAAATACGTTGGTAGGTATGTATATCTCACATATTCACATACAGATAGGGTTTCCATAAATATTTTTTGAAATTTAGAATTAAGACATGCTAAAATCCGGGCAAAATCTGGACTCTGACAAAAAATATAAAAGATATTTTGAAGGAAAGGTAAAGGGTAAAATATAGTTAAAAGAAATACCCATTCATTTTTTTATTCATTTTAAAAACAATAATAACTTAAATATAGAACTTTATGATAGTACAAAAAAATATAGATGATATTTTTAGAAACGATATTTGTCAGACCCTTGAACTTCATTCTAAGTGGAAAAGTTTTCTGGTGGTATTATAAAATTATAGAACTCGGAACAGGTCATGTTGAAATTAAATATGGTCATTATTATACCTTTTACAGACTCAAGCGTAAGCCTATTTCGATCTTTTGACCATTGAGCTGCAATTAAAGAAAATATTTGCTCCACATTCGCGTTGTGGGCTGTTATGGCAAAAAATGCACACATTTTTAGAAACTCAGAAAAAACTTCAATGGAAATACATTGCTGAAAATAGATTGACCACTTTTTGTGAGCAAATTATGTTTTTTAACGAAGAATATTGGTCAAATAGTTTTCCATCGTCAATATTAACCCCCTTTTCTAGAAGATAACTAATACATGGGAGAATGTCCTTTTCCCAGTTATTTTTCTCTATATGTTTTAAATCCATCCACTTAAAACATTTTAATTCGTCGGCCGAGGGTAGCGTTCGGAAAAATAACCTTGGATATCAAATCTAACTAGAGATGGGTGCGCGTCCGAGCGGAATGCAGTGTCATCTTAATAGAGATGTAATGATAAAGTTGACAAACTTAAGTTTAATTTTTTTTATTTGTCTCTGAGCATTCCCCGGATATGTTTAAAAATTCCGACCGGACTTCCACGGACGCCTAAAAAACCCAAACATGTCCGGGTAAATCCGGACGTATGGAAATCCTACAAACAGGGTATTACTGGCATCCTTGGAAGGGGTAATTGCACAGTCAAAATAAATAAGATTTACCTAAATATACCCGAGATACAGGGTGTTAAAGATTTCGAAATTTGTATTATATTTTTTATTTAGCCACTTGAAAACCTTTCGTGATAAAACATCAATAGTTCGAGGTTGCAATGTGATATATTTAGTATAATTATTCAGTATATTTGAATATTCCCATTATCATCAGCCGCGTAGAAATCTTGTGATACTCTTCTTTTATTTAAAATAAAAATGGTACGTCACTGTTTTAATGATAATAAAAACGTAAGATACTTTAAATTTTTGAACAAATAATTATTCTTAAAAATGCATGGTATTCAGGTAATGTCCTTTAAAAATATCTCTGCATTTCGTAGTTTGGCGTGGTGAGACCTATTGTGCTTCAGTAATACAGGATGCCCCGAAACTAATGCCCCATAGAGCAAGAGTAAATTGTTGGTAACCAAATAATGCGATATAGCTAAACTTACTTTAGTCAAAAGTTGATGGTTAAAAAGATACAGGGTGTTAAAGTAAACATTTTATTTTCGATATTAAAAAAAAAAACAAATATTTGGTTACATTTTGGAGATTGGGGATTTTTGTTGGTGAGAAATTCAAATTTGTTTTTAATTTTGACGCTGCTAGTAGAGGGTGCCACTTATGGCACATCATGTTTCTTTTAAATGGCAAAACTCTTTTGCGGCTTATTCTACCTTCTTTAAATGAAAAAGGTATACCTCGTTGAAGTCGTTAGGAATAACCATTTTCGAAATAATCCTATTTGAAATATTCAATGCACCGAGAAAAAATGGTTTTGGTTTCAGGTAAAACGTCTTTTCTGTTGAAAATGTAGCAAGATGTTATAGTTATAAACAATTACTTGAATATAATGCATTGCAAAGAATAATTATTTGTTCAAAATAATCAAAACTTATAGCATCTTACGTTTTTTTTATAATTAAGACAGTGGTATACTAGACATTTACATGTATAGGATGTCATACAATTTAAACAACTAAAAAAATTATATACTTTAGTTACAAATCGTCATTCATAAAATCTTTAATGCTATAATAGGACTTGGCAAGTAACAATTTTTTAATTGACATCTTAAACTGAGTAGTAATCATTATTTTATAGTTGCTAGGTGATTTATTATAAAATTTTAAACCTTGAAAACTAACGGATAATTCAAATTGTCTCGTTTTATGTGTAGGGAGACAAAACATGTCACACTTTCTAGCATATATATAGTAGTATAGTATATACCTATGAAGATTGGAGTATTTTGTAGTAAGTTGAAATTTTTTTTGCAAACCGCTGACTGGGTGGATTTAACTGAACGAAAGCCGTGTTGGCAATTAGTCATTAATTTGTATCTTTCAAGAAAAGTTGTCACCCTATTTAAAACTGCCCGTTCAAACAATTTAGATAAGACGTTCAGCAACGATATAGGTCTATAATTGGCTATTTCCTCAGGATCATTTTTTTTGCAAATAATAACAACAGTTGCACACTTTAATGATTCGAGAAACTGCCCACTGCCAACGGACAGGTTAATCAAATAAGCAATATGTGGTCCAGTATATACACTGCTATTTTCTTAAGCAGATTAACTGATAAACGATCTGTGCCAGTGCTAAGTTTGTTTTTGAGTCCACAAATAACTGAAATTATTTAATTGCCATTAACTGGAAAGAAAAAAAGGTATTGGTTAATACACTTGAAGAGGTACAACTACTTGATATAAAATTTCCAAAATGATTAGTTAATTTAGTTTTAGTAATAGTTGCAAAATATTCGCTAAAAGCGTCAGCCAGTTGCTTAGGGTCCGAGCAACGACTGCCATTTAAATTCAGATTGATATTTTTTTTAGTATTTTTGCGACCTGTTTATTTATGTACTAGATTCCATATAGTTTTACTTTTATTGGATGATTTACATATAAGCTTTCTGTGAAAATTTAATTCAGCAACAAAAGATTATGATTAGTTTTTGCTCTCCTGTATATAACATGAGAATCGCTGTCATTAACATTTTTATAAAGCCAGTACATATTTTTCAAATGCTTACTGGATTTTATTAATTAAGCAGTAACCCATGGCAAATGAGTTTGTTTTTTATTACAAAAACGTCTTTTTATGAGCAGATCGAATCAATCACATAAGATAATGTAGCCATAAAATTGTTAAAACTAATGTTAGCATTTTCTGACTAAATATTAGCAAAACTAGTCCTAACTATAGCATAAAATAAATTATTAAGGTTGTGATCTGAGAAATCTCTGACTACTTATAATTTGATTCAATCTTAATCAAGTTTATTTGACTGGTATAGAGTAATTTATACTGAAAATTATGTGGTTACTGAAATGCTATACATTAGCCTTACAATGAGAAAGTTCTACATTTGTTAAAATATAGTCAATTTTACTTATACTTGTTTGTCCCAAACAATTTGTCACAACTCTAATAGGGAATATAGAGGTACCTCTAAGCCATAGCACAGTAGCAAAGCGTCAAAAGGTTGTTTGTTGGAGCTATTTGCTAAATAATTGACATTTAAATACCTGCAAAGGAATATATCATTAGAGTATCTGCTACATAGTTCTAAAGTGTCAAACAGCTGATTAAGAAACAGGTTAAAGTCACCTATAATAGGGAAACGATAGACACTAAGCACGTATATACTTCTCCCACCAAATACTAATCTAAAACTGCACTCAAAGTGCATTTCTTTGCAGTTTCGCACATCGATAGCTTCACACTTATTATTCACGTATATCTCTACGCTTCATTCTAATCACGAAGATTAGCCTTGACATCCTGTATCTCGGAAACGACGATCTTTAGGTATATTTTGATAAATCTCATTTATTTTCACTGTACAATCACCCTTCTATGCCAGTAATACCTGAGACACCCTGTATACAAAATTCCTGAGAGTTTGAGAATTTGGTAGAAGCATTTAAAGGAAGGATTTTAAATTAATTCATTTTTTTTTAAATATATAGTATGTATAATGAATGAATATCATATATTTATATTTAAATAGTTTGTACTTAATGTTAAAAAATGAAAAACAATATTGAAATAAATGTTTCCATTAATTAAAAATAGGTATTTCATTGTACAAGTATTTTAAATACCTAGTTAGTTAAACTTTTACAGCACAGTAAATATAATTAACTAATATACAACTTGTATGGAACTCAGCTTCCTGATGCTCCTCAAAATCAGTCCGTCTGCAAGACTAGTTTATTTTGTGCACATTATTTGTTTGAACACTTGGATATCTTTTCTGTTTCCAAAGTTATGAATTATTGAATAAAACGGTGCATTTTTCATGTTTCAATTTCATACAAAAATTATGAATTAAAGAACCAACAACTGAACATCCATCAATAACATAACATTTTTCGAGGCATTCCATTGATTAGGGTTTGAATATTCCTGAGGAATATTATTCTACTCTTCAATAAACGCTTCACGAAGTTCTTCTTTGTTAGTAGGTGGAATTTCACGATTTCTCACACATGGCTGGTCAATTTAACTTTTTAATTCCAACTTCCAGTATTTAAAATCACTTTGTTCTCAGATAGACAATGTGACGAGAATAAAATGTGTCAAAAAATAAACAAAGAAAAAAAACACGCGTTGTCTCCTGATAATAAAATAAATTTGTTTCATGGTCGTCTAGAACAAATTTATAATTCAAAAACATTAAAAAACACAACGTTTTATCCAATAATTCAAAACTTTGAGACCAGACAAGATATTCAAGGGTGTTTTGAAATTAGAGAAAGAAAACATACTTTAATGCTTCCTACTACATTGCATATAATTTCAGTTTTATTCAAGAAACTGAATGCGGTTTATTAAACTAAGTATAATAATTTTCCTTCTACCTATCGAAAAAATCATCAAAAACGGAAAAAAATTATAAAAATTATATAAGATCAAATTCTGTCAAAATTTTAAGAAATAAGTAGACAAATAGACAATATCTATATCTAGTAGCTGGCAGTGAAGGAGGATGATAACGTCCCGTTCGAGACTTGATGCCCCAGACCACGTGGAGGTAATCGAGATGAGGTAGCAGTGAAACTTCTCTAGTAATTCTCTAAGCCACAAGTGTTTGCGCCAACACCGCAAACACAAAATGTTTAAATGGCTGGCGGTTTGCGCCTTGAAAGGGAAATGGCGAAATCTACTTTGCCGACAAGCATGTTTTGCTCTGCTGCGCGTCAGTTGTAGAAAACACTCTCGCGATGCTGCACGAAAAGACATCTCATCTTTAAAAAATAACATGCAGTCAACGCAAATAAAGAAAATTAAATAAGTTGTAATAATTATATGTATCATGTATAAATTACCAATAATCAGTAATATATTAGGTTTGTTTTAGCAGCGTTGAGAACGGTTTGGAAACTATCAGAAATGTCCGTCCAACTATTTATTGCGTCAAATTCAATGGTAACGCGTTCTCAACTTAACTGGTCGAATATTTCTGACAGTTTCCAAACCGTTTTCAACTGCTGCAAAAACAAGCCTATTGTGTTAATTGGTGCAATAAATGTGTTTTTATAAAGTTAAAAAATCAAAAACCCAAGAAGTTTACAAATTAAATAAAAATACTACAGTCCACGATTAAGCTAAAACAATCCTGAGCATTACGTCGCCAACAACAAGCAGCGGGCATGACAGGAGGAGGCAGTAGATAACGCAATATGAAGTGGGAGACATGTAGCACAATTTATGCCCATAAACGAAAAAAACTAAAAATGAATGATTTGCTATACCTCGGTACGAGTAAGAAGTTACCGCTTGACTATAAAAATGCCAGTACCTTTGCAATATTAGGCGGCCTTAAAGAGTACTCTGTCGTTCAATCGAGAATTATTAGTTGCTATGAATCCTAAACTGCAGGAAATGCTTCTCGGATATCAATGAGCACCAATAATCTCAATTTTTATTACTTCTGAGATATAAAATCCACAAAAGCGTGCAGTCTTTCAAGACTATTCATTCAATGACAAAAAGGGACTTTTTTTCGTATCCAGAGCAAAAACCATAGAAGGACAGAGGTTGGAATGTTTTATTTTGTTAAGATAAAACAAATAACAGATTGTAAGTAGGCTGAGGGGCAGAAGAAGGAAGAAGAGTTCATGAAAAGAAATTATAATAAAGCAATTTAAAATTCAAATTCATTAGGCAATGGTATGATTTGGCACATGAGAATTAAATGAGCATATATTCATTTTTAGTCATTTAGAAGCTCAACTACCTTAGTTTTTATTGGTTCCTCAATATGATATCACATTTAGTGAATTTTAATAGATAAATGTTCTTTAGGGCGTTTGAGCTTTGTAAATCGTAACGGAACCGTAACAGGACGTTATGGATTGATAATCTAAACTTTTTACCCAAGATAATATTTTACTATTTTTTGTAATCGTTTTCCAATTACTGTAAAAACATACTTGTTGGGATATTACTCTTTCTGAGACTTCGCCCCCCCCTCTCCCCTTTTTTTAAGAGTAGGGTGTATTCTGCTGAAGATTATTTGAAACGTTGTACCACCTGAAAATTTCAAATATTTCAAGCGAAAACTTCAATTCCTATATTTCCATATTAATGACAAACTTTCTATAAAATATCAAATTTTTTAAATTTTATTGAAACTTTTACGAAAGTTTCAAATGCAGTTGCCAACTATGCACGCCTCTGGTCGGGTCACGCATTTATGCCACTCCACGCACCTGTGCTGTGTACCACGGATTCTCTTTCTGTTTCAGTACTTATTATGTATACGTACTTACTTTGGCAATAGAGTACAAGTTATCTCCGAAATGATCTCATTACAAATAACCTAAAATTTGTTAATTTTTCACAATTTGAATTCGACAAAACTACACTGAATGTGTGTGTTCGCATTTATGAGATTAAAGCAACGTAAACCAAAAGGAAGTATTCAGGCTTATTATAATATTGAATAAAAAACCAACACAGTGAAATGCGTTTTTTGTGCCAATATGTTTTATAAAAATTCCATATGGTTGGAAAAACAGGGAAACTTATACTTTTCAGACTCAAGTGTTTAGTTACCATACTGCTACCATTAGGCAGCTGTTACCATAACAGTTTGTGTTTACATAGCAGAATAAATTAATATTTTATATTTTTGTTGTCAAAAATTCACAATCATGGAAGTTTCATTAAAATTTCAATGTGAAATTTTAAAATGTAGGAAACTGAAATTTACCCATCCCTCCTAAGGGGGTAAATAGACGGGGATATGCGACACGTAGCGAGAAACGATTGAGAGGAACTTGGTTCCCATTTCAGGTATCTTTAATTATTGTTAGCAGTAGCAACAAACTTTTAAATAGTTTATTCTGCATCTCCTGAAACGGTTACTTCAAGTATTGATAATAGTCAATATGAAGAAATAATTCAGGAAATCAATGAGAGACAAAAGAGAAAATCAAATGTTGTAATATTTGGCATCGTTGAACAGGATACTGCTGAGTTACGGACTAGAGCAGCTCAGGATAAAGAGCAAGTACTTTCAATTTTTAGTGCCATTTCCGCCCCAGATGATCAAAATTTGAAGGCAAATCGCATTGGAAGACATAATCCTTCCGCTAATTCTCCACGTCCGGTTAAGGTTTCTCTGAGTGATGAATCTTTAGTTCAGGAAGTCATTCGTAAGGCAAAAAATTTGAGGAATATTCCAAATTTTAAGGACATCCGCATTAGTTATGACCGTACACCTAAACAAGTTGCATATTACCGTTCTGTTAAGAAGAAATTGGATGAGCGTTTGGCATCAGGAGAAACTAATTTGAGAATCAAATATATACATGGCATACCCAAGATAGTTAATTTAAACTAGAGAAGCCCAACAGTCATCAGATATCAACCCATATATCATGCTGCTATCAGAACGTGAGAGGATTAAGAACCAAAGTCGATGAATCTACTCTTCAATTTCTACTAGTGAATTTGGAATCATTGGACTTTCTGAAACGTGGCTTGTGCATAGTGTCTTCTCCTCTGAGCTTTTTCCAGGTAATTACACAGTTTTCAGGTCTGACAGAAATGCGGAAGTTACTGGACATAACTATGGCGGTGGTGTTTTATTGGCTTTTGACCATGTATTTAGGGTCTCTAGAGTTAATACGGATTCATTTACCAATGTTTCACCTAATGTGGACATAGTAGGCTGTAAGTGTGTTATAAATTTATGTACATTTTTTATTTTTGTGGTTTATATTCCTCCAAATATCAATATTACTGAATTCGAGAGTTTTTTGAACGTTTTGAACGATTACTAGTTTCTGAAGTAAGTGATAATGGTCGCATTTTAATTTTGGGTGATATGAATTGTCCTAATTACAATAGTGCAACACATGACAGAAAGAAGCAATTTATTTTTAATTTCAGTTCTTATTTTGACCTCAAGCAATTTAATAATGTGCTTAATAATAATCACCGGCTGTTAGATCTAGTGTTTTCTAATTTTGATTGTGAGGTTTGCAGGGATAATGCACCTTTGGTTCGTGAAGATTTACATCATCCGGCACTCTTGCTTAATTTTGTAGTAAGTGATAGCAGTCATGTTAGTTTTTCTCCAAATTCTGACAGAATAGCTTATAATTTCCGCAGAGCCAACTTTCCTGTATTCTCAATTATATAATGATATATTAAATACGGATTGGAGTTTTTTTATCTCAAATTGATAATGTAAATGATGTATGCTCCGCTTTTTATGCTATTCTTTATTCGATCTTAGATCAACATGTTCCAACATACTCTTTAAAACTAATAACAAATTTCCTTTTGGTACACCACTGAAATAAAGAACAACATCAGGCTGAAAAACAAGTATCGATTGAAATATAAAAACGAAAAAATTAAACTTTTGCTTGAATTTAAAAGACTGAGGAGTTTGATAAAAGTCAAATAAAAAATGCTTACAAGAACCATCTAAATAATGTACAAAATTCTGTAGTAAGTGACCCTACCAAATTTTGGTCATATATTCAACAAAAAAAGGGTACATCTAGAATACCTAATTTGATTACTTACGAGAATAATACTTTCCAGTCACCTAAATCTATTGTGAACGCTTTTGCTGATTATTTTAGTTCTGTGTATTCAGAAACAAATAGTGACATAGACCATTCCTCTCAGCGATTATGTAGCCATGATGCAGCTCCTTTGCATATAATAAATCTAGCTGATGAAGAAATATTAAAAGCGATTAGGCGTTTAAAAGACAAAATGACATCTGGTCATGATAAGATCCCAGCTTTTTTGTGAAAGATTGTTCAAGAGCTCTCTTACAACCCCTATCTGTTATCTATAACTTAATACTAAAGACGTCCACGTTTCCTGACGTATGGAAGTTGTCGAGAGTATGTCCGATCTTTAAGAGTGGTAAAAACTCCGAAGTTAAGAACTATCGACCGATTTCAATTCTCAGTAATTTCTCCAAAATATTCGAGATAGCTGTCTATAATCGCATCTACCCTGCTACAAAAACCGTAATATCATGGGACCAGCATGGTTTCATGCAGGGCCGATCCACGGTATCTAACTTGTGCCTACTTACACAATTCATTTCCAATGAACTTGATATGCAAGGGCAGGTGGATGTGATTTACACAGACATTGCTTAGTCGTTTGATCGTGTCGATCACAAAATTCTTTACGAAAATTGGAGACATTCGGTTTTAGTTCCAATTTGTGTAATCTCTTTGAATCATATCTTCTTAACAGAAAACAATACGTTACATATCTTGGACACAATTCTAAAATTTTCACGGCAACTTCCGGAGTCCCTCAAGGATCCAATTTGGGTCCCTTGCTTTTTTTATATTTTATTAACGATCTAACACCTGAGCTGGAGTGTAAGAAACTATTGTTTGCTGATGACTTAAAACTTTTTAGTAAAATATCAGATATTGGGGATTGTCAAAGATTGCAAAACCAATTATATATATTGAACGACTGGTGTGCTAATAATTGTCTTCAGTTAAATGTAGTGAAATGCAAAACTCTAAGTTACACCCGTAAATTGCATCCAATACATTATAATTACAGATTAGATCTGGAGATACTTGACAGGGTGGACTCCATAAAAGACTTGGGCGTCTTATTTGATTCAAAACTAACATTTTGTCAACATATCAGTGATATTACTTCATCTGCTTTAAAGATGCTAGGCTGTATCATGCGCAACTGTCAGTCGTTCTCTAACGAAGCAGCTTTAAAATGCCTTTACAACTCGTACGTAAGATCTAAACTGGAATATTGTTCGTTAGTGTGGTATCCACGTTATGATTATCTGAAGCTTTGTTTAGAAAGTATCCAGAGAAAATTTTTAAAATTTATTTCACTTAAAACTGATGGTTTTTATCCAGAAAGAGGTTATGACCATGCTACTTTACTTAATAGATTTGATTTTCCTTCTTTAGAGTTTCGCAGGGATCTAGCAAGTATCAAAATTTTATACAATTTATTCCATAATAATTTAGAATGTCCGTCTTTATTATGTCAGTTTTCCTTTCATGTTCCTCGATTAAATTCTCGCCAAAATTGTACATTCATTTGCACTAGAGCAAGGTCTCGCGGTCTTAAAATGTCTCCAGTCCATATTATGTGTCAAAATTTCAATAAAATTTCAGATGTATGTGACATTAACTTTAGCACCTTTAATCAGATAGTTGAAACTGTTGGTCTGAGGTTTAATAGCGATAATATTTAATATTTAATATTTAAGTTTATTTATATTATAGTTGTATTATATCTTCTTTGTACAATATTGTTAAGACGCTTTTGTGCACTACATACTGCATCAGATACTATATAATATGTTTACACAATTTACTTTTGTTTTGTAAATAATTTGTCCTATAAATGGATTTTATCTGTTGGGCAATAAAGATTATTATTATTATTATTATTATTATTATTATTATTATTATTATTATTATTATTATTATTATTATTATTATTATTATTATTATTATTATTATTATTATTATTATTATTATTATCTCCAAACAGATAGTCTTTTATTATTATTATTATTGTATTGTAACTTTCGACAGGATTCCTACAATATGGGTAGGTATTGTAAAAGTATATGCGGGATTCTAAAGCATCACAATACTACTTTCCTCTCGATTATTACTCGTCATCGCATAATTATTTGCAGAATTTGTTTAAGGATGACACGGATTGTCATCAACACAAGCTGGCTCGAGCTTATACTGGGCTGTTTATTTTAAAACTGCCGAATAGCATGGATGACAAGATGTTTATTGTAACTCCGTGTCGCTCGTACTACGGTTTTTTTTTCGTTTACCATATCGCACAGATATCGGGCTCTGTTTATTTTAACCCAGTCGGATCGCGCGGATACCGAGCTGTGGGCCGTTTATTTTAAACCCCGAGTCGCTCGGACTGCGGTGGTTCATTTTTTCTGACACGTTTTCTAAGTTCTGAACTTGCCGTGTCGCATGGATAACGAGCTGTTTATTTTAAACTCGCCGGATCACACGGATGCCGGGCTGCTTATTTTACACCCCGAGCTGCTCGAACTACGGTGGTCTTTTCTGAAATGCTTTCTAGGTTATAAATGTGCCGTCTCTAATGGATAACGGGCTGTATTTATTTTAAAACCCACCGGATCGCACGGATGCCGGGCTGTGGGCTGTTTATTGTAAACCTTGAGCTGCTCGAACTACGGTGGTTTCTTTTTTCTGACGCGCTTTCTAGGTTGTGATTTTGCCATATCCTATGGATACCGAGCCGTGTTTATTTTAAAACCGCCGAATCACGCGGATTTCGGTCTGTAGGTTATTTAGTATACCCCGAGCCGCTGGACTAGTGTCAGTTTCTTCCAGAAACGACTTGGAAGTGCCAAATTTACTTGCTGGTAGCGCGACCTTGTGTACACGATCGTCTTTTATATTATTATTACAGCGATCGTGAAAATAGGCGTTTGCCGCCGTTTTTTTTTTCAGACTATTTAACCTTTTTAGATCCGAGTTTGTCTGACTTGCTACCAAGCAATTATGGTTCTTTTCCAAATCCATATTTAATCAAAATATCTAAAGAAACCTGGAAAATTGTAATATACACATTTGGAAAGTGAGGATCTTGATGGTGAATTGTGTTTTGCCGCTTGCGTGTATTTGTGTCATGCTACACGCATACTTCCACCACAGCGTGCTTCCACTGTTCGCATCAGGCAATGTTGCCAGGTGGGAAAAATTCAGTGCATGAGAATAATTTCAAAAAAGCATGAGGTTTGGAGAAAAAAGCATGAGATGCTTAATTTATCAAAAAACATCTCTTGACACAGTTTAATTTTTAATTACTTTTGTAATGCCATTTTTATTTCATTAAAAAGCATTATGTTATGCTATTTTATCATAATATTACATTGTAAGTAGGTACTTACAGGTACTTACTTAAAAGTTATTAACCACGTAACCTTTCTAATTTATTTTATTGTTAGGCCGGGCGAACGTTGAGGTGCAGTTGACGTGACGCAGGGTGAATCACGGGTCGTAAAATCTGTTGTTTCCAGAAAATGTAAGTACCCTTACGGAATACAGTTAAGAATCACTGCAATACAGCGTGAATACAGCACACACACCGCATATCCGTCACCTGTCATACCCGTTTATGTATTAATTGCTAATTATTAAGAGAGCAGTCTACAATAAAGGACATTTCAAGTACCCAAATATTGTAGATACCTACCTCTATCTATTCAATTTTGCCCTCGATTTTGTCTTTATTTCTCGTTAGGTCTTTGTTTTGGTAGATTTCAAAGAGTAATTAATAATTTTATTATTTCTTTTTGTGTCTATTAAAAAGCCTGAGATTTTGTAATCAAAATATGAGAGCATGAGATTTCCTCGGAATGCATGAGATCTCATGCTAAAGCATGAGATCTGGCAACACTGGCATCAGGTGACCGGATTCAGGTCTGTAATCTGTGGCCCATGGCTTGCAGTGTGCAGTCTGCGCCCGGCTTCGGCGGCGGACGGTAGGTTGGGATAGTGGATAGTGCACTTATCCGTCGCTATGAATTTGTCGACGTGATCAGAAATTAAGGACAATTTGATATAATTTAAATTATGTCAAATTGTAATATTCCTATAAATGTTTATCATTTATAAACAAATGATTACTCTTAAATAAAAAGCAAAAATAAAACGTAGTCTCTTCAAATAAAAAAGCGATTTCTGCCAAAAAGAAAAAAATAAATAAATTTAAAAAATTCTAAAAATTAAAAATTTACATTTTATGTAACTAAGAATTAATAGGTAGATGTTAATTTATAAGGGGTTCAAATATTCCACCTTCGTGAGCCAAACAATAACAGAAGTTCCGCCGAATTTCTTGCAGAGTCTCTGCAGTTATCTGCGTGGTGGCCTCAACGACTTTCTCTTGGAGTTCCTCTAACGTAGTAGCCCTTTCATGGCTATGTTTGTAAATGGTTTCCTTAAGGAAACCCGAAAGAAAAAAGTCAGGCAATCTTGGTGGCCACAATATTGAACCTCTCCTACCAATAATACGATTAGGGGATGTAGTCTGAAGATACTCCATTACCCTAACTGCATTATGTGCAGGACAACCATCCTGGTGGAACCAAATTTCTTCGAAATTAACATCAATTTTGCGAACGGCAGGAATTACTTGATGTCGTAATAAATACAAATATCTATCGGCATTTAAATTGCCGTCAATAAAAAATGGCCCGATAATTTTGTTACCCAATATACCAGCCCAAATATTTAATTTTTGTGGGTATTGGGTTTGGTTGGACACATACAGATGTTTGTTTTCCCGAGACCAATATCGAGCGACGGAAGGATTGTGATGTCCATGGAGTGGAAAAGAACTCTCATCAGTAAATAAAATATTTCTGATGAAATGTTAATTTTCGTTAGCCTTTTCCATTACGGTTTCGCAAAATTCCATTCGCTTGATATTGTCCGCGGGAAATATCTCCTTTATTGTTTGTAGCTTAAAACATTTGTATTTATTACGATGCAAAATATTTCGGACTGTTCGCTGATTAACATTCACTTCTTAGGAAATTTGGCTACTCGAACAAGGTCCATTAATTTCAACAAATGAACAAACATTCACTTCTCTCTCTTGAGGCAATTGAGGAAGTGCATGTTCATCATTTGTTTTTTAACATTTCCTGCAAAACCCAACAACACAACCGTATTTTTCAAAAGCCTTCACAATATTATTTATTGTTTGAGTGAAAGGGATTTGCCAATCCGCATATGACATAATGAATAAATTAACGGTGTCTTGAAGAGAATTTCCAGCAAAACACCATTTTATTATACGGACCTTTTCTTCGCTTGTATACATCAATATTGTATTACTTATTAATTATTAGTATTAAACCGATAATAACTATCTAAGCACTTGTTAACCCTTACACAGTTAGATTTGCAATGACGAATTGGCGTTGGCGATACGCAACCGATTACCGTAGTAGTGGGGAATGCTAATGGCCAATTCACGTCGCCGCGCCGCTGTTACTTCCTACCTTCCCTGAGATGAAGCGGCAATTTCTACTTTCTCTGTAAAGATCCACAATTTCCGATTCTGTATATTAGTATATTTTATTTCTTATCAAGCTTTACGAGTTTTTGAGCAGTTCACGCGGTCGTTCTTGTCCTGGCGCGTCAGTACCTGTACGCGACGGGCACAAAGCAACGAAAGAAAGCTGTTAGAAACGGTCAGAGGGGTCAGAGAGGGGAATGGATGAGCAGTGCTTTAAACATTGTGCGCGTGACGGGTAGGACAGCGGCTTACTACATGTTTAAGTGATATAGAGGATTGGACGCTGAAATATAATCGATAATTTTTGTAATACCTTTAATTTTGACGTTTTCTAGAATACTCCAGGCTATATTCTAATTGATTCTTGACACGTTCTCGATGCCGTGGAAACTTCGAGAATCCTAAAAACATATATAAGTTCGGTTTCGCCGCTGTAGTTCATTTTATATTGAGCAGTTGAAGGCGATTGACAAACGTCAAAGTAAAGAGTTGAAATATTGTCTGAAGCTATTTATTTGTGGCATAGTTTTAGTTTTTCTTTAGTTTTTTTTGGGTTTTTGCCACACTTCTGAAAAAATAATAGAGATTAATTAAATAAGCCCTTGCGCCAAACGGAACAGTCAAGGGTAGCCTTGTTGGCTACAGTTGTATCAAGAAGA
Organism: Monochamus saltuarius; assembly: GCA_025584915.1. Taxonomy (NCBI): domain Eukaryota; kingdom Metazoa; phylum Arthropoda; class Insecta; order Coleoptera; family Cerambycidae; genus Monochamus; species Monochamus saltuarius. The sequence goes on along the minus strand of CM046721.1, from coordinate 37,248,290 downwards.
AGTAAGTAACAATAAAATAAAAATCATTTAACATCTCTATGGAAGCAGATAAACAAATTTTAAACTGTCAAACTTGACATACGTTTCTTCGTTAAGTCTTCGCAGTTTGATCATAATCACTAACAATACAATCGATCATCGTTTCAAGAACTCATCATTTTTTACCATTTGGAAACGTTAGGTATGATTTAAAAATAGGCAAATGTAGTTGTGCTTTTTTGACATCTGAACTACTTCTAAAAAATTGGTAGTGGCAGGAAAGTATATAGAAGACTTTTTTAAAGATTTTCCAAGAAATTCGGTTTTTATAAATTAGTGGAACCAACTTCCGCTAAAATAGGTTACCGGATCTTCATAACCTTCATTCTCGATCTGTAAATAGACCATAGCGTATTGTGCAAAGTTTTATCAAATTGCGGTTCATCGTCTGTTTCAAGTGACACTTTTTAAGTATTTACTAGAAAGGTGGCAAGTCGGCATTCGCCGACTTGACCTTTCTTGAGTAGGGTTAGTTTTTTTTAAACACCATGTATTTTTCGATAATTATTGCGTTAAGAGACATCCGATGGAATTTGACTAAAATATATTAGAGAGTTATGTTAATTTTGATACTTTTTTATAGTTCAACATTTTTACTACACTTTGTATATAATACGGTATTTCGTACATCCGACGACCCATCCGAAGCAAAAAATAAATTTATTCCATGAATATTGGGAGTTTCAATATTGGTTCAGTTTTCTTAAACACCCTGTATTGTTTTCATTAAAATAGTTTCCATATAGACCATTGTTAAAAGTTTCATCAAAGGAATATTATACTTCCATGAAGCTTTCTAGAGAACGGTCGGTTTTTTAAACACCAAGTAGTGTTTTAATTAGGATAGTTTTATTACATAACGTATTGTAAAGTTTCATTAGAAAATATTCCATGAATTGTGAGGATATTTAAAGAATGGTTTGGTTTTATTAAGCACCCTGTATATTTTCATTAGTATAATATTTTTACAATCGTAAAAGTTTCATAAAAAAATAAATTCCATAAATTTTGTGGATCTAGAGAATGGTTCTTTATTTTACACCCTGTATTTTTCATAAGTATGTATTCATATACATAATAATACCAAAGTATATATTTTTATAGTTTTTACAAACTATTGTAAAAGTTTCATCAGAAAGAAAAAAATTTTAAATCCACAAATATTCAGGATTTTTAGGAACGGTTCGGTATTTTTAAACCCCTGTATTTTTCATTAATATAGATTTTTACAAACTATTGTATAAAGTTTCATCAAAAGAATTTTCTAATTCCATGAATTTTGAGGATTTTTAGAGAATGGTTCGTTATTTTTAAACACTCTGTATTTCTTAATTAGTATATTTTCCTACAGAACATTGTATAAAATTTCATCAAACAGAATTTTTAATTCCAAGAATTTTGAAAATTTTTAGAGAATGGTTCGTTATTTTTAAACACTGTATTTTTAATTAGTATATTTTTCCTACAGAACATTGTATAAAGTTTCATCAAAAGAATTTTTAATTCCATGAATTTTGAAAATTTTTAGAGAATGGTTCGTTATTATTAAACACTCTGTATTTGCTTCGATAGTGAGTGTCATAATAAATCCTTGATGGAAGTTTAATAAATAAAAAAATTTCCATGAATTTTGGGAGTTTCAATATTTGTTCAGTTTTCTTAAACACCCAGTAGTTTTTAATTAGTATATATTTCTTAGAGACCATCGTGAAAAGGTTAATAAAAAATATTCAATGAATTATTGTGGGGATTCTTAGAGTATGGTTTGGTTTCGTTAAGCACCCTGTATATTTTCATTAGTATAATATTTTTACAATCGTGAAAAGTTTCATAAAAAAATAAATTCCATAAATTTTGTGGATCTAGAGAATGGTTCTTTATTTTACACCCTGTATTTTTCATAAGTATGTATTCATATACATAATAATACCAAAGTATATATTTTTATAGTTTTTTACAAACTATTGTAAAAGTTTCATCAGAAAGAAAAAAATTTTTAATCCACAAATGTTCAGGATTTTTAGGGAATGGTTCGGATTTTTAAACACCCCCGTATTTTTGTCGATAATTAGTGCGGTAAGAGTCCCACGACGGAAGTTTCGTACCAAAAAAATGTTCAGTTCCCTTAATTTTGACATTTTTTTAACGTTTCACATTTTTCCAACACTTTGTATTTAAGACGGGCCTACGAACGTCACAGAACCCCTCGAAGCGAAAAACCGAAAATTTCCTCGAATCTGTAATTTTTATTTTTTCTCGTCAATTTTATCGTAACACCCCGTACATCGAGCTTTTTGAGTCGCACTGTATATAAGCGAAGCGACTTGAAGTCTGCCATATTGTCTAGCTCACTGATACCACCTATTCATTCTATTTATGCAAAGTTCAATGCAAATAGCAATAGCGGATGGAAATATTTGACAGCTGTTCTATGGCTTCCGTCATTTTGACCCCGTCTTGGTCTGCCATATTGTCTAGCTCACTGATACCACCTATTCATTCTATTTATGCAAAGTTCAATGCAAATAGCAATAGCGGATGGAAATATTTGACAGCTGTTCTATGGCTTCCGTCATTTTGACCCCGTCTTGGTTAGGATTTTCGCAAATTTCGATACAAAAACGAATTCAAAACCCGGCGCTCGCCTTACACAACGTATCTAGAGACTTCAAATTTACCGTTTTCGGCCTTTGGGGGGCTCCGGTCGCCCCATTTAGCGAAATTTTCTGCGATTTATTCGGAAATGTCACCGCGCACTCGCCATTTGACGTTTCTGTAGTCGACGAACATTTTTGCTATTTTCACTATAAAATCGAATTTTAAACCTAAACCTGAGGCACACGACACATTGTAGAAGGTTCAAAGTGTACGTTTCGATATGGCTTTATGGAAATAAAGGGTACTTACTTTTCAGAATGTAATCGTTTTGAAGGTTTTGTGAGGACCCGCCATATTGCTAGGCTCTTCTCCCCGTCTCAGTTTGGATTTAAGCAAATTTTTATGGAAAAACGAACTCGAAATCCAGGGCTCGCATAACAGAAAGTATCTAGAGACTTTAAATTTACCTTTTCTGGCATTGGCGGCCCTCCGATCGACCCTTTTAGCGAACGTTCCTAAGTTTTATCGGGAGCTGTCACATGCCGTGCACCGTCCTGGTAGCCGTTTGACGTTTAGGACGGCCGGCGGCCGAGCGAATGCGAATACCGCCGAACGTGTAATTGAGTAAAACTTTCGTTATTTTCACTATAAAATCGAATTTTAAACTCAAACCTGAGGCACGCGACACATCGTAGAAGCTTCAAAGTTTACGTTTCGACATGGCTTTGTGGAAACGAATGCGGGAAAATACGAAAATATCGAATCCGAAATAGTTGGACGTCTATCCATATCTGACTGACGTTTCTCGAATTCCCGGCTATATCTATCTCTTTTTTTCGCGACATCCGCGCGAAAATGGAAAACTGGCGGCCGCGGACCTCCGGAAAAACGCAAAATTCGCCCCGAAAAAGGTAAAGAGAAATCACCAAAATACGCCCACCGGACAACCGAAGGACCGAACTCGGCTTCGGGCACCGGGCTCGCCGCTGCGCCGCTCGCCTCAAAAGCCTTAGGTAATGCAAAACGCCACTTTTTCGCGAGAGAAAAAACAACGGATTTTAATATATAAGAACTAGAAAGGTGGCAAGTCGGCTATCGCCGACTTGACCTTTCTTGAGTAGGGTTCGTTTTTTTTAAACACCATGTATTTTTTCGATAATTAGTGCGTTAAGAGACCACCGATGGAAGTTGAGTAAAAAAACTGTCAGTTCTCTTAATTTTGAGATTTTTTTAACGTTCAACATTTTTCCAACACTTTGTATATAAAACGGTCTTTCGTACATCCGACAACCCATCCGAAGCAAAAAAAATAATTTTATTCCATGAATTTTGGGAGTTTCAATATTGGTTCAGTTTTCTTAAACACCCTGTATTGTTTTCATTAAAATAGTTTCCATATAGACCATTGTTAAAAGTTTCATCAAAGGAATATTATACTTCCATGAAGGTTTCTAGAGAACGGTCGGTTTTTTAAACACCCAGTAGTTTTTTAATTAGTATAGTTTTCTTACAGACCGTTGTGAAAAGTTTCATTAGAAAATATTCCATGAATTGTGAGGATTCTTAGAGAATGGTTTGGTTTTGTTAAACACCCCGTATTATTTCATCAGTATAATTTTTTTACAATCGTGAAAAGTTTTATAAAAAAAATTAAATTCCATAAATTTTGTGGATCTAGAGAATTGGTCTTAATTTTACACCCTGTAATTTTTCATAAGTATGTATTTATATAGCTGCATAATAATACCTAAGTATGTATTTTTTATAGTTTTTTTACAAACTATCTTAAAAAGTTTCATCAAAACCAAAAAGAGTTTTTAGTTCCAAGTTTTTAGGATTTTTAGAATGATTCGATTCTCTTAAACACCCTGTATTGTTCTCATTAAAATAGTTTCCATATAGACCATTGTTAAAAGTTTCATCAAAGGAATATACTTCCATGAATGTTTTTAGAGAATGGTTCGGTTTTTTTAAACACCCAGTAGTTTTTTAATTAGTATAGTTTTCTTACAGACCATTGAGAAAAGGTTCATAAGAAAATATTCCATGAATTGTGAGGATTCTTAGAGAATGGTTTGGTTTTGCTAAACACCCTGTATTTTTTCATTAGTATAATTTTTTAACAATCGTGAAGTTTAATAAAAAAAAATTCCATAAGTTTTTTCTATGAATTTTGGGAATTTCAATATTGGTTCAATGGTTTTGTTAAACACCCTGTATTTTTTCATTAGTGTAATTTTTTTACAATCGTGAAAAGTTTCATAAAAAAAAATTAAATTCCATAAATTTTTTCCATGAATTTTGGGAGTTTCAATATTGGTTCAGTTTTCTTAAACACCCTGTTATATTGTTCTCATTAAAATAGTTTCTTACAGACCATTGTGAAAAGTTTTATAAAAAAATATTCCATGAATTGTTAGGATTCTTATAGAATGGTTTGGTTTCGTTAAGCACCCTGTATTCTCTCATTAGTATATTTTTTCTTACAATCGTGAAAAGTTTCATAAAAAAAATAAATTCCATAAATTTTGTTTATCTAGAGAATGGTTCTTTATTTTACACCCTGTATTTTTTCATACGTATGTATTTATATACATAATAATACCAAAGTATATATTTTTTATAGGTTTTTTACAAACTACTGTAAACAGTTTCATCAGAAAGCAAAAAAAAAATTTTAAATCCACGAATTTTCAAGATTTTTAGGGAACGTTTCGGTTTTTTTAAACACCCCGTATTTTTCCATTAGTATATATTTCCTACAGAACATTGTAAAAAGTTTCATCAAAAAGAATTTTTTAATTCCATGAAGTTTGTTGACTTCTAGAGAATGGTTCGGTTTTTGTAAACCTCCTGTATTTTTCCTTAGTATAGTTTTACAAACTATTGTGAAACGTTTCATCAAAAAGAATGTTTAAATTCCAAGAATTTTGAGGATTTTTAGAGAATGTTTCGTTATTTTTAAACACTCTGTATTTCTTCATTAGTCTATTTTTCCTACAGAACATTTTATAAAGTTTCATCAAAAAGAATTTTTTAATTCCATGAATTTTGAGGATTTTCAGAGAATGGTTCGTTATTTTTAAACACTCTGTATTTGCTTCGTTAGTGAGTGTCATAATAAATCCTTGACGAAAGTTTAATAAATAAAAAAAAAATTTCTATGAATTTTGGGAGGTTCAATATTGGTTCAGTTTCCTTAAACACTCAGTAGTTCTTTAATTAGTATAGTTTTCTTACAGACAATTGTGAAAAGTTTCATAAAAAAAACATTCAATGAATTATTGTGAGGATTCTTAGAGAATGGTTTGGTTTCGTTAAGCACCCTGTATTTTTCCATAAGTATAATTTTTTTACAATCGTGAAAAGTTTCATAAAAAAAATAAATTCCATAAATTTTGTGGATCTACAGAATGGTTCTTTATTTTACACCCTGTATTTTTTCATACGTATGTATTTATATACATAATAATACCAAAGTATATATTTTTTATAGTTTTTTTACAAACTATTGTAAAAAGTTTCATCAGAAAGCAAAAAAAATTTTTAAATCCACGAATTTTCATGATTTTTAGGGAACGGGTGGGTTTTTTGTAAACACCCTGTATTTTTTTCGATAATTAGAGACCCCCGACGGAAGTTTCGTACCAAAAAAATTTCCAGTTCCCTTAATTTTGACATTTCTTTAACGTTTAACATTTTTCCAACACTTTGTATATAAAACGGTCTTTCGCACGTCAGACAACCCCTCCGAAGAGAAAAAACCGAAAATTTCCTAGAATCTGTAATTTTTATTTTTTTCTCGTCAATTTTATCGTAACACCCCGTACGTCGAGCTTTTTTGAGTCGCACTGTATATACGCGAAGCGACTTAAAATAATTGAAGTCCGCCATATTGTCTAGCTCATTTATACCACGTATTCATTCGTATTTATGCATAGTTCAATGCAAAAATGAACTCAAAACAAAGCGCTCGCATAACAGAACGTATCTAGAGACTTCAAATTTACCTTATTTGGCCTACGGCACCTATTGGCCCATATAGCGAAATTTCCTATGTTATAGGCGCAACTGTCACCCACTCGCCGTTAGACGTTTCGGCGGCCGGGCGCCGGCCGAACGTGTAGTTGACTAAAATAACGATATTTTCACTATAAAATCGAATTTTAAACCTAAACCTGAGGCACACGACACATTGTAGAAGGTTCAAAGTTTACGTTTCGATATGGCTTTATGGAAATAAAGGGGTACTTACTTTTCAGAATCTAATCGTTTTGAAGGTTTTGTGAAGACCGCCATTTGCCAGGCCCTTCTCCCCGGTCTTGGATCGGATTTTCGCACATTTCGATACAAAAATGAATTATAAACCCAGCGCTCGCATAACAGAAAGTATCTAGAGACTTTAAATTGACCTTTTCTGACGTTTGCGGGCCTCCGATCGATCCGTTTAGCGAACGTTCCCAAGTTTTATCCGGAGCTGTCAACGGCACCGCACCGTCCGGCTAGCCGTTTGACGTTTCGGACGGCCGAGCGAATGCGAATGCCGCCGAACGTATAGTTGGCCAAAACTTTCGTTATTTTCACTATAAAATCGAATTTTAAACCTAGACCTGAGACAGGCGGCACATTGTAGAAGGTTCAAAGTTTACGTTTCGATATGGCTTTATGAAAATGAAGGGGTACTTACTTTTCAGAATGTAATCGTTTTGAAGGTTTTGTGAAGACCGCCATTTGCCAGGCCCTTCTCCCGGTCTTGGATCGGATTTTCGCACATTTCGATACAAAACGAATTCTAAACCCAGCGCTCGCATAACAGAAAGTATCTAGAGACTTTAAACTTACCTTTTGGCATTCGGGGCTCCCATCGGCCCGTTTGGCAAACGTTCCTACGTTTTATGGGGAGCTGTCACAGGCCGTGCACCGTCCGGGTAGCCGTTTGACATTTAGGACGGCCGCGGTCGAGCGAACGCGAATGCCCCCGAACGTGTAATTGTCCCACATTTTCGTTATTTTCACTATAAAATCGAATTTTAAACTCGAACCTGAGGCACGCGACACATTGTAAAAGGTTCAAAGTTTACGTTTCGATAGGGCTTTATGGAAATTAATGCGGGAAAATACGAAAATATCGAATTCGAAATAGTTGGACGTCTACCCATATCTGACTGACGTTTCTCGAATTCCCGGCTATATCCATCTCTTTTTCGCGACATCCGCGCGAAAATGGAAAACTGGCGGCCGCGGACCTCCGGAAAACGCAAAATTCGCCCCGAAAAAGATAAAGAGAAGTCACCAAAATACGCCTACCGGATAACCGAAGGACCGAACTCGGCTTCGCGCACCCGGGCTCGTTGCGCGGCTCGCGAAAAAGCCTTTGTGGCGGTAAAACCCCACTTTTTCGCGAGAGAGAAAACAACGGATTTTAATATATAAGAACTAGAAAAGTGGCAAGTCGGCATTCGCCGACTTGACCTTTCTTGAGTAGGGTTAGTTTTTTTAAACACCATGTATTTTTTCGATAATTAGTGCGTTAAGAGACCCCCTGATGGAAGTTGAGTAAAATAAATTAGTCAGTTCTCTTAATTTTGAGATTTTTACCGTTCAACATTTTTCCAACACTTTGTATATAAAACGGTCTTTCGTACATCCGACAACCCATCCGAAGCAAAACAAATAATTTTATTCCATGAATTTTGGGAGTTTCAATATTGGTTCAGTTTTCTTAAACACCCTGTATTGTTTTCATTAAAATAGTTTCCATATAGACCATTGTTAAACGTTTCATCAAAGGAATATTATACTTCCATGAAGGTTTCTAGAGAAAGGTCGGTTTTTTAAACACCCAGTAGTTTTTTAATTAGGATAGTTTTCTTACAGACCGTTGTGAAAAGTTTCATTAGAAAATATTCCATGAATTGTGAGGATTCTTAGAGAATGGTTTGGTTTTGTTAAACACCCCGTATTTTTTCATCGGTATAATTTTTTTACAATCGTGAAAAGTTTCATAAAAAATTAATTCCATAAATTTTGTGGATCTAGAGAATGGATCTATATATTACACCCTGTATTTTCTCATACGTATGTATTTATATACATAATAAAACCTAAGTATATATTTTTATATTTTTTTGACAAACTAATGTAAAAAGTTTCATCAGAAAGCAAAAAAAAAATTTTAAATCCAAGAATTTTCAGTATTTTTAGGGAACAGTTAGGTTTTTTTAAAAAACCCGTATATGTTCAATAGTATATTCTTCCTACAGAACATTGTAAAAGTTTCATCAAAAAGAATTTTTAATTTCATGAATTTTGTTGATTTTTAGAGAATGGTTCGGTTTTTTTAAATCCTCTGTATTTCTCAATTAGGATATTTTTCCTATAGAACATTGTATAAAGTTTCATCAAAAGAATTTTTAATTCCATGAATTTTGAGGAATTTTAGAGAATGGTTCGTTATTTTTAAACACTCTTTTTTTAATTAGTATATTTTTCCTACAGAACATTGTATAAAGTTTCATCAAAAGAATTATTTAATTCCATGAATTTTGAGGATTTTTAGAGAATGGTTCGTTATTATTAAACACTCTGTATTTGCTTCGTTAATGAGTGTCATAATAAATCCTTGATGGAAGTTTAATAAATAAAATTTCCATGAATTTTGGGAGTTTCAATATTGGTTCAGTTTTCTTAAACACCCAGAATTTTTTAATTAGTATAGTTTTCTTTACAGACCATTGGGAAAAGTTTCATAAAAATATTCAATCAATTATTGTGGGGATTCTTAGAGTATGGTTTGGTTTCGTTAAGCACCCTGTATTTTTCATTAGTATAATTTTTATAATCGTGAAAAGTTTAATAAAAAAAATTAAATTCCATAAATTTTGTGGCTGTAGAGAATGGTTCTTTATTTTACACCCTGTATTTTTTCATATGTATTCATATACATAATAATACCAAAGTATATATTTTTTATAGTTTTTTTACAGACTATTGTAAAAAGTTTCATCAGAAAGCAAAAAAAAAAAATTAAATCCACGAATGTTTAGGATTTTAGGGAACAGTTTCGGTTTTTTGAAACCTCCTGTATTTTTCATTAGTATAGATGTTTTAAAACTATTGTACAAAGTTTCATCAAAATGAATTTTCTAATTCCATGAACTTTGAGGAATTTTAGAGAATGGTTCGTTATTTTTAAACACTCTGTATTTCCTAATTAGTATATTTTTCCTACAGAACATTGTATAAAATTTCATCAAATAGAATTTTTTAATTCCATGAATTTTGTTGATTTTTAGGAAATGGTTAGGTTTTTTAAACCTCCTGTATTTTTCATTAGTATAGATTTTTACAAACCATTGTATAAGGTTTTATCAAAAATAATTTTTAATTCCATGAGTTTTGTTGATTTTAGGAAATGGTTAGGTTTTTAAACCCTCTGTATTTCTTAATTAGTATATTTTTCCTACAGAACATTGTATAAAGTTTCATCGAAAAGAATTTTATAATTCAATGAATTTTGAGGATTTTTAGATAATGGTTCGTTATTATTAAACACTCTGTATTTGCTTCGTTAGTGAGTGTCATAATAAATCCTTGATGGAAGTTTAATAAATAAAAAAAATTTCCATGAATTTTGGGAGTTTCAATATTGGTTCAGTTTTTTTAAACAGCCAGTAGTTTTTAATTAGTATACATAGTTTTCTTACAGACCATTGTGAAAAGTTTCATGAAAAATATTCAATGAATTATTGTGAGGATTCTTAGAGTATGGTTTGGTTTGCACCCTGTATTTTCTCATTAGTATGATTTTTTTACAATCGTCAAAAGTTTCATAAAAAAATAAAATCCATAAATTTTGTGGATGTAGAGAATGGTTTTTATTTTACACGCTGTATTTTTCATAAGTATGTATTCATATACATAATAATACCAAAGTATATATTTTTTACAGTTTTTCTACAAACTATTGTAAAAAGTTTCATCAGAAAGCAAAAAAAAATTTTAAATCCACGAATGTCCAGGATTTTTAGGGAACGGTTCGAATTTTTTAAACACCCCGTATTTTTTTCGATAATTAGTGCGGTAAGAGTCCCCCGACGGAAGTTTTCGTACCAAAAAATTTTCAGTTCCATTAATTTTTACATTTTTTAACGTTCGACATTTTTCCAACACTTTGTATATAAAACGGTCCTACGCACGTCAGAGAACCCCTCCGAAGCGAAAGAACCGAAAATTTCCTCGAATCTGTAATTTTTATTTTTTTCTCGTCAATTTTTATCGTAACACCCCGTACATCGAGCTTTTTTGAGTCGCACTGTATATAAGCGAAGCGACTTGAAGTTGAGTGATTTTAATATATAAGAACTAGAAAGTGGTGGCAAGTCGGCTTTCGCCTACTTGACCTTTCTTGAGTAGGGTTAGTTTTTTTAAACACCATGTATTTTTCGATAATTAGTGCGTTAAGAGCCCTGATGGAAGTTGAGTAAAATAAATTAGTCAGTTCTCTTAATTTTGAGATTTTTTACCGTTCAACACTTTTCCAACACTTTGTATATAAAACGGTCTTTCGTACATCCGACAACCCATCCGAAGCAAAACAAATAATTTTATTCCATGAATTTTGGGAGTTTCAATATTGGTTCAGTTTTCTTAAACACCCTGTATTGTTTTCATTAAAATAGTTTCCATATAGACCATTGTTAAACGTTTCATCAAAGGAATATTATACTTCCATGAAGGTTTCTAGAGAAAGGTCGGTTTTTTAAACACCCAGTAGTTTTTTAATTAGTATAGTTTTCTTACAGACCGTTGTGAAAAGTTTCATTAGAAAATATTCCATGAATTGTGAGGATTTTTAGAGAATGGTTTGGTTTTGTTAAACACCCTGTATTTTTCATCGGTATAATTTTTTACAATCGTGAAAAGTTTCATAAAAAAAATTAATTCCATAAATTTTGTGGATCTAGAGAATGGATCTATATATTACACCCTGTATTTTTTCATACGTATGTATTTATATACATAATAAAACCTAAGTATATATTTTTATATTTTTTTGACAAACTAATGTAAAAAGTTTCATCAGAAAGCAAAAAAAAAATTTTAAATCCACGAATTTTCAGGATTTTTAGGGAACAGTTCGGTTTTTTTAAACACCCCGTATTTGTTCAATAGTATATTCTTCCTACAGAACATTGTAAAAGTTTCATCAAAAAGAATTTTTAATTCCATGAATTTTGTTGATTTTTAGAGAATGGTTCGGTTTTTTTAAATCCTCTGTATTTCTCAATTAGGATATTTTTCCTATAGAACATTGTATAAAGTTTCATCAACAAGAATTTTTTAATTCCATGAATTTTGAGGAATTTTAGAGAATGGTTCGTTATTTTTAAACACTCTGTATTTTTTAATTAGTATATTTTTCCTACAGAACATTGTATAAAGTTTCATCAAAAAGAATTATTTAATTCAATGAATTTTGAGGATTTTTAGAGAATGGTTCGTTATTATTAAACACTCTGTATTTGCTTCGTTAATGAGTGTCATAATAAATCCTTGATGGAAGTTTAATAAATATAAAATTTCCATGAATTTTGGGAGTTTCACTATTTGTTCAGTTTTCTTAAACACCCATAATTTTTTTAATTAGTATAGTTTAATTTCAGACCATTGTGAAAAGTTTCATAAAAAAATATTCAATGAATTATTGTGGGGATTCTTAGAGTATGGTTTGGTTTCGTTAAGCACCCTGTATTTTTCATTAGTATAATTTTATAATCGTGAAAAGTTTAATAAAAAATTAAATTCCATAAATTTTGTGGCTGTAGAGAATGGTTCTTTATTTTACACCCTGTATTTTTTCATAAGTATGTATTCATATACATAATAATACCAAAGTATATATTTTTTATAGTTTCTTTACAAACTATTGTAAAAAGTTTCATCAGAAAGCAAAGAAAACAAATTTAAATCCACGAATGTTTAGGATTTTTAGGGAACGGTTCGGTTTTTTGAAACCTCCTGTATTTTTCATTAGTATAGATGTTTTAAAACTATTGTACAAAGTTTCATCAAAATGAATTTTCTAATTCCATGAACTTTGAGGAATTTTAGAGAATGGTTCGTTATTTTTAAACACTCTGTATTTCCTAATTAGTATATTTTTCCTACAGAACATTGTATAAAATTTCATCAAATAGAATTTTTTAATTCCATGAATTTTGTTGATTTTTAGGAAATGGTTAGGTTTTTTTAAACCTCCTGTATTTTTTCATTAGTATAGATTTTTACAAACCATTGTATAAGGTTTTATCAAAAATAATTTTTAAATTCCATGAGTTTTGTTGATTTTTAGGAAATGGTTAGGTTTTTTAAACCTCTGTATTTCTTAATTAGTATATTTTTCCTACAGAACATTGTATAAAGTTTCATCAAAAAGAATTTTTTAATTCCATGAATCTTGAGGATTTTTAGAGAATGGTTCGTTATTATTAAACACTCTGTATTTGCTTCGTTAGTGAGTGTCATAATAAATCCTTGATGGAAGTTTAATAAATAAAAAAAATTTCCATGAATTTTGGGAGTTTCAATATTGGTTCAGTTTTTTTAAACACCCAGTAGTTTTTTAATTAGTATACATAGTTTTCTTACAGACCATTGTGAAAAGTTTCATGAAAAATATTCAATGAATTATTGTGAGGATTCTTAGAGTATGGTTTGGTTTCGTTAAGCACCCTGTATTTTCTCATTAGTATGATTTTTTTACAATCGTCAAAAGTTTCATAAAAAAAATAAAATCCATAAATTTTGTGGATGTAGAGAATGGTTTTTTATTTTACACGCTGTATTTTTCATAAGTATGTATTCATATACATAATAATACCAAAGTATATATTTTTACAGTTTTTCTACAAACTATTGTAAAAAGTTTCATCAGAAAGCAAAAAAAAAATTTTAAATCCACGAATGTCCAGGATTTTTAGGGAACGGTTCGAATTTTTTAACACCCCGTATTTTTTCGATAATTAGTGCGGTAAGAGTCCCCGACGGAAGTTTCGTACCAAAAAATTTTCAGTTCCTTAATTTTTACATTTTTTAACGTTCGACATTTTTCCAACACTTTGTATATAAAACGGTCCTACGCACGTCAGAGAACCCTCCGAAGCGAAAGAACCGAAAATTTCCTCGAATCTGTAATTTTTATTTTTTCTCGTCAATTTTTATCGTAACACCCCGTACATCGAGCTTTTTGAGTCGCACTGTATATAAGCGAAGCGACTTGAAGTGTGCCATATTGTCTAGCTCACTGATACCACCTATTCATTCTATTTATGCAAAGTTCAATGCAAATAGCAATAGCGGATGGAAATATTTGACAGCTGTTCTATGGCTTCCGTCATTTTGACCCCGTCTTGGTCTGCCATATTGTCTAGCTCACTGATACCACCTACCTATTCGTTCTATTTATGCAAAGTTCAATGCAAATAGCAATAGCGGATGGAAATATTTGACAGCTGTTCTATGGCTTACGTCATTTTGACCCCGTCTTGCTTAGGATTTTCGCAAATTTCGATACAAAACGAATTCAAAACCAAACGCTCGCATAACACAACGTATCTAGAGACTTCAGATTTACCGTTTTCTACCTTTGGGGGCTCCGGTCGGCCCATTTAGCGAAATTTTCTGCGATTTATTCGGAAATGTCACCGCGCACTCGCCATTTGACGTCGCAAATTTTCGCAATTTTTACTATAAAATCGAATTTTAAACCCAGATCTGAGGCACACGACACATTGTAGAAGGTTCAAAGTTTACGTTTCGATATGGCTTTATGGAAATAAAGGGGTACTTACTTTGCAAAATGTAACGTTTTGAAGGTTTTGTGAGGACCCGCCATATTGCCAGGCTCTTCTCCACGTCTCGGTTCGGTATTACGCAAAATTCGATACAAATTCGAATTCAAAACCCAGCGCTCGCATAACAGAAAGCATCTAGAGACTTTAAATTTACCTTTTCCGGCCTTGGCGGGTCTCAGATCTGCCCGTTTAGCGAACGTTCCTACGTTTTATCCGGAGCTGTCACCGGCCGTGCACCGTCCGGCTAGCCGTTTGACGTTTCGGACGGCCGAGCGAAGGCGAATGCAGCCGAACGTGTAATTGACCAAAACTTTCGCTATTTTCCTATAAAATCGAATTTTAAACCTAAATCTGAGGCACGCGACACATTGTAGAAGGTTCAAAGTTTACGTTTCAACATGCATTTCTGGAAATGAATGCGGGAAAATACGAAAATATCGAATCCGAAATAGTTTGACGTCTACCCATATCCGACTGACGTTTCTCCGATTCCCGGGCGATAAGCTCCTCCCGCGCTATCTCCATCCCTCTCGCTGAGAACGGCCGGCGAGGACCCTCCGCAAAACGGAAAAGTTCCCTAGAAAAACGCGACATTCGGTCCGCCGCGCGCCTCGTCGCGACGGAGAACGGACGAAAGAAGCCTCCTGTCCCGCGGCCGCGTCCCCGACGGGCTCGCCCGAAAACGTCGCGCGGAGCGAAACCGGCCTCCGGGCGGCTTCCGACTTCCGATAAGGGCGTTTTTTCGACTTTGTCTCGTTTCCTCGCGAAATTGGAAAAGTAACGCCGGCGGACCTCCGGAAAACGTAAAATTCGCCCCGAAAAAGTAAAAGAACCAACCAAAATACGCCTACCGCACAACCCAAGGACCGAAGGGCGCGACGCGCCCGTCGGCTCGCCGCCGCGCGGCTCGCGAAAAAGCCTTTGTGGCGGCAGAATGCCACTTTTCCACCCGCCCGGAGGGAGCGAGAGGCAATCGCGCATTTTAATATATAGTACTAGAAAGGTGGCAAGTCGGCATTCGCCGACTTGACCTTTCTTGAGTAGGGTTAGTTTTTTTTAAACACCATGTATTTTTTCGATAATTAGTGCGTTAAGAGACCCCGATGGAAGTTGAGTAAAATAAATTAGTCAGTTCTCTTAATTTTGAGATTTTTACCGTTCGATATTTTTCCAACACTTTGTATATAAAACGGTCTTTCGTACATCCGACAACCCATCCGAAGCAAAACAAATAATTTTATTCCATGAATTTTGGGAGTTTCAATATTGGTTCAGTTTTCTTAAACACCCTGTATTGTTTTCATTAAAATAGTTTCCATATAGACCATTGTTAAACGTTTCATCAAAGGAATATTATACTTCCATGAAGGTTTCTAGAGAAAGGTCGGTTTTTAAACACCCAGTAGTTTTTTAATTAGTATAGTTTTCTTACAGACCGTTGTGAAAAGTTTCATTAGAAAATATTCCATGAATTGTGAGGATTTTTAGAGAATGGTTTGGTTTTGTTAAACACCCCGTATTTTTCATCGGTATAATTTTTACAATCGTGAAAAGTTTCATAAAAAATTAATTCCATAAATTTTGTGGATCTAGAGAATGGATCTATATATTACACCCTGTATTTTTCATACGTATGTATTTATATACATAATAAAACCTAAGTATATATTTTTATAGTTTTTTGACAAACTAATGTAAAAGTTTCATCAGAAAGCAAAAAAATTTTAAATCCACGAATTTTCAGGATTTTTAGGAACAGTTCGGTTTTTTAAACACCCTGTATTTTTTCATTATTACAGTTTTTTTACAGCCTATTGTGAAAGGTGTCATAAAAAAAATATTAATTCCATGAATTTTGTTCATTTTTAGAGAATGGTTCGGTTTTTTTAAATCCTCTGTATTTCTTAATTAGGATATTTTTCCTATAGAACATTGTATAAAGTTTCATCAAAAGAATTTTTAATTCCATGAATTTTGAGGAATTTTAGAGAATGGTTCGTTATTTTTAAACACTCTGTATTTTTGAATTAGTATATTTTTCCTACTGAACATTGTATAAAGTTTCATAATAAAGAATTATTTTAGTCCATGAATTTTGAGGATTTTTAGAGAATGGTTCGTTATTATTAAACACTCTGTATTTGCTTCGTTAGTGAGTGTCATAATAAATCCTTGATGGAAGTTAATAAATAAAAAAAATTTCCATGAATTTTGGGAGTTTCAATATTGGTTCAGTTTTCTTAAACACCCAGAATTTTTTAATTAGTATAGTTTTCTTACAGACCATTGTGAAAAGTTTCATAAAAATATTCAATGAATTATTGTGGGGATTCTTAGAGTATGGTTTGGTTTCGTTAAGCACCCTGTATTTTTCATTAGTATAATTTTTATAATCGTGAAAAGTTTAATAAAAAATTAAATTCCATAAATTTTGTGGCTGTAGAGAATGGTTCTTTATTTTACACCCTGTATTTTTCATAAGTATGTATTCATATACATAATAATACCAAAGTATATATTTTTATAGTTTTTACAAACTATTGTAAAAGTTTCATCAGAAAGCAAAAAAATTTAAATCCACGAATGTTTAGGATTTTTAGGAACGGTTTGGTTTTTTGAAACCTCCTGTAGTTTTTCATTAGTATAGATGTTTTAAAACTATTGTACAAAGTTTCATCAAAATGAATTTTCTAATTCCATGAACTTTGAGGAATTTTAGAGAATGGTTCGTTATTTTTAAACACTCTGTATTTCCTAATTAGTATATTTTTCCTACAGAACATTGTATAAAATTTCATCAAATAGAATTTTTTAATTCCATGAATTTTGTTGATTTTTAGGAAATGGTTAGGTTTTTTTAAACCTCCTGTATTTTTTCATTAGTATAGATTTTTACAAACCATTGTATAAGGTTTTATCAAAAATAATTGTTTTATTCCATGAGTTTTGTTGATTTTTAGGAAATGGTTAGGTTTTTTAAACCTCTGTATTTCTTAATTAGTATATTTTTCCTACAGAACATTGTATAAAGTTTCATCGAAAAGAATTTTTAATTCCATGAATTTTGAGGATTTTTAGAGAATGGTTCGTTATTATTAAACACTCTGTATTTGCTTCGTTAGTGAGTGTCATAATAAATCCTTGATGGAAGTTTAATAAATAAAAAATTTCCATGAATTTTGGGAGTTTCAATATTGGTTCAGTTTTTTAAACACCCAGTAGTTTTTAATTAGTATACATAGTTTTCTTACAGACCATTGTGAAAAGTTTCATGAAAAATATTCAATGAATTATTGTGAGGATTCTTAGAGTATGGTTTGGTTTCGTTAAGCACCCTGTATTTTCTCATTAGTATGATTTTTACAATCGTCAAAAGTTTCATAAAAAATAAAATCCATAAATTTTGTGGATGTAGAGAATGGTTTTTATTTTACACGCTGTATTTTTCATAAGTATGTATTCATATACATAATAATACCAAAGTATATATTTTTACAGTTTTTCTACAAACTATTGTAAAAGTTTCATCAGAAAGCAAAAAAATTTTAAATCCACGAATGTCCAGGATTTTTAGGAACGGTTCGAATTTTTAAACACCCTGTATTTTTTCGATAATTATTGCTGTAAGAGTCCCCCGACGGAAGTTTCGTACCAAAAAAATGATCAGTTCCCTTAATTTTTACATTTTTTTAACGTTCGACATTTTTCCAACACTTTGTATATAAAACGGTCCTACGCACGTCAGAGAACCCCTCCGAAGCGAAAGAACCGAAAATTTCCTCGAATCTGTAATTTTTATTTTTTTCTCGTCAATTTTTATCGTAACACCCCGTACATCGAGCTTTTTTGAGTCGCACTGTATATAAGCGAAGCGACTTGAAGTGTGCCATATTGTCTAGCTCACTGATACCACCTATTCATTCTATTTATGCAAAGTTCAATGCAAATAGCAATAGCGGATGGAAATATTTGACAGCTGTTCTATGGCTTCCGTCATTTTGACCCCGTCTTGGTCTGCCATATTGTCTAGCTCACTGATACCACCTACCTATTCATTCTATTTATGCAAAGTTCAATGCAAATAGCAATTGCGGATGGAAATATTTGACAGCTGTTCTATGGCTTACGTCATTTTGACCCCGTCTTGCTTAGGATTTTCGCAAATTTCGATACAAAAACGAATTCAAAACCAAACGCTCGCATAACACAATGTATCTAGAGACTTCAGATTTACCGTTTTCGACCTTTGGGGCTCCGGTCGGCCCATTTAGCGAAATTTTCTGCGATTTATTCGGAAATGTCACCGCGCACTCGCCATTTGACGTCGCAAATTTTCGCAATTTTACTATAAAATCGAATTTTAAAAACAGATCTGAGGCACACGACACATTGTAGAAGGTTCAAAGTTTACGTTTCGATATGGCTTTATGGAAATAAAGGGTACTTACTTTGCAAAATGTAACATTTTGAAGGTTTTGTGAGGACCCGCCATATTGCCAGGCTCTTCTCCACGTCTCTGTTTGGTATTACGCAAAATTCGATACAAATTGGAACTCAAAACCCAGCGCTCGCATAACAGAAAGTATCTAGAGACTTTAAATTTACCTTTTTTGCCTTTGCGGATCTCCGAACGGCCCGTTTAGCGAACGTTCCTAAGTTTTATCCGGAGCTGTCAACGGCATCGCACCGTCCGGCTAGCCGTTTGACGTTTCGGACGGCCGAGCGAAGGCGAATGCAGCCGAACGTGTAATTGACCAAAACTTTCGCTATTTTCCCTATAAAATCGAATTTTAAACCTAAATCTGAGGCACGCGACACATTGTAGAAGGTTCAAAGTTTACGTTTCAACATGCATTTCTGGAAATGAATGCGGGAAAATAGGAAAATATCGAATCCGAAATAGTTTGACGTCTACCCATATCCGACTGACGTTTCTCCGATTCCCGGGCGATAAGCTCCGCCTCCGCTATATCCATCTCGCTCGCCGAGATCGGCCGGCGAGGACCCTCCGAAAAAGGAAAATTTACCTAGAAAAACGCGAAAAACGGCCCGCCGAGCGCCTCGTCGCGACGGAGAAAGGACCAAATAAGGAGACTCGCCCGCGGCCGCGTCCGCGACAGGCCCGCCGAAAAACGTGGAGCGGAGCGAGACCGGCCTCCGGGCGGCTTCCGGACTTCCGATAAGGGGCGTTTTTTTCGACTTTTGTCTCGTTTCCTCGCGAAAACGGAAAAGTAACGCCGGCGGACCTCCGGAAAAACGCAAAATTCGCCCCGAAAAAGGTAAAAAGAACCCACCGAAATACGCCTAAGCGACAACCCCAGGACCGAAGGGCGCTTCGCGCCCTTCGGCTCGCCGCGGCGCGGCTCGCGAAAAAAGCCTTTGAGGAGATACTTTGCCACTTTTCCGCACCCCCGGTGGGAGCGAGAGGCAATCGCGCATTTTAATATATTAGAATTAGGTATGTAGGTGTATCTTTATACTTACTTAGTATCTAGTTACCTGAACTTAATTTATTTTTATGTTATATTTTTTCTTATAATAATGTTGATCTACTCTTACTTTAAGTTATACAAGACTATAACGAAAAAGTAGAAGTATAAATGCCTTGCACTGGTACTTCCTGCATTACACTATTAAATTTTAACACAAGGTAAATTAACAGTTAATTATATTTAACCCTGCTTGCTTCGATGCGCGAGTCGGGTCAGAGTTTGTAGTAGGCTTGTGACGTCAGATCAATTAGAAACCGTTTTGTGGATCTCCCTAAAGGAAGAACTTTAGTTTAGTAATTACCGGCGTTACATATCCATAAGTTACAACTTTACAATGAAAATTAATTTTTTCTCGTATGTTCGAAGCCACGCTTCTAGAATTCTTTTAATATCAATTATTTTATCTTTAAATTTAAAAGAATTTTTTATAGAAAATATACAATTTTTATCCATAATAATAAATTCAGCCCTATTAACAAAAATAGGTGCAGCACCTGTAATGAAGTGAATTTTCATTAATAAAATTATCACCGACCGCCGATATGTATTTCAATTTCCGCTAGCCCGCGCAACCACTGCCGTCCACATCGAGACCTAGCCAGTCGCAGCGCATTGACCGGCCAGTCCTGCCCAGGCCGTCCAAGCGAGAAGACTTGCCGCGTGGCTCACTCGCTGCCGCACGAGAGCTTGGAATTTTCAGATTCGCTGACGAACCGACTGAAATTATTCAGTTGCTGAATCAACTTAGAATAATTTTGTGAATACTCCGAGCTAAGGTAAGAATTTTACAAGTTCAAAAGGGAGAGCAGTGCGCCGTCGCCGATTTGTCTACAGTACCGAAGACTTTTAAACAGCGAGTAGATGATTTAGTTCCTGGCCCGTCGTCGTCGAGAGCAGTCCTGCCTGTCCACCACTTCCGCACCAGAGGAGCTGCTCGTGATTTTTCTAAGGAACTTAGAAAAATTCTGCCAGGACCACTAGCCGTAGCTGTTTGGTGAGAATTTTTACAAGTCTCGTATTAGGTCTATTGCGCAGCCGCCATCCCGTGATCAACACTGAAGCCGTTCTAACACCGAGGAAGCGATTCAGTTCCTGGCTCGCCGTCGTCGAGAGCAGTACTGCCTGTCCACTACTTCCACACCAGAGGAGCTGCTCGTGATTTTTCTGCCAGGACCACTAGCCGTAGCTGCTTGGTGAGATTTTTACATGTCTCGTCTGAGGACCGCTGCGCAGCCGTCAACCCGTGACCAACACTGAGGGCTTTCAAACTCCGAGGAGGCAATACAGTTCCTGACCAGCCGTCCACGAGAGCAGTCCTGCCTGTCTACCAGCCCTGTAGCTGAGGAGCTGTCCGAGACCACTAGCCGTAGCCGCTTTTGGTAAGAAATTTCAGAATCCAGTCCGAAGACTACTGCGCAGACGCCAACTGGGTACCAGCATCGAGGGCTTCCACTTGACCAGGAGACCATTCAGTTCCTGGCCAGCCGTCCACGAGGAGAGTCCTGCCTGTCCAGCCCACCAGAGAAGCCGCCTTTGGTGACTGTACTAAGTCGAGTCTGGGGACCAGAGCGCAGCCGCCTACTGCCTAGGAGTGTTAGGTGTTCCACCGTCGAAGCCGCAGAGTCAGTTCCTGTCCAGCCAGCACCAGCAGCAGTCCAGTCCAGCACCGTCAACTAAGGATAATAGGTAAATTGCGCATACGCTTACTGCGCATGTCCGCCAAGCCGAACGAGGGCTTGACGAGGTAACTACCGCCGTTGCTAGAGTCAGTACCGTTCCGCCGTTCAAGCTGTACCGACGTGCTTGTCCGCAAGCAGATGAAGTAAGTAGAAGGTTAGGGAAAACTTAGCCGCTGTTAACTTTGTGCTAATCATACCTTGCCTTTCAGATTTCCGTCCGTACTACGACAGGGTAGATACGCTGTTGCCCTTATCCGGCGTACTTTACCTCACCACGCGTTCGGCTCATAGGATGTTGTTCCCAATCCGTCTGTATGAGTTGAAACGTGGGTCATAGCTAATATCATTTTCCTTTGCAGGCACTTAACCATCTCTTGCTTTTCAGATTACCGCCCGTACTACGACAAGGTAGAGACGCTGTTGTCCTTATCCGGCGTACTTTACCTCACCACGCGTTCGGCTCATAGGATGTTGTTACCAATCCGTCTGTATGAGTTGAAACGTGGGTCGTAACTAACCATACATTTCCTTACAGCTAGCCGTTTCACAAGACCCGCTGCCCAGCCGTGCAACCCCTGGAGAGAAGCCCCGCTGTCAACGTTTTTTGTTTCTATTTTTAGTAATAGTGGCCAAGTATTTAGTTTAGTAGGTTAACTTTGCTTTGTCCGCTTGATTGCTACCTCTTGCCTGATTTTGCACGTAGCTTGTATAAACCGCTTGTAGAAACCGCTACCCCGTAACCGCACCGCTGACTCTGTACCGTACCTGTTTACCTCGTATTTTTGTACCCAATTATTTGCCCCCTGATATGTTTAGTTAAGATAATTAGAATTGTACCTTTAGGTTTGCACTCAATAAATGTAAATATTTATCAAGTGTGCCTTGTTTTACTGGACACCGAAAGTCTTCCCTCGCGACCCTCTGGACATACCGTGTCTTCACTGTAGCCGCCCAAGTAGTGGTGCTTCTGCACTGTAAACAGAAACTGGCGCCCGAGATTACCGCCGCCACCGCTCAGGGGTCATAGTGACACTGTGTCGTCTTGTAATCACGACGCAGGTCCGTCACACACCTTTTCATGCTTGATTCCCCGAAGTAATGGAAGGACTGAATTGAATAACAGGATTATTAATATTAACATGACAAAAAATTGCTCCAATAATTTTAATTTTTTATAGATGTAATTTAAGAATATTTTTTTTACTAATTATTTTAATTTCTACAATTTTTAGAGGAATTTTAGGTCTAAATCAAATTAGTTTACGAAAAATTTTAACCTATTCCTCAATTAATCATATTAGTTGAATATTAGCAAGAATATTTTATTCCCAAACAACATGATTAATTTATTTTAGTATCTATTCATTAATTACTTTAAATATTGTAATTATTTTTAATTTTTTAAAAATTTTTTATTTAAATCAACTTTTTTCTTCTTTAAATTACTCTAAATCTTTAAAATTTTTTTTTTGGGAGCAAACTGTAGTACTCACAGTAAGTCTTCATTGGGGTAACCTGAAAGCGCAAAAGGACTAGTTAGACAGTGAAAGAGACAAATTAATAGAGTTAGTGGGTTATGAGTAATCGCGAATTTAGACTTTTCAACTAGGTATAGCGTCGCCTTTACATAAAGATCAATTAGACATTGGCGTAGATGAAGGACTAGTAGTAAATAAGGGAGAGGGATTAGTGTGCACTTACGAATAACTTTAGTGAGATAATCTTCAATAATATTGTTACGGAAGCTTATCTACCTAGTTTGTTAATTATGTTCCTATTTATGTTAGAATTTATAATTGAAGCTCACCTACCTCGTTAGTTTGTAAATTACGTTTCTGTTTATGTTAGAATTTATAATTTTTGTGATGCCTTTATTTTGACGTTTTCTGGAACATTCTCGGTCACATTCTATTTGATTCTCGAGACCGCTGAAAACCTCTAGAACCTTAAAAACCTATATAAGCTAACCTATATTTTCGCCGCTGGAGTGAGTTTATATTGTGCAGTCGAAGGCCAATGACCGACACATTGTCGGCCACTCCACCAGACATAGACCGGTTTCGGGCTTGTTAGCCCTCATCAGTATGCCATAGGTGCCATAGGTTCTTGGCTGTTTCACACAGATACTGCAGGTATAATTCAATGCCGGTCGGGGCATTAGCCCGCGGAGTAGTTGTTTCCTGCAGTATCATTTATAGATTTAATGGCGCATCGCCCGGGGCGAGAGGTCTGCGGTTAAGTACCTACGATATTGTAGGTCGCTTTCTGCAAGTCGAGCCGCTTAGGCCGAGCAGGAAGTAGCAGACCAGTTACATCTCACCTGAAATGAAGACTAACCACGACGAAATGAGAGATATGATGGAAGATTTGAAAAAAGAAATGAAAACTAGTCAAGAGGAAATGAAGAACAGTCAAGAGGAGGTGAAAAATAGTTTAGAAGAAATGAAAAATAATCAGGAAGAGTTAAGGAATGAAATGAAAACCAGTTTACAAGAAAACAATAAGAAGTTAGAAGAATCAATTAAAGTTAAACTCAATTAATTTGAAGAAACTGTGGAAGAGGAAATTAATCAATAGAAATGACATATGATCCAGGTCGTAGAAGAAAATATGACTAAGTTACAAAGTGAAGTATCAAATCTGAAATCCCAGTTGTCGATAAAGGAGCCCATTAAGACAGAGCAGTTTTCTTCCGCCATCAAGAGTAAAGCCACCAACATTTGATGGAAAGGTGTCATGGAATACTTACCTTAAACAATTTGAAGCAGCTGCCTGGCAAACAACTGGTCAGAAGAAAAAAAAGCCACATCCATCACTTATAGTTTCTCTACGGGCTGAAGCTATGGAGATATTAATAACACTAGCTGATGGTAAACAAAAGGACTATCACATGCTGAAGGGTGCTTTGGAAATTAGGTATGGCGAAGCCCATCTGCAACACGTCTACCAAGCACAACTAAAAGGCTGAAGACAACGTTTCGAGGAAAATCTGCAGCAATATGAAGCAGATATGGTGAAGTTACCCTACCCCACCACACCGGCAGAGTTCCAAGAATAGTTAGTAGTAAGCAGCTTTATCGATGGCCTGCGAGATTCCGAGTTCAGCCAAGCGTTAAGGTTAACCAGACATAAAAATATATCTGAAGCTCTGGCCCAGGCACTGCAAATTGAAGCGCCGACAGGCTTCCATAAGCAGTCAAGGCAGAACAAGGCAAGTTAGGTTTCAAACTAGCAAACAACGAGCAAGTGAAAATAGCATGGAAGGATTTATGAACAGTTTGCAAGATTTAATTAATAACTTCCAAAAAGAACAAGACCGTTCTAATTCCACTCTATATGGCAGGAGAATACCCATTCAGTGTTGGAATTGTGGAGTTGAAGGACGTCTTAAGAATTGATGCCCTAAAAATACATCTAATCAGGACCAGGAAAACGCCAACTAGTCAGCTTTAGGGGGCGAAAACTGACTAGGTGCTACCAAGCCCCACCAACTGTTAAGATCAAGGTAACCCGTCTGCAAAATAATGGAACCAGTTTGGTAATACCAGAGCGTATATGCAGACGGGATTTTGAAATGGTCCTTGATACAGGTTCTAGTCACATCATAGTAACACCGAACATCGTCACTCACTACAGAATACAAAAACCAGACCGAAACTACATCTTGGAGACAGCAAATGGAGAAGTCATAACAGTGAAAGGCATCCATATAGGTAGAATAACCTTGGGGGCAACCACTTTCCAACACAACATCAGATATAACTGACGATGTCATTCTTGAATTTGATATTATGACTCAACATAATTTTCTGCTGGACCTTTCTCGAAGATTATTGAAGACCAAAGATGAAGAAATCTTCATGCAGTTTTCCGAAATCAGAAACATTCCTATTAGAACTGTTGAGGCGTCAGCAGACATAGAACTTCCAGCAGGTTCAGAAGTGGTAATTGAAGCAGTCCTTCGGAAGTTGAAGAAACTGTAATTGTAGAACCAGAACCAGAGAGCAGTCTTTATAGGAAGGGTATATTAACTGGAAATACATTAACAGAGAAAAAAAATAATTTGGTATTGGTTAGAATGCTAAATCTGAAGGACTATCCACAACAGATCAAGAGAGGCAAACCTTTGGGAATTTGTCAAATAGTTGCAGCAGTGTTTAGCAATATGGAACCATCAACAGCACCTCGAAATGTTGAAAAACTACCCGAAGTTTTCCAGAGCCTTGTTAACTGATTCAAGTCACTATTGCGACCCACTGAAGTAAATAAATTGGAGGATTTATTGAGGAGATTCCAGGATGTGTTCTTATTAACAGAGAATGATGTCGGAAGAACTATTCTTGTGCAACACCGAATAAATACCGGCGACACCACTTCAATTAAATAAACTCCACGAGGTATTCCATTGGCGAAGCAAGAAGAGGTATCAACGATGCTGAGAGACATGCAGCAGCAAGGAATCATTGAAGCATCACAAAGCCCATGGACTTCGGCAGTTGTTTTGGTGAAGAAGAAGGATAGCTCTACCAGATTTTGTGTGGATTATAGAAGATTAAACGATGTCACTAAGAAGGACAGTTATCCATTACCGAGAATAGACGATACCCTGAATACACTGTCTGGATCCCAATGGTTTTCCACATTAGACCTGAAAAGTGGCTATTGGCAAGTGCAGCTTCACCCAGAGGATAAAGAGACAGCTTTTTCTATTAGGACATAGTTGTGGTACTTCAACGTTATGCCCTTTGGCCTATGCAACGCACCAGCCACCTTTGAAAGACTTATGGAAACGATTCTGCAGGGAATGACCTGGAAGACTTGTCTCGTTTGCCTTAATGACATAATAATACTTGGCAAAAACTTTGAAGATCATCGGATAAATATCCAAGAAGTTTTTCAAAAGTTAAGAGAGGCCCGGCTCAAGTTAAGTCCTAAGAAGTGTATGCTCTTTCAAAAGGAAGTCAAGTAGTTAGGACACATTATTTCGTCTGATGGAGTGAAGACTGACCCAGAGAAAACTGAAACCATCTGGAAATGGCCACTACCGAAAGACAAACATGAATTAAGGAGTTTTCTGGTATTTTGCACTTACTATCGCAAGTTTGTGAAAAAACTCGCTGAGATCGCACAACCCTTACATCGACTCACAGAAAACAATCAACCATTTATCTGGACGGAACATTGTCCACAAGCTTTTCAGAGATTAAAAGAAGCTTTGTGTTCTTCTCCGATCCTATCATATCCCAAGCCGGGAAAGACATCCATCGTGGACACGGATAATACTGGAATTGGAGGAATATTATCACAAATTGAAGACGGGCACGAAAAAGTGATTTCCTACTTTATCAAGGTCCTCTCTGAGCAAGAAATGAACTACTGCGTAACCAGACGAGAGTTGCTTGCCATAGTTAAAACTTTGAAGCATTTTCATAAGTATCTCTATGGTCAGCCGTTAGTTTTGAGGACCGATCATGCTTCTTTGAAGTGGCTACTGCAGTTCAAGAATCCGGAAGGCCAAGTGGCAAGATGGCTTCAACGGTTGTAGGTGTATGACTTCAAAATTGAACACTCCATTGCCCTATCCAGAAGACCTTGCTCTCCAAACTGTAAACACTGTCTGCGACAAGAAATTAGAGAAGAAGATGAATTTATTTGCCGAAGAATTAACATCCAGGGCCCAGATGGTTGGGATAATAAAATCATCGCTAAAGAATAAAGCGAAGACATGGATTTTGGACCAATTTTCCAATGGAAGATGAAAAACATGGACAAACCCACCCGGCAGGACATTTCTGATAAATCACCGTCTCTAAAAAGCTATTGGGCGCTATGGAATTCTTTAGCCATCGAGAACGGCCTATTAAAAAGAGTCTGGGACGGCAAAGAAAAGATTTATCAAACAGTACTGCTCCAGAAAAGAATTCCATAAGTTCTTCAAGCACTGCACAATGGGGTCGGTGGTGGACACTTTGGAATAAAAAAAAATTTGAATAAAGTTAGAGAACGATTCTATTGGCTTCCCAGTCGGGCCAATGTGAAAGAATGGTGCCGATGTTCTTATACCTGCGCCTCTAGTAAGGGACCCAGGACTCGAAGCCGAGAACAGATGAAGCAGTACAACGTTGGAGCTTCATTCGAGAGAATATCTATTGACATAGATAGATCTTTTTCTCGTAGTAGCTGTGGAAATTGCTATATTTTAGTAGTGATGGACTACTTCAGTAAGTGGCGAGAAATATATCCCTTTCCTAATCAAGAAGCTGTCACCGTAGCCGAAACTTTATATGAAAATTGGATATGCCGTTATGAGGTCTCTAGAGAGATCTATTCCGACCAAGGAGAGTCTGAAGTATTTCAGAATGTCTGTGGGCTGCTAGGCATCCACAAAACCAGAACTACATCTCTTCACCCAGAGTCAGATGAAATGGTGGAAAGATTCAATCGTACCATTGAAAACTTTCTGAGGACGGCTGTCAACGAGAAACAGACCAACTGGAATAGCTGCCTTCTCCTATTTTTACTGGCTTACCGAGCAGCAATTCATGAGACCACGGGTAAAACACCAGACAGTGTGATTTTCGGCACATAATTGCGGCTACCCATAGATCTAATTATGAATCGACCGCAACGCGAGGAAAACTAAAATGATTATCTTAGCTATCTGAAAGATCGAAGATGGTATACGAAAAAGTGCGAGAGAAGCTAAAAATAGAAAGCGACAGAATGAAGACCAGATACGACTTCCATGCCAATTGTGGCTGTATAACCCAAAAAGAAGCAAGGGCAAATCTCAAATTGTGGGAATGCCATTATACCGTCGTGTCAATATTGAATGACGTAGTCTACAGGATCCAGATTAATCTCCAAGCCATGATAAAGATTGTTCACATCGATCGTTTGATACCTTATCAAGAGGACCATGCGGGCAACAGGGTAACCTGATCGGGACGATCAGTTCTAAGAGGGAGGCAATGTTACGGAAGCTCACCTACCTTTTCAGTTTGTTAATTATGTTTCTAATTACGTTAGAATTTATAATTGAAGCTCACCTACCTCGTTAGTTTGTAAATTACGTTTCTGTTTATGTTAGAATTTATATTTTTTGTGATGCCTTTACTTTGACGTTTTCTGGAACATTCTCGGCCACGAGACCGCTGAAAACTTCTAGAACCCTAAAAACCTTTATAAGCGAGTCATTCTCGCCGATGGAGTAAGTTTATATTGGGCAGTCAAAGGCGTATGACCGAAACGGCAAAGTAAAGCATTTGACAGTTGTGAATTTGTTGAAAGATATTTCTTGTGTAATCAAGGGTGACAATAAAGTTTGTTTGTCTACGTGACGTGTTTCTACGCTAACCCAATATAGAGGTTACAATATCATGGATTCAGACCAGTAATTCTTAGACCGAGCTCCAGCGCCTACTTGCTGTTAGACGGCGTATTCAGGGTCGAATCTTCACCCTCCATGGTATTACTGAACGATACTACTATTACAAAGAGGCGGCACGACGCCAGGTACGCGGCGTGCACAACAGCAGTAGATGTTTGGGAGATCACGCAACACACATTACTTGCACTTGCACTTGCACAAACCTATATTATTCATTATTCTTTTAATCGTAATTCTCTGTGTTTAACAGAAAATAGAAAACATGCTGCTTGTATATACATTTAGTATTAATATTTATACTTTATTTAAATTATCAGTGTTGAATGATATCTATTTGGCAATCAATGATTTTAAAACCTTTTTATTTTATTTTAATAATCTGTGATTTTGTCGTAGATCATTCGTTACACTACATTTTTTGAAAACCTTTAATGTACAAAACTGTAGTCTGGAGCTAATACATATGTAGCATTCCACATTCATTAGAATGTCCCTTTCCCCATGTGTACCACAGAGTTTATCATTACACGTTTTACACAAAATTTTCAATACATTTTACGACAGGTGTACATTTCAAAACAAACTTCTGTCATAAACAAACATATAGCACCACTGTTTATATAAATATAGTTAGTCAACCGGCCTTAGTTGTGGACCACGTCGGCTAGATGGCAGGCCTATGATATGTGCAAAATCTCTTAAACGAGCCCTAGAGAAGTCGGTAAATAGGGTCAGATTGACTTAATTTTAAAAACAAAATCAGACTGACTTTGTTTACTGACTTGTCTAGGGCTTGTTTAAGAGATTTTGCAGGTACTATAGACCCGCCATTTAGCCGACATGGTCCACAACTAAGGCCGGTTTACTAACTATACTTTATATAAACACTGCTGGCACGTTGAAATACAGCTGTAATGTCATAACACGACTTCAGGTATGTTATATTTTATCAATTTGCTTAGTAACTTGCCAAAACAGTTGTCACAAGAAAATAACTTTCTCATGTCCCGAGATCTCGTTACCCTCTTATATGACTATTTTCAAATTAAATTTTATGCTTCATTATTCTCGTAAATTGATGTCAGATTATTGTAACACACTGTTTAAGGCATATTTAAGTTATATTCACTCAGCTATGCCTATTTGAAAATAATAATTATCTGACAATATTTTTAGATTTTGACAGCTCGACCTAAAATTATTTGCTCCGTACATGTTTAATCATGGTATCTGATGTACAATGTAGATTTGGTAACCTGTTAGAAGTCTGTTTTTCAAAAATTTAACAAGAACAAACAAAATTCTCCATATCTCGACTTTCGCCGAAGTGTCATAGGAAAGAACATAGAAAACTTAAAAACTAAAAACAAATCATGGTCCTCTTTTATGTATTGGCTTTCCAATATGTGATTTCACCCCCTGTGAATAATCCGCTACGTTTCTGTTAGAATGAAGAATTTTTTAAGGTATAATTTTATTTATTTTTAATTGAATGGTCTCTTTACTCTATATGATGTAATGTGGGTTGCATGTGTGAACATGACAACATACAGGTTGATTCAGTCATAATGTCATTAAGTTTAACCACGTATTTGGAAGGCCTAATAAATACAGAAAATCGAAAAAAAAAATTGTATTCGACCTTGCAAACTCTTGGTACGTTACAATATTCTCTGATGACGCCTACCAGTACTGTAAGCTAACAGAAGTCCATCAGCGTTGCCACTTATATCACATGCATTTTTAAGGTATTCATAAAGCCAATGATTCCCAAATATCGACCTCTAGGGGTCAACTCCGAACTGTAAGGGGTTCATGTCAGAGAAAACAAAAATTGGGGGACATGAGATGTAAATAGGTGTCCACGAGAACGGATCCTATTTAAGTAGGTCGTGACCGAAATTTTTTTTCCTGTTAAAAAGCTCCATTTGTTCTAATAAACTATTATTAGATAAATATTTCTGTATTACTTCTCGTTTTAAAATTATAAACAATATCGTCCTAAAAAGAGTCTCACAAGAAATATCACCTAAAAATCACATTGACGGTGGAAGGATCAAGTAGTCGTTGAAAAATCATGGAACCTTTACAAGATTGGAGGCAACCTTGCGACGAAATGAACATGCATTTTCTGTTCGGAAGAATTAAATAATTGACCGAAGGGTCAAACAAGAAAAAAAATTGGGTATGTTTATGGAAAAAATATAATTGATGGCGTAATTAGCCGTTTCTGTCAAATTCAAGATAATACTTTCGATTGAAAATGGAGCTTACCCCATTCCATTTAACACCACGTGTACCAAAATTTTATTTAAATTTTTTGTATCCTCACAACAGGTCCATACCATCGACTTTGAGACACCCTATACAACCTCCAGCCGCCCCTACTCACGTATTATGATGGGGGTGTCTGTCTATCTTGCAATACCCAAATTACTGTCGGTCCTTAACCCCCTTCGATGTTGTTTGTTTTTTAACAGAGGTAGTCAGCTTCTACTCATACGAAAATCTCCATCACCGTTTATGTTACTTGGATGTTATAACCACCTCACCAATTCACCAACTTATAAATCCCTGTCGCTCTCACAAGGACTCTAGCGCGTGTTTGGTTTAATGTATATTGGGCAATCCGACTTATCGGGCTAGTTAGGTAGTAAAACCCGTGCATGTTATTCTTACTAGTAATAACCAATCACTGTGTCATATCTAAATAATCCTGCAGTACACATTCACATGGTATGTGAATTGTATACTCCAGAAGTGAAAAGAGGCTTAAGCTGATTTTTACTGGTTTTTATTCTTGTGTCCTCTCACCTCCTTTATGTGAAGTATTCTGACAATGTAGGTAGTTGTAAGCATATGGTATTCATGAGGCCTGTTGATCTTCTTTCGGTTTTTCATATTTTTATGCGGGCATTTAGGGTTGATGAGGCGGTTTAATCCCGTTCTTTATAACCATTTGCCTGTAAAACTCCGGACAGACGTTTTAGTGTGGGATCTAAATGTTTTGAGTCAGAAATAGCTCTAGTGTTGTTGGCCAATGCTTTTCTGATAGTTTGTTTCTGAAAAGTTAATTAACAAAAAAGAAAAAAAATTATATTACTTTTTGCGTCGAGTGGTGGTTAGAATTTGTTGTTGTTTGTAGGTACCTACCAGAATGGGCGAGTTTCCTGTAAATACTATCGTCCAGTAGCCCGAAATTGGTTTGTATTACCGAGACATCGAAGAACGCAATATTTCCTCCTCCAAACCGTCACCTCATCTAACCAAACGATTAACGTACCATCAACATATCGGTACCAATACGCTGGTTAGAGTTCAGCCATATTCAGCTTCTCTTTCAAACTGGTCTATGAAGAAATTTGCTATTACCGGACTTTTCCACAAGAAATAACACGAAGTGAGACAATGTTTAAATAGGAATTCTTGTAGAGAGAAAAAAGGTCGTAGTAGTTCTAGAGTTTATTTAATTGACACCCTCGCAAATAACGACTTTTCATAAAATATCCGTATTACTTATGATTAGAATTTGTAGAATATCTACAAAATAAATTCTTGAATTTATTACGTAGTGAATTGAGTTATATATTTATTTTAAAAAATGTATTTTAATAGTAAATAATTTAATGTCTTCTCTTCAGTATGGCAAAAGTTACTTAATTAATTTAAAAACAACAGCTATCAAAAGGATTTGTACCTTATTATAAATCACGCAGAATATGTAAAAGTTATAGCTCATATTGCCTATAATTATTTTTTGTGTCTTTCAGACAGAATACAGACAATGTTCAGCATGTGGAGAAGCTATAAATGATAAATATTTATTAGAAGTATCCGGCAGAATTTGGCATTCACAATGTTTGAGATGTAGCGTCTGTCAACTACAACTTGATCGACAACCTTCTTGCTTTGTTCGTGGCAGAACGATATATTGTAAAACGGATTATGCCAAGTAAGTAGTAAAATAAATATGTTTTACCAACAACTATTTTTAATGTTTTGTTTAACTTTTCAGTGTAGCATTTGGTTTATTATCTAATAATATACAAATATAGTACTATATAAAACAACATATCGGAAAAAATATTTACATTTTAGTGATACCATATGGGTTTTGGAAGGAAGTGAGTGAAGTAAAATTAGGAGAATACTTGATTCAACCTCACTTAAATGAGTTTTTGCAGTTTTAGCAAAAAATGTCATAATATTGGTGGGCCATTCAAAATTTAAGTTTTTAATTACTTTGCAAATTAAATTAATCTTGAACATACTTCGGGATTAAACGACTTACCTTCAGGAAGTTCAGTTCATTGGCCACCTTCGTATTTATCACATCTAACGTGCACTGGTAAAAAGAATCTGATTTTTCCACCCTCCATTACATCCAGGTCTCCGATCCTCATATATTTCGTAAGCGTTATGCTCACCGTTTAGACTGCGCTTTTTCTTAAGGTAAGTCGTTTAATTCCTAATTATATTTCGATTGATCACCTCCGAATAGATCACATTGTAGATGTTTAAAGAATTAAAGGCGATCATTCGTGAATAATAACTATAAAGATAATAGTATTTATTATTCAGTAGGTCCAAAGTACATCCAAAAACCAACAATTTTTTCGCACTAGTTTGCAATACAGAAGAAGTTGTTACAAGGAGCTCCCAGTCTATTTTGGAGGCATCTACAAAAAATTTCAATCCAAAAGGAGATTATACAGGGTTAACTATGACTAAGTACAAAACTTCAACCACATGCTCAGGAAGGCCTAAAAGACAATAAAAAAATTATTCCAGAATTTTAGCTCGTTATTTAAAAAATGGAGCACAACTCTCTTTTCCTACGGATGTCGGCGCTTATGATAAGAATCGACTGAGATGGCTTAGATCCATAGACAAAGATTACATCTGTCAACAATATCTACTACCATATGGTCGTCTTTTTGCAGCATTTCTAAATGCAGAAACAACAAAAATTAACATTATGTTTAGTAATAATACCTGATAGATAGGTAACAGTTAATCCAGATAGCTCCACTATTTTGCATTCGTTTTTCATTATTTCGTTACAGACTGGCAAAACTACAACATTTTCATTCATTACAACCACTCATCACTACCGATAAAACACGCTTCTCGTAGATACAGCTAGATAAAATGCCACTGGTACAATTGTATGATCCAAGGGTTGGATCTGTAATAGCACACGGCGGCGATGAATAATTTAGATCAATCTTCTTTTCAGGAAAGTAGATTGATTATACAATCATCCTTTGCATCTCCACCGTGTCCCATTACATAATGTAGATGTTTAAAGTTTTACTGTGCGATATAAGCATATTTATTGCAGTTTAAAATAAGGATAAGCAAAGCTTAGTTATTTTACTGGCAAAAAAACTAAAACAATCGCATTTAATTTTTTATTTAATATTTCTTTATTTGTCATATCTTGATTTTACTATTATTATTTGCCAATTTCCGCTCTGTATACAATGCATTATTTATTACCTATTTACTATTATTATTTTATTATTATTATTTTGAGCTGAATAGTTACAAGGCTATTGGTATTTATGGATAATCTTTTTTCTTTAGTACGTCTTCTGGTAAAAGGTTTTTATACCAGTATTTTATGATTTCTATGGTTGTGTGTCAAAGATGAAAAAATGTTATCCATTTCTTTGACAGTTGCTTTTGGCGATGTACTTCTCCTAGAATTTCTTGAATTTGTTTTTCTCATTTCCTACGAGAGGGACTATCTGTGCGAGGAAAGTATAATTTGTTCTCCAGTCATTCATTAATTTAGTCAACAATAGATACTACTGAGAGTGAGATGATAAAATGGAAAGATATGTGATATCACAAACTGTCGTAAATAATTTTTTTCCTAGTTCATAGAAAGAAAAGACAGAAGGAACAAATCTAAGAAAAAAGGATATACATTGGTGATTACTGATATCTATTCAATTACCTAAATGAACTTCTGATTCTTTGCATTAGTATTTTTTTTTATTTTAAATTTTGTTCGTATTCCGTTTCCATAGACTACTTCTTAACTTTACGTCTGTTTTTAATGCATCCAATTCAGGAAACGCAAACAATATAATCATAGTTCCTTTCATACTTATAGCAGACGTAAAAAATGTCAAAGTTTGCCGGCAATTATGATATGAGTAGAGTAGGGCAAACAATGTCCGTAGAAAATAAATGCTATAATAGTTAATATTCACAAGTCGCAATGCTCTTATCAAGTACACTGATTCAGAAAAATTGAATACACCATTGACCATTAGTGAGAAACAAAGTGGCATTAATCAATTATTACATATTTTATCAGGTATTCAATTTAAATGTTGCTCGGCTTTACCCTAGTTGGGCAAAGTCTTGATTTACCAGGCGTGGCCGCCAGCAGAGTGCTGTGTAAAAATTGAATAATTGCTAAATTGAATGCAACTAATTTATTTAGGTACTTACGTTCAAAATATTAGATTATATTCTGAAAAATATAAGAATATGCTGAATTTGTATACATTTATTTAAAGACATTACTCACTTCATTCTCGAAATGTATGTTGTAGATTTATAGATTTATGGTTTTTGTTTTTGTCATTGTATTTTTTCTTTCTATATTAATTAATGATAATTATTAATAGGTAGTTATTAATATTCATGTTTCTTATAACAAAATGTAAATAAATGTTATTATATTTGTATTATTATAGTACAATACTAACTCGATGAGACGTTTGGCAACACAGTTGGACTGTTTTTCCGTTGTCGGAAATATAAAGAATTTCTAAAATATAATGAAAAGAACTATACAGGGTGTCCGGAAATTAGGCGTCAAGACTTCAGGAGGTGATTCCTCACAAGAAATTAGGGTCACGAAGTCCTATAACAATTTTTCGAAAACTCAATAGTAACGGAGATACAGCGTGTTAAAGTTAAAATTTTATTTTTAATATTTGTAAATAACTTCTTAAGAAATCCAAATATTTAGATACAATTTGTAAAGCAGTGGTTTTTGCGGACGAGAAATTCAAATTTGTTTCTAATTTTGACGTCACTAGTAGAGGGCGCCACTTATGGCACATCATGTTTCTTTCAAATGACAGAACTTTTTTGCTGCTTAGTGTATCCATCTGACTATTGAAACAATCGATTCTCCTACATGTTATATCTGAAAAAGGTATACCTTATTGAAGTCGTTAGGAGTAACAGTTTTCGAAATAATCTTATTTGAAATATTCAGTGCACCGAGTAAAAACTGTTTTGGTTTCAGTTAAAGTGCCTTTTCTACTGAAAATACAGCAAAATGTTACTTGAAAAAGTTGTTCAGAACGGTAAATTATGGAGATGTGCAAAAATTTTTAAAAATCGGCCTGCTTTGATAAAATCTTTGTGCTTTGTTGAAAAATGGTGTAAGCCCTCCTTAGTTGTTATTTAAGAGAATTACAAAACCCAGCAGCTCTAAATCGGAGATCAGGGTTGAGCTCGTTTTCTTTGTTACTATTTTTTTTTATATGATTGTTTGGCCAATATTATATAAACAGATATTATATGGGCGTCAGACGATTTGTATAAATGGACAAAAACAAAAATAAAAAATATAGTGAAGGCAATAATTGACACTTATGCACAAAATAAAAGAACCTCACTGTTTAAATTACTTAAATCTATTTAAATATAATTAAATTACATATAGGCGAACAGTAATGAGTAGTAAACCACAAATAAATAAATGACAAACAATAATAATAATGTAGCACCTCCTTAATAAATAAATATAGTTTTTGGTGTAAGTGTAAATTGAAAAATATGATTAGTTTAATTAAGGATGTGTTCCTGTATATAGAAAGCTTTCTACGTTTTCTTAAATTTAATACAAAAATTATTTTAGTTAGGTAAGTTAATAAAATAATAATAAAAAATATTTCCGGTAGGTTATTCTCAAAATTAATAAATAGCTTTAGTTGTAATCAGATAAATAATAATACAAATACACATGTATATAATAATCATTAATTTCAGAAAAATACTTTTATTAAATTCTAGTTTCCACGTGATCTGAGGATCCAGGAGGCGTATAACTATATATGACGTAAGTACTTACTGATGTGACTGCAGTTTTCATTATTAATATTTTCTTATTTTTTTTTCAGGTTTTAAAATCCGATACTTCTCCGCCATGAAAGCAATCATCTGAAGCCAGGCAATGTTACATTCTAGGTGTTGTTACGGACTACGACAGTTTTTCTATCCGAAAATCAGACATGGATGTTTAGAAATTCTTCCACAGAAATAACGGACTTGACTTTATTAACTATTATGTTAACATAAAAGAGCCTAAACATATTTTAAATCACAAAACTCGAAAATCTTACATTTATATGGCTGTATAAAGAAAATATATTTAAATTACCTTAGTTGTTTTCGTTAAGGCCACAAACATTTCTTTAGCAATAAATTACTTAGGTGTTAACGCTAATGTTCGTTATTTCCAGTCTCGCTACGTTCTTGCTTTCTGTATTTTATCTTTTTTTATTTCGCAAAAAGAATACGTATACGACTCGGTACCAGATATCATGTTAATACCTAAATCGTTCTGACTGCCAACCCACATTACTTCTGCGGTGCTATTTGAAAAATCTAATAGAGAATCATTCATATCGACACTCGCTAGGCGAAGCGCTTTATACCGGGAAAACTAAAAGATAAACGTTACAATGGTTTCATCAAACCCCGCCAATCTTCTTGAAATTTTGCACGTCTCCATAATTTATAATTCTGAACAACTTTTTCAAGTAGTATTTTGCTTTATTTTCAGCAGAAAAGGCATTTTACCTGAAACCAAAACAGTTTTTACTAGGTGCACTGAGCATTTCAAATAAGATTATTTCAAAAATAGTTACGCCTACCGACTTCAGCAAGGTATACCTTTTTCAAATAAAACAGGTAGGAGAATTGATTGTTTCGATAGTCAGATGGATACATTAAGATGCAAAAAAGTTCTGTCATTTAAAAGAAACATGATGTGCCACAAGTGGCGCCCTCTACTAGTGACGTCAAAATTAGAAACATATTTGAATTTCTCGTCCGCAAAAACCCCCGATTTACAAATTTTATGTAAATATTTGGATTTCTTAAGAAGTTATTTACAAATATCGAAAATAAAATTTTCAGTTTAACACCCTGTATCTCCGTTAATATTGAGTTTTCGAAAAATTGTTATAGGACTTTCTGACCCTAATTTTTTGTGAGGACCTCCTGAAGTCTTGACGCATAATTTCCGGACACCCTGTATTTTTTTCTTCTTATTTTTGTTAGTTTGTTTACGGTTGATTTATCGGATGCAATTGATCACATTACTAATGTCATATGGTATTGTTAGCCCTCAGGAGTATTTTGCAAAACATTAGGGGGCGTAATAAACTGCTTAAGTCTCTGAATGCAATAAATTGTTTTTTTTTTACTTTGTTTACTCAAGTACGTGTGCTTTCTCATTACGAAATAAGACACCCCAGACCGTCTAAGAATGTTCTCTCTTTTCTTTATATATATTTTTTTAAATTTAACATGTTTATCTCAATAAACAATTTTAGCTTTAAATAGTTTTTTCTTTCCAAAAATTTGATATGTAACTACTATCCCTGTGTGATGTACCTATGTCGCATTTGCGGTACGACGCGGTGCGGCGGCGGTTACCTCGGGCGCCAGTTTGTAATACCTATTTATTACATACACCTTAGGTATCACGGGGCGATGAAGACAATTCCAACTGCCGCTCTGAAAGTTTTGGTGGGGTTGTCACCCCTCCCAAAATGGATTGTAAAGGAGGTGAGGCTGAGAATAAGGGATACGGGCTGTTGGAGGGCAGAAGGTCGAGTAGAGAGTCCGTGGCTAGAACCTTCAGGGCGGAGAATGAGATCCCAATCTCTGCGTTGAGGGTGACTGAAGCGAAGGTTGGGAAGAAAGTATAGTACCACCTTCCCTTCAAGAGAACGGTGGGAGCGGGCAGAGAACATGATTCTCCCGGGATCTTTGATATGCTACACAGGTGGGTCCTGGGTAGGAGCTGAGTTTTCTGGCGCAGGAATATACCTGGAAAACTGGGATATCCGGCAGAGTTTTTCGCTGGGTACATACTCCACGGTTTTCCAGGCGGAGGTATTTGCTATTTTGATAGTAGTAAGCATGAAAGAAGTAAGGAATTGCGTGAAGGAGAAAATCTTCATCTGCGCCGATAGTCAGGCTGCACAGGACCCTTAGCTCTCCAATGACGAGATCTATTCTCATTCAGGAGTGTGGAGATGTCCTGGAGTCCCTGGCAATACAGAGGGAGGTGGAGTTGGTCTGGGTTCCGGGCCATAAAGGAATACCCGGTAATGAGAGGGCTGACCTGTTAGCTCGTCTCGGGTTTGAGGCGCCTGGTCAGGGACCCGAACCCATTCTCGGAATTACACGAGGTAGTATTAATATTGCCCTTAATAAATGGGCCTATCAAACACTATACCTTATTTTTAAACTAAGAGGAGTGAATTAAATTTCCCGCGCTTAAACACTAGCTTGTTATTGGTTAATTTGTCGCCAAGTTTACACAGCTTCACATAAATTCACAATGTTTATTGTCAATGTCAATACTGTCAGCTACTAACATTTAAAATGTCAGTTATATTTGGCTAAGATTAACGTTGCCAATTCGTTGATTATTTTGTGTTTATTCTCCCTCCTAGTTAATCCTACATCAGATGAAATAGTTCTGTTCATAACTCAGCAACGAATTGTAATGCTTTTTGTCTATTTTCTTTTTTTTTTTCAAATTTACCGCCAAAATGATCTAGTTATATTTTCTAGTTACTTTTCTCTGTGTATATATATATGACTTCTTCAGTTACTCCTCTTAGTTTAAAAATAGAGTATAGGAGGGAATTGAAGAAGGAGTGGAACCTTCAATGAACCTAATAAATCTAGAATGATGTGGCTGCTGAGCCTCAGTTGAAGGCCCCTGAACCAAATGGTAGGGGTCCTAACAGGCCACTGCAGACTCAGATTGCATTTAAACTTGATAGGAATAGAGAAGAATTCCTTATGCCCGAAATGTGGAGAGAGGGAGGATACCCCAGTGGCGGCTCGTCGTATTAAGCAACTGAGGCCGAGCCTCACTGTAAAATTTGGCTTTCACTGTATATTTTAATACCCCATAATTTCCAATCGGATTGCCTACTACATTTATCAAAAATCTATGTAACGAAATAAAATAGTTGCTTCGTATGTTATAACCTACCTCCGGTTTACATTTTAATATCCCGCCATTTCTGTTTCTACCCGCGTGGGGAGTCCGGGTCACCCACCAATCCCACCACAGTGAGGCCGAATTTTCGGAGCCTCAAATTGCGTCGCACATGTCTATACGTTATGGTTTCCCCCACCACGCAAAACGGTTGAAATCGATGTTTTTTGCTCCATGTCCGCTTGACACTGAGGCCCGATTTCTGACGCCTCAAGTTTTTAGTTCAACGATGTGATAGTGGCTAGTGACCGTAGGTAACTTGTGAACTGTAGATTATTTACGTGTGTGACGCGATTAATCGATTGTTCAAGTGTTAATACTTTTATTTATGTGTTTTGAATTTCCAGTGGTTAGTGTTAGTGGTTGATTAGTTAAATGTGACTTCTTAAATATTCTGAAGATTAGGTGGTAAGCGCAGTGGTAAAGTTTTAGAGACAAGGCAGGTAGGATAAATTTAAAGAAATAAAAAACGACTAACATAGAATAGGAACTTAACTTAAATATATATTATCGATAGGCTCGTCGATAATTATTTATAATAATGAATGCCTCTCATGATATTGTTTTATCTCTATGTGAAACGCCTTTTTCCATACGTAATGAAGTTGAGAAACGATAAATTTTAAATAGTCGGCTAACGCTTTAAAATATCCCGAATATGCAAACAAATTTCCGGAAATATTGTTTGATTGTTTACTACAAATGTATCCAAACATATTTGACATAGATAAGTTGAAAAACTAACTTTATGTTTTGTACAGAGACGAACAATTTTATAATTTAGTTCAGAAAACGGTAGAAATATTATACAAGGAATTTAAAATGATATTTTCGGAAACATACAAATTATTTTGCTTAGTTTTAACAATTCCTGCAATAAGTGTTTCAGTAAAACGAAACTTTTCATGCCTTAAGCGTATTAAGACTTACTTAAGATATACGATGACACAAGAGCGCTTAAACAACTTATCGATGATGGCTATAGAAAAAAAACTGTTGCAAAGTCTTAGCGCCGATTCCCAATTTTCTGAAGACGTTATGAATTAATTTGCGAATTTAAAAGAGCGACGAGTAGACGTGTTTTATAAGAACATTTTTGATAAAAGTGGCTTTGTTTTGTATGTAAATAGATTAGTTGAAATTTTTTTATATTTTTTCATATTTTTTAGTGTTTAAACACGTAGGAACAATTTTTTAAATTATTAAATGCTGAAACATATATTTTTTTTCTATTATTTATATTGTAAATAAAAATCGGAGTTCTGATGTTATTTAGTTTTTTAATTTATGGCTATAAAGAGCTATTGGCGAAGACCTCCACAATAAAAAATAGTCAACACGTCAAGGAATATTAGGTACCTCAGGGGAGACATGTAAATTTATTCCTATTTAGGTATTATTTGGTCCTCACCCCTTGCGGCTACCACGAGCCGCCACTGACATACCCCTATCCATTTTCTAGGATATTGCGCAGCCCTTGGGAGACTAAGATATAGAATCTTTGGCGCTGAGAAGCTGCAAAGGGAAGAGATGAGGGGCGTACCATGGACCAAGATCCAGGTGTTCATTAGGGCGTCGGGTAGGTTTGAGGAAAGTCGAGGGCAGATAGTGAAGAGGTAATGGGATGGTAGGGTAGGCAAAAAGGGTTCACGTGTAGCCTAATTTCCAGGCTGTTGCCGCCCCCTACTACTACTACTACATACACCTAGTTTACAAAACTATGTTAAGCTACTAAAAAGCGTGCTATGGGAAAGGCTGCAAACCGGATTAATAAAGGGCGGTTATCAACCTCAGAGGAAGGCGGTATGATTAACTACAAAGTCAGCAGAACGGTTACGCGATCAAGCGAGCAAAGCAAAATCTAAACTATAGAACTACAGACTTGGCTGGTACGACTCCTCTCCTGGAATGCACGACTGATTAGCGAAAGTCAACGTGGACAGCTGAAAACAACAAGTACTGGTTAATTACGACCCTCGTTTCACTTCGTAAGCGTAAGTCACCGGATAATGCGACAGCAACTCCGCCTACGTCGTGTACAAATAACAGAAAAAATACTGGCGGCCCACGTTTTAACTTATAGGACGGAATCCGATAACCTGCACGCGTGGTGAGGCAAAAGTCACCGGATAATGCAACAGCGACTTTACCCATGCCGTAGTACAGTAAGCGATAATTAACTACAGCCCACGTTTCAACCTATAGGGCGGAATCGTATAACCTGAACGCATGGTGGGGCAGAGTACATCGGATAATGCGACAGTGATTCTACCCATGCTGTAGTACAGTAAGCGATGGTTAATTACGGCCTACGTTTCAGCCTATAGGACGGAATCCTATAAACTAAACGCGCGGTGAAGTAGAAGTTACCGAATAATGCAACAGCAACTCTACCCACGTCGTAGTATAGACGACAGACTGAAAAACAAGGTATAGTTAGTACACAACTAATAATGACTAAGTTTTCCCTAAAACCTTATACTCACTTCCTCTGCTGGTCACGACTAGCCGGCAGGAGCGGTCGACTGGTACTAGGGATGGGCGATATACAATTGATGTTCACCAAACATCGATGTTTTGCGTTCGATGATCGAATGTTTTGACATCGATGTTCACAATTTATTCCCATTGATAATACATTGATGGTACCAGAAATATATCGAACATCGAAGTTTTATTGTGCCACCTATTAGCAAATAGAAAAATCTCATACACATCATACAATGATAAACAGAAAACTTTACATTTTTGATATCTTCAATATGCAGAAAAAGTCTAACGCAAAATAGAATTACATATATCTATATAATTTGGATCGTCTATGAAATTGGTGTTACCCCGAGTTTTCGGTTTCCATCCATTATTCCATTGCTTATGTATTCGTGCAGTTTTCAGTGTTCTGTTCAGTACTTTTATAGTAGTGCATGTTTGTGTTGTGATAAAATATGCTAATAATTATATAATAATTGATAGATATTTATTTCATACTATTTATAAAGCTTATTATATATCTATGTATTTATTCTAGATGTAAATATGCTGAAAAAAGTTATATGTGGAAGTTTTTCACTAAATGTTCTTCAGATTTGGCCTTGGATATGTAACATGTAAACTTTATCTAAAACTAAGTAATAAAAACGTTCGGAAATACTACGACTTTAATATGTCATTTTGAAAGCAGACATCACAGTGTTAAAATATTCTGAACTGAAAGAGTCTACCAATAAAATGTGTAAAGTTGAAGCTAGTTCACAATTAACTACTAATTTTCCTTCAGATTCTCAACCAGATACTTGTTTTCCTTCACATTTCCGACCAAACAGTAGTTCAGTTTCGGTTAGTAGTAGCACTGCTGCTGATATAATTGAATTTGATGAATATTCATCTTTGCCGTCGTCACATAATTCATTTACGAGTTTGTCAAAATCATTTAAACGTCAGCGAACAATAGTAAAAACTTTTTCTGATTTAATGCTATGGGCACAAGGTGGTATAAAAAATGCCAAAATAACAAACGCCTTTAAATATATTATTTGTCACGATTATGAGCCTTTATCAATAGTAGAGAATGAAGGTTTTCAGCATCTTTTAAAAAGTGCAGCTCCTCAATATAAAATTCCCTCTAGGAAAACAACGAGTAGTTTGTTAGAAAACAAGTATAATGGCATCACATGTTTTCGCTGCAAAATTAGAAAATTAAATAATTATACAATTACAACAGATATTTGAAAGGACA
The DNA here is from genome assembly GCA_025584915.1 of Monochamus saltuarius. Taxonomy (NCBI): domain Eukaryota; kingdom Metazoa; phylum Arthropoda; class Insecta; order Coleoptera; family Cerambycidae; genus Monochamus; species Monochamus saltuarius. The sequence continues at coordinate 37,204,217 of CM046721.1, read as the reverse complement.
CTATCCAAATGAAAAGGGTTCTGGGTGTTACTCTACATTTTAGTGACGATATAGAATTACATTCTGCAGCATTGGATGTTTATAAACTTGATAAAAGACATACGCCCGAATATATTGCAGAAAAGCTTACAAATATCTGTGACGAATGGAACATTTTGAATAATAATGTCACAGCTGTTGTTAGTGATGGAACTACCAATCACAAAGTAACTTTGTGCTACCAATATTACAATAGCAATCGTGACTCTTTTAGTAAAATAAGTCACATACATTGTTTCGCAATCTGTAACATCAGGAGTGGGGTCGACCCAGGGGTCGATTCTTGGACCACTTCTTTTCATAGTTTTCATCAATGATATAGTTAAGGAAACAAATGTGTCTTATTTACTGTATGCGAATGATGTGAAAATTTACTGTACCATAGATACTATTTCTGATTGTTTGAGGCTTCAGCACTGTTTGAATGGAGTAAACGGTTGGTGCAATTTAAATAACCTTCCCTTAAATGCAGCGAAATGTTATGACATTTACGAAAAAAATTGTTTCCATTTGTTTATAACTATAGTATCGGTGGCACACTTTTAAATCGACCAGTTTCCATTAAAGACCTGGGGGTTACGTTTGACACTAGACTAACTTTTTACCTTCATGTAAATAAAGTTATAAAAACGTCTTTTAGGAATTTTGAATTTGTGATTCGTAACTCAAAAGGTTTTACTGATACACAAACTTTAATGCTGCTCTTCAATGCCTTTATCAAATCCAAACTTGAACACGCGTCTCTGGTATGGCAACCTGGGTACAATATGTATGTGGAAAGTTTGGAAAATGTTCAGCGGCGTTTTCTAAAATTTCTTTCTCATAAGCTGGATGGTAGTTATCCTTTAATTGGAACCCCTCAAAATGAGCTCTTAAGTAGATTTTCTGTGGCGAGCCTCGAAAATCGCAGGAAAACTCAATCACTGATTTTTCTGAATAAACTGATGAATAATAAAGTGAATTGTCCTCAAACCAGACATGACAGTTCGTTTTATCTTCCTACTCCACGCACTGACGTATTAAAATTTTCGCCATTGCATTTCGCATGTGTAGCAACTGTAACAACTTGCAGAATGGTGTTGATATATTTAACTGTTCCTACAATTCATTAAAAAATGTATTTTTGTAGCCTATTAGTTTTATTTCATAGATTTGTATTCGCTGAAAGATGAATTTATATATAATAATGATACATATGTGCGCGCTTGAGTAGACACACGTGCAGAGCAGAGCTCCGTTAGTTTTCTCTTAATTATCCACTATTTTCTTTCTAATAAAGGAAGATTGTACTTTGCTGTAAACTTAATTAAGTACACGCTTGTGTGTAGCTATAATATCTGCATATAAGCATCTGTAAATTGGGTTTTTGTAAGGTTCTTAAATTCACATCGGTCTAGTTGTACCAAGTGTATGAAGTGTTGATCATGGGTAAACCTGAGACACGCGGTGATAAGCCTAATACCGAGGAGATTGAACAGCTAATTACCAAGGTTTGTACCAAATTTGTGAACCAGTTAGAAAATAGGCTTGACAGTAAACTCTCTAAATTAACTGAGCAAGTCAAGGAGTTCTCAGGTACACTGCAATCTATTAATCAAACGGTCTGCTCATATAGTCAAGACGTTCAAGAAATCAAAGTAAAATGTGATAATTTTGAACAATTCAATAAAAGAAACTCTCTAAGATTTCAAGGCTTTGCAGAGCATAGTAATGAAAATCTAATTGATATGGTTGTGTCTTATATAAACAATACTATGAAAGTTTCTTGTACTGAAGTTGATATTGACAATATATTCCGTGCTGGTAAAATAACGGAGTCTGGGAAATCTAGGCCTATCATTGTCAACTTTGTGCGAAATATTAAACGAAATGAAGTTTTTTCTGCAAGGAGGTTACTGAAGAACACTCAAATCTCAGTTTTTGATGATCTTACGAGATGTCGATATGAGTTGCTGCAACGTGCAAAAAAGAAGTATGGCAATCGAATGGCTTGGTCGTCTGGCGGTAAAGTGTATGTGTTGCGTGATGGCAAGAAACAATTAGTAAATTCTGAAATTGATTTATAAATTTATCGAAGTGGTTCTTCTATATTTCTTAAGAATGTCAATGTTTTTGTTTTCTTGCTGGTTTTAGTTTTTCTTCCTTTCACATTTATAGATAAAATAAATATATATATATTTTTTGTCTCATAGATAATGTACTTTTACGTTTTACCGATGTTTTAGTTCTTAATACATTTAATGTACATTCATATTATTATGTTTTTTTTCCTTAATTAGTCACCATTAATTAATAGTTAAGGAGCTCTGATCTGTTTTGTTCTTGCGGTACATAGAATCTAATAAGTAGTAGTATAGTATATAAAATTTTTGTTTTTCATATATGCCTTCAGATAATTATCTTAATTTTTCACATTTAAACGTGGGATCTTTATTTACCGGTTTTGATCTGTTCTCGGAATTTGTTGTAGACAATTCATTGGATATTGTGGGACTTTCTGAAACATGGCTTAACCCCGCCTTTCCTAATTTTGGAGTAAATATACAGGGCTATAGTCTAATTCGCAAAGACCGTCTCAGTCGTGGGGGTGGGGTAGCGTTTTATATTAAAAATCATATTAAGTTTAAAATACTAGATTGTCCTGAATTGAAATGATAGCGCTTTGGAAAGTTTGTGGATAAACGTAAATATGTCAGGTAAAAGTTTCTGTCTAGGTGCTGTATATAGACCTCCTTCTACTAATCTTACTGTTTGTTTAGAGCATTTAGAGAATATATTAGTTAATTTCATACCCCGCTTTGATTATATTTTGTTTGGGGTGATTTCAATGTTAACTTACTTGATGGTAACAATGCTAATGTTGTTAGGCTGCTTAATTTGTTAGAGCGATATAGTTTACATCAACTTGTATCACAACCTACCCACAAAGTTGGCATTTCAGAGACTCTTATTGATTTATTGGTTATTTCTGATCATACTCTTGTAAGTGATACATGTGTCTTAAACATGGATCATATCTCTAATCACTCGATGATTAAGTGTGACATGAAAATAAAAAAAGATAAAATAACACCTAAATTAGTTACTTATCGAGATTTTTCAAATTTTATTTATGATTATTTTATGCTTGATTTGTCACTGATTGATTGGGATTACATATATTCTCTTGAATCTGTTGATGAGATGTTAGAATTTTGGAACAAAAATTTATTATCTGTCTTCGATATGCATGCTCCATTAAAAACTGTGCGAATCTCTAAAAAACCTGCTCCATGGATTACGCCCAATCTTAAATTTATGATCAATTATAAAAAAGTGTTGTCTAAATATAAAAGATTAAGAACTGTGGCATCCTTTAATCAGTATAAGGATATCCGCAACCTTGTTAATCGGGCTGTTAGGGCTGAAAAGAAAGCATTTTTACAGTTTAAATTTAAGAATTACCCTAAATCTTTTGGAAAACGTTGAAATATTTAAATGTTACAGAATGTAAAAACAATTCTTGTGATATTAATCCCCAATTATATAATACTTTTTATGTAATGAATTACCTCAACCTTTGAATTCTGATGATTTCCAATTGTTTTTAAATAAATATAATGGAATGTATTCAAATCTAATTAATGAATTTACTTTTAAAACTGTCACAACCGATGAAGTTGATAAATATATATTTCATATAAGAACTCAGGCTATGGGTCATGATAATATTAATCAGAAAATGTTGCTGTACGTATTTCCCTTTCTCAGCTATCATTTTACATTCATTATAAATAAATGTCTAACAACTGGTAACTTCTACGGTGTGGAAAGATTCACATGTTATTCCGTGCCCTAAAAAGTAATCCGATAAACCTTTCTGATTATCGTCCTATCAGTATTCTGTGTACCTTATCTAAAGTATTAGAAAGAATTGTGTGTGACCAGCTTAATACCTTCCTAACTGAAAATCATATCTTACCTCCTGTTCAATCAGGTTTTCGGAAATTGCATAGTACTACAACGGCGTTGCTGCATGTTACAGACGACATATTTAGAGCTAGTGACAATAGTCTTAACACATGTTTGATATTATTAGATTTTAGTAAAGCGTTCGACACTATAGACCATTCGCTATTAGTAAAAAAATTGAGGTATTTTGGAGTTGGCAACACTGTGCTTTCATTTTTTCTCAATTATCTTTCGAATCGACGTCAGAGAGTTTGTGGGAAACTCATATTCTTCTTTTAGGTATGTTAATCAAGGTGTACCTCAGGGAAGTATTTTGGGACCCACACTATTTTCTATATATACCGCAGATTTTCCCTCATTTCTTACGCACTGTAAGATGCATCAGTACGCAGACGATACACAGTTATATTTTTCTTTTGCCTCTGAGGATTTCTTAAATGCGGCTGATTGTATTAATAGTGATTTGCATACTGTTGCCCACGTTTCTAGTGCGCATAAGCTAGTACTGAATGGGAAAAAAACTGAAGTCTTACTTTTGGTAAAAGCAGAGTAGATCTTATGAGCAATCCTTTATTTATAGTAAAAATATCCGATCAAATTTTGAAACCTGTCAATTACTGCAAAAATTTGGGTGTTTTCATTGATAATAATCTTAGGTTTGACAAGCATGTTTGCAATTTAGTGCAAAAATCTTATAATAAATTAAAAATTTTATATATGCAAAAGGATTTTTTAAATAAGGATACAAAATTGCTCCTCTGTGACTCTTTAATTTTGTCGTATTTATCATATTGTAACGTTGTTTATTGGCCTGCACTTACGAAGAAAGATAAGAACACTCTTCAGAAGATTCAAAACAGTTGTTTACGTTATTCATTTAATTTGCGTAAATTTGATCATTTGTCAGCAGTCTTTCTACAGTCTAATTGGTTCAATTTAAATGAACGGTTCATTTATTATATGTCTTGCCTTATTTTCAAAATTAGAAATACCCAATCACCTTCTTATTTGTTTGATAAGCTTATTAGGGGTTATGATACCCATACTCTATTAACTCGTAATAGAGATATGTATACAGTGCCTAGACATAGAACAGCGCAGTTTGAAAGAAGTTTTACGTATAACTCTTGTAAGATCTTTAATGATATTCCCTCATATCAAGTCCATTTCCAATATTGACACATTCCGGGGACGGATTAAGAACTGGATTTTAACTATACGTTTTCCTCAATAATTGTATTGTGATAATTGTATCTGCTTTGAACGTTTTATGTACTTTTAGGATTATTCCTTTATTTTAGTCTACCATTTTTTGTATATACTGTTGGTTACGTGGAAGAGCGGCAGATAGCCGAACGTCGCCAATCTATGTGTAACTATTAATTGTTATTATGACTTTTGGAAATAAATAAAGGCTATTATTATTATTATTATTATTATTAATAATTTCAATTAGTTTGTTCTTTGTACATTGTACTTCTACTGTAGTTTGTTTCTTATTTATTTGTTTTTGAATGTACATGTAATTATGTTTGTTTTTTCCCATCATATAAATGGTTTTAGTACTGTTGGATGATGTAAACTATAAATAAATAAGTATCAAATGATTGATAGGTTTTTAGAATTACGTGAATACATAATTGCTATTATCAACAGACATGCAACGGCACCATTTATGATTACTGCTGAACTAACTAACTAACTCTAGAAATGGCTAAGGCGACAAGGCCATTTGCTCAGCGACATGTTGACGTCCGTATTAGATTACTGCTGAAGAAATGCAAGAAATGTATTTGATGTTCTTCATTAGAAACTGCAATCAAAGAAATTTCGGGACAGAAATATACCACTTCTACTATTGTTATACCAATTGTACATAATTTAGAACAAGCAATTGACGCCACAGTTGTTTGTACAGAAGATGAAGGACTTAAAATTGCATCATCCTTAAAAGCTGCAGTATTAAAAGAACTGACTAAAAGATTAGGTGCTGCTGAACAGGTTTATTTATTGGCATTGGCTAACTTATTAGATCCCCGATTTTAAAAAACAAACAAAAGTTATAAAATATGTGAAAACATTTACTAAAATAATGTATTTCAATAACAATGTCACTAATAAATAAAATTTCAAACATTGAAAATAATAATTATTATTTTTATTATTATTATTATTATTATTATTATTATTATTATTATTATTATTATTATTATTATATAATTATTAATAATAATAATACTAGCAATTTAATCTGGAAGCAGCTCTTAAATTATTTATGTAATACAAATTTAATCTCATGTCAGATTTGTATATTCTTTAGTTTTGTATAATCGACTAGACTGACCTTATCCATTCACATCTTGCCTGGGCTACATCTAAAATTCAAAGTAACATGGAACAATTTTTAACCCGGCAATGCGCTATATGAGAAAAATGTTCACGGATAATAAAAATATCTAATGACCAGTTAACGCTAGAAGCCTGATGAAGAGGCTAGTTAACACAATTGGGTACAACTTACAGTGATTTAATTTATCTATATATATATTTTATCTAAAAACAAAAATTGTAATATCTGAAAAGTGCGGTGGAACCTAGCACCAGAAATTGTATGTATGATTTGATGAATCGAGTTTTGGATGATTAACACGGAGCCTAAAGGTACCTACCTATTTAGTCATAACTTGGTATCATTTGTGACTTTATATACACAAGTGGTAACTTTGACCGACCAGGTTCGATTAATGGAGATCGTTGGTACCTACGTCTTTATAAAATCTTCCGCTTCTGGTTTATATTTAAGGATTGAAAATGAAAGAAATTTGTACTGGAATAAATAAACCACTCACCTAAAAAAAATTAAAATTTCAACGCCCTGTATCTCAAAAACTACATTATATGAACTTGCACTCCCTGAAATAGTTCAGATTGCTTAGGAACAGGGTGTTTCCTATAAATGTGTATTTTAAGGGATTTCAATTTATCAGATTTTATTTTTTTTTTGTGTTTAAAAATATAAATCATAATACATAAAGATAGGAAATTTGGTAGATACCTATTCGCTTATTCTTTATAGATACTAATTGCCACTCATCTCATTAAGTTATGTAATATGTGTTGTGTGATATTTAATGAATTAGAGAAAACAATGATTAATTGGATTAGAAACTGAAACACAATCAGAGATTGTATAATTGATGAATTTGAGTTTCGTGTGACAAACACAAAGTCCAAAGGTCTGGTCTGGTCATAACTTAACAATAATGACATAAACCTAGCCTGTAGCAACAGCAAACAACATTTTGTTTTCATCACCTACTGAACTGAAAATTTTAAATTCATGACAATCACTACGCAAAGCGGAACATACAGACCTACAAAAATAGTTAAAAAAAACTGATAAAAACAGTTTTGCAACTAAAATTGGCGAATGCTTGTCGAGGTTAGATTTTATAAATGCCCAAACATATTTTAAACCTTACTTTCTTTAAAATACGTATGCCTGGTGATTAAAGATATAAATTCTAGTAGCAAAAGGTTGGATCTAAATTTCCAAATTTAATCCTTAATCATAAAGTAACACTAATTAGGTCTTTGCAACAAGTTATTTTTTAAAAATAAAATACGAACAATTTTCTACACCTGTTTAATAAAAAGCGGCAAACCACAAAACACAAAGAAACTAATATCTAAATGTAATATTTGTATTGGGTATTAATAATATGGTGTGAAACTAATTACTCTGCGCCCTAACGCCCGAACCAAATAACAACAATAAAAACGTATGTCAAACAATTCATATCTGTATATGATACTGCAGGAAACAACTACTCTGCGGATTAATGCCCCGATCGGCATTGAATTACTCCTGCAGTGTGTGAACAGCCAAGAACCCTTGTCGGACACACCACTAGACATAGACCGATTTCGGGCTTGTTAGCCCTCATCAGTATGACATAGGTGAGATGACGTACAATTGAACAGCCAAGATGTCACCTATGGCATACTGATGATGGCTAACAAGCACAAAACTGGTCGGTTCTTGGCTGTTCACACAGATACTGCAGGAGTAATTCAATGCCGGTCGGGGTATTAGTCCGCGGAGTTGTTGTTTCCTGCAGTATCATTTACAGATTTAATGTCTCGTCGCCCAGGGTGAGAGGTCTGCGTTAAGTACTTACTGCAATGTAGGTCGCTTCCTGTAAGTCGAGCCGCTTAGGCCGAGCAGGAAGTAAGCAGACCACTTATATCTCACAAACAATTCATAGTTCACTTATATCACATTGATTAAGTATAAAAATTCATGATCACTTATACCAAAGGTTACCTACTATTGTAAAGATTCGAGCATATTTTCATAATAAAATTGATTTTTTAAGGAAGTGTAGGTATTACATTCAACTTAGAGCACATCCTCCATCAAGGCTTTGCTAATTTTAGCTACAAAACTATTTTTATCGAGTGTCTTTTACTTAATTTAATTTTAGAAGCCATATTCTTGTACATTTAATATGTATTTAAATAACTATCAAAGTGCAAAAGAAATAGAAACACGTCATTAAGGATATTTTCTTTATTCTTTCCAAATACCATACGGAAACAAAAAATTAATAATTTGTGGAATCCGGATTTTTATCTGACATACATGAACAAATGAAGTATCATTAGTGCATTAACCCTACTAAATATGAATGTATTATTCTACTTGCAAAACTATTTTTTATCATGTGTTAGCTTATTTAAATAACTACCAAATGTGTGTACCAAATAAATAAACATGTCATTAAGATTACTTATTTGTGTTCTTTCCGAATATCGTATGGAAATTAAAAAAATGTGTACAGGGTGATGTTTTTTAAGATAAACGGTGTTCTTTCCGAATACCGTACGGAAAGAGGTAAACAAAAAATGTACAGTTTGTGTAAGCCGGAACTGGATTTTTTCCTGACATGAGAAATATTCCCAATATGAATCCATTATTCCATTTCCTACCAAAATTTTGACGAAAAACGGTTTTGACCGATAATTATAAATCACCCTGTATCTTAATAATGAATGGCCAATAAGCTATATCTAAAGGCGTTTCTGGTTACCCTAGATGCCCTCTATCTCTCATTAAGCCATGTCCCTTTCGTGATTCAACACCGAGTATACTACATGGCCTCTTATCTCACTATTATATAATATATATTATTTGAAATTTAGGGAAAACGGCGAATTTGAGTTTTGGATGACAAACACGGAGCCCAAAGGTACCTATCTCGTCATGTACTTTTTATACACAAGTGAGTTGTTACTTTATATTTTGTGGTGTTAGTATTCGTTTAGTGTTCGGTGACTTGAATGTTAATCCTGGATAATGTGAAATTAATTATAATTACCTATATGCTGTGATGTTTGTTACCTGATGTGACCTGGTAATATAACAGTTTTTTAATATTTGGCTATATAGTTAAATATTGCAAATACGCCCTGGATAAAGTAAGTAATTTCTTTTGTATAAATATTTTAAAATATTCTGGTCTACTATCTTCAATAGAAAACTATGTAGAGCTCTTACATCTAAATGAAGAAAATTGAAATGTTAGGTACCTGTCAGCTTACTAACTACACACTTTTTTAGAACAAACTATTTGTGAGGAAAGGAATTTAAACATTTGATAATGGTTAATTAAACTAGAGATTTAACCTGTACAATCGCCATAAATTATACTTATTCAAATTTTTCCCGTGTCATGTTTGTTCGCACGCTTTACCATTTTTTATACCTGCATATCTATTATAAGTTCTTATTGTGATTTACTATTTTATTGTTAAGATAGTTGAATAGGAAAAATATGACTACATATAGCTATCTATACATATTTCTGTTAAATCCTAAAGTAGAACCAATGAATGGATATCACCAAAATGCAAGTTTCCAAATCGTTTTCTGAAAAACAAAAAAAATTTTACATAGTTTTTTTTTAGAAATTTGATTTCTCGGTCATAAATATTGCGAACATAGACATTATATATTAATCAATTTTGATCGTTTTTTTAACGGTAGAACATGAAAAACTGCGGTAAAACTTTATAGAGGTGCCATTGACGGTTATGCTTTGTTTTAGTATTCCTTTTTTCTTTGATATTCAATTAATAATTGCTTTAACAAACTTTATTTTTTGAATTTTAACATTCTTGCGCCATGCTATTTTATGTTATTTTTATTTAGTAAATTTTTCCCTGCTAACTTCCATTAAGGATTGCTTTTATAAAATTTATTTTGCCAATTTTAATACTCTTGCACAGAGACTATGTTAATTTTCTTTTTACTTTTTCATACTTTTTTTAAATAAAAAATTGTGTCTCTCATGTTTATTTATCTTTATTTTTTTAATGTTACATGCATATTTACTGTCTGATTATAGTTATTTTGTAAAAAAATGGCTCTAGATGTCGTCGCCTGTCCAATTCTTTATTCTTATATTATTCGGACATCCTGAAATATTAAACTAGTCTAACCTAACTGTCTAAGAGATCAATCAGATCTTGTCGACCAGACATCCCTTTCAGAGTCGCCTAAAGAGTCATCAGACTCGTCGTTTACATTAAGTGCACCGCTTTGATAACGCTTCAAAGTATCTACTGCTACAATAGCTTTAAATCACTTATAACCCCTAACACTTTGCAATGAGGCAATTTCATACCTGTCATTACCTAACACCTTTGTTACATTATATGGACCATCATATTTATTGGACACCTTTCTATTAACACTCTTTTCACCTAGCATAGTAGCCGCCTGACGCCACTTAACTAAATCATCTATTTTGTATTCGGTTGCAACTTTACGTATTTTGTAATACCTCGCCTTCATGTGAGATGCCACCTTTTGCAATCTCTCACCTGAATTCCACCTATCTGCATGCAATCGCTTTCGCCCATGTGCAGCAGTGCTGTCACCCTCTGAGAAGTCTGCCTGTCGCCCACTTTGATAGGAGAACATCAAATCTGCTGGGAACAATCTAGTGCTGGCATTCATCGATTGATTCCCAACAGTATCTCTGGTCCTCGCCACTACTCGTCTTTTCTTCCACTGGAGCTGTTGTGGACCCATGTTAGTCATTCTAATATAAGACCTCTCGCCTAAATACCTTATTACACCGCTTGGCATTACTACGGTGCATTCGCCTGTTTCAAGCAGCTTCGCCTGGCTCCATCACAATATCCTCCTCTAAGACAACTCGATATCGTCTATCTTTCTCATTGTCTTCAAGGCTCATGTCCTTGAAAGGGTCCTCTACACCTACCGCCTTGACAAAAGTTACCTTATTGTCTTTATCCTTATATTACTGTACTTGTAGTAAATAAAGTAAAATATTAAAAAGACAGTGTTAATACAGTCACATTTGATACCCTATATTGCATCGATTCGTGTGGATTAGTGTTTGTGAAGTATTTACGAGTTAATTATTTTTGCAAGATCAGCAGGCAAAAGCTACACGTGGTTTACAACAACCAGAATCCACAGATGGCACAGTGCGACAGTGGAATAGCAAACTGCATTCCGTGAGTCCTTTCCAATTTATTTTTTTTATATATAATACTTCTGAACTTGAGTTTGAAATTGTTAATGTTGACGTGATAGCGCAAAAATAAAATGTCTGAGTTACGACTTACATTCAAAAGAGGTCAGGCTAAAGGCAGTTTGACAATACTTCAGATTTTTTTTTTTTATTTGTTAAATTTAAATAATCTCGACGAAGATACTATTATTAAACTGAAACTAAAGATATGTTCGAGTTCAATCAGCAAACAGTTCCAGGACGGTTTGCAATGGTCCTTCAGGTCTATCCTCAACAAGTTTTCTTTTGATTTCTCTTAAAAGTGAAATGTTCGACTATATTGGACAGTCGTAGAACTGTTCACTACTGCATCTCGAACAGGGCTTAAGATTACAGAGGTTAAAACCAGTTTTTGGCGAGTGTTCGAATTGACAATCAGAAATAGAGTGCTACCACAGCCTCTGCTAGAGGTCGGTTATAACACTGGGCAAAAATTTTGTAGCAAAAAAAAGTTTAATATCAAAGACACAGTTCTCACTAAGGTCGGCCCAAGCGGCCTAGTGCGAGGTCTAGCTCGATGACGAATTTCTCAGGGTCGTTCAGTGGCGGTGGTATGCCAAATTGCCCAGGGAACAAGACGTATACTGTCACACTAAAATAAGATAAAGACAAAATTAGAGCTTGAAAACTTGAAAAGAATATTCCTTCTTTAATACGGTGGTGCAATAAAACGGTAAAACTTTAAGATAATACTCGGTATATTTGCTGGTTAGAGACGTTGAATACAAAAGTGTTAAGTAATGTTTGAGTTGATAACAAAGTGCTAGATAGAAAGTAATAGCTGATAGCGTATTGGCAATATGGTGTAATGTAATACCAGTCTGCTGGACTGGGTGATAGGCTGAAGGCCAAGATAGGTCTTAATTATCTATTAAATACAGTGTGTGTGCGTGTGCCACTGAGAGTGTGCACAGAACCCAATTGTAGCTACAAGTGGTTGACAGTAAATTTCAACGCTACGCCTTAAATCTAAGTAAGTGTTCTCAATAAAAGTTATATCTAAACAAAAGCATTGTATACCTAAGTAAAAGGTTTCCAGGAACGTTATAACTGACACAGAAATATACTGAACGTGTGACTAATTCACAGCCAAGAAAACAGGTGAAGCCTGAACGGTAAGCTAATAATTTTTACTCATAAATCTATAAATATACAGTATACACTCTATATGTACTATCCAAATGTAATACGTTACACTCGCATATGCGAAAAGAACAGCGCACAAAATAGTGAACGTCTCAACTAGGATACTTATCGGTTTCACAGGAGGTTGGCAGATGTTTACGCTGTACGGTGGCAGCAATACGCTCTGGCTTCAACGGCAATACAAGGAGTACTCGCAGCTACGATAAAATGGGACTCCTACAGGCTCCTACTGACAGAACAGCATTCGTGTACTACAGGACTGGTCACCTGATTTGGAGAACTCGCAGGATGCCAGGGATGATAGGAACTCCCCCAAGAAAATGGGCACGCCACTGGAAACGAGGTACTCGCTCGTGAACTCGTGAGCCAAGTGATGGGACAGCCGGTATCGTGACGTTAACAGTCGTAACAGAGAAACCCAATTAGCAAACAAGCAAACAGAATATAGTTATCAAGGGTTTATTTTCCAGGCACAGAAGCGAACAGGACAAGCCTGCGGTTAAAACGGGATCATGGTGGTCCACTAACAGGAGCCAACAACAAGCACACATGGTGGTGATGTTCAAAAGCCAACGAGGTCGGTTACATTTGTTGCACAATTCCACAAGCTGGTAAGATTCTCCATAAACGTACAAAATACTATATCCAAATAACTCCACAATAATGGGGAATCTACACACTCAACGTTGATGATAAATCCCTTTACGGATGCTTTAGAATTAAAGCAATATTTTTCCCAACGTTGAATACAACAAAACTCTTAAGCGTGCATTACAAGTTGAAGAATGACAGCCACCAGCCGTTGCCTTTGAAAACCAGTGATCAATTAAATACAGAAAACTCATAGAACGCAATATAACAGAAGATCTTTGAACAACAACACGCAAAGGATGTGTTCCACGGTCAAACTAGAAATAAGTATATCTGTAGCGGGACTCCTGAAATCTCGATGTCGTGTTATCGATATCGAGATTATTTCGATGTCGATCTCGATTCATCCGTATCGAAATATAATTTGGTACTCTTGAAACGCATCGAAATGATACTCGGGTATATTCGGCAAATCGAGTGTAATGTGAAACAAATTACCAGCGTTACCAACTGCGTTCACTCAGCGGCAATTTTTATCTCTGTCTAACATACGGGCTTGCTTTATATATCTCTTTCTATGCCCCAGTCCCGCTGTTTATGTAAATTTAAAAATGAATATATATGAACAAATAAATAAATAAATAAACAAAAGCTGCTTTATATTTGTTATTTGATATATTAATAATAATTACCACAGTTTGTGCTATTTTGCATAATATCTGCATTGCTGGTGGACAACAATGGGATCAAAACTTGATCATTGAAGAGCCTGATAGAGAAGCTGTACAAATTATCTCAGAACCAATTGAGATATTAAATGAAGGCCGAACCATTCGGAATAGAATTATTCAACACTATTTTAGATAAATTTAACTGATAGTATACTTACCTACTTTTTTCTGATAATTTATTGGCTTAATAATGAAACAATCATTTTAAAATTTATCTTTTAAGTAATATTAATAGTGTCACTTTTACTTTTGTAAATTCATTTCAGTAAATAATGTTTATATAAATATATAAAAACTGCAACAATAAAAAAATTATCTTAATAAAAATATATTTATTATTACACTCATATACACACTATACATTACAATATAAACATGTAAAGCTCATTCTTGTTTATTTAAAATAACGGCATCAGTTAATCGTTGAATATTAATTTTCTCTAGTCATATATACAAATTAAGACATCATTAATAACCTAACACATTATATATAACCTTACCACTTCAGGAAAAGATAAAATAAATAGGTATATACTTGTAAACATTTCCTATATAGTCTTTACTAAAAATTTACGGGACACATTTATATTCCTCTTCCAAAACCACTTAAAATTTATTTGTAGGATAAACAAATAAGTTCACACCTCATCTCACAGTTATAGGTTACATTACATAATACATACGTTATTTAAGTCAAAATAATAAATAAATAATTATTTTACACGTACGCGCACGGTCACTACGGTGATGTTAGAAAAAAACAGCAAATCCAATACATGTGTTAGAAGAAGAAAACAAATCATTTCGGCTAGCCAAGCCTCGTCGAAATCATTTCGATTCGAATTGACAGATTTTCGAGATTATTTCGATAGTAAAATTTTCAAGAGTACCAATATATCGATATCATTTCGATCTCGATCAAAAATGATCGAATCGAGATTTCGGGAGTCCCTACACTGGTTGGATACGGATGACAACGGTAATTTAAAGTAAACAAACAGTGGTATTTGACATATGTATTATTTACGTTAGGTGATTATGGTACGATGTACATATAATAACTCTGATAAATAATAAAGTGGTAACAAAGATTTGACCGTAATGAGCACATATCCATATACGAGGTGAACCAATAAAATGATGACAGAATTTATACTAGTTTAAGGTAACTGTTAAAGACATCAAAATAAAACCGTAACAAGAGTATAAATTAAATGTAGACGAGGAAATTTATGATGCGGACAAAGACAGATAGTAGAAAGAAGGAAAAAAAATCGAAAGTTGTTATTTTTAATTAGTGGCAAACATTTCGGGTATAATTACATAATTTGAAAAAAAAATGAGTTAAATTATGTAGCGACAGATGTAGACAATAGTAACAATATGCCTTCAGCTTAGTTTACAATGAGTGCAAAATTGCCTATTTTGAAATTACCTAATTTTTCGGGTGTTTTAGAAAAGTGGCTCGAATTTCGAGATGTATTTGTGTATTTTGTAGAAAATAATGCTTCTTTAGATAAAGTTTAAGCACTATTTAAAGTAATGTCTTGAGGGAAAAGCATCACTGCTAATAGAATCTATTTAGTTACTTCGAAGTTTCCTTCACGTCTTTTGAAATAAATATAACTGGGGGTGTGTTAATTGGAAAAAAAGACAACAGTAATTAATAAGGTCTACAATTTCCGGCTAACTTACTAAGATTATTTTACTTTCTGAGCATAAAACGTTACTGCACTGCAAACCACAACAACTCTCTGTAAAAGAACGTTATTGGCCTATTTACAGTCAAAATTTATGTTGATTATTAGTAAATAAATGTTTAATTTGCTCCAGGGTCAAAATTTAGAAAAAAATTCAATGGGAAAAACTTTTCTTTTGTACGTATAAATCAATGTTTCCCTTCATAAACACAGGTTGTGATTATGCAGATCCTTTTATGTTAAAGGATAGACAAATTAGAAAACCAATTTTAACCAAGGCATGGATTTGTATATTTGTATGTTTGTCCACCAATGCTGTACAGTTAGACTTAGTAATCAATTTAACTAGTGCAACATTTGTAGCTGAAAGCTAGTCTAAAAAGATTTATTGCTCGACGAGACAAACCCAGTTGTATTTTTTCTGACGATAGCTCAGCCTTTCTTAACACGAGTTCAGATATTTATCAAAGATTATTCAGATATTAATCAAACGTTTATGACTAATGAGGAAATTGGGCATTTATACCGCATAAAGGTGTTATTTCCGGCCGTTAACGGCTACGTCTTGACTGCTCAAAAACATGTCAGGACGCGGACGCTAACCACAGCACTATTTATATTTTTTCACAGTTCCTAGATTTATATAGTTCATGAGTCTCGTATTATTTGGACAGCAAGATCATATTCTATCAAAAGCAATGTTGGATCTTTTTGGATTCATTTCACTCTACAATGTTGAAAATGATTTCTAAAACGCAGACACCAGACGCTTTTTGGTGGCCTCTGGGAGCCAGGTCAAAAACCTGTTAAGTGTCGTCTTGAACGTATAATTGGTTCAACTTCTTTAAATTTTGAAGATTTTTTTACGGTCCTAAATGAAGTGGAAGCAATTTTGAATTCAAGGCCATTAAGTCATATGTCCTCTAGTTCTGATGACTATACTCCCTTGATCCCTGGACACTTCCTTATAGAAAGACTTTTGACTTTTGCACCCGAATCTGACCTTACTGCAGTTTCGACAAATCGATAAAGTCACTATAATCGGTTGTGGCAAATCATGCAACATTTCTGGCGACGTTGCAGCCGATAATATGTAATTGAGCTCCAATCTAAGCTAAGCTGGCATCAAAACTCAACAGACCTGTTCACCATTGGGAGTTTGGTTCTTGTTAAAGACGACAAGGTTCCACCTCTTTGTTGGAAAACTGCCCATGTGAGAGAACTTTTTTCTGAAAAGGGCAACATCATCAGAGTGGTGGCTGTGCAATTCAATGATGGTAGTATCGGGAAAAATTCAGCGACCAATTTGTATGTTTTGCCAATTTAAATTTATTCGAGTGTGTAGGTTAAGATTAACTTTATTTTGTAAGAATATATTAATACATGTTTAGTTCTTTTGTTTGTTGAAATGCCATCACATTTTAAAGCCGGCGACATGTTGTGTATGTACCTTTAGTAGATCTAATGCAATGCCCGTCATGCCATCTGACTGACTATTAAATAGAACTAAAGGGTTATCCACGTGCACCTTGAGAAAATAACCGCGTGACAATTGAGAGTGGTCAAGGATACGCATTGTCAAAACGGGTTGTTGCTTAGTTGACTGGTTGCCATTGTAGAATATGGATCGTTTTACGACAGCACAACGTGTAAAAATTGTTAAAATGTTCTACAAAAATGGTGATTCTGCCGTGGCCACATATCGTGCTTTACGACCAGACTATGGTCGGCATAATCGTCCTTCCCAACAAACGATTTTAAATGTAGTGAATAAATTTGAACAGAATGGTTTGGTGACAGATATTCGAAGGCCAGTGCACCGTCGGAATGCACGCTCTCTCGAAAATATCGCTGCTGTTAGTGCAAGTGTGACTGCAGACCAAAATTTGTCAATTCCACGGCGCGCAGCAATTGGGTTTATCTTACGGCTCGGCATGGCGTATTTTGCATTGGGATTTGCATCTCCATCCGTACAAAATCCAAGTCACACAAGAACTGAATCCTGCAGACCATGGACAGCGTCGAACATATGCCAATTGGGTGCTGGAACAACAAGCTTTAAATGAGGATTTTTCAAACAACATTTTCTTCAGCGATGAGGCCCATTTCTCGCTCGGTGGTTATGTTAATAAACAAAACTGTCGTATCTGGGGCTCCGAAAATCCACATTCAATTGTTGAAGTGCCGTTACATCCGCAAAAAGTGACGGTCTGGTGTGCACTATGGACTGGTGGTGTCATTGGCCCTTATTTTTTTTAGAACGATCAAGGAGCATCCGTTACCATCAACTCCGAACGATATGGCCGTATGTTAACTGACTTTTTTTGGCATGAAATTGAAGGTATGGATCTGGCCGATAAATGGTTCCAACAAGACGGAGCCACAAGTCACATAACACGAGCTAATCGGGCTTTGTTACAAGAAAAGTTTCCAGAACAAGTAATTTCGAGATTGGCTGATGTGCATTGGCCACCAAGGTCCTGTGACCTGACACCGTTGGACTTCTTCTTGTGGGGCTATGCAAAGATCGCGTTTATGCCAACAATCCTCTAACGATTGACGCATTGAAAGACAATATTCGTCAAGTTATGGCCGAAATATTGCCTGAAATGTGCCAAAAGTGATACAAAATTACCTCAAGAGGATTGAGTCCTGCAGAGGGTCCCGTGGACGACATTTAAATGATATTATCTTTCACACATAATGGCATTACCCACACTTTAAAATGAAATAAAACTTTTATCGCAATCTCAATTTTAAGTGTTTTTTTTTTTTAATTTTTTTTCTCAAGGTGCACTTGGATAACCCTATATTTGTTGCAACAGCACTGACGCAGACAATACAAGATGGTGAGACTGAACAGTAGACGAATGTACACTTGTAAGTAAATAAAGTAAAATATTTTAAGGTCGGTTAAGGTTTAAAATTTTTGTTGTTTTGTCTATCCACTTTTACTATTTAAATTCTCCTCAAATAATAACTTTTAAAATGCATTTGTATGACACACATTATTTTGCTATTCTAACCCCACATTTTAACAATTATTTATTATAAGTATGTACTTATAAACAAAAGTGAAGTGCAAAACTATGTAAGTTTATGTTATAACAATATTTATATCTACAATTGAATTTTAAAAAATATGTATTTTGAAAGATTTCTGTACTTAAAAATTTATTGGTTATACTGTTTTCTGTCGTTATATATTCATTTTACTTCGATACCCTTGGATATTCGCAGGTGGCATGAAACAACATTCCTGTTATTTACTAAACTCTACATTATTCAGTTCTTAAATATCTAAATTTACTTGAATTTATAGAAAATACTATTTCAAGAATACGGCGCCCTTAAGAGATTGTCTAATACAGTCCACATAATTCGATACCCTATAGATTACAAAATAAATTCTGAAATTATTGATTAATTTTTAATAGAATTTAAAATCTGAACATCATGATAAAAGTTGTATAGTCGATTCTCGAGAAAACGAACTTCTTCAGTCTCCAACTCCAAGTTGTATGTAAACCTTTATTCCTTGCACATACATTGTATTTACAATTTGCAACGTATTTCACCCTTACTCGAAAATTTCTCCTGACTATTAAATTATAAATAAATATTTTTAAAATAAAATTACACTAAAACAAAAACAAAGTTTTAAAGAAAATGTTACCTTTTGTTTTACAAACCAAGGCTTACCATATTTTTGGGTGGTAAAATTTAAAAAATCGTAGTAGAGATATTTTGCAGTGATTACATTTTTTTTATGATATTAGTTGTTTAAAACCTTTCTTTCCATTGCTAGTAATATTATTTAAAAAAATTGTTACTTTTTTATATTTATTCTGATTTTCCCTAATAAAAATGTGTAATATTTTTCAAGAATAGTGTAACACAGCGTAATTTAAAAAGTTGTGGTGGACAGATTTTCCAAAATAGACAAAAAATTATAATGGAGAAATTAATTTCTTTTTCAATCGGAAGTTGAACAAATTAATCCTCTAAAATCAAAACCCGACAAATCCACTTTTTACTAAAATTGATATAACTGTACCACGCAAATCATATTGTAACCTCTAAGTTGGGTTAGCGTGGAAACACGTCACGTAGACAAACAAACTTTATTGTCACTCTTGATTATACATGAAATATCCTTCAAACAAATTTCACAACTATCAACGCTTTACTTTGACGTTTGTCAATCGCCTTCGATTGCTCAATATAAACTGACTTCAGCGGCGATACCGAACCGGTTATATATCTTTTTAGGATTCTCGAAGTTTCTGTGACATGTGTCGAGAATTAAATAGAATATAGCCTGGACTATTCCAGAAAACGTCAAAATAAAGGCATCACAAAAATTATAACGTAAACAGGAATAGTAATCAATAGAATTTTCCTGACCATGTATTTTCTGAAGATGGGTATTATATAAATAGGTAGGGGGTCTGTTGGGCGACCCCCCTCCACTTTTCTTTTAGGCCACGCCCCTCGCTCCTCTCGACCAATCAGATTGCAGCATTATGGCGGGAAATTCAAACTGATTTGAAATTTGACAGTAGCGACCTAACCTAAGTTAAAACTGGCGGGATATTTAAAATTAGGCGGAAAATTCAAACTAAGAAAAAAATATCTAACCTAACAGAAAAAACATGCGCAGTAGGGACCTAACCTAACAGAAAAAACATGCGCAGTAGCGACCTAACCTAACAGAAAAACATGCGCAACATGCGCAGTAGAGACCTAACCTATCAGAAAAAATATGCGCAGTACGTCACACACACACAATTTTTTTGCTAATAACTAAAATTTGAAAACTGATTTGATTCGTTACTGTCACGTGACATTGCTATTTAAATGAAAAACTTTACTCTGTGCGCGATTTAAAACCCGGGACCTCTCGCATGCAAAGCAGACGCGTTACCACGAGACCGCTATGGCTATTAACAGAAGGTTACAGTAACTGCGTAATATATGAATTAGAGAGCGCTTGAAGGCGTCCCCCGCCAAGCAATCTGAGCTATAACACTGATATTAAATAGAAGTATTTAAAATTTTACAGGTGATATTAAATATGTATGAAAAAAAACTGGTAGCGCTGGGAATCGAACCACAGACCTTTGCGTCAGAAGTGGCGGCAAATTCAAGTTGGTAGAAGTGGCGGGAAATTCAATCTGATTTAAAATTAGGCCGGAAATTCAAACTGATTTGAAATTTGACAGTAGTGACCTAACGTAAGTTCAGACTGGCGGGATATTTAAAATTAGGCGGGAAATTCAAATTGGTTTCGAATTAGGTGGGAAATTCAATCTGATTTAAAATTAGGCGGGAAATTCAAACTGATTTAAAATTAGGCGGTAAATTCTGACATAAACGTGACATAAATGTGACATTGTGACATAAATGTGACATTAACGTGACATAAATGTAATGTGACATCGTGACATCGTGACATAAATGTGATGTGTAGGGAAAAAAATAAAAGACAATACTCCTAACATTATATTTTATTATTATATCGGACAAAACATTAGTTTTATAAAAGTAAAGATATTCATGTAGAGCATTACTTAATATACTATCATTAGATACATCACAAAAGCTATTAATAATTTCTTCAAAATTGAACATTGAATTAAATTTAACATACTTATTCTATGAGAAAGTACACAAGTATCAAGCTTTAGCAGTTCATCAACTCATATGAAAACGAATATGAAAAGTTTGATGTACATTTTATATTTGGTGATATGTAACCTTTAGTATCTTCGTAGGACATTTGGGTAACTGTAGCGCAATCCCCACAGCGATGAGTCACAGGGTCATACTCATCTGGCCAACCTTGTATGGGTGCTTGGAAGAAATCTGTTTTCAAACGTTGCAGTAGGTCCAGGAGAGTGTGCCATTCATAGGTAGAAAACGATATTTTGGAACCAGTGACATAATGTCGCATAATTATTGCAGCTCTAAAAGATCTAGCCGGACTTAAACCACACTGGATTTGAATATAGTCATTGAGAGGGTGTCACTGATTCGGATTTTCTGAAAAGAAAATCTGCGGTGAAGTCACCTGATATTTTTGTTTCAAAAATTGAATCACAGCGTAAGTTTAGTGACAGGAGAGAAAATAAATAGGAAGTGACAATAATTGACAGTTTACGAAAATAAAAAGTGTCATCTCAGTTGTGTTGTCTCATTCCTGTGAAGAACAGGCATTAATTGATAATAATCCTACCAAGACTATACTGGGTGACGCAGAGTAGAATACCCAGTAAATAACCTGCATCATGGATGCAGATCAGCGATCGTTAGCGCGAGCTCTAGCGATGCCTACTAATGAGTTAGTACGCAGGATCAAATCGCTTTCCGACACGGTACCACTGGAAGAGGTTTTCAGGGGATTTCCGAAGGCTGAGGGATCTACCGGGACGGAGGAAAGGATCCGGAATTCGATACGGGAAGAAATACCGGCAGGCACAGGATCCGAATATGTGGAAGGGTTGTCACGACGCCGGATACGCGACAACTTGAGGTATCGAACAGCGAGCACCTAGAATTAAGAGCTCAAGCTCTGCTTACTGACCCAGAAGGACATAATTTAATTGATTTACAACATAACCCAATCGATGAGACACCTGTTCTGAGTTGCAGGGATCCAACTCAGTGGCGCCCAATTTGTGAATACAAAGTAAAAGCCACAGTGGAAAAGGAGTTACGCAATATGTTACGAAACCTGCAACCCGTTACAAGTCCTGTGGCGATTAGTGTAAAAGCTAGTCTACCAATTTACGAGGGTAAAGAATGGGAAGATCCAAGCCAGTTCCTAGTTCGAATTCAACAACACTGTGTTGAAGAGGGTATCTCCAAAAGAGATTGGACAAGAATTGCTGCAGGACAGTTGAGGTGTGAGGCGTACACGTGGTACGTTGACTACCAATATTTTGATTGGCCATTCGAAGAATTTAGACGACATTTGCTGGAACGATTCGATGACTTACCCACTCGAATAGGACTGCAGACTAAATTATTTACCCAGACGCAGCAAACAGAAGCCTGTACTTTATTTATCGCTAGGAAGGAAGCATTATTTCGACGATTACAGTTAGGACTTAAAGAGCAAAATATAGTTATGCAAATAAAAGCATTGTTGCGACCTGAAATCCAACTGCAGCTAATTGGCCATACTATTGACAGCGTCTCCCGTTTGTCTCAATTGGCTGCCGCGGTGGAAAGTAAGCTGCGATTAATGAGGCCTCCTGCCGTTGCCGCGCCACTCGCTACAAATTTAGCATCAGCATGGGCAGTTATGTCCAGACGACCTCCTCCATATCCTTGCCGATTCTGTGGGGGCGATCACTATAATCGCAGTTGACCGCAGCGTCCAGAGGGCGGTTCTCCGAGGCAATATCTAGCTCTACTAGCTCCAGAGACACGAATGGAATCGGAAAACACACTAGGGGCGGCAGCCAGAGAGCCGGCTCGTCGCCCCGAGAATTTCCAGTAATTATTGGCTCCTTACAAATTTCACCAAAAAACACCTGCTTGCCACGAATCCTCGTTAAATGCGAACAGCAATCATTAGTGGCCCTTATTGATACTGGAGCTACGCATTCCTTTATCCGTGATAGTTTGTGCTCAAAGAAAAGTGTTCGAGAGGATAATAATATTGTTTATTTGGCAAATGGAATGGAGGTGACGGCTCGTGGACCTATTCAACTTACGTTGGATATTAATGGTATTGATTCTGTGGTGGAAGTTTATACCCTGCCAGAAATGGAAGAATCGTTAATCCTAGGAATTGACTGGTTACAGGCGGAAGAAGCTATTCTAGATTTGAAGCAGGGTGGAATTTATTTTGGGAAGAGTCAAAGACAAGCCGCTTATTGGCAAGTGGCTAGGCAGCAATGCGAGTTACCTCGTCCAGTCTACTTGACCGTGGAAAATGCGCCTGTACCTTGGATTCCACATTATGAAGGAATATTAAACGAATTTCCATGGTTATTTCACGAAAAATTGAGACAACCCACCACTTATTTGACGCAACATCAAATTCGATTGAAGGATCCAAAACCTTTTAAGATTCGGCGTTATCAATATTCGCCCAAAAACGTCAAATAATTCAAGAAGAAGTGGGGAAAATGCTGCAAGCTGGTGTGATCCGCCGAAGCCACCCCCGTACTGTTCGCCGGTGGTTATAGTAAAAAAAAAAGATAGCACTTGGCGGTTTTGTGTAGATTATCGCCAGCTTAATTCCCAAACAGAGGATGAAGTTGCCCAACTTCCCCCTATCAAGGATATACTTCATGACTTAGGACCAGCTAAGGTATTCTCGTCTTTGGACCTGAAGGCTGGATACTGGCAGATGCCCATGCACGAGGAAAGTATACCACTTACCGCTTTCAGTACCCCAGAGGGGCTACGTATGAATTTGTCGTTATGCCTTTTGGATTAAAAATGCCCCTCTACTTTCCAGAAATTAATGACAGAAGCACTTGCTGGGTATATAGACCGATTTGTTAAGGTATACCTTGACGATATAGTGATATACTCTACCACTCGAGAGGACCACAGCCAGCATCTTAGATTGGTTTTGGAACACCTAAGTATCCATGGGCTGCGTTGTGCCTTAAAAAATGTGTTTTTGGAGCGGCTCTAGATTACTTAGGATACCGAGTAACATCTCAACATAACAACATAGGATTATTTAAATAATTTGCATAGTTGGTGTTTTAAGAACAAATTAT
The DNA here is from genome assembly GCA_025584915.1 of Monochamus saltuarius. Lineage (NCBI taxonomy): Eukaryota > Metazoa > Arthropoda > Insecta > Coleoptera > Cerambycidae > Monochamus > Monochamus saltuarius. The sequence goes on along the minus strand of CM046721.1, from coordinate 37,179,705 downwards.
ATCTTAATGTATCGAAATGTAAAATTGCTTCCTATACCAGAAAAAGTTACCAATTATTTTCGATTATGCTATTGATGACAATGCACTCGTCCGTTGTGAAACTGTTAAGGATCTTGGTATATTATTTGATTGCGCTTTATCCTTTCGAGACCATATATTTAACAAAGTAAAAGAGGCAGCAAGATCATATGGCTTCATCGTGAGGAACTGTAGAAACTTTGACAACATTGAAACATTGAAAACATTGTACTATTCCTTCGTTAGATCTAAGCTGGAATACGGTTCTGTAATATGGAATCCATATTATAAATGTTATAAAATCGCTATTGAAAAATTCAGAGAAAGTTTTTAAAATTTTTGTATTTCAAAGTAACTGGAGTTTATCCAGAATTTAATACAGATTACAACACATTATTAGAAAGATTTAATGTTTCCAGTTTAGATTTGAGAAGAAAGTGTTCTTCACTATCTTTTTTATATAAAATATTGCATAATGACATTGACTGCCCTGCTTTTTTATCGCAAATTCAATTTAATGTACCTAGATCCAACTTGAGAGTGGTACAAACTTTTTCTCTTAATAAGCCGAATACTAATCTTTACTTAAAATCCCCTATATATTCAATGTGTTTTAACTTTAATAAATTGTGTTGTGTTTGTGATATATATGTTGATAATTTTAAGCATATAGTGAGTACTGCTACGCAATTGCTGACTGAGGATCATATATTCGGTTAATTTGTTATTTAATTAATTATATCTTTTATTGTTTTATTTTTCGTTATATAACTGTAACTGGCTACTCATATTTTCTGTTACAATATACACTACTGTTATTATGTATTTAAGAAATTTAGTGTCATTGCTCTGTAAATGGGTAACTGTTGAGCAATAAAGCTATTATTATTATTATTATTATTATTATTATTATAATGAAGCCCAAAGTAAACATTTAGAAAAATCAAACATTTTCCGGTACCGCGCAGCCAACGGGAAATTTAGAGTTTTATTGGCACTGTGAATTGGCTCCGGGAATATGTCCCACACTTCGCAGAGGTGGCTGCCCCGATCACAGATCTTCTGAAAAACCGGAAGTTTCAATGGACTGATCAAGCAGACGAGGCATTTCACAATCTCTAGAAACGAGTGGCTGTCCCATTGCAGCTGAGTCGCCCGGATCCTACGAAGACTATGGTTTTGCAAGCAGATGCGAGTGCCCTCGGTATGGGGGCTGTACTCTACCAGACAGGTTCAAACAAAGAAAAGGAGGTAGTTTCTTGCGCTAGCGCCAAATTTAACAAAACCGAGCCAAAATACCACCAACGAGCAGGAGCTTCTTGCAGTGGTATGGGCTTGCAGGAGATATAGGGCCATATTTGAAGACAAACCATTTGTTTTGAGAACGGATAGTCGGGTACTTCAATAGCTTGATCGTGTTAAAGATGAGCGAGCGAAACTAATGATATATTCCTTTTACTCCAAGAATTCAAATTTGAAGTCCAGCACTGTCCCGGGAGGGAGAATGAATTACCCGATTTCCTGAGTCGGCACCCCATCGAAGAGCATGAACCTATTGATGAGGAACGTATGTTGCCTCCCGATGTCCAGGCGATTAGTGGTTCCGCTAATGAGGCTTTGGGTATTAATGTGATAAGTAAGACTCGGCGACGACGAAGGAAGCAGACAGATACAACTCCACATATCCTTCTCCAACCAGTGACGTTACGACCACTGCCAGATGGAGCCCAGCCCGAAAGTCTGTATGACAAATGTGTACGTGCCCAACAAGAAAGCCCTGAATATGAAGCCATCCGCATCCGTATTCCAAGGTTGCAAAATGGTGAAAAACACTTGGAAAATAATTGGCAGCGAACTCTTCGAGATTTTTACGAAGTACGCGATAATTTAGTATGGTTTCGAGATGGTGATCATCGTACATTGGTAGTGCCTATTAATTTGTGGCGGAGAGTTATTTATGAGTTCCACGATAACGCAGGTCACCCTGGGCGTGACGAAACCTATCGCGCTATATCTCACCTATATCACTGGCCCACACTGCGTAAATACGTAAAGATTTACGTTAAACATTGTATAGTCTGTGCTTCGATCAAACGGGGAGGTGCATGTCAGTCGCGTGCCCCGATGCGACCGCGACCCCGCAACGACCGTGGCAGACTGTTAGCTTTGATATAATGGGACCTTATTCTCAAACTCCTGCTGGAAACCGATTTCTATTAATAGCTACGGACTTGTGCTCAAAATGGATTGAGGTAATGGCGGTGCCGCGGATGCGACCAAAAGTGTTGGTAGACTTTACCAAACAGCTATTTCACCGGTGGGGCTATGCGGAGGCAATAATAACGGATAATGGAGCCAGTTCTCATAGCAACCAATGGATGCGGTATTTGCAGCAGTACAGGGTGGAGCACTACACGACTCCAATCTACCACCAACGAGCCAATCCAGTCGAGCGACGGAACCAGGAGATAGAGAAACTTTTAAGGTTACAGAGTCGCGTGGCCGGAGAGACAAACTGGGATGAGAACTTAAACGAGGCAGTTTTCCAATTACGGAATCGAGAAAACGCCGCAACGGGATTAACTCCAAGTGAAGTACTATTCGGTGCTCCCCAAGTGCGAGCCGGTGAGTGGGGACATCCCGAAGTTAATCGTTGTATAACAAATGACAGAGATGCAAGATAACAACTGTTACAACAAGTACGCAGACGACAGGAGATTTTTAACCGACACCAATTCCCAGAACCCCGATATGCACCGGTGCAGTTTAATCGGGGAGACCAAGTGTTGGTACGTAACTTTCCGGGCATTCGCTCGCCACTGGGACCGCCGTGGAGTGGACCTCACCAGATTGAAACTAAAATAAGTGACGGGGTGTACGAAATTGATAGAAACGGCACCCAGTTTAAGATTCATGTCGACGATATACGACCGTGGGTAGGTGAGTTGCCGCGCCTCGAACCTGAACATGACCCCATGACCCAAGACGGAACATAAGCCTACTATCGCGGGGATCGAGGGGATACTGGGTCGATTTCTGAAGACCAACCTGACAGATATGTCGTTCCACCAATGGAAGAGCTCGATGACCAAGGTATTGATCAACGAGATTTGAAAGACCCAGAGGAGCTAGCAACCATTGAACGGAACATTGACGAAAGTGGTCATACGATGCCTGACGAATGGCTCCCAGGTCCGTCCGGTATTCGATTCAGTAAACAAGCTACAAGTTTTGATTATTATAGTACCAACGACCAGCCATCTACGCAGGGAAACCTGGGCCAGCTAATCCTATTCGCGTCAGAAGTAACCGTTGAAGACCTAGGGGATGAGTATCGAGTCGAGCCCGACAATCCAGATGCTATCGCAGTGGTGGGCCTGTACCCGTAGAAAATTAGATGATCCGGAAAAGATTGTCGCGAATTTTACACATTGTTAGTGCTACTTAAGTAAGGTGACAATAGGTTACCAAAACTCCTGAAGGAGAGCAGTTAGGGAATTAATTAACTAAGAGTGTCTATGCACTCCAGTTATTGTTAAGTATTTATATATTTGATAAACCATGTTGATATAACACTGTCCTGTTACTAAACTAGCCAGTCTTTCTGGGAGGGGTGGTGTCACCGATTCGGATTTTCTGAAAAGAAAATCTGCGGTGAAGTCACCTGATATTTTGTTTCAAAAATTGAATCACAGCGTAAGTTTAGTGACAGAGAGAAAATAAATAGGAAGTGACAGTAATTGCGTATCGCGAGCTCTAGCGATGCCTACTAATGAGTTAGTACGCAGGATCGAATCGCTTTCCGACACGGTACCATTGGAAGAGGTTTTCAGGGGATTTCCGAAGGCTGAGGGATCTACCGGGACGGAGAAAAGGATCCAGAATTCGATACGGGAAGAAATACCGGAAGCAGGCACAGGATCCGAAGATGTGGGAAGTGTTGTCACGACGCCGGATACGCGACATTCGCGGTTACAAGGGAAAGAACTATTTAGTAAATAATTATGTTCCCATCGTGCAGCCTCTTCATATTTTTCGATAATTTCATCCAAAGCTTTCATATATTGTTTTTCGATAATTTCATCGGCGACCTTCATATCACTATTGCTGCTGCTGCTGTAAGCATCATCCACACTTCCATAGGACATTTTTGCTTTAAAAATTTCACTTTTATTTTGAAGACGTACAACTTTCTCGCTCGACGACGAACTACAACAGACTAAATGACGTTGGTGTTCGCGATCCAGCTATTATGATTTTTATCAAGCAACAGCCATTTAACGAAAACTTTCCTCCCCTTCTCCTTAATACCTTCTCGACGAGATAGATGTCGGGGTTAGATGTTTTCTGCAGTTCCTCTGTATAGAAGGCGCCTCTTATAGGATGCCCCTGCATATCTTCCAAGAGGTATGTCGTCGGATTCGTAATTTTAACCGACGCAATTTTAAATAGTTCGGTCGTCCAATTAGGTGTGTATCCACTGTGTTTAATTTTTAAATAATAAAAAGTAATGAAATTAAGTAAGATGCAGATATTCTTTAATTAACACAGCCAGCAACAGTTACTTGGAATCACTTTTATCAAAGTAAGAACTAGGGACATGTTTTGATCCATCAGCGCCCTCAAAATAATCCTTAGTTTCACATGTGAAACATTTTCTGTTTGGTAGGTCGCAATCTCCACCACATTTGATGCACTTATACTTTACACAGGCATATTGCAATTAATAACACTTCCGCTCAGCACGATTCTAATTTGATAATAATTAAAATAACTGAGCGTCACCTACTTTTATAACAGCCCATACACTCAACAGGTTAGGTATCCTCAAAATAATATACAAAATAAAACTTTATTTTATAGTAATAGACATGCTACAAAACCTTTCATAGTAAATACGTGATCCATGATTATTATCTAAAACACTACTTATAATAAATGATCATTGATTCTTCTTTGAAAGCGAGCTCTATCTCTAGCCATCTGCATCCAATCTGATTTCCTTGCTTTTTCAAACCAACCATCAGGATCCATAAGTATAATGGTTTTATTATTGTCTAAGTTAAACACAACCCGCTTTTGGCCACTCATTGTATCAGAATAAAATCGATTAAACAATAAACTTCAAGTGTTAAACTAGGTAGGAAAACAAGCTAAACAAGTGTAGGAAACTGATAGAGTTGAAGGAAGTGAAACAAGAAATTGAGATTTTTTTCTTTTTTATTGATAAGATTATACAGTTAGATTGCTATAGTAGCATCAAGTTTTCCATGAAATAAAGTACAGAATTTTATAAACCTTCCACAAATCCAGCAGACTTCCACGTGGCCGCAAGGTAGGAAAATTACGTTTCGCTTGTGTCTTTGACATATTTTGCAAGTTTTAGCTTTATCCGGCCCCCAGCATTCATCCTCAGGCACTGAATTTGGCATTACTTCGATTGGTCTCACGCCAGACATTGTGCTTGTTCACAGGACCTATCGCTACACTTGACTACGATATACTAAATAATAAGAATAACAACTAATGATTAAATTCATCTTATTCATAATACTTTTGAAAGATTTTTGCTATACTTTTAAGTATCAAAGCAATTGTAGCAACTGTTATAAAGTAAATAAGTATAAGAAATTGTATGCATATCTGTTTTCGTATTCTCGGACGCTTCTTGGAGTGCATCTGCGTATACGTCTTATTTACTAAAAGGTAACGGTCGTCAAGTATCGAAATCTCCAATCGATTTATCTTGAAAGGTTATTCTCAACTTATAGAATTTAGAATGTTCTGGAATCGCCGCAGCAAAGGTTCTCAGCTTCCCGTCATTAACTATGGCATGAGTCATCTGAGTAAACGTATACGGGCACGTGTCTATGTCGCTGGAATTTCTGTAGCACACATACATTTCGTGTACGTTGTGGAAGTCATGTACTTACAACATATTTTGTAGTATTGTACTCAAGATGATGAAATTGGAACGTAAAACTGCCATCGTTGTTACTTGGGCGACTATGAACAAATAAGCTACATAATGGTTTGCAAAGTCTTATATTATATGGAGAGAGGGAGGAAATAAAACAGACAAAGATAAATAAGCACGTATATTAAGCATATTAAAAGAAATACAATAATATTGTAAAGTAATTGGTATTATAATTCTTGTAGGGACATCCTTAGTTGCGGAAAATCGACGTGGATTCGTAAATACATCGTCCCACTTTTCTTTAATGGTCATCTTCTGAAACTGTTTAGTCAGTGCACACTGGTTAGCGTATCGGGCTATATCGGATTTTAATTTTTGAATGTTTTTAAGATGTTCATTCAAGAAAGGTTGAAGAATTTTGGCAGTCGTTTCAATTCGTCTCTTGAATTTTAGTCTGTCCACAGCAAAATTTTCCCAGTATCTACGTCGAGCTGCAGTGGACGCATACTCCCACGTTCTCATTTCGTACATTCTCGTAGATTTAGCAAAGGTAACTCTTTTCTTTATTCGGTAATAGGTTGTACACCCAGCGGAAAAGATCCTCGCAGTTCCTCTTGCTGCATCTGATTGTTTTATTGAAACTGTGATACGAACAGCAGCGAGGCACATCTACTTTTACAAGCGGTGGGGGGTTATCCCTGTAATTATTAAATTTTTCGACGTTTATCACCTTGGGTAATTGTCGGTTGGAGGAGGAAGCCAATTGTGGTAGTATCTTCTCTAAATAATCCTGCTTTAGACGACCACTTACATAAATTATATCGGCACACAGCAGATTATCGCCCAGTATAGCGTTCAACTTGTCGTTTTCTATATCTCCAGATGAATAACGGATGCCGTTTATATTCTGTTCTGTGTGTCTTACTTGTTTCTGAATCGACCGAGACAAACTGCGAAAACTCGTAGGCGGTTTCAACAAATAATGGTTCACTTGACGCGAGTTTTAGTACTAAGTCGGACGGTTGGCAAAAATAAATAAAACACGCACGTCGGTATGACGATCTTTACTAAAATAAGTATAAGTTAACTCTGCCTAAAATAAGAGCGTACAATGCTTATATAGTTACAATTCAATTATAATTACACATTAAGATTGAAATATGACTTAAATTATTACAAAATGCACTTTGGTAATTATTAACCTTTAACATTAAATATATTAGCGGCTTAGAAAGAAATGTTCAGAAACAAACAACTAATAAATCCCTAAAATGGGTTTGTTTGTCGGCTACTTATAGTGCCGCAGTCAAAGGTCTCTTTGATAAGTAAGTTCAATGAAATTATAATATATTCGTTATGAAATTATTCTAAGTAAATAAGAAAATAAAAATATAAGTGAATTTGTTAGACTACATAACTCCTCCCTTCTTAAAAAGGAAGCCCGGAGACCACAGGGCTGACGTTTGCATCTTCAGGAGTTGCATGTTGGCTAATTGCTTGGTCGTGGACGGAGTATTTCCACCTTTGTTCGTAAATCTTCTTCAGTTGGTTAGGACAGGTAGATAAGCCAACCGGTGATAAATAGCAGTATGATTAAATAGAGGTAGAAGTAATGTGGTGTACCTTCTTCTTCCTCGATTAGGACAGGTTTCATGTGGTGGAGAGCTTGGCTAATGGAGGATATTTCATCTAATTCCACCTGTTGTAGAACCAATGGCTTACTGTCTGCTTGACTCGATATGTTGTTGAGCTCTGGCAGTAGGAAACTCGTTCCGTTTGTATAATCTAATCTCGTAGAGAAAACAGATCCGTTGATGTTGATGGAGCATTTATCAGGGATCGTGATGACACTAGATTGAGTGATTTTTGCGAATCCTTTAGTATCGCAAAGTATTTGGACAAGTAGTTGGTGCGTTGTCAAGATGAGTATGTGTTCTTGACTGATTTGTTCCACTATAGGTTGTGTAAGGAGTAGTGGTGAGAAGTGACAGGTCTCGAGTTGGTTACCTATCAATAGGTTCGGAATGCATTTGTTGAGGTTCTCCTTGGCATTGCCTCGACATATCAGGTGTTCTTCTATTTGAGGGCAATTATCTTGTTTTTCAAGGTGCTTCTCTTTACCAAGTATAAGGATAGGTTTGTAAGGTATAATGGTTTGATTGTTAATGGGTATAGGATATAGGTGATAACTGGTGTATGGATCAGTAGTAAGAATGGGTACATAGATCGTAAAAATTATAAGATTTTCGCTAACAGTGACACTGACGCCAAAGAAGTGGTAGTATGATCGTAAATCGTTTAAGTTTAATATCTGATTTGGTGCATATATTTTTGCTAATGATTCTAAAATATTTCGGATATCTACTAAGGAAATAATTGAGTTATGTAATGTATTGAGTGATGCAAAGGTGATGGCATTTTCTAATTCATCTAAAAATTCAGAGATGAGTTGACATTGAGTCGTTAATTGTTCGCTTAGGTAGATTAAATGGAATGCTCTGATTACTACGTCGAGATCTTTCCGTAATGCGGATATGTATTCGGAAATGTGATTTTGATTTCGTGCTAAAGTTGTGACAGTCTTATTTATTTGGTTGACCAGAGGCTGTAAGATGGATGTTTTAAGGTTTAATTGATCTACTATTTTGTGTTGACCGGCGGTGAGAGTAGCGATTGATTTTTGCAGGGTTTCCCTATCGTTATTGTCCATTGTTCCGAATAACCATTTTTGAACTGTACCTGCTATGTTAATTAGTCCTCTTTTGGTTCTCTTAATTGGCTGTAAATTTAAATATTTACGGTATGTTTGTTCTAAAATGAATTTTGCATTTGTAGTTGCTTTGACTACCGTCATAGCGTCCTTGAATTTATCAGAGCTGTCTATAAGGTTAATTTGGTTGTTTAGTCTTTTTAGTTTGCGTTTTATAGGTGATAAGTCTACATAGTGTATAACTTTGTGATGACCGGAGATAAGTCTAGTCGAGCCTAGTCGAAGAGGGAATATGGGGTTTTGTAGTGTTTGGATGTTAATTTCCTTGGAGAGTGTTCGGTCCATTAGGAAGGTCAGTTGTACCGTCAGTAATATCGTCAGTAGCATCTTGACCCTGAAAAAGATGAGATCGTGCTAGTCGTCTATTTCTTCTTATAATGTTTTTATGAAATGTACCATGCTTAGTTTGTAAGGTTTTACCTTTGTCTAGAACAACTTTAGATTTTTTAAATCGCGGTTTTGTTTTATGTCTTTTTGTATCTTCCCTAATATATATAGTTTGGTCCGGAGAGTTGGGGACTGGGTCATTCCTATTTTCGTTTAATTTATTAATTGTCTGTGACTTGTTTTGTTCAATCCGTTTATTTATTTCCTCGTATAGTTTTTGTGTATTTTCTTTGTGTTTCTGCACGTATTCATTAGTAATTATAGCATCGCTTAATTCGAAAGGGGTTGAAACATTTAAATGACCGTGAACTATTTCGAAAGGAGTTAGTTTTGTAACGTTGTGAATTGAATTATTATAACAAATGACTGCCATTTTCATTAGAGTGGAAATCGGTTTATTTGGATTGTCGGTTTTGAGACATCGTAGTTGGTCTAGTAAAGTAGAGTGAAATCGTTCAACAGGCGAGTTAGAATTTGAATTTCGAGCTGTCGTATAATGGATGTCTATCTTGTGTAATTGACAGAATTCTCTAATTAGTTGATTCTTAAATTCAGTTCCGGAATCGCAAATTATTTTCCTAGGAATGCAAAAATGTGATATGAAGGTTAGTAGACCATCATAAATTTCGAGGCTATTCTTGGTTGAAAGCGAATATGCTTGTCCGAATTTAGAGAAAGGGTCGAAAATGGTGAAAAACATTTCCTTTTCTGCAAAAATTATCAACATGCAAAATTTCTAATGGTTTTTTAGCGGTAGGTGTAATTTCATATTTAATTTTCTGCGGGTGTCTTTCATATTTGCTAATTTGGCATGTGTTGCAATTATTTATATATTTTGTAACATCTTGAATCATGTTAGGCCAATAATGTCGTTTGCTAAGGGCTGTTTTAACTTCAGTAATACCACGATGGCAAGTTTTTCCTTCGTGTTGATATTTAATTTTTCTTTGCTGTTCTTCCGTATCCGTTATGTCTTCTAAAATTTTGTGAGATATACATATTTTTAATTTGGAATCAAAATTTTGTTTCATTATACGTGTAATTTTTCGTTCGGTTTCGCGTGTAAAAAAATAAAAACAATATTGTTTAGATGGGTTTATTATTTCTTTTAAAAGTGCTATGACGTCTTTGTCGGAGGCGGAAGTTCTAAGTGTTACGTTGGTACGAATTTTATCAAAAATAGTTTCATGGGAAGCGTTATCTAAAATTGCGTGACTGCTTTCATTGAATGTAATTTGGTAAGCATACTGATTAAGACAGTTCTCTGTTATTGGGAAGGTAAGAACGGGATCTTCGGCGGATGTATGAATTGATTCTAGGTCATCTAGAATTTTATGCAAAGCGTTAGGGTCTGGTGGACTTATGTTGTCTAGGTCTAGGTCATTGATAAAGTTGTCAATGTCTTCGTTAACGTTGCCGGGTTCTGCCATGATAGATCGCTCGGAGATTTCGCGTTTTCTCCGTGATCTTGTTTCAATGGGGTGAGTTTCTTCTAATTTTATTCGGGAAAGAGAGTCAGCGTTTGCATTATACTTTCCCTTTTTATATCGAATTTCGTAGTCGTACTCCTCGAGCTTTAATCTCCATCGAACTAACCGGGAGTTTGGTTCTTTCAAAGAGAAAAGCCATTGTAATGGTTTATGGTCAGTGAATATTGTAAAGTGTCGACCGAAAAGGTAGGGTCTAAAATATTTTACGGCCCAAACAACTGCTAACAATTCTTTCTCGATCGTACTATAATTAGTCTCGGCGGGATTTAGCGTCCGCGAGGCATAGCAAACAGGTCGGTCGTCTTGTGAAAGAACCGCGCCGATTGCGTAATTTGATGCGTCGGTCGTTACAGTAAATGGTTTATTAAAGTCGGGATAAATTAAAATTGGATCATTACATAGCAAAATTTTACATTTTTCGAATGCTTCTACGAATTCTGGGGTATGGATAACCTTTTCGCCCTTCTTTAGACATTTGGTTAGCGGCTTTGTGAGTTTTGCGAAGTTTTGGATAAATCGACGGTAGTAGCCTAAAAGTCCGAGAAACGATTTAATTTCTTTTGCAGTTTTCGGAATAGGAAATTTCTGTACAGCAAGGATTTTTTTTGGATTTGGTTTAATACCATTTTGTTCTATAACATGCCCTAGAAATTCGACAGATTTACAAAGAAATTCGCATTTATCTAACTGAACCTTTAACTGAGATTCGCGAAGTGCCTGAAAGACTAATTTGAGGTTTCGAATGTGCTCTTCAAGAGATGTGGAGAATATAATCACGTCGTCCATGTACACTAAGCAAATTTTATGTTGTAGATTTTTCAATACGTTGTCCATTACTCTCTGGAAGGTTGCAGGGCATTCTTCAAACCAAAAGGCATTCTGAGGTACTCGTAATGTCCTTTTCCACGTTGAAGGCTGTTTTCGGGATGGACTCCGGGGACATTTCGATCTGATGAAATCCGGAAGCGAGATCCAGGGTAGTGAAGTAGTTGCATCTGCCCAGTTTGTCCAATATATCGTTTATATTTGGTAAGGGGTACCTGTCATCAATTGTCTTTTCGTTGACCTTCCTGTAATCCACAACAATTCGCCATTTTTGTTGCCCGATGCATCCATTTTCTTCGGAACTATCCAAATAGGGCTGGACCATGGGCTTTGGCTTGGCCTGATGATGCCATCTTCCAACATTTTGGAAATTTGCGACCTTACTTCTTCCTTGTGGATGTGTGGGTATCTATACGACTTAGTGTAGACGGGGTTTTCGTCTTTTGTACGTATTTCGTGTTTCACTGCGTTAGTAAAGGAGAGTCTATCTCCTGGTATTAAGAATATATCTGGGTATTCGTGACAAAGTTTTAGCAACTCGGATTTTTCTTCGGAATTGAGGTGATCTGTTCGCAAAAGCTCATGAATTTGCGTCGGATTTTTGTTTTGCATGGAAGGGGTTATAGACGGTTGAAACATAGTATAACGAGAGAGGGGTTCTACAGGGATCGGTTCTAAAAATTCAGCTTGGAGCGGTGTGTCTGATATATTGTGAATTTCTACTAGTGCAAGTCCGTTTTCGCAGGTAGTAATAGTATCAGGTATTTGCAAATTGCCGTTAGTTAATGCTGAGATAAAAATTTCGCCGTCAGGAGAATCTACAGGAATAGGCTTTATTAATATTTCTTTTGAGTTTACGTCATATTTACGTTGTTTTTCATGGGGTTGTCGAAAATGTATTGGTATAGAAAATTTCGGATTTGACAAAGTTTTTTGGGAGAGACAAATCGAAAGATCGAATTTTTGGAGGTCTTCGAAACCTATTAAACCGTCAAAGAAATCGTGGAAATCATATAAAAGAATATCCATTAGAAGGGGTGAATGAAATTCTTTGAAACTTGGAATTGTGGCTTTAAAACGTACGTTAGCCTTTCCGGTACAAGTTTTAATTTGAATTTTGTCATGGTAAATACAATTCGGGTAATATTTTTCTATTATACTTGGTCGAATTATGGATTTTGAACAACCGGTATCAATTAATAAGATCATAGGCGGGTTTTGAATTTTTATATAGGGTAATGAACAAGGGGTAGAAATAGAATTAAATTCTACTATGTGTTGTGAGATTGGTGGGCTAGTACTGTAAAATTTTGAGGGTCGTCGTCATTGTTTTGTTCGTCCGAATTTAAGTTTGCGTACTCATTGTTATCTTCGTCGTAATTTTGATAAAAAGCTTGCGAAGTGCAAGGTTCTTCGCTATAATTGTGTGTGAAAGTTTCGGGGTACTCGTTCTCATTTATTTGTTCATGATCTTGGTCTACTTGAAAAAGTTCTTCGAAATGAAATCTCGGTTGTTGATTGTTTTGTCCGAAATTGTGAGTATTTTGTTTATTTTGGGTCGGATTTAATTTTGAATAATTACTTATTCCGCTCATGGGGGTAGGTTTAGGTTGCGTTGCAAATTTATTCGGTTGCCAGACATTTGGTCTGTTGAAATTTTGTTTATTCGGTAAAAACTGTTTTTTCTGTTGAAAGGGATTTAAGTTTGGTCTGTTAGTTGGCATGAAAGTTTTGTTTTGTGATGAAAATTGAGGTCTGAAAGATTGTGGTGCCGACATATTTTGTGGTTTTGTGTTTTGAAATTGATATGGCACAGTTGGTGTTACAAAAGCGGGGGAAGGCATCTGTCTTGCCATTGGCTTAGATACTTGGAAGTTAGACTGCGTGGACATAGTACGGGTGTAATAAGAAAAGTTTTCTTCCTCGGCCACGGTTTTTATAGCGTCCTCTAAACAAGACAATTTTTGAATCCTAATCATCATTTGTAGTGTATTAGGTAAATTACGAACATATGTGTCTAAGGTCAGTCGTTCATAATGTCTCGCAAGTAAAGTTTTTTCCTCTGTCGCTTGATTTGATTGGATTAATTTTGCCATTAAAAGACTTCTAATTTCTTGGCATCTTATGCCGAAACTGTGTAGAGATTCGCTTTTATTTATTTTTAATTGTAGTAAATCTTGCTCTAAACATCTTACGTCGCGTTGATCACCAAAATTAGTAATAAGAACAGTTTTAATTTGTTCCCAGTTTGATATTTCTAATCGCGATCCTATTAACATCTGCGCTCTACCAATTAATTTACCTAGTATAGCTCTAGTTAAAAATCTATTTAAGGCTGGTTTATCGGTTTCGAGAAACTGAAGTTTCCCGAAGGCGTGTCACAGTTTTGTACATAGCGAGTAACACCTGACCTCCGTCCACTGCGATGAAACAGTTTGTATGCGATACAGACAAAGACAGCTAACATCAGAGAAGCTCGCATAAAACCAGACGTATTTTGTAACCGCCCTAGAAAACGAGAGCACGTGTAGGTTTTACGTTTGTTCATTTCTGAATGAGCGTGCCCGTCTTCGCAGCTGTTCACAAATAATCTTGAAGCGATTTCAAATATTAATTTACAAGAAACCGTGTACGGACAAAACATATAGGGCGATTTAATATCTGTAGTAGTGTATCCATAAATAATTTGAAATGATTTCAAATATAAATTTACAAAAACAGTATATCGACAAAATATACAGGGCGATTAATATTTGCAGTAATGTATCTTCACAGCTGAAACAGTATACTATTGACAAAATCTACAGGGCGATTATATTTGTTGGTACTACTTTATGTTTCTAAAATTATAAATAGATCTGTAAATATCTATACTTCGCATCTACTTGAAATATTTGTATATTTACCGCAAATAAAAAGTGAACTGAAATAATCAATATGACACATTTAATAATTTTTTGGTTTAGTTGTAAAGTGTGTGTAATGTAGTTCTTTGTGTGGATACATTTTTTTATTATTATGTGATAAACAGGGTGTTCACGGAAGGAAAAGCTTCGTCTTTTAAAATTTATAACTCATGTAGCATTCAATCTCTGACATTTCTATTTAGGGTGTCTCACTATTAATTAGCAGAACTTAAGAATATTAAATTCCTTCGTTTCTGAGGTGCAGGGCGTTGAACTTTATTATTTATTTATTTATTAACGAAATAACCGCTCACAAACAAAAATCAGTATGTTGCGGCGAAAGGTAGGTATTTGAGAGCAAATAATTCGTCACCGAAAATCATCACATATCACATATTAATTTTAGTGGTGGAAATAGAGGGGTGTCTATGAATTTTTTTGCAAAAAAGTGGCCTAATTGAAATTTTGCTAATGTTTTTGGAAAATATGAAAGCGTATTCAATTATATCCAGAAGAAGCCCTCTTATTCGAAGTCGATAAGACATTTAAAAATTATGATTTGACTTATAAACAGTGTTTTCTGTTTTTCTTGAAAACTCCATGTCGTATCGACTTCAATAAATAAATAACACAATTCAAGGGCCTGTATTTCAGTTAACAAAACATTTTAGAACATATTTATAGGAACTTTTAGTCTCAAAATGAGGTATTCTAAAGAATAAATTCTTGCTGTTTGATGCCCATCAAAAAATATACTCACTTTTTATGAGTGCAAGATGCGGAGCCCTTGGCTGGTAATATAAGCTTTCAAGATAGTAAAAAATTGCGGCTATTTGTCTGTAGTCTGTAGATCTGTTCGTACAACAGTGGGGCGTGGTTTCAAACCATCATACGCACGCGCAGAGTATTTATAAAGCCCGCATAAGGTTGAAAATGCATTGCTTAGTTGAAATGCGCATGCGCCTGACGATTAGAAACTATTCTATTGTTGGACAAACAGGGCTATTAGCGGGCATAAAAGTATTTTGTTTTATCCGCGTCTTAGAAGTTTTGAGTGAAGATTTACTTACGATTTTCTAATTTAAAGTTTTTTGACATATAGTGGGAGTGATACTGGTTCTTATAGAAATTTTAATATGAGTCCGAATAGAAAAAAAAATAAGAGGAAGAGCAAACGACTTTTGGGTATTAGGTAAATACAGACACGTATAATGTAATACTGTTGAAATCGAATGTAAATTAATAATTGTAACTCTGTTTACAGAAATCTTAAAGGCAATAAAATTATTAAAAATGTGACCCTTACTGAAGGCTGTTCGATGGCAATTGAGCCAGCAAAATCAGAACATTCAAATAATTTTGAAGTATTGCCATCAACTTCATCAGCTGAAACTGAAAATATTAGGTAACTATTTTTAATATTCTTTTTTAGGTCTGTAACAAGTCAATAAATATTTTGAGTTTTTCATCTAATTATAGAATATTGCACTGTTTCTATATAGGTATAAACTTATTTGGAGTTTTTAAATTACTCTTTTTGATATGCCTGCATATTTTTCGATTTTCGAAAAATGAAAGGAAAATTGTAAAAAATGCAGAGTACCTATCAGTAAATATCAGCTGTCAAAAAATTTTAAACGGTATTTAGGTATCCACTCTTGCTAAACTAATACTTCCACTATTAGAGGATGAACTACATCACTAGTGACACCTTTTATGGAATAAACTTTTATCACTACTACACAACCTTACATATTCTGAGAGAGTACATATTTCAAAATTTTAACCAATTATTAATTTAATTTAATTATTTTCTTATTCTAACATCCTAGAGTTTATAAATAATGCTCTTATATAATGAAAAATATGAAATATGGAAATATATAAATTCAATACATATTCATTCAGATCAATAACTAATCGATTTCAGTCTACTGGAAGATATTGAAATGGAAACATCAGTACCTGAAATCGTGACAAATCCTTGTGGAAGACGAATAGTTGATATTGAACATTTTCTAAAATCTATTCAAAATTTAAACGAACATAAACCATTTGACTGCAATTTTTCAAATATGGAGTTTGTTGGGGAGAAAAGAGACGGTTTGGTATCTACCTTTTTACTGAAGTGTAAGATGTGCAATTTGCAAAAGGAGATATCAACGGAAGATGTAAAAAATAAAATGCAGATGAATCTAAACTCTGCAGCCGTGTTATCAGTGATAACTACTGGTTGTGGTCATACCGAAATGACTCAACAACATGCCATCTTAAATATTCCCCAAATGTCATACAGACAATATACAAAACATGAGCAACTTGTTTCTGAAAGTATTTTTGAGACGATGGGGACTGCCATGGAGGAAGCTGGTAAAGAGGAGCTAGAACTAGCTCAAGAAATTGGAGAAGTGGATTCAGAAGGAAATGGACTGATAAGCGTAATCGCTGATGGGGCATGGTCTAAACGATCATATAAAGTGAATTATGACGCTCTCTCAGGTGTTGTAAGTATATATATATGTGTGCGTATGTGTGTTTATGTGTATGTGTATATGTATGTATGTATGTATGTATGTATGTATGTATGTATGTATGTATGTATGTATGTATGTATGTATGTATGTATGTATGTATGTATGTATGTATGTATGTATGTATGTATGTATGTATGTATGTATGTATGTATGTATGTATGTATGTATGTATGTATGTATGTATGTATGTATGTATGTATGTGTGTATGTATGGATGCATGCATACATACATATATTGCATACATGAATGTATGTATGTATGTAATTTCATTTCAGGCCTGTATTGTTGGTGCAAAAACTGGTAAAGTACTGTTTGTTGCATCTCGAAACAAATATTGCCCTATATGTTCAAGAGCAGCTGCCAAGAAAATTGCGCCACAAATACATAATTGTTTTAAGAACTGGAAAGGCACATCTACAGCAATGGAATCGGACATAATACTTGAAGGATTCAGGAAGAGTATAGATATGCACAAGTTGAAATATGTTCGATTGGTAGGCGACGGTGATAGTAGTGTATATAAAAAATATGTAAAGAAAAGCCTTATGGGCCAAAAACAAATGTGAAAAAAATTGAATGCACTAATCATTTATTAAGAAATTATTGCAGTAAGTTACGGGACTTGTCGAAAAAACGTATAAGTAGTAGTAATAAATTGGTAAGCCCCAGATTGCGAAAATTATTGTTTAGTAATATAGAACGTTTACGAATTGGCATTAAAAAGGCAATAATTTATCATCGGAATAATCAAAATTCCACAAACATTCAAGTAGAATTATTAACTAAAGATATTAAAAATTGTCCAAAACATGTTTTTGGTAAACATGATGAGTGCAGTGACTACTTCTGTAGTGGTTCCAAACAACAAGAAATTAATTATGTTCCAGAAATGGAAGAATGTGGATTTATGGACGATATTTTTTCGTGCGGTAACAGACTAATACAAAATATATACAGTTTAATCCTCAATATGAATAATAATGCTGCTGAAACATATAACTCCATTGTATCCAAATTTGTAGGAGGAAAACGAATTAATTTTTCAATTAAAGGCGGCTACGATACAAGATGTAGAGCTGCCGTAATATCATATAATAAGAGAAGAACAATATTATTCAGATGTTCATAAGGCTCTGACCACAAGAAGCCCCGGAAAATACACCAAACTATATATAGAAAAGCAGAAACGAAAAAGAAGCTATAAAGAAGTTCGAAGACAACTGTTTCCAGATAAAAAAAGAAGAAAAGTCAATGCACCTGCTGATGAAGATTATGGTGTTGAGGAATTAGAACAGGTAGATGTGGTTATTTCTAAAAGAAGCAAAGAATATTTTTTGAATTCCTTAAAAAAAACCTCGGAAGAAATATTAAGCATTGAAAGATTGACAAGAGGACAATCAAAAAATCCTTTGTGGAAAGAACATAGGACAAATATATTAACAGCTTCAAATTTTGGGTCAGTCTGTAAATTACGAAAAACTACAAATCCGAGAAAACTTGTGCAAAGATTATTATGTTCAAATTTTCAAGGATCTGCAGCAACACGTTGGGGATCTGATCATGAAGACCTCGTTAAAAGAGACTTTGAACATGCTTTCTCTTTAAAAATAAATGAATGCGGTTTATTTATTTCCGAAGAACACCCTTATCTAGGAGCTAGCCCAGATGGTATCATAGATAAAAATACTATTGTAGAAATTAAATGTCCTTACTCGGCTGCAAAACTTACACCCGAAGAAGCTATTGCTAGTAACAAAATAACATTTTTACAAAATGAAAACGGGCAATGGAAGTTGAAAAAAGGGCATAGTTATTATTACCAAATACAAGGGCAGATGGCAATAACTCGGGCTAAATATTGTTATTTTATAGTTTGGACTCCTCTGGGAATGGTTGCAGATAAGGTAATTTAAGAACAATCTAGTAAAGATTTATGCCCATTAATTATTTTCTGTATCTATTATAGGTTGAAAGAGATGATCAGTTTTGGGAATGTATGGTGATAAAATTAAAACATTTCTATTATGATCATATGTTACCTGAAGTAGTAAAAATGTCATAATTAAATAAAATTATTTATATAAGTATGTAGTTTAAATTGTCTGTAATGTATGAAAGTGCAAATATTAATACAATTTGACGTTTGGATATTTTTCCATATTATTGTGGTTCCAAAAGTTAAAAAGTTAGATCTTTTCAATTTAGAATTAATGTCTAATTTAGAAATCGCATATGTGTTGATATATACTGAAAAAATATTTGAAATGTAATACTTTTGTAAAAGATTTGATTAAAACGTATTCTTTTCCTGCAAAATAATCCTGTTTAAACTTCGGCCAAATATTTTAAACAAAAATCACTGAAAATAGTAGTTCAGTTAAACATTTATGAATGGCTGCACATTGACTATTACTCACCACACTATACAAATAACTATACACACTGTATAACTAAAATAAATAATCAGCATAACGTGTGATTATTTCTTTCAGTACATTAATTATTTCAGATTCTTATGTTTTATAAATATACGTAATTATTATAAATTATGTGTCCTATACCTACCTACAAAATTAATTACCTTCAAATTCAGAAATTAAATAAAGTACAATTAAAATAAATAAATTTTGAGGTTGTTTAGAGATTGGTTAGGTCCTATATTTTTTTCATTGTTTAGTGTTCTAATAGAGTCTTGTTAAAACATTTTTTTCTAATTCCATAAATTATGGAATATTGGTTAGGCTCTTTTAAACACCTTATATTTTTGTCCGTTAATTAGTTTTCTAATAGACCCTGTTAAATATTTTATCAAAAATTTTTATATTTCCATAAATTTGTATAGTTTTCAGAGATTGGTTAGGCTTTTTTAAACACCCTGTAATTTTTTTCATTAATTAGTGTTCTAACAGACCTTTGTTAAATATTTTATCCAAATTTTTTTATAGCTCTATACATTTTTAGGGTTTTTAGAGATTGGTTAGCTTTTTTAAACACCTTGTATTTTTTTTCGTTAATTGCTTCTTGACCCTTGTTAAATGTTTCGTCAAAAATGTTTTGTAGTTCCATAAATTTTTAGTGTTTTTAGAGATTGGTTAGGCTTTTTTAACACCCTGTATTTTTTTCGTTAATTAGTGTTCTAATAGACCCTTGTTAAATGTTTCATCAAAAATGTTTTGTAGTTCCATATATTTCTAGGGTTTTTAGAGATTGGTTAGGCTCCTTCAAACACCCTGTATTTGTTTCGTTAATTAGTCTTCTAATAAATTCTTGTTAAATGTTTCATCAAAAATTTTGTGTATTTTCATAAATCTTTAAGGTGTTTAGAAATTGTTAAGCTTTTTTACACATCCTGCATTTTTTTCTTTAATTAGTGTTCTGATAGACCCTTGTTAAATGTTTCATCAAAAATGTTTTGTAGTTCCATACATTTTTAGTGTTTTTAGAGATTGGTTAGGCTTTTTAACACCCTGTATTTTTCGTTAATTAGTGTTCTAATAGACCCTTGTTAAATGTTTCATTAAAAATGTTTTGTAGTTCCATATATTTCTAGGGTTTTTAGAGATTGGTTAGGCTCCTTCAAACACTCTGTATTTGTTTCGTTAATTAGTCTTCTAATAAATTCTTGTTAAATGTTTCATCAAAAATTTTGTGTTTTTTCATAAATCTTTAAGGTGTTTAGAAACTGTTAAGCTTTTTTACACACCCTGTATTTTTTTCTTTAATTAGTGTTCTGATAGACCCTTGTTAAATGTTTCATCAAACATTTTTGTATTTCCATAAATTTTTAGGGTTTTAGACATTGTTAAGCTTTTTTAGACACCCTGTATATTTTCCTTTAATTAGTATTTTAATAGACCCTCGTCAAAAGTTAGATATAATTTTTTTTAAATTCATTAATTTTCAGGGTTTTAAATATTTAAACACCCTGTATTTTTTTCATTAATTAGTGTTTTAATAGAGCCTTGTTAAATCTCTGAAAAACATTTTTATTATTCCATTAATTTTTAGGGTTTTTTAGATATTGTTGGGTTTTTTAAATACCCTGTATTTTTTTCGTTAATTAGTGATCTAATAATCCCTTGTTAAAAGTTTCATCATTTTTTTTTAAATCCATTAATTTTCAATGTTTTTAGAGATTGTTTAGTTTTTTTTAAACACCCTGTATTTTGTTCGTTAATTAGTGTTGTAATGGACCCTTGTTAAAAGTTTAATCACGAACGTTTTTTAAATTTTATTATTTTGAGGGTTTTAAAAGATTGGTTAATTTTTTTAAAATACCCTGTATTTTTTCGTTAATTAGTAAAGTAATAAATAGTCCCTTTTTGAAAGATTCATCTAAAATTTTTTTTAAATCCATTAATTTTCAGGATTTTTAGACATTGTAGTTTTTTTTAAACACCCTGTATTTTTGTATTAATTAATATTCTAATAGACCCTTGTTCAATCTCTGATCAAAAATTTTTTTTATTCCCTTCATTTTTAGGGTTTTTTAGAAATTGGTTGGGGTCTTTTAAACACCCTGTATTTTTTTCGTTAATTATTATTTTAAAGAACCCTTGTTAGACGTTTTACCAAAAACAAATTTTTAGCTCTCTTGATTTTAAGTTTTTTTTAATGGTGAAAATTTTTTCAACACTTTGTATACAGAATGGTCTTTCGCACGTTTAATAACCGTTCCGAAGTTAAATCTTCAAAAATAAAATTTCCTCGAAATTGGAAATTTTATTTTCTCCTTATCAATTTTT
Organism: Monochamus saltuarius; assembly: GCA_025584915.1. NCBI lineage: Eukaryota > Metazoa > Arthropoda > Insecta > Coleoptera > Cerambycidae > Monochamus > Monochamus saltuarius. The sequence continues at coordinate 37,158,109 of CM046721.1, read as the reverse complement.
ATATTAACACCCTGTCTATCACTCTGTTAAATTATAGGAGTAACATCTTCGAATTTTATGAATGAATTGTGACGTGTAAAGGCGGAGCTTTATTTCAAGTTCCACCCAAACGTCTCACGTACCAAGTTAAAATTTCAGTAAATTTAAGAAATTATTGGAAAATTTGAACCCATTTTTCTCAGTCATTTTTGTATATATTGGTATGGGACAAACGTGAAAAATCATTAAAAATATATCTATAACTTGCTCGTGGCCGAATTTCCGCTTATAAGGGAACCAAAATCGAAAATTATTTTTTTGCTGTATTTCTGAATTTATTATCAAAATTTTAACGCGAGGAAGTAATAGATAATTATTAAATAGAACTACAGTTAAAAAATGAAATTATTCTGTCGGAAAATAAATGAGAAAAATGGGTTACGGCTTATTCAGGCACTGCGAAACCAGCCTTAATGCATCATTATTAGGATCAAAAAATGTGTTAATCAAGTCATCTCCGCCTAAAATGAATAAATTTAAACCAAAAGGGTTGCCATCATACATGGGGATTGTATCCACATATAATTTAATTAGTTGGTAACTGCCATTGTATTTTGTTGCACAAAATTATTTTCTATTTCTTCGTCAGAATCTGGTATGTTAGGTAATGAATTAAAATCGAAATTAAAGTTTTGATTAATTTCAGACATGCAAAAATTAATTTAATTTAATTTCTTTTGAAAGAAAAAAAAAATTTCCTTACTAATCTTTTAATTGATCTAACAAAATTTAAGTTTTTCAAAGTAACGAAAAATTCTATATTTTTTTTATTAAAATATTTTCTTATAGCTTATAGCTTATGTAGAAGTTTGATTTATTTCAACAATAATAATTTAATTTCACTTTCTTGAAATAAAAAATATTTTTCTTAAAACTAATCCTCTAAAGGTCGTAGTCCTGATCTATGCCCAAACTTAAAGGTTTCAGGGGATAATCGGGGTGAGAAGGAAACTTGGTACTTACTTTTGGTTGTCTTCGTGCCTTTTGTTTCTGCCTGGGTGCCTGACTTGTCCGGTGAGTTCCAGAACCACTTGTTTGGATTTTCTTTCTGCTTCGTAGTTGAGACCACTCGCGAATAACACAAATTGCTTCAGTGCTTCACGGCAGAATATCCCATCCTCGTCGCCAGTTTTAGTACTAAGTCGGACGGTTGGCAAAAATAAATAAAACACGCACGTCGGTATGACGATCTTTACTAAAATAAGTATAAGTTAACTCTGCCTAAAATAAGAGCGTACAATGCTTATATAGTTACAATTCAATTATAATTACACATTAAGATTGAAATATGACTTAAATTATTACAAAATGCACTTTGGTAATTATTAACCTTTAACATTAAATATATTAGCGGCTTAGAAAAGAAATGTTCAGAAACAAACAACTAATAAATCCCTAAAATGGGTTTGTTTGTCGGCTACTTATAGTGCCGCAGTCAAAGGTCTCTTTGATAAGTAAGTTCAATGAAATTATAATATATTCGTTATGATATTATTCTAAGTAAATAAGAAAATAAAAATATAAGTGAATTTGTTAGACTACATAACTCGCGCCTTAATCGTTATTTCCTTGGGATACAATTCATAACCCCCGTTGGTACTCAGTAGCATACAACCCTGGATGTCTAAAACCACAACCTTCATCTCGGACGATTATCAAACAACTAACATATTGGTTTCACATTTTTATGCTAGATTCTTAACGATTTCGCTAAGTGGGAGGTGTTCCATGATACAGTAGTCGTATACGATTATGCAGTAAGCACTGGTATTAGCAGGAAAACCTTGGGTTGCTTCAATGTCCAATCTTACGTTCACTGTAGCCGATTTCATGCGCCTCGAGCAGTCGATGACGAAAAGAGCGTGATTCTTAAAGGTGCCGTAATCGAACAAAGATTTTTTCTGCTGACTATTCGTGTAACTGGGATAAAACTCTGTGTATTTGTAGTGAGCTTCGACGTAGTTGTTCTTAACAAAATTTAATTGCATCCTCTCGTTTAGCGTTAATCTGATGTTGGTAATATTGATGTTATCAAAGCGCGTAGGATCTGTCGTGAAGTTGTTTTGTTTAACCTACGATGACGTATCTGGGGCTTTCGATCGAAGAAGTAATCTTAACAGCCCAAATTTATTTGGTAGCGCCGGCGGTGTGGGCGGGTAACATATGCAAATCCGATTGTCTATATGGTATCAGTATAGGAGTATCAGCTCTGATGGCTTTTAGTAGGCTAAGTTTTATTTCATCGCTAGGGTACAGCCGTTTAACTTTAATCTCGACGTTTTGAATGTCCAGCGTCACGTTTGATGCATTGCTTGCTACACGTCACCACTCGGTAGTCGTTGAAATTGTTGAAAATATGCATCAACGGAATGAGAAAATTAAAATTTCCATCATAATTTAGTAAAATCGCATTGGGATAGATCCATCAGTCTATGGATAAATGTTTAGAATCCTCGGTGCAATAGCACAAATACCTGCGAACGGTGCTCACTAGACCAACTTCGCGTATACTTTCCACTTCCTTGGCGTTTATTTCATATACGGCCGATGAAAACATAAATGCAGTTGCGTTGTTTACAAAGGATACGTCTCCGTTACCGCCAGCCTTTGTAATCTTTAAGCTGATACATATGTGTCCGTCGTAGGTGGCATCGAAAACATCAGCCTGATTGATGGTAATTTCAATGACGTCGTTGTTTCGAAAGGACTTTACGTAGGGGTAATACGTTCGCCACTCCACCTTTTGTATGGATTCGTCCATTACGGGTCGACGGAAAAGATCGAACGTTTGGGATGGGATAGCATTATAACCCAGAGATTTTAGGAACAATGTGTTCGTTAGAGACAAAGACTTCTGTTGCTTAGCGAATGTGACCTTATCGTGAGATATTTCTCGCAATACTGACTTATGCCTCAATAGCGGTTCCCTTATAGGAATAGAATTTTGCAGTGTGTTCTCGAAAACTAACATTATGTAAGTTTCTTAATCTCCAAGCGAACGATGATTTCTTCGCCTCTGAAATTTACAGGCTCAAAATTCTGGTCCAACACGTCGATTGTCAGAGTGCTTATTTCAGTTATGTTTATAGGTAGGTAGATGAGGTGGTTTGCGGCTTCGTCGATGGCAAATCCAGGGTCGACACTTACGGGAAACTCTTATATTGTATGTGATGGCCTGTCGTTGTAGAAGGCTCCCGAAGTAATGTTACAGTCCAGGTGGATGGTGTGTACTTTTATAATATCTACCGGTAAATCGGATTTGACGATGTTCACTAGATGTCTTTGCTTTTATAGAGAAACTGCAGACATAGGTGCCCACAATTTATATGATCATACTTTTGATAACGATCTACGTTATAGGTTATGTTCACACCGTTGGCTCCCAAGTATCTAGCGAGTTCCTTAGGCGGCTTCAAATGTCCGAAACTATCAAAGTACTTTACGTTGTTGCCGTTTTTCCTATAAGCTACACAGTGAGTGCCTCTATTCTTATTCAAGTCTAAATTTATAATGGCACTTTCGCGTCGCCGCGGACCCGAAAATGGCAACGTGTCTCGCATGAGAACTCCTCGAAAATATGGAATTAATTCGTAGTCGTTTGGCGTATCTCATCAGGTCGGCGTCAGACAGCGGCTTGTCGGGTAGCTTTATTGGTAGTTTTTTTGCTTTTTCAAGAATAAACCGTAACCTCCGATTTTTTCTCAAATATAGACCGGATCCTTTAGCCCCTATAACTTCCATGGCTTCGTTGTGTCGGCGCTCTTCCATAAGTTTTTTTCCTGCATTCTTAGCATCGATTACGGTCTTCGCGACGGCCCCCGTACCTCCCGCTAGGGAACCGAGAGCTCCGAGGGCGCCGAGTATAGGCGTTAGCAGAGGTATGAAACCTCCAGAGTGTTCTCCGGCGAGCGGAATGATTCTCGGTATGCGAATGTTTTTCTTACCACCGACCCTTTTAACTGCTACCCTTGCTGCTTTTAAAGCCGACAAAGCGTTTTTCTCAACGAAGTACTGGGTTGCTGCTTTTTCAAACTGTTTGCAATTTTTGCTACTACATCTCTGCGGAAAGATGCGACTTCACGTCGTGGTCGTTGTCCTTTTCCACTCTTTTTCAAGCCCATTCCGAGATTACGTTTCGCCTTCATGGCTGTAGTTACGAACCAAGCGGCTGCTTTTTCTCCTAGTTTTGCGTCTTTAGATTTAACGCGTTTCCAAGCTCTATTCTCCAACACCAGATCGGCCTTATGTCTATCTTCTACGGACTTATTTTGAGAGAACGCTATATCGTGCTCCCGACAAGCCACAGCCGGGTCCACAAAAACTGTAGCCTGGAATGTGTAGTTCAAATGGTAGTTTATCTATCAACGAATTTAACACACCTTCACCGTATCGCACTGGCATTAGAAATGATTTAAACGGGCAGCGATATCTGTATTTATTGAAAGTAATTTGATAGATGTCTTCAAACCATAAAGGTAGTTCAACAAGAGCAGACGCTACCCATTGAAAACTTAGATTTCGGCGAAAATCCTGGTATTGTGGGTAAACATAGTTTGTTGCTACCGAATTCATTCAGATGTGTCGTATGCGGACCCAGCGGTTGCGGGAACACCAACGTAATATTATCACTTCTATTTCATCCAAATGGCGCTAAATTTGAAAATGTTTATGTCTACTCAAATACCAGCCTAAATATCAACTGTTGGGAGACGTCTTGAGTAAAGTGAAGGAAATCGGATATTTCTCTTATGGGGCTAGCGATGAAATTATTAGTCCGACAGAAGCTCGACATCATTCCATATTCATATTCGACGATGTGGCATGTGATAAACAGGAAAAGATACGTGAATACTCCTCGATGTGCAGACACAAGAATATCGACGCCGCCTACCTATGTCAGACATATTCCAAGATACCGAAGCAGCTTATTCGAGATAATTGCAATCTAGTTCTTTTCAAGCAAGATGAGGTAAATCTAAAACAAGTCTACGAGAAACACGTATCCCCCGACATGACATACGATCAATTCAAAAACTGCTGCTCAGAATGTTGGGCCGATAGATATGGTACAATGGTAATCGTAAAACACAAAGGACGCTACCGAAAAGGTTTTGATCAGTATATAAAGATGTAGCTATGGTGAACGCTGACATTAATTACAATGAATCCAACGGCTGAAGACGTCATCACCAAGAAAGCGCGAAAGAAAAAAATCAACGAACTCACCAAGTCGATTAAGCGACTCTAAAACTAGGTAAAACTGAGGAAGATGAGGCACTTCAGAAAGTGTTTAAACCCATTGTGACACCGTTAAAGGAAATAGCCAGCACATCACTTAAGTTAAATGAAATAATTGACAAGTTTAAAAACGTTCCCTACCGCTATTCATTAAAGGACCGCGTAAAACTACTGGCAGAGGCTTAGTATCTAACAAGTTAACTTACAATACAAAACCGATGGAATATATTTACTGGGATGATCCCAACGAACTTGTCGATCGTCTAAGACTGTTGATAGCCTCTCAGGACGCTGGCTCACGATAACGAAATTGTAGCAATTAACGAGGAGCTAAAAGAGGCTAAAATAATATCATAGGTTGCCATTGTTGTCCTTTTTTTTCTGTCATTGTTGTTCTTTTTTACGTCACCGTTAACCGTTTTTACGTCTCATTTTGTCACGTTTTACATCGCCCATATCCTACGTAGATCAAATACTATAAAGTTGCATATCAAACAATTTCCAATCATTCTACACGATGAGTCTCGATAAATTCGGGCGTAGCTCTCATCGCCATCATCATCAAGATTTTAACGAACCTTACATACCTCATACAATTGGATTTTCATTTACTCCCGAAGGAAACGTTGATATTGGTAATTTAAGGATATGTTATGTGAAACACCCCATTCAAGCTACTGATGCCACCAATAAAGAATATGTGGATACAATACATGATACTTTAAAGCAGCTTCAACACAATGATTCCAGCAGCCTACTCAAGTCCATGAGAAACTTGGAAAAACGTCATGAAAGTGATATTAAAAGAATTACAGAGGAAAATTCTAAGTTACACAAAGATTTGGAAACTAGTATTAAAGCGGAGAAAAATATCGTACTTAGTATGACTACAGATATACTCCATGTACTTAATGCAGAAGGCAAACGGCTTGGAGATGCTATTAACCAACTGAGTAAGAAGCAAGAGGGGGATGTCGAAGATATTAAAAAAATGGTTGACACACTAGAGCAGCACATACTCAAAACTATTAATAAAAATCCCATTTAAGAGTATATTACATCGGGAATTGGTGGTTACACATCAGTTCAAAATGTCTGCGATGCGAATCAAACATTCCAAGGAAAAAATTCAACTGGTAAATGAGCTTCATAAACCTATGAGAAAAAACTATGCTCGCAGACGTACGATTATTAAGGGGCTTGATGACCTTTGGCAAATGGACTTAGCCGAAATGGGGAACTACGCTAAAGTGAATAGAAATTTTAAGTATATTTTAGTAGTTATCGACTGCTTCTCGAAATTCATATGGACCAGACCTGTAAAAAGAAAGACTGGAGACGAGGTGACAAAGGCGTTCCAGGACATTCTAGAAACAAGTAAACGAACGAATTCTTCAACCAAAAATTCCAACAGCTCCTCAAGAACCACGATATTAATCATTACAATACGTAGAGCGTGAAAAAGGCTGCCATTGAAGAACGAGTGATAAGAATTTTGAAATCAAAGCTGTACAAGTACTTTAGCCCAAGCGATACATATAAGTGGATAGACGTTTTACAGGAAATTACTAATTCCTACAACGAAACCCGACATCGTACCACCGGATACAAACCGTCTCAAGTAAATAAGTCAAATGAGAAGAGAATTTTAAAGGCTGCATACAGTCATATTAAGATAAGCGGTCCGCAAATATTCAAAGTGGGTGACGTTGTGCGCATCAGTAAGAATAAGCACGTCTTCGATAAGGGATACACACCTAATTGGACGACCGAACTATTTAAAATTGCGTCGGTTAAAATTACGAATCCGACGACATACCTCTTGGAAGATATGCAGGGGCATCCTATAAGAGGCGCCTTCTATACAGAGGAACTGCAGAAAACCTGTAACCCCGACATCTATCTCGTCGAGAAGGTATTAAGGAGAAGGGGGAGGAAAGTTTTCGTTAAATGGCTGGGGCTTGATAAAACATAATAGCTGGATCGCGAAAACCAACGTCATTTAGTCTGTTCTAGTTCGTCGTCGAGCGAGCAAGTTGTACGTCTTCAAAATAAAAGTGAAATTTTTAAAGTAAAAATGTAAGTGTGGATGATGCTTACAGCAGCAGCAATAGTGATATGAAGGTCGCCGATAAAATGATCGAAAAACAGTATATGAAAGCTTTGGATGAAATTATCGAAAAATATGAAGAGGCGGCACGGTGGGAACAGAATTATTTACTAAATAGTGTTTTCCCTCTCAATGACTATATTAAAATCCAGTGTGGTTTAAGTCTGGCTAGATCTTTTAGCGCTGCAATAATTATGCGAAATTATGTCACTGGTTCCAAAATATCGTTTTCTACCTATGAATGGCACACTCTCCTGGATATACTGCAACGTTTGAAAACAGATTTCTTCCAAGCACCCATACAAGGTTGGCCAGATGAGTATGACCCTGTGACTCATCGCTGTGGGGATTACGCTACAGTTACCCAAATGGTCTACGAAGATACTAAAAGGTTACATATCACCAAATATAAAATATACATCGAACTTTTCATATTCGTTTTCATATGAGTTGATGACTTGCTAAAGGTTGATACTTGTGTACTTTCTCATAGAATAAGTATGTTAAATTCATTGGAATATTGTGCTTACTATTATCTTGTCTTAGCTATTATAAGTAATTCGATAGATTCCCATAAAATTAGTTTCAATTTTGAAGAAATTATTAATAGCTTTTGTGATGTATCTAATGATAGTATATTACTTTTATAAAACTAATGTTTTGTCCGATATAATAATAAAATATAATGTTAGGAGTATTGTCTTTTATTTTTTTCCCTACACATCACATTTATGTCACGATGTCACATTTATGTCACGTTAATGTCACATTTATGTCACGATGTCACATTTATGTCACGTTTATGTCAGAATTTACCGCCTAATTTTAAACCAGTTTGAATTTACCGCCACTCTCGTTAATTTTAATTTCCCGCCTAATTTTAAATCAAATTGAATTTTGAATTTCCCACCTAATTCGAAACCAATTTGAATTTCCCGCCTAATTTTAAATATCCCGCCAGTCTGAACTTACGTTAGGTCACTACTGTCAAATTTCAAATCAGTTTGAATTTCCGGCCTAATTTTAAATCAGATTGAATTTCCCGCCACTTCTACCAATTTGAATTTGCCGCCACTTCTGACACAAAGGTCTGTGGTTCGATTCCTAGCGCTACCAGTTTTTTTCATACATATTTAATATCACATGTAAAATTGTAAATACTTCTATTTAATATCATTGTTATAGCTCAGACTGCTTGGCGGGGACTCCTTCAAGCACTCTCTGATTGATATATTACGCAGTTACTGTAACCTTCTGTTAATAGCCATAGCGGTCTCGTGGTAACGCGTCTGCTTTGCATGCGAGAGGTCCCGGGTTCAAATCGCGCACAAAGTAAAGTTTTTTTCACTTAAATAACAACGTCACGTAACCAATCAAATCAGTTTTCAAATTTTAGTTATTAGCAAAAAAATTGTGTGTGACGTACTGCGCATATTTTTTCTGATAGTTTAGGTCGCTACTGCGCATGTTTTTTCTGTTAAAATAGGTCCCTACTGCGCATGTTTTTTCTGTTAGGTTAGATATTTTTTTCTTAGTTTGAATTTTCCGTTTAATTTTAAATATCCCGCCAGTTTTAACTTAGGTTAGGTCGCTACTGTCAAATTTCAAATCAGTTTGAATTTCCCGTCATAATGCTGCAATCTGATTGGTCTAGAGGAGCGAGGGGCGTGGCCTAAAAGGAAAGTGGAGGGGGGTCGCCCAACAGACCCGCTACCTACTTATATAATAAACCCGAAACGTACGTTAATCTAAAGTTTTCGTTGTTTCTTTGTTCAAATGACCTACTATTCCAGGATGTTGAATCTATAATAGTACACAGGAATATAATTAACAAACTAATAGTTAGGTGAGCTTCCGTAACATTGCCCTCCTCTTAGAACCGATCGTACCGATCAGATTACTCCACTATAGGACCTTCTTTACTTAACGTGCAAGTCTACAATGTCAACACCATTCTTCCACATCGGTACGACTTCCAAGCCAATAAAATAGTCCTATGACTTTATTTAAAGTCTTATTTCTTCCTAAATGCACGCCACCTATACCACTATGAAGAGCTTCACGAACTTCTGGCACTCTTTTTCAGGGTAATACAGTTTGGTAAATCCTTTCTTTATCATTAGGACTTTCCAGTACTCTTTTCAAGACGCCATTCTGTATTACTAAAGAATCCCATAAGGTCCAGTAATTTTTCAAAGACGAAGATCTGTTGGAAATATCACTCGAGTAAGGTCTATCCAAGTTTTTAATCTTCCACTGGTATATAGCCCCGGAGTCTGAATCTTCACTCTGTTCTTTAAGAGTCTCATAGTAATAGTAATTTATTATTCCAATAGGAAATATCCCAATTACAGGAATAAACTGATACAAAATGTTAAATAATACTTCGAGTAAGTAAGAACATTATACATAATACAAAAACAAAAGCAAAATATATCCTAGAAGAGACAGAAAATTTTAAACTAGTTGCGAGGGACATGATTACAAATTGCACTTATATTATCATTAAAGATATCACAATCCGATGCGAGTCTGTTATAAATACTACACATTAAAAATAACGGAGAATTGGATTCCATATTATGGAACCATACTCCAACCTAGAGCAAATGAGGGAACAAAATAACATATTTAAAATCTGTACATCCTTAAAGTCCCTACAATTACGATAAATAAAACCGTAAGTCTAGACAGCACTCGATATTACATTATTGATATGCGGGACAAAAGTGAGCTTCTTGTCAAAGATAATTCCTAAATCTTTCAGTGATTCAACATGGCTAATCACGTAGTCATTAATGGAATAATCATAACTTTGTGACGTACCTACGTCGTGATTGCAATGCGACGCAGTGTCACTATGACGCCTGAGCTGTGGCGGCGGTAACCTCGGGCGCCAGTTTCTGTTTACAGTGCAGAAACACCACTACTCGGGCGGCTACAGTGAAGACATGGTATGTCCAAAGGGTCTTGAGGGAGGAGTTAGATTTTCGGTGTCCAGTAAAACAAATCACACTTGGTAAATATTTACATTTATTCAGCGCAAACCTATATGTACAATTATAATTGGTAAAAATATCACGGGGTAAATTTTACGAGGTAAACATATTATACGGTACAGAGTCATCGGTGCGGTTACAGGGTAGCGGTTTCTACAAGCGGTTATTACAAGCGGGTGCTAAAAGCTACGTGCAAAATCAGGCAAGAGGAAGCAATCAAGCGGACAAAGCAAAGTTAACCTACAAAACTATAAACTTGGCCACTATTACTAACAATAAAAAGCAACACACGTTGGCAGTGGGGCTTCTCTCCAGGGGTTGCACGGCTGGTCAGCGGGGCTTGCGAAGCGGCTAGTTGTAAGAAACTGTATAATTAGCTACGACCCACGTTTCACCTCATACAGACGGATAGGAACATCCTATGAGCCGAACGCGTGGTGATGTAAAGTACGCTGGATAAGGGCAACAGTGCCTCTACCCTGTCGTAGTACGGACGGAAATCTAAAAGGCAAGGTATGATTAGCACCAAGTTAACAGTGGTCAAGTCTTTCCTAACCTTCTACTTACTTCCTATGCTTGCGGACAGGCACGTTGGTACAGCTTGAGCGGTCGGTCGGTACTGACTCTTCTTCAACGGCGGTAGTTACCTCGTCAAGCCCTCGTTTGGCTTGGCGGACATGCGCAGTAAGCGTGTGCGCAATTTACTTACTAAGCTGGTTGACGGTGCTGGACAGGTCTCCTGGCGATGCTGGACTGGTCTGTTGCTGATGCTGGCTGCGCACTGGTCGACTTAGAATAGTCACCAAAGGCGGCTTCTCTGGTGTGCTGGACAGGCAGGACTCTTCTCGTTGGAAGCCCTCAATGCTGGTACCGGGTTGGCGGCTGCGCAGTAGTCCTTGGGCTGGACTCGTAAAAATCTTACCAACGGCAGCTACGGCTAGTGGTGTCGAACAGCTCCTCAGATACTGGAGTGGCGGACAAGCAGGACTGCTCTTGACGACGGCTGGCCAGGAACTGAATTGCCTCCTTGGTGTTTGAAAGTCCTCAGTGCTGGTCACAGGTTGGCGGCTGCGCAATACTCCTCAGGCGAGACTTAAAAATCTCACCAAACAGCTACGGCAAGTTGTCCTGGCAAAACTATTCCAGCAACTTAGAAAAATCTTGAACAGCTCCTCTGATACTGGAGTGACGAACAGACAGGACTGCTCTCGACGACGAGCCAGGAACTTAATTCTCTCTGCAGTGTTTGAAAGTCTTTGGTGCTGTTGACAAATTGGCGGCGGCGCACTGGTCTCCTTTTTAGACTTATAAAAATCTTACCCTGCTAGTCGTCCTCACGGAATTATTCTAATCGATGAATAATTTTAGTCGGCGGTCAGCGCGTTGAATTTTCTAAGCTCGTCAGTGACTTGTTGGAGCTCTCTCGCTGGTACTGGTGGGGTCGCGCTGTAGGACTGCTTGCTCAGGCAGCCGTGATGGAACTCGCTGGCCGGTACACCGCGGCCAGCGAGTTCCTGCGAGAACGGTATCGGCTGCGCGTTCATTCTCGCGCTCGTCTTGGATGGTAATTAAACACATATCGGCGGTCAGGTGATATTTTATTAACAATATTTAAAACGAAAAATCACTTCGTTGCAAGTAATAAAATCGGTCTTACAGGAGAAAGACATAGCCTTGCATTTAGATGAATTAAGGGATAGCTGATTGCGTTTACACCATAGCGACACCTGATCAATATTAAGTTGAAGCAAGTAACAATCTGACAAAGAATTAATTACTGTATACAGCTTAGTCATCAGCAAATACCAATTTTTCGCAACATACTATATCAGGAAGATCGTTAATAAAGAAAAGAAACAGCATGGGTCCCAAATTCAAACCTTGGGGAACCCTGACGAGGGATAAAATGAACAAGATGTAAAGTTTGAGTATCTGACTTGAAACTGTCTGTTTGTTAGATATGATTCAAATAGTGTAGTTAATGAATCAGAAAAATCAAAGTGATGCAACTTTTCCAGTAATATGTAGTGATTAATTTGGTCAAAAGAAAGTCAGTAAAAATTACACTCCACCATCTAAAATTTCAGAAATATACTGTGAAAAAACAACAAGATTCGAAATAATTGATCTTCCGTGCATAAATTCATGTTGTTTTATGGATATTAACTGGTTAGTTACCCGATAGATTTCACTGTACAATGTGGCTTCAAAGATTTTTGAAAAATTGCATAGCAAAGAGATGGCTCTATAATTAGTTATGTCACTTCGATTGCCTTTTTTGAGTATAGGACACACATATGCCTTTCTCCAAAAAGAGGGAAAAGTAGAGTGTTTTAATATACAATTAAAAAGAATACACAATGGTTCAACCAAAACATAGGCGCAGTCCTTGACGATAAAACTTGGAATACCATCTATACCCTTGGTGAAGGAATCTTTAGTTCGCCTAATATCTGTAAGACATCATTATGCCTAATAACCGGCAAAACGATAGGTACATTGAAACTGCCATCGTATAAAAAGTTAGGTGAAGCTAATGACTGAGATTGTATAAAAACACTACATATTAAAATATTTTCCAAAAACATTTACTATTTCAGCGGGATTAGAAATCTCCACATTATCGTAAATCACAACAGAAGGAATGCGTGACTGCCCTTACTTTTTGTAAATGAAGTTCCAGAACTGTTTTGGGTTGTTAGATAGGGATTTTTCAGTATCACTGATAAAGTTTTTATAGGCTTCATTGATGAGGCGTTTACAATTAGAGCGATGCTGACTAAACAGATTGTAGTGTTCAGCAGTCTTGCAGCTCTTATACTTTTTGTACGCAGCATTCTTGGTGCGAATAGATTTGATCACCACGCCCGTGAACCAAACTGGGTAACGAAAACGCCGAATTTGATGCGATGACAAAAACTTAGGAATAGCCGCGTCGAATAAGCTGTATATTTTACTATAAAACATTGAAATCATATTCTCGACATCATCAACAGCTGCAAGAAACGTCCAATCTGTACTCAAAATGAGTTCATACAATTATGAAAAATATAAGAACAATTTTACAGAATTAGCAAGATATTCTTAAGTACTTAATATATAATAAAATAATAATATTTTTAAGCATTTAAAAATTTCATGCAAATTGCCTATTAAATAGAATATAGCCTGGACTATTTCGGAAAACGTCAAAATAAGGCATCACAAGAATTAAAAATTATAACGTAAATAGGAACATAATTGACAAACTAAAAGGTAGATGAGCTTCCGTAACAAGATATTGTTCCTCTATCATTAGAACCCTCTAAATCTATTTAAAATATGCATTTAAACTTTGCACTTAGTTTCAAAATCCTACAAATACTGCGCAGACCTAGAATTAAAATACAACACATTCATACAATTACGAGGCGCCAGTTAATAACACTTGGCCGTCTGTCTGAAAATTCAGAGAACAGTGAGCCTTAAAATTTCACAGAGTTACACCGCAGTAAATAATAACACTGGTATGCTGTTTAAATTTAAGGAAAACAACATCAAAATAAAACATTATTCCTCTCTGTAATCTATTTTCAGTATCCGACAAATTCATAATAGTCAGTATCAAAGCCTGACAAACCGAGTTTTGAATATTAAAATTCAACATGTACATTGGGCGCGTTTAGCGAATATAACTTCTGAAAGCGAGCACTCAACCCGTTTAGTTTTGATTACTGTTAGCAGTTGTAAATTCGCTAAACGTAAACAAAACCAGTTGAATTGAAAACTTGTCATCTTATCAAATCTGCTGTCACAAAAGTTCATAAAAGTAGGCTAGGAGTTATGATTTAAACCTGTGTGTGGTAATTATTTGTTATTTAAACACCTATTCATAGGCAAAGTTGCAAACTTACAATTGGAGCCGACCGAACGATTTTCTTCATTTAAAACGTAAATAGTATTCGTATTATTCTTATTTTAGTTAATTTTTCTTCTATGTGATGCAAACAAAAACTAAGAACTTAACCTAAATTTGGTCTACAACTTATGTTGACTAGATCCAGCGTGCAAATTTATCGCTTACAAAGTTGAGCAACAGCTGAGATTTAGCATTATGCAACTGCTTCGTTCAGCGAATCACTGCTGCCAACAGTTGTGTTCGCTAAACGTGCCCATTGTGTTTACCTAAATTTTAGAAATACTAAAAGTTATATTAACTTTTGTAGCACACATTTTACTGTAGTCTAACATCATCTCAGTTAGTCTATCTTATAAGTAACATACTAAAACAGTTTTTCCTACAAATATATCATAACGGATTTGTCGGATTTTGATTTTATAAAGATTCAAATAAACTATTATTTATTTTATCCAATTTATTTTTAGAACATTTAGCTTTAATGACATTTTTATTTTCTATTAACTTTTTTAAAAAGACTTATTGATTTAACATTGCCTACATACGTAGAATTAATATTTAGTCTTACAGTAGAGTTTATTTTAAATTTGTAAAACTATTAAAATTTGCTCAATTGAAATTTATAAAATTGCTAAATATAATTTTAAGATTTTTCAGACAGTAATTCCATCTCGTCCTCTAATTTATGGACTACAGTTGGTGAAGGTTCCATAAGTGACAGTCTAATGCTTTCTCTGAAAATTCAAAATTTGTTAGGAAGGAAGAAGCGGAAAATACTACTTGGTGAGTTTGAAATTAAAAATTTCATACAATTTATAGAAAGCAATATATATGTACATATATATAAAAATGAATGTTGTCTGTATGTCCTGTATCCCTATAGAATCGTAAACTAGGCATTTGATCATGTGATGATATTTAGCAAAGTTGTTGTGCATGAGCCCACGAAGGTTTCTAAGTTGGTACGACCAATTTTCGACAGATGGCGCCACTGTCATTCCACTGAGTGGCGTAGCAACGCGCGCAGGGTGCAGCTAGTTTTTTTTATAAAAGAGTGAACGGAAGCTAGTGAATGGGTATGAAAGTAGCCATGGAAATTTGTCTTGAAAAAAAAAACACTTTTATTACTATCACTTTTTGTTTTCATTTTTTCACAATAGTGTGCTTTTTTCATCACAGCTAAAAAATGGCTAATTTTGCGTTATAGTCACTAGCTATCTTAAAGGCAAGGTATGATTAGCATCAAGTTAACAGTAGCCAATTCTCCCCTAAACCTTTTACTAACTTCCTCTGCTTGCGGGCAGGCACGTCTGCCAGTACTGACTCTAGTGACGGCGGTAGTTACCTCTTCAAGTCCTTGTTTGGCTTGGTGAACTTCCGCAGTAAGCTTGTGCGCCCTTTACTTACTTATTCTGACTGGCGGTGTTGGACAGGTCTGCTGGCGGTGCTGGCTGGTCAGAAACTGGATCTGTGGCTTCGATGGTAGAAGACCTAACGCTGCTGGACAGTCGGCGGCTGCGCACTTGTTCCCAAACTAGACTATTCTAAGTTCGTCAGCAACTTAGAAAAATATCGAAAAGCTCCTCAGATACTGAAGTATCGGCGGACAGGCAGAACTGCTCTCTACGACGGCTGGTCAGGAACTGAATCATCTACTCAGTGTTTGGAAGACCTCAATACTGCTGACAGTGACGGCTGCGTATTGGTCTCCCTGCTAGACTTGTAAAAATCTACGTGTTGGTAGTTCAGACGAATTTATCTCAGCGACTCAGAATATTTAGTTGGCGGCCCGAGTGTTGAACTTCGTCAGTGACTTAACTTTCAGCTTCCTTGCAGGTACTGGACTGCTCGCTCGCGCGAACGCGGTGGGACGTGTCTGCCGGTTTAGCTCGGCGTGTGTCTTCACTGCGAAGTGGCAGCGACTTAGCGTTCATTCTCACGCTCGACGTTAAAGGTAATCAATTTTGGCGGTCAGGTAACATACTTTATTATTAAAATGTGACACGAAAAATCACTTCGTTACAGTATCCACGAATATTTCTATTTTTTAAGTATAAGGGTGGCACCCCTTTATTACTGCCCTACTTTAAAAATTCGTGTATACTGTCATTTGGGTATGTTACCAGGAGGATTTTTGCTTTCAGATTTAACTCACTAAAAAATAACTATTTTTTCATGTAATAAGACTGGCGAACTATGAAAATACACGTATATTGTTAGTGCGTGCTAGTATTTCTATACGTTTATATTGAACTTACATAGAATCGTTTGACAATAAAATTAAAAAATCAATCAAAACTGAAATTTGTAAACACCCCGTATGAAAGTTTGTTTAAAGTAAATATTGATTAACAGCCTTAGCTGTTAATGTTCATTTTCATAGAAATTGTGATGTGATGTACTGGAATCAACGATTATGCATATAAATGTAATTTGAAAACTTTATACAAATTTCCATGGCCATATTCCGAGAATGAAAATAGCAATTTTTCCTTGAAAAGTTATCTTTTCTTAATTTGGCACATAATTCAAGTTCTTTCAGTTTAAATCAATTTACGTCTAATAAAAAGTCAATATCTACTTGATAATACTTTCAAATGTAACGTCTAAAATTAAATTTGTATGTGTGTATGGTTCTGTGTTGAAAAATTGAAATCCGTTTGTCTTTGAAATAATTACTTTTAACGACATGTAACAGTATGCCTTTTTAAAGGAATGTCTCAAAAATTAAATGTGTTTTATCACATCTATAAACAATAAATGACGAAAACAAAAGACTTGCAAACGTTTTATCGACTTCTGTATTTTAAGTAAAAACTTTGCTCATTCAATAGGCCTATTTACCCCTGTCTTTGAAATAATTAAAAAATTCCAAAGAAAAATGTTTAACCATCTACTTAATAATTTAGACTTCGTATCATGTGCCCACCATTTTTCCAACATAAAAAAAACTAAAAAGTTTTAAACGAAAACCATGAAAATAGTGACTGTATAAAAAAATGAGTGAGTGTAGTTACAACCACTAGTACTGCTATAATTGTAAATCCTATTTTTTTTGTCGAATGCTTCGTACTTATTTAAAATAATGTACAAACTTTTGCAATATTAATGACACCAATAAATATGCATTTTTCGATATTTTTTGAATTGCAGGCTTATTCGTAATGAATTCGTAATTCGTAGTCGTAATCTGTGATTTCTACACTTTAATTTTAAAACAAGTACCTAAAGTAATTTTCAAAAACAATGGGCGTATTCAGACAAGGTCAGCTGCTGAGCCGCTTAGTAAGAAATTCAGACTGAATAAAACGCTGACTAAATGCTAACTGTTAGCTGCTGAATATTTTTGTAAGCCAAGAAAATTTGCGCTTTTTTCGTAAGCGAACCGCTGACGGGTTTCTGAGGTTATGTTATTTATTTACAATTTTCCAAGAGTTATGCTTTGGAATTTCAATGAATGTTTTGATCTGAGTTTGCCTCTTATAGAATATAAAGAAATTTGTTTATTACCTATTACCTACATACATTTTTTTATAATTTGCCCTCATCCCTAGACAACCGACAAAAAATATGCTACTTAGGGGCTTCTGAATCAGACCCTAAAGAGTCATAATTCACCACTGACATTGAGCTATTATAGATTCTTGGGATAAAAATAAAAATGTTAAGATGAAATTACCAACGTAGATGTTTGTTGTACCATAAAGTTAACGATGTTTTCTCATATATTTTCTTTTTGAAAAAGAACAAGAATAAGTGATAGTTACATGTACATGGAATACCAGAACACTCTATACATAAAGTGTGACCTACTTGAAACCGAGCCACCCCCATCAAAAGCTATAAATAATGGCCCAATTTCAATCATTTGGCTGAATGCTGTTATCAATAAAAAATAGTTATTTTTACTAATTTTATTCCCACTAAAAAAGAGACCTTACATAACAAAGTTGCATTCATTTTAAATATGTAATTTTACACTGTAAAGTAACTGTAGGCTTGCTAGAATATTTCATATGAATGTTTTAATTAGATAGTTTGTTATAAGTGAACCGCAAAAAGTTTCTGTGACGTTACATATTAGTACTTGCTGCAAGTTATCACATAATTTACAAAAGAAAAATTGCGATGCAACGAAGTTATCAAGTCGAAACTTTATATGGTGGCGCCACTTATATATCAATGATGCTGTGTTACCGAATTTTGGTAGGATATCTACAAGATTTGGGCCCCGGGCAAGGGAATAATAGATCCCTAATTTAGGTTTGGCCACTGCCACACGGGCAGAGGAAAACCTCGTTGAAGGAGTTTATCCTGGGAGGTGTGGAGACAACTACTATTTATTTTGCAAATTAACCGGTCGAAATATTTTTAGTAGTTTGAAACCACCAATCTTTGACTGTGAAAACAGACGTATTTTAAACTATTTAAAGCAAATGACAATATTTATTTGTAATTTCTTAATTATCTTAGTTGGCAAGGCAAAGTGGTACAAAGTGGTTTCAACTACTGTGAACTTGCTAAGAAAAGTTGTAGCAAACTTTCTAAAATAATGTTTCCTTGCAAAGTTTTTGGGTGGAAATTATAACTTTGTCACAAATCTCTTGCGAACTTTCTGTAAAAACTTTTGCAACGTTACAGCTTGGTTTGTAAATTTTGAGAAATGTTGCAGCAATTTTATCTTGCTTAGTGGGTTCTATGGAACATTTAATGAATACTTAACAAATTTATTATTCTGTGTAATAGATATTATGACTTTTTAGTATTACAGTGTTATGTTACATATATTTTTTTTGCAGCTCTGCGGAGAACAAACCGCATACTATTCGATGTTTTTTAAGCGGCTGATTAATAGTCCTGTTAGCATTCTAACGGCTTTTAATTAGCGGCTGACCTCGTGAATATGCCCAATGTGGCCTTATAATAGTTTAATCATTGGTAATAGATCGGCAGGAAGGGACGGACCTGTTTATGGCCTCCAAGCCTGATCTGAACCTTCTAGATTTCTTTATTTGGGGATATTTGAAGACATTAGTGTATGGTACTCCTGTAAATAGCCTGTGTACAGGTACGAGTATATTACAGTTTTGCTCTTATTAGAAAAATAAAAGATAGAAAATATCTACAGTTAGGTATATATTTTGTTAGTAAATGTAACACATTTCATTATCTATGATTATCTATCTCTATTTATTTTTTATGATGAATTTCCAACTAAATTATTTTGATCGCATTTCCTTCTCACGGCGGGGAAACTATACAGTGTATTTTTCCGCCGTGGCTCTCAAACTTTTTTGAAGCGGTGTCATTAATATTGCAAAAGTTTGTACCTATCTCTTAAAAGTGTAAAATTATGCCAAAATATTCATAAGGTTGATAATACCACAGTATAAATGGTCTGTTTGTATTACAACTTTTTATATATTTGCAGATGTGGATTTTGGTTACATTCCCAGAAAAAGTTGGAGTACCGAGAAGAAAAGAACAGGTTCGAAACTCTTCATCACAATGAAGAGGGAACTCTGCCATCTGTAACTGTATGCAAAACGGCAAGTCGGTGCCATTCCTTCAGAAAGAAGTCCAAACTCACTAAGCAAGATAAAATTGCTGCAACATTGCTTAAAATTTACAAACCAAGCTGTAAAGTTACAAAAGCTTTTACAGGAAGTTCGCAAGGGATTTGTGACAAAGTTATAATTTCCAACCAAAAACTTTGCAAGGAAACATTATTTTAGAAACTTTGCTACAACTTTTCTTAGCAAGTTCACAGTAATGTAAAATGTGCTTGCCTTGTACACTTTGCCTACACAAAGTTAATTAAGAATTTACCAATAAATATTGTCATTTGCTTTCTTTAAATAGTTTAAATTGAGATGTGTCGTTCGCAAACGACGATTGAACCGGCTCCCACTCGCGAACGAAATGAACCGGCTCGTGGAATATAAATTAATCGGTTCCCGGCTCTCGACCAGCTCTCGGCAGTTCCGGCTCACTTACGATCCACGGCACTTTTGCTTCTTGAATCGATTCAGTTAAATCGTTTGGTAATATTATTAAAGCATGCATATTGCTTTACTTCGTTTGTCTCGTTATTTGATTAATATAATGTGACCTCGTTCTTCGTTCATTTCGTTCGCGAATCACAACATCAATCGGCTCAATTGAGCCGGTTCTGTGAACCGGATCTTTTTATTAACCAAGAGCCGGTGAGCCGGTTCCTTGTAGAGATGGGCAAAGATTGAATGGCTCTTAAAAAATAATCGTGTGAATCGACTCTCTATTTGGCAAGCGATTCGTTTAAATGAATCCCCATGCACTATTTTACGAAACCCGAAATAAATCCTGAATCGTGGCATCGGGTCAATATTTAAGGTGCCCGTATCCCTCGCCGTAAAATGATCAAATTTGTGGTGTTTTTAGGTACTGAAATCTCGAAAATAAAACACGTAGAGCAAAAGTAATATCAAAAATGGAATTATTGATGTTTTGTTTATCCACTTTTACTATTTAAACTTTCCTCAAATAATGTAATAACTTTTAAAATGCATTTATATGACACACATAATTTCGCTATTCTAACCCCACATTTTAACAATTATTTTCACATACTTATAAACAAAAGTGAACAATCTTATATGCAGAACTATGTAAGTTTATGTTA
Source organism: Monochamus saltuarius (assembly GCA_025584915.1). NCBI lineage: Eukaryota > Metazoa > Arthropoda > Insecta > Coleoptera > Cerambycidae > Monochamus > Monochamus saltuarius. Next base: position 37,137,164 of record CM046721.1, on the reverse strand, counting down.
TAACAATGTTTACATCTATAGTTGAAATTAAAAAAATACGTATTTTGAAAGATTTCAGTACCTAAAAATTCATTGGATAGATCGCTTTCTGATGTTATATGTTGATTTTACTTCGGTACCTTTGAATATTTGCAGGTGGCATGAAATAACATTCTTGTTATTTGCTAAACTCTATATTATTCAGTTCTTAAATGTCTAAAATTATTTATATTTGTAGAAAACACTATTTCAAGAATACGGCGCCCTTAAGAAGCAACTCTCGTTCAAATGAATCGTCACTCTTCAGACGATTTGCGAGTCGCGAAATGAATCGTGGCGTATCGAGCCAATATTTGAGAAGCAACTCTCGTTGAAAAGAATCGTAGTATGTATGGGTCAAATATTTGAGAAGCAACTCGTTCAAAGAAATCGCCATTTGCCACATGACATAAATTATTGCATTTGTAAATATTTCGCGCATCTGTTGTATTTATAATTTACAACAAATATTCGCTTAAAATGAATCGTAGTTAAAAAATGGAGCACGAGTTTGTTTATCTGATTTTTTTACACATTTCTCAGTATTTTGTAGTAAAATAATTAATTATTAATTTAGTACCTATAGAATTTTATACTTTACAGAACGTTCCAATTAAATGTAGATATTAAGTTTTACGTACAGTTAGATATAAAATTAGAAATTTACTATTTCACATAGGTATAACTATTATACACACATTATGTGAAATATGAAAACCAGTGAATAAATACAGAAATTGTATGCGTGTATAAGTCGCCGTTACTGATTTAAATATTCAAATAATTGTATTATTATAATTTATATTATAATTATAGTATTAGAGCATTATAACTCAGGATTAAATTTCATCGTTCAAATGAACGAATTGTAAGAGTCAATTAATTTTACCAAATTGAATGTGTGACTCGATTCACCAAAAAGAATCGAGTTGCCCACCTCTTTGAAAAGAGCCGAAATGCCCACCTCTAGTTTAAAATACGTCTTGTTTTCACAACAGTCCGAGATTGGTGGTTTCAAACTACTAGAAATATTTCGACCAGTTATTTACGAAATAAATAAATGGTCGTTTGTCTCCACACCTCCCAGGATAAACTCTTTCTACGAGGGTTTTCCTCTACCAGTGCCAGTGTAGTTGTAGCAGTGACCAAGCATAAATTAGGGATCTATTATTCCCTTGCCCGTGGTGCCAATTGCCAGGGCCCAAGCCCAAATCTTGTAGATATCTTACCAAAATTCGATTACACAGTATCAGTGAGATATAAGTGGCGCCATCTGTACGCTTTTAATATACATATACCCAAACAGAATGTCACGTCTTAAAAACGTACATTTTATGTCATAGTTAGGACTGTACGTACACATACCTATCATGGACGTCTGCAAAACTTACATATATAGGCATACCGTGTACATCCTGAATTCTGGAACTCTGTACGTACATATGACATACCTATTGTAACATATATGCGTTTGGTAAATTTTGTCACCTTATACCTATTTAAATTTTATGAAACTGAGAATCCAATGTAAATGTTGGGTTCACACGTTACATTAAGATTGATGGTAGGTATCAGAATCAGAGGATCAATCCCAAAAGTATACTTACCGGGATCAAGATTTTTGTGCAAATTTTTTACCTATATGAAATTATGCCTATAATTATAAAGTACACATCAATACCTTCATGAGATAAGTAAATAAGAAATAAGTCAATGTCTTTTTTAAATGAATTTGATAGGAACTGAATAGTACATAATTATTTATCAAATAGTCAGTGAAATTCCCGCCAAAATGTTAAAATTCCAACAGATAATTAAAGCGGCAATCTGTTGTTACCGGCTAATTTGTCGACTTGGCGAGCTCGTCTTGTCGTGTTTCGCTCGCATAGAAAATATTCCCTCCATTTTTCGTTTGCCGGACACGTGTGGACATCATTTCGCCTAGAAACATAGATTGTGAAATTGATCGTTATCGCTATCGGTCATATCACACATAGACAACACAAACCTAGAAAATTGTCTTATATCCGTGAAGTGGTCGTTGATTGTTTTTTTAGTGTTGCATAGTTTTCACTCGTAGGTGGACTTTGAGGTTAGTAGAGTAGAGTTAGTAGATTTACATTTCAATATTTTAAGTTATGGAAAAATCTAAAATTAGTAAACATTATAAAAGAGCAAAAAAATAGTTACATCATTTTATAGACTCTATTAAATGCCGAAACTATAAACTTGTGATTAGATTATTGTGTAACAGCTTGATCATTTTCAGATGCTGCAGATAAGGCCAAAATGAAGGAAACCGAAAACTCGTTGAAAAATTGGTTACGGAGAGCGAGAGACCGATCGTTGAAGTTAAAATAATATGAATGGATTATAGATTATCATTATTAAATATACAGGGTTAACTATGACTAAGTACAAATATTTTAAGAGGGGATAGAAAAAAATAAGAATTAACAGAATTTCCTTTCAAAAAATTTCCAAACTTATTTATAAAGCCAAAAAAAAATGTTTTCGATATTATATTAAATCCTTATTTAACGCCGTCAATGCGAGAATCAGAGTATGCAACCATCAAGCTCCCGGCATGCAACAGTCGGCCACAGTCGGCAGTCGGTCCAGTCAAGTCGGTTCGCTGTCATGTTATAATTTAATTCCTGTGTTTACGTTGTAGTTTTGTGTTCTTCAGTTTTTAGTGCCTTATTTTAATTTAAAACGTTTTATAGTTAATAAATAAAGGAATATGTGTCAGGTACAGATATTTTCCCACAATATAGTTCGTCGGTTTGTTTTTCTAGGTTATGGGACGAGACTGCCGCGGGTGTTAAACGTTTTCTGTTATCTATTAGAACCTACCTACTCATCCCTTTCTTCGATTTTGTTATAATACATAGGCATTGTACCTACGGGAAGTGTGTTTATCGGTAGTGAGTGAAAATGTAGTTTTACCAGTTTGTAACCAAATAATGAGAAACGAATGCAAAATACTGGAGCTGACTGGATTAACTGTTACCTACCTATCAGGTATTATTACTAATAAGAATGTTAATTTTTGTCGTTTCTGCATTTAGAAACACTGCAAACGACCGCAAGCCATCTCAATCGATACTCATCATAGGCGCCGACTTTCCGTAGGAAAAAAGGGTTTTGCCCCATTTTTTAAACATCGAGCTAAAATTCTGGAATAACTTTTTTATTGTTTTCTAGACCTTCCTGAGCACGTGGTTAAAATTTCTGTAGTTTGTCATAGTTAACCCTGTATAGTTATATTTTATAAATATATTTGTTTTAATTTCATATAGAATCTATTGTATCATATTAGCCTTTTTTATCAACTGATCATAAATAAAGACAATTATAGGTAGTACTATTCCTTAATAGTACTGTTTCCTTGAACAGTTCACACTTTATTAAAATGAATATTTAAAAAAAAGAAAAATGATATTAGTTTTCGAATAAAAAAGATTGTTAATACAATTTTTGGTACAAATTGGTAGCAAGCGTAGGATTTGGAAATTTAAGAAAGTTGTAGTTTCCAAATGTTCGCGCCTTTTTAGGATCTATTTAGAAAAAAATATTTATATACATACATCCATTATTAATCCATGTTTATACATCTGCAAAACGTACATTATAGAGTGTTATTACGTCTTATGGATGTTGTGGTAAGTCCAAAAATGGATCTAAAATGTACAAATTAAAGACTGGTGGAAAATGAACCTACTAAAGACGTATTATGTACGTCCACAGATCCTAACTTGTCGTACACAGTACGTACAGTATGCCCAGGTTTTACGTTATTAAAACATACATTAAACGTACAGATGCTGATTGGGTAATTAACTGAATTGTTTCGTTATTTTGATAAAAAACGAATATTTCACAATTTTAAAGAATATTAACTATTATAAACTAACCCGCTCGTTTAGCTGATGCATAATATTTCTGAGAGTAACTATAGATTTAAAGAAACTAAATTATATTTAATACATTACATAAAACAAGTTTGTATACCATATCAAAAATATATACATATCATTTAGACAAATCTGCGTACATACTACATTTAAACTACACTCAAACCAACCATTCTTTTATGAAATTCGGCCTCTGTTGATTGTTTGAAATTTACGCATACTATTCCGATATAAGACACCATCACATAGACAACTAAGCTGGAAACATCATGTTACACCGTGATTACTGTAAAAGATTGCCATAACTTAAAGTGTTAAATGTTTGAACAAATTATAAAAAACAAATTATATTAACATTATCATATCAATTTTGATAGTGCTTTTTAAAGAAAAATGTCGAAATCTTGATAATTCCGTTGCATCGCAACTTTTCTTTTGTAAATTATGTGATAACTTGCAGCAAGTTACTAATATGTAACGTCACAGAAACTTTTTGCGGTTCACTTATAACAAACTATCTAGTTAAAACATTCATATGAAATATTCTAGCAAGCGTGCAATTACTTTACAGTGTAAAGTTACATATTTAAAATGAATGCAACTTTGTTAAAATGTTATGTAAGGTTTCTTGTTTAGTGGGAAGCAAATACGCTTGTGGATACGAAACCAAAACACTAAGAAAAAAGTTAGGTAAAAACATGTTTAACATTATTCCGAGTTTTTAGTACCTATGTGATCTGCCACTCTCTCTATAAACTTTAAAGATAAAACCATACAGGAATTTTATGCCGCACCTGGAGATCAAAATTTTAATTACGGGTCTCTTATGCAAATTCTGATAATTCCATTGCAAATTACTACATATAAGTTTTTATAGGTACATTACATCTTGTCTCTTTTTGCCTACCTTTAATTAAACAAAATTGTAGGATTTTACTCTATCTGCTTCCATATGGCACCAAAGTAAACTTTTGACTTAGATGTGATCAGTAGCTAACTGTGAAGCCATTAGTCTAACAGCAGTCTAATAGCACGTTCAATAAGTTAATAAATTGTAAAATTTGTATACATATTGTTACAGAAGCTCGCCTATCTTTTTAGTTCGTTAATTATGTTTCTTTCTGCATTCAAATTTATAATTTTTGTAATATCTTTATTTTGACGTGTTATAGAACATTCCACGCCATGGATCGGCTTCACCTCCACAGTTCAGAAACCCAACGCGAATGACAGAAACGTCAAAGTAAATATTTGAAAATTGAAAAAGCAAATTTGTTGTATAATCAAGTAGTGACTAAAAAGTTTGTGACGTGACATATTTCAAGGCTAAGTCAACGTAGAGGTGACAATATTGAATTCTAAATTCTAGAAATATTTTTGTGGTATTATAACATGTAAGATTTGGTATTATGATGTAAAATCTCAAAATATTTGGAAAATATTATATTTCTTCCCAAAACAATTAAATATCCGTCTAAATTGATGCATCGATCAGGTTGTTTATTTGCCGTCTAAAACCTCATTGCTACTCGAGTAGTACTATTGTTAATTTACCTTAGATATAGTCCAGGCACAGATTTTAATTCACTTTTTAGAATTGTTTTATAATTCATAACTTAAAATACAAAAAAGTATTTTCTAATACTCCATCATTTCAGTTCATTTATAAAAGCCATTGTGAAAAAAAATTAACATTAAAATTATAATATAAATATACAGAGTGTCAAGTGGGAGTCCTCTTTTGAGAGGTGGTAGTAGGTGTTCCCTAAAATGCTAATCTGAAATATTTTTTTTAAATCAAATAAATAGTCGTTATAATTAATTTTTTAAACTGCACCCAAATTTATATCCACGCCACCCATGAATGGCGGCCACATTACAAAACGGTGTTTAAATTAAAATCCAGAAAATTATTTAAGTTTTAAATCACAAAATGAGTAGATATAAAAGTTTGTGATATAAATTCGCTATCAAATGAACATAGTTTTGTTTAATTACCTTATTCTAAATAATATTTAAAAAAACAGCATAAAATAAAAAATATTTGCGCCAACTTTTAAATTTTTTGTACTCTGTATCTCAGAAACGCTAAGCATTTCAATACCCATATTTATGTCTTATTTTAAAAAGTTTTATCAGATATATAAATACATAATGAGGGCGCCAAAAGGATCTAGGTCAACCCCCAGTGACTGACCTCCAGTGACAGGTCATTGAAAAAATTTTAAGTTTTCGAATAAAAAATTTTATTTGGAAGGTTTCTGACCATTCACCCTATTGACTTCCAGTGGCCAATCATCGACCCAAAAAAAATATTTAAAAATTATTTTTTCTCAGAACCTATAGCATTGACCTACCGGTCAATGACCTGAAAGAAATTATTTGGTTTCCGAAGCATTAATTTGATAATATCACCCTGTATATTAAGCTGACTATTATTTATAACAAAATTTAGTGCACCATAGCGTTCAATTTGATAATAAAATACCGCCCTGTACATTTGAACAGATAAACTAGGTATTATCCGTGGACAGTACTGGAAATAAATTTAACCACGCGCCTATTTACGAGAATATTGTAATGCCTGCATATAAAACAGGTAAATTAGCGAATTATGTTCCTGGCAGCTGCAAAATGACCGGTTAGAGCAGCAGCCCTCCACTTTCAGGGCAAAAGGGATAAAAATCCTGCAAAGCTATAGAAAACGGAGTGAAGAAGAGGAATTCGCCCCTATCATCTCTCTTATCACAATGTCAGAATTAGATGATAGTGATTGCCCATTCAAAGTTACCGAAGGGGATCACAGGGGAAGACAATGAAACCAATCAGGGAAAATAAAGCATCGAAATCAACTTCTACGGACACTGAAAGTGAGGCCGTTGATACTGTAGAAATTATCGAGGACATAAACCGTTTAGCAGAAAGACTAAAAAAGGTCAGTACTTCAAATTAGAAAAAAAGGGAGAAATAAGTAGAAAAATTGACAGGTTAGAAAAAAAGATTCAAAAATTAAGAAACTTATTAAGACGAGACGAGAGGATCATATCAATTTGCAAACTATTTCAAATTTAACAAAAGAATTAGAATAGCTTTGATTTTGAATATTTTAATATTATAATACCCAGTAATTTTTTATGTTTGTCTTTTTAGATATAATTTTATTATTACCTAGTTGTTACTGTATATTTTTAGTAATTAAGTAGGTAACATATTATTAGTTGGAGAACACATTTGATAGGATGTGAAAATAATAATAAAAGTTCGCCAAACAATTTCAAAAGGTTTCAAGATTTGCAATAGCTTTGGTTTGAAATATTTAAAATAGGTAATTAATTGTTTTACAATAATAATGTTTAAAATAATAGCTTTGTTTGATTGTTTCACAATTTTCCATTAATATCTAGTTGCGTAATAATATTCAGTAAAATAAGTGAATGTCACATTTTGTTTTTCAGGAATATTTAAAATAAACTGTATTCAGAAATATATATTGTATGTTTGTATTGTTTTTTCTTCTGCTCTGTTACTAATAAACTTCATATAATCGAATATATTTGTTTTATTTCAATATCTGTTATATAAGAAAAACACTCTGTATGGAAAGCTCTTCTTTATGTTACTGATAAACTCGATAAATTGAGTGTATTTGTTTCAATATAATGAGTGCAAACTGTATGCGTTGTCTTTGTTTTTTATACAATTTAAAACAACATTCTTTGCTGTTATAAATTTAGGAAGTTTCATATGTGAAAAAGCGGACAAGGGACTAAGGCCAGGCGCTCACTAGGAGTTTTTCGCCGTGCGGCAATTTTGTATCATATTGTTTTCAATTGTATTGCGCGCACTTAACGGCAAATCGCAGCAGCGGCGAAATGTCTGTACTGGTATAAGGAGGGACAGTGATTAAAATATATTATTGTACATTTTTTTATTAAAATAAAATATTTTACGTATAATTACATACATACATTGTTTTATTTAAAAAAAATATGATGTACAATTTTCATATAGGTAGAATATACATTTGTTAGTAAACATATGCACTTGGGTTTGATGTGATAAAAACACCGAGGTTCTTCAAATGGAATAGGTGGATATTCCCCAACTCTTATACAGAGTTTAATGAGTATTCACTTATGTAATCTGCTTTTTCCTTTAATATAGATTATCTCCTTGTGGGCAGTCAGGCTGCCAACGATGTGTAAAAAATTATGGAATGAGGTATACCCTTCATTCCAATCTATGCAATGGTAATTATTAGTCAAACATGCTGCCTGCTTAACCAAGTCGGGTGGTGGAAGCTTTTTAGGAAATGGAGATTTAATAACGTAGTGGAATATTTTATGTCCATTAACTATAAACTTATTATTTTCTACTTAAGTCTTGAATATATAGCACTAATGGCATATTTTAAATTTTTTTAATTTTCTTATCAAATTATACAGGGAGAATATGAGTGCCTTAATTTTGCCATATGATAAGTTGTACTAAACTAAACATATTTGACTTAACAATTTTTTTTCTCTGACCAAATGTAACGCAATTATGACGGGAAACAGGTCTTGAATATGTGACAACGTCGTTCACATACTATGTTAGGATTGTTATATATTTATATATAATAATTACAAATAGGTACACCTAAACATAGGTACTTACTGTGAATGGTTTTCTTAGAGCCCTTTTCACAACACAGGATAATAGTTACAAGGTTCAAAATGACTTCTGTTGTTTGCAAGAAGCGTTTACCCTACAAACGTTTCGTAGTCAGAGAGTTTTGTAGATCCGTAAATTAACATGTCATACAGCTGGTCATGGTTGCTATAAATTGTTCCTTTTTAGTTTATGTACACTTACAAGCACCAAAGAAAAACTACATAAAAAACGCACTAGCTACAACCCTACTATGACTAATATTACTTTTAGGTTATTAATATCACCCTGATACCTTGCATCGTTGTCGAACGTTACAGTACGTTGCAGTTTTAACGAGTTTCTCGGAAACTTCAAATATTTACTTCTTTAATACTCCAAAATATCCAAAAAACAACTTGCGGACAAACCACGTCACATGTACTTTTACTTAACCTGAATGTTGTATTTTTATTTTTGAAATCTATTTGTTGACAAACTATTCGTTTTAGACATTTTTTCATAAGAGTTTTTTGTTGCTTTTAGTCAGGTATATAAGCCCTTAAAATTGTGCCACTGATATTCCGAGCACCCTGTATAATTTAATTCGATTTCTTAAACTTTTAAGTTCTGGGATCGTCATCTAAATCGATTCCATACGTTTTAAGTCTTTAAATAGCTTAGACTTGTCTAACAATTTTAGTTGGGATTGTATTGGAACACACGATCATGTAAAATTAAACATTACACTGTAGTGTCTTTGGGAATATTTTCGTTTGCTTCCATTTCAATCCGTATCACTACAGAAAATGATTGGATTGTTTCCTTTTGACGAGAACAGTCAATGTATGTTCGTAAAAGACAGAAAAAATCTCGTCGTTAAAGAAAGAACGAAAAACATAGATCTGATACGTTGCGACGTGGCAGGAAACGCAACACCTATAGACTACCTACCTACTGCTGTTGCTATAATGGTTGAATCTTTTGGCGGTTGGGTATAGTTTGAATAGTCAGAAATTACATGATAGATCCACGTCATTAGCAGTTTTCAAATATCGAGCAGTTAAAGAAGCGAATCCAATCATTGGTTTCCAAAATATTTCTTGGACTAGGTGTTACATCACTCCTTTGATCAGTTTTTTTTCGACATGCAAAGAACCGTGATAAATTTGATCATGTTCTACTTACCGGTCGCATTTCTCCAAGTTTTTAAATAAGAAGAGTTATATTTTAGTGCAGCAAACAGATTAAAGAGAATAATAGGGCATCAGATTTTCAAAAAGCGCAATAGTATAGAATAATTTTGAAGTACATATCGGATTATTCCTCGTCACATAGTAGGATTGTTGGAAATTTGCAAACATTTCATTTAACGTGGTATACTTTTGATTTTTAACGTGCAGAAACAGATTTCATCAAATTTAAAAATCGCGTATATAATTTGTAAGATGACAGTTATCAAATGTACTCATATTAGAGTTTACTTGGTTTTTCTTATCTATCTGAATATCCACATTTACTTGACACGGAGTTTCCAATTTAGTGATAGTTTTCACTGTCCAGGTGTGCCTTGTTTCAGGAAGCACTGGATACTTTATGAGTTCCTAGATCCTAAACGCTACCAAAATATCCTCGTTTGAATCTAAAATATGTGTTAGTCAACTGCTGAGCAAAGTTTTTCGATTGAAATTTTCAGTTGCTCAGTACCGGTTTTTGCAGTTACAAATCTATGGTGTATCTATGTCGTTATAATTTTTATAGTTGATAGGTAACATAATGCGTTGTAACGAACTACCATTGCTTACAGTCTCTTAAGATGTATCTAACCGTAATTATTTCTTCTTGAAAATTAACAAGATTCCCGTTCTGGTCGAGCATTTTAACAGTTAAAGTGCTGATCGGCTTGGCAGACACTGGGAAATAATATATTCAGAGGCGATTCAGTAATTTTATAGCCTTTTGCCACAGAAGGGGAAAATCGTGAATAATATGTTTTATGTTAGAATACGAATTGACTGTTCTGTTTATGCTACAGTAGCTAATTAAATAAATAAATTTTCTTAAATCTGTATTTTTCAATGCGCAGCGCGGTAGCTTTATTGGGAGTTGTATTAGGTATTACCCCATATATTTTCTGTAAGGACTCAAATATAATTCTTTGTCGATAGTATAGTCTGCTCCATTGCCAAGTCATGTCTTTTCTCCTCTTCCAACCTTTCCTTGGAAGCTGTCGTAGCTTTAGCTATACCTGCAGCACCACCTTTTACACTCTTCAGTGCACCTAACGTTGTGAAATTTTCAGGTTTCTGGAATTGTAGTTTTCCGCCTTTTAGGGCGGTTATGTTTTTAGTTCCAATGGATGTTGGGGCTTGTTTCGCCATGGTTATGAAATTGTTGTTGTTCCGTGTCGAACTCTTTGTACGGGTTGGCTAAAACTGAGAACATTCTTACGAGCCCGTTTATGTACAGTTGTTTTTTTGCTACGAAATCCCATCTCGGTTTAGTTTTTGCCTTCATTGCTGCCGTAACACCTGATGCCTTAAATCTCTTATATGCTTTTTCCGCTAATTTGTTCCTCCATCACCTCTAGTAAGTCTTTTTTTTTCAATTTCGTGCCAGGTCCACAAAAGTTATAACCTGGAATGTGTAATTCGAATGGAAGCGTATTTACAAGCGTATTAAAAATCCCAGAACCACTTTTTCTATTTCAAAAATGTACAAGCATTTATATATATTCCTTTGCAATACCATAAAGTAACTGATTTCATTAAGAGACTTCTTCCTTAATAATACATTACAAGGTGATTAGGTGCCCAGTACTTTGTCAAAACATCAAAAATCAAAAAATATCTCTACCCGTTGTTCATAATGATGTGTCTACAAATTCATTTAGAAAACATAGTCTTCTTCTCTTCAAAGAGGGCGAAAATTATTGGAAGTTGACAAATCTGAAGTTAACTCTAGATGGATCGCCTTGGTGGCGAATCATACAAAAAGGCATAGATATGCTTTTCGAGGTTTTGCAACGCTAGTTTTTCCTAACCTAGCGAAGGGCTCTGCATAATCAACCCCAACACAACTAAAAAGTTTAACTTGCGAGAGCGTGTCTATGGAGGGTTTCCCATCGAAAGGGTGCATAAGCTTGAGTGGTTTCTAAACTACTGATTACACGTTGATAGGTAATGTCGAATAGCTCTACGCTTTGAGAAAACCCAAAAATGTTGTTGAAGTACAAAGTCGTATTGATTCTAGTATGGAAATTGTACCTATGAATTTGTTGAATTATTAATTCAGTGAGATGATGTTTATGTGGAAGGAGGGTAGGGTGTTTAGCTGAGAACGATAAATCAGAGTGTGACAGTGTCCTCCGAGACGCAGAATTCATTTGTCATCCAAAAATGGAGCAAGGTGTTGGAAATGTTTTTGATACTTTCGGTTGTTGCGCATAACCGAAATCTCCTGAAAAAAGGATTCATCTTGAACAACTTGCCTTTATAAAACGAAGCGTATACGGTAAAATACCTTGGATTTTACCCAATGACGAATATTGGTTTAGACGATTCTGGATATTCGAAGGTTCCCTATTTCGCTCTACATAATGTGTGGTTTGGAGGGCGTTGGAAGGCCAGTAATGTTATTGTAAGAAAGTTGGACCCGCTCACCAAAGAGAACAACAACACGGTGTTGCCTGTTGATGGAACATGACGCCAACACGAGAGTCCTAGTTCTAGTTCTACGTGAGTGGGCCAAAAGGACTAGCCACTGCGACCCTGTGGTCTATTGTGGCTCACATACTTGTTATACTTCACCCAACAGATTTAGCCTATTTATGAAGCCAATAACCTTGTTGGGTGAGATTATATCCAGATCTTCTGGCAAGAGATGCACTTTGCCAAATATAGAAAATCTGGTCCGTTCCCCAGCCGGACAGTGACATAAAATATGTTCTGCCAATTTGTCACTTTCTAAACACAATCGGCACTCAACCTCCTCAGCCAGCCCCAACTTGTGCATGTGACTCCTTAACCGGCAGTGCCCTGTACATAGGCCAACCAGAGTTTTTAGGTTAAGCCTATTTAACTCTAGCAAACTTTTAGCTCTCTTTGTCGAAGTGCCCCCTATGAACGCCTTCGAATGAGCTAATCTTGGCAGATCTCGCCAGTACTCCCTTATCTTTTCCTCCGACCAGGTCGCAATGACTGCTTTGGCAGTAGCCGAGACTAAGCCAAGAGCCGGTTCCGGACCTATAAAGCTGGAAGAGGCACCCCGCCTTGCTAACGAGTCCGTTGCCTCGTTTCCCTGAATACCCGCATGACCAGGTATCCAAACCAGGGTTACTCTGTTGCTTGTACCTAACCGCTCCAGAGCCTTTTGACAGTTCCATACCGTTCTTGAGTTACACCGGTAGGATCCAAGTGCTTTTAACGCTGCTTGGCTATAAGAAAAGATTTTTATCGACCTGCGTTTGAGTCTAAGCTTTTCCAGCTTCCCCACACGCAGTTCGATGGCATGAATTTCAGCCTGAAATATAGTCGCATATTTACCAGGCTTACGGATAGCCTGGTGTTTGGGTTGCAACTATACACTCCAGCTCCAACCCCCTCTGGGGTCTTAGAGCCATCAGTGTACCAGCAACTATCCGCCTTCAGGAGGTCAGTTTCACCTCGCTCCCACTCCTCCCTCCGAGGAAAAAGGATCTCGAAAGGCAGTTTATAGTTGATTTTTGTAGGCATAACATCCGAGACCATCGATAGAGTGCTGTGTCCTTCTATGTCCTCCAGCACTCCACTACGCTCTATTATGTTAGCCTTCGGCATGCAAATAGCCGCTTGCTTTAGTCTGTATATTGCCCACCTGGCTTCTCTCTCCAAAAGTATATGGAGAGGTGGTAGGTCCAGGAGGACTTCCAGAGCCGCTGACGGTGTGGTACTGATTGCACCAGTTATCGCCAGACTAGCTTGTCTCTGCAAACCCGAGAGTTTTATTTTGGCTATCCTTTGAAGACCTTTGGACCACCAAACTATTGAGCCGTATGTGATCATGGGTCTGATAACCACCACATACAGCCAGTATAGTTGTTTATGACCTACGCCCCAAGACTTTCCACAAATTCGTCGACACGTCCATAAGGACATTCTGGCCTTGTGGATGACTAATCCATATGAGAGTTCCAGTTAAGCGTTTTATATAGAACAACTCCCAGATATTTTGCTTTCTCTGCAAATGGTATTGTCTCTCCCCGGAAAATGGGGGGTCTTAAGTCGACCAGTTTGCGTTTCTTTGTGAAGGGAACTTTGTGAATACTGTTTTGTGGGGATTCACAGACATCTGCTCCCTCTCACACCAGTCAAGTACCCCACTTAAAACTTCCTGAAGAATAGTTGATATACTATCTTCATTTATGCCTCTTACCAGTATGACCAGATCATCAGCATATGCCTGGACCTCGACCTCCCATGCAGAGAGTATGGCGAGCAGGTCGTCCACAAGGAGTGACCATAGCAGGGGAGAAAGAACCCCACCCTGCGGACAGCCCCTTGCAGCCCTAAACCTGACCTCCTCCCCTGCAGGGTTGTCGTTACGGTCCTGTTCGCCAACATTGCTCGTATCCAGCCACATATGGTAGATTCGTTTCCCCTATCAGCTGCTGCTGTATAGAGGGACTCTGGTAGTGCATTGTTAAATGCTCCTTCAATGTCTAGGAATGCAGCCATCGCAATACCCTTCTCCTGAGAGGATTGGGTGATTTTCCCGGCAAGGTTATGTAGTGCAAGTTCTGTCGATTTCCCGGTCTGACAGGCATACTGATGAACACTAAGCGGGTTCACACTAAGTGTTTCCCCCCTAACGTACCCATCCAACGCCTTTTCCAGACTTTTCAACAGAAAAGATGTCAGGCTAATTGGCCTGAATGCTTTAGGGCTTAAATCTTTCCTACCTATTTTAGGTATATAGACCACCCTAGTAACCAGGTGGATGGAATGTAATTCCATGTCAAGCTGGCTCTGAATAGCTTGACGAGGTGCACCTTTATAATTTCCAGTCCATGTTGCATTAGAGCCGGAAAGATGCCGTCTTCGCCAGAGGATTTGAATGGTTCAAATGACTTGATCGCCCATTCAACAATTGGTACTGTGATAACTTTTTTAGCTACCAACCAGTCATCTCTAGTAGGTCGTCTAGACCTACCTTGTGATGTTGTTGGGGGATCATTATTATTGTCACCCAGAATCAGACTGTTGGGAAAGTGGTTTAGAATTAATAGCTCCAACGTTTCTCTACTGGAATCCGTAAAGGTCGTATTATCGACCCAAGTTCCTTCTCAGGTTCCCTAGATAGAATCTTGTGGATTCTGGAACTGTTAGGTAAATCTGAAATACTCTCGCAGAACCTCTTCCAAGATTCCCTTTTTGCCCTTCTAATTTCTTTCTTATAGTCCGTTAAAGCGGATCTATATTGGTCCCAACAGCCTGAAGCCTTAGCTCGATTAAAGAGGCGCCGGACTTCTCTTCTCATTTTACTTAATTTCCTAGTCCACCAAGATTTGCCTCTATTATCTTTATTTGTTTTCAGTGGACAGTTTTTGTGATATGCTGTGATGAGTGCACTTCGGATTTGCTCCGTGGCTACCTATATCTCTTCACGATTCTTTATTGCGGTAATTGGAGCCCGAAAGTGCTCCTGGAGTGACTGTTTATATCCCCTCCAGTCTGTACTTTTCGGGTCCCTATATGTTACCACAGATCTAGTGTCAGTTTCTATATTAAATAGAATATGTGCGTGATCTGGACATGATGGTTCAGGGGCAAACATTCGAATTAACAATTTTATTACTCAGAAAAACCGAACTGATTGTTAAGTCTAATACCTCTTTCCTATTTCTAGTAATGAAGGTTGGTTTGGTGCTAATGTTATTCACAATTAGCCCTTCCTCTAAGATATAATCAAATAATATCTCACCTCTCCGGTTAATATTGGTGCTTCCCCAAGCTGTGTGATGGGAGTTTGCGTCGCATCCAATGACCAAATGGCAGTTGTGCCTCTTACTGTATGCGATTAGATCGCGCAGACCAGCTGGAGGCAGTTGTGTGTTGTCCACATCACCCGGTAAGTAGGCTGAGCAGGCAATTATGTTCGTCCTACCGCCTCCCTCCATGGTTGATATTTGGATGGCTACCAAGTCTGGGCTGCAGTAACCTGAAAGAACAAAATAGTTAATGTTATTCCTGATAAGTATACAAGCTCTAGGTCGTATTTCGAATTCCAGAGCTATTACTTTACCAGAAACATTTCCCAGGCCGGTCACCCGTCCTGAGTTACTGGTCCAGGGTTCTTGAATAAACGCAATATCAAGCTGGTCTTCCTGGAATCTTCTCCCAAGAACATATGTTGCTGCCTTGGCATGTTGTATATTGGCCTGAAGGCATCTTATACTGTTAGACACCATCAGGGAAGTATTTTTTTTTCTTTGGTTACGGAAGGCGGTTACTTTAATCCGCTCTTCCGTAGGGGCGCCTTGTTGGGGATATTTTTACCCCTCCCGCCCGAGGCTGATGGGGCGTCTTCCTTCCCCACTCTAGCTTCTTGGGGAGCAGACTCTCTCCTTCCCCATTTCTTCAGGGAGGCGGTATTCTTCTCTTCCCCCTCTCCCCTCTTTACCTCCCCTCACCGAGGAGGAAGCGTGACCTCCTCTCCCCGAAAAGGTGGCACCCTTGGCCTCACCTGAACCTTTGGGAGGTTTCTTCCTCTCCTGTTCAGCCGAGGTAGGGTTTGCCCTCATCTCACCTCTGTTCCTTGGGCGGAATATCATCTGCCCAAAGCCAAAGAAGGGCCGATTATTCAGGCCTTCCAGAGTAACTTTAGACTTCTCATCGACAGAGAAAGTCTAGGTCTGGCCTGGGCCAGTTTCTTCTCGGTGGAGAACTTTCCAATCCCGAGTATTGAGACCATGGTTCATTTTCCTTAACCTCAATAATACCCTCTCAGATGATAGTCGATTTGAGCCATCGTCTGGAATGAATGCCACAAAAATATGTGGCTTAGGTATGTTCTCGCCCTGCACTGCCTTCAGACGAGCCCCGTCCCACGGCTGAAGGTGCGTTGTCACCCCCTTCAGCCACGTTACGCTAGCTTTATCGGCGCAGGTGATGAGAAGCCACCCGGGCCGATTAGCACAGCCCAGGAATCTCACCTGAGGTCCATCTTTCGGGATATCCTCCACACCAGCCATTATTGACCCCTGCAGAGCACCCAGCTGATCATCCGTTAGGGACACCTCTGGATGGTCAGGGTGTATAATTCGCACCCTAACACCCTCCATAACGGCCCTAAAGGAAGGTCTGGCAGTCTCGCCTGACCGGGGCTTTTTTGCCCTCTGGTCCTGGCTGCTGCCATCAGAACGTAGGCGTTTGCCTGCACCCACAGCGTCGGAGCAGGATATTTGTGCCCCTCTCTCCTGCTGCGGAACAGACGTTTGCGGCGCAATGGCCATACTGTAGGCGGTTTCATAGGGAATCCCGCTTACCAGTAAGCGATGCAGTCGCTTTTTAGCAGCTCCTGCCATATGCCTTCTCTTAAGGGTTAGGCTCTCCAATGACTTGGAGGTCTCTTCCCCTAAGACATCATCCACGGTTTCAGGAGTTGGAGTCTCTAGCAGCCTCCGTTTCTGTTCCGGGCTTATTGAAGCTGGATTAACAACCTCCATAGGTTCCTCAGTTGCCTGAGGATCGAGGGATTGACCCCCCTCGTTTGGCAAAGTTTTGCTGATTTGGTCCATATGGTCCCACGATTAGCAAGGGAACTAAACAGTCCGCTACCACAGAGCCCCGCATGCGGTGGTAAGGCGAAATTACTCCTAAAGGTTGCCTAGTTTTTGGGAGGCTACTGTTAACGACACCCTCACCCCGGTGCCATTCAGCCCTCGACACGGTTCACATAACATCGCTGGCTTGGGGGATTTTTTCGACTTTTCTTGTCTAGATCCGCCGTGTTTAGTTTAAGCAGGGTCACCTCGAGCAGGTTGTGGTTCTTCACCACGCACGGACGGTCTTGAAAGTTGCTTCCTCATGAGGTTGCAACACCTCACTCAGCTGCTCTCCTGGTGTTAGTGCTCAGTAGCTAACACCTTGACCCCCAACACGAGAGTGCTAGACATTCTTGTATGAAGCTGGTACCATTCGCAATAAAACTTTTCCATCGACGAGGTGAAGATAGAATCCAGATAAGGGCAACCGTGAAATCACTCACTTGCTTTGTGAGATAAGTTGTTACGACGAAGGTGACAAGCAAAACCGCGGCACATAGTTCGACATGAGGACTCGATAAGCATTTGAAAGGTGTTACCTTACATTTTACTATCACCAAGTGAACGGACACGTGGCTGTTTTGATCGGTGAGACGATATGGATTACACAAGCATAACCTACTTCCGATGTGTCACAAAATGCACGAGCAGCACGATATTGACGAAGTATTGATTAATTGATGAGGAATGCAAAGGGAACTGAGAAGGTATTTCCAATTTGTATTGAGACCACACCTTTTGAACATCCTCGGGGGTGTGTCATCCTAGTCAATTCCGACCGCCCATAGTCTTTAGAGAAAACGTTTGGCGAAGAGTGTTAGTGAGGACAGGCCACCCAGGTGGTCATAGATTCGGGCTACCTCCGACAAGATTTAACGTTTGGTACAGGGTGATTCCCTTATTGTGACTGAAGATGAATAAGTCTGATGATAAATGCCACCGAAGGAAGAATCACCACATACCAGGTTGTCCACATAGTTGTCATTCTTAAGAGCAGCTGAGGCAAGGAGGAATATTTGATTACCTTCTTCAGCTAGTTGAAGCAAGGTTCTAATAGCTAAATAGGGAGACGAATTTATGCCTAAGGTGACTGTATTCAATTGATAACTTTATATGGGATCAGAGGCTCTGAATCGCCATGGAATAAGTTAATATTTTCTATGATCTGGATACATTTGACGAATGTGGAATGTAAAGTCGATTTCATGAAAGCGAAAACGAACTAAGAACTTACTGATATCCGATTGTAGTTTAGGTACAGAATATAAAGTATCATTTACCGATAAGTGATTGTTTGCCTTTACCGAGGCATCGAACACAACCCGCAGTTTTTATCTCCGTCGGTCGTTAGAATACCATGGTGAGGGATGAAGTAGATTTCCTCCTAGTTCGGAGTAGAGCTGATAAGCGACACATAGTTCGAGGATATATAATCATTAAGTCGAAGTAGAGTGTTTGTAGGGACGAGTTTGATTGTAGTCGTCTTCCAAGGAACCTTAAAAAGCAAGGTTACCCCAAAACCGACCTGATATTATTCGAAAATGGGTGTTTTGAAAGATGGTTTCGACGATTTTATCGTCAGACAATGTAGTAGGATTTGAAGGAACTTTCTCGATTTCCCACAATCTTTTGAGAACAACATTCGACCATCGTGAAGAGGAATTTCTGGACATTACACTAGTAATGGGAGAAAGGATAGCCCAACAGAAGTTTATATGAATAGCCATGGGTCCTTGGGACTTCTCATGTATAATACAACCAGTGACGATTGTGAGGTATATATCTGCTCCCAAGAGCATTTGAATGGGACTTGGTTTGTATTTGTCAAAGAGTGGATCAGCTAACTGTAAATCTCTAAAACTTTGAATGTGGGACAAGTCAACAGGGTAACTTGGTGGTTGGGAAATTCCTTTGAGCATTCTAGCTCAATGCCAGGTGCTTAAGATTCATGGGGTCGAATATGTCATGTAGTCATGGTTACTGAAGTTGGCAGGAGCTCGACTTAGTCCAAGGATGGGAGTATGATTTTGGAAACTCTTGAAACCGAGTTGTTTTACAAAGGAATCGACGATGAATGATGCCTAGGAACCGGAGTCCCCCAGGGCACGAATGGTAGAAAAATTTACCCATTTTGTTTAAGTAGCTTAATCACATTTAACAAATCGATGGTCAGAAATTGAATCCATTCCATACACTGCCAGTAATTTCAGGATAAGAAGTTACAATTATATCAAGCAAAATTTGAGAGGAAGCAGTTACTCTAATAGGTTCATGCACTAATTGTTCTAAACCATATTTATTTAAAAGTTTAAAAAGTAAAGTAGAGCCATACTTATTATTAACTAAGAAGTCAACATTCAAGTCACTACCAAACAAAACAACCAAATTCTGTTAACAATTCTAAATTATCAATACATACATTTAATATAGCTGATGGCGGCCTATATAATGCTTTAACTTTCCTACCTGCTACTTTAGTATTAATTCACATATTTGATTCTTTTATAAAAAATGCCACTCTACGTCCCTTGCCTACCTGATCCTTTCTAATTAAGGAATATTAATAGCATTATTTTTTAAAGAGGGGGCCGGTCAAATTTTGAACAGGGTGAAAGCATTGAAATGAGAAAATTGTATGCACGTATCTTGTATATATCGCTTTTAGTCGCCAGCATAGTATTTACTACTAAATTTACTCAAGCAATATAATTAATAATCATAAATAAATAATACCAATAAATTATAAAAATTGTTTACATCTATATACCAATATTTATAGTACAACAACAAGTAAACTATTTCCACATAATAAGTTATATTTTTTTAAACTGCAAAAAAGTTACACATTTCAGTGCCAAAATCAATTTAGTAATTTATAAGTATAACGAAAAAATCACAAATAATTATAATCCTACTTATGGATAATACTTATAATTGGCTGCAGAACAGAACTGACATGCTTAAATATTTCCATAATTCTATAAAATAAGTATTTTCTTAGCTTTTTTATATATTTTTTTTTGTTTCTATTTTACATATTTGGATGACGTATAATTAAATAAATAAATAAATATTAAAGACAAGGGTAAAAGGTACGAACTGTATTTTTTATATTTAAAATAAATATTTTTAATATAATTCAGTTTCATCTATATGTATAAGATTTGAATAAGTTTAAGTTATCCTGCGTAGGTCGTGGCGGCGTAAGCCTGCTTCGGCTTCGCTGCGTCAGCATATCTCCTCGCCGCGGTCGTCCTAGCCCCTATAGCTGGCAGGGTGGGGACGTCTCGCGACTTGGTGCAATCCGCCGAGTGGTGTTCTCCTCCGCACTTGACACACTTGGCAGCCGCCGTGCAGCGGCATTATGCATGGCCAAAGCGCTGGCAACGATGGCATTGGGATGGCTCCGTCTTCACTCTCTGCAGCTCGGTGCGGACGATTAGATTGTAACATCTAGTTACATTCAAAATGCCATCCTGGGGAATTTGCATGAGGACAAGAGGCATTGTCTTCTTGGTACGGCGGTTTTTCATCCTGAAAACAGAGTTGACACTGTAACTCTGGTTGACAAGATCAGACTGGATGTCAGCGTCTGATATTCCGTCTGGCAGCCCTCTGATCACCGCCCTCAACTTCCACTAGCTGGGAAAGGAGTACGTGTGATACTCCTTAGCTTCGTCCGCGAGCGTTTGCGTGAGGCGGGGGTAATCGTCAGGCGTTTGAGGGTGGATTGCGATGCCTTCCTTCGTTAATTTAGCTTTAGTATAGTTAATCCTCTCGGCCTTGAGGTTCCTTTCGACTAGTCCACTGCCTCTGATCACTCAGAATCACCGGCGGTATTTTCGATGTGGTTTCTGTCTCGGTGGCGGCGGCTGGGGTGTCTGCAGAAGTGGACGGGGAGGTAGAAGCGGGGGCGACGGTAGCCACATCTGTCTTTGCTACCTTGGTTGGCTTCTCGTCGGATGCGGAGGAGTCGCCTGTGGATAAGGGGTTTTTCCGCTTACCTTTTGTTGTTGTCGCTACCTTGGTAGCGGTGGGATGGTGGTTGGGTTTATTGCAGGGGTGTCTGCTGCCTGTGCTAGTGCCGGCAGTCCGCATAACATCTCCTGTTGGTGATCGCAACATCTCGACGTCGTCCTCCTCGTCCTTTCTGCTTACGCTGAAATTTCTCGATCGGTTAATTTTTACGAATATTTTCCAAGAATTTAAAAAAATACCAGTTTTCTATGTCTTAGTAAAGACAGTTGTTTGTGGGGCCTCCACATCTCTGTGCACACTCGATTCGCACTTTTGCCTCGAACTTGTCACTGCAGGTACACCAGGTATACCTGCCTGCGTCGCTGCTCGTGACTAACTATATAACTCTCGGAGCGCTCCATTATCCTTGGTTGGATAAATGACCTCGGATGTGAGGGGCCAAGAGGGATTATCTCTCTTTACCCACATCATTGCTGTAAGTAGGCCTGGATGCCTTGTAGAGGTGGGTTCCTTTCTCCCGTCAGCTTCGACCGCAATTGCGGCCGATGCCGGCGACTCAGGGTACCTCCACCTGTCCTAGCAAGCCCCTTCGGCGAGGGCTTGCTTATCTTCTGGCGCTCTTCTATCTTCTCTTCTTTCTTCGCCGACTGGTATAACCCCCGGGGGTAGTCATGTTTAGCCGCAACGCGAGCGTCTGCGGTCGGGTGAGGGTTTGCGAAAGATAGATAGACCTGGCGGTCCTGAAACAGAAGAAATGTCTCAACTTACCCAGCGTTCAGGAGTTGAAACCTAGGCCGCCTGTACCTGGCGGCCTCATCCACCGCCGCCTGGATCAGCAGATTGCTGTGTGAAGAAGGCCTCCGCTCGCGCTTTCATCGCTTCCAGAGCTGACGTGAATCCCAGATCCCGGCAAATGTCGCTGTTGCGGACGAACCATGGGGCTCCCGTCTCGCAACGCAGGGCGACATTTTTGACGGCTTACACGCGTGCAAGATATGACTTCGCTGCGCATTCCCATACCGCTCCAGCGTACGTCAACTGTGGCTGCAAGATGGTCTTGATCAGTCTTACCTTGTTTCCAAGGCTAAGGCGGCTTCGGGGGTTGAGAAGCGGGTAGAGCTTCGCTCTGACTATGCCTCTGCGAGCCACGTAGTCGACGTGCGGTTTCCAAGTCAGCGTCCTATCTAGGGTCATCTCTAGATATTTCGCTGTGGTCGCCCACTGGATGTTTTCTCCGTTGAACAACTCTCGGAGCTGTGCAGCCTCTTCTTAGATACACTTCTGGAAATTTGCTACGACGCAAAAACCCCTGATTGGCTGAAACCGTGTTTTGGGGCGGGGCCTCTCGGACAAAACTCCAGGGCAGAATTTTAGGCTCTGACGACACTAAAGACATCGATAATGCCCAGAAGGCCCTCTCTGTATGAGTACTAATTAAATATGGAATACAATTACATTCTTTAGAAACGTATATCACTTCTAAAGTAAATATTATTTGTATGTTCAATCCTTTTGAAGCTTATCGAAAACCTGTTGATCCTTGCGCGCTCTGTACTCTTTGGTGAAGACTTTCTAGTCATTGGTTACGCCTGTTGCCTGGTACCTTCTTCATCATCCTCCACCCCTCTAACGTCACCACCACACTTTACACAGCCATATTAGCCACATTAAATCCTCCTCAACGAAAATCTTCTAATCAACAACTAGATAAGCATGGGAATGCCACCAAGCACTGCAAGTGGCCTCAACCGACAACAGCATATAGATATGCTGGGTAAAGGGACACGAGCAGTGCTATGGCAATAAAACAGCTGATAAGCTGGCCAGGAGTGCATCGGGTCTCAGTATCTTTGGACGTGGTCCCTCCAGTATGCTTCCGCTGCCAGATTTTTGTTGAAATTATCAAGAAGAATTCAGAAGACGGTGAGATGAAACAAATAACTGTCAATTTGCTAAGGAGTCTCTAGAGTACTCTAGCAAGGATACAACTACAAAATACCTGGCTATGACCAGGATGAAATCTTCGTCTAGTAGTAGTAGTAGTAGTAGTAGTAGTAGTAGGTGTAGTAGGTATTCAAACTGGACACTGTTGGCTAAGGAAGCACCTGTATTATGCAGGGCTAACTATGACTAAGTACAAACATTTTAAGCACGTGCTCAGGAAGACCTAAAAAACAATAAAAAAAATTCCAGAATATTAGCTTGATATTTGAAAAATGGGGCAAAACCCTCCTTTCCTACGGAAAGTCGACGCCGATGATAAATATATCGACTGAGATGGCTTAGACACAGCTTAGTGGCTTAGATCCATGGATAAAACTTACATCTGTTAATAATATCTACTACACTACTACCATGCGATCGTTTTTTTACAGCATTTCTAAATGCAGAAATGACAATAATAATACCTGATAGATAGGTAGGTAACAATTATTATTCATTTGTTATAACCACTCACTACCGATACTACACACTTCCTGTAGGTACAGCTAGAACAAATACCTATTTATTATAACAAAATCAAACGAAAGGAATAGATAAAAGAAATGTACCCGCGGCAGTCTTGTCCCATAACCTAGGAAACCAAACCGACGAACTATATTGTGACAAAGTATCTGCACCTAACACAAATTTCTTTATTTAAAATAAACTGAAGAAGAATACAAAACTACAACGTAAACACATAGTAAACACAGGAATTAAATTATGACTTCACTGGAAATTTTACTGTCGTGTTGCTAGTTGCCTACATTACCTACTCTGATTCTGTAAACGTGTGACGGACAAGTCGCATTGGCGGCGTTAAATAAGGATTTAATATAATTTCGAAAAAAATTTGTTTTTGCTTTATAAATAAGTTTGGAATTTTTTTAAGGGTGATTCCGTTAATTCTTGATTTTCTCTATCCCCTCTTAAAATATTTGTACTTAGTCATAGTTAACCCTGTATAAGGAAGTCTGAAACACATCTTTGTAGAGGTTGCGAACAGGAAGATGAGACCGTGCTTCATGCAGTCTGTGAGTGCACAGCAGTCTCATCAACAAGAGAATCCGTGTTGAGAGAGCGACAACCTTCTATGATCTGCATTAGATCTGACGTCACCACCACATTCTACACACGCAGCCATCTCTTAAGAAAAGATTTTGTTACTTAACATTTTTTTTGTTTTGAAACAATATAATGTGATTTAATTTTTTGACATTTTACCTTGTGGAACAGAATTTTCCATAATTATATTATTTTATTAACAATAATTTTTTTATGATGAAATCATAAAATATCTGTTTTAAAAATTAGGCTGATTAATTCATAAACTGAAATTGTAATATAGGTACCTACCTGTTAATTCTAAAAAATTTTTCTTATTAGTAGGTATTTTTTAATGCCGACTAAAATATATTATAGACTTTTTATCAGGTATTATTAATATTGTATAAAACCCACTACACATTAGTTAACTTTTGTAGATTTTTTTACTGTATTGTAAAGGTATTTTCGTTAATATAAATCTATTTTCGTACAGTTCCTATTAATGAAGTTATATGCATATCATGTGATACCAAATATATGGGTATACTAAAGAACAATTCACAACAACAAGGTTGGATTCAATAAAAATCTAATATAAAAATGAGTCTAGCCAAATTTACTAACGAAAAAAATACGTACCTGGCATAATGAAATCATTAAATGATGTTCAAAATTTAAATTTACTGTGAACATATCCGAACACGTTATCAACTACAATAAATGCACGTCGTTCTGCACGTCTAGAATTGCTTCTTTAGGTTTTAAATTGAATGAAATCGTATATTCACAACTGAAAATATCGGAATATAAAGAAAGTCACACTTCATTGAATTTATTACTTAAAATTTATTACTTAGTTTTATTATTTTTTTTTATCTTAATTATTTTATTGTAAATTGTTGTATTGTATTTCTAGTAGTTCCACCTTTGCAGTTTACATCGCTGTGCTACGGTAGTCTTTAGCTAGGCGATTTCAATTATCTGATTATTTATCGTATTAACTTTTTTGTGATGCAATTACATTAGTTTTTCAAATATCAAAAATGGCTTACGTGCATAACAACTCATAGTTGCTGTATATCGTTTTAATTTATGGTAAAGTAAAAATGCTTTAGCAGAACGATTTCCCGGTAAACATGTGCCAAATGAAGTTCCTGTTACAACGGTGTGCAGTGAGTACAAGTGTAGTGCAAACGCAGACGTGATACGGGAAATTTGGAACCGAATCGAGGAAGAGATGGAGGTCCAGGGCATCCGCGGCGTATTGCAGCAGTGTGGTGTATCATACACGAGGCTCAAGTATATCCGTATCATATACAGCGTGTCCAAGCATTAATACCAAGGGATTGGACGAGGAAGATGGGTACCATGGCCGTCACGATCTCCTTCCTGTCAAAATCATTTGGACTTATTTTTGTGGGGATATTTAAATAAATGTAGTATATTGCACCGAAGTGGACACTATTGATGATTTACGTAAACGTATCATAATGCTAATAACTTACAAGTTCAAAACAGAAAAGAAACAGAAATATTTGTGTTACTTTGTAGAAACTGGGTAAGGCGGGCTCAAAATTTTGTTGTAACATCAGGTATGTCAAACTATTTTAATAATTAAAACTACAAATTAATTCTATGAATAATTAATAACAATGGCGGCAAAAGCAGTTGAATTTGCTGCATAAAAATAGGTGTTGTAAAATGTAATTTATTTCTTCCCTGGGAATTTCTTTCAATTTTTTGTCCGGTCGCCGATTATACGCCTTATCAGTTTTTACAGTGGACCAGTTTCCAGTGCCGCGCGGAAGTGTGTTTGTTTTTAAATCATTTTATTTTTACAAAATTATATTTGTAAGAGTACAATCAACATTTTTTTTATATAAGTTCTGAATCTTCCTGTATACGATTTGTATCATTTTTAACAGCATTTTATTTTAGATACTTATTTTTAAAGTAAAAAAACATGATTGAATATTCATGATTTCGGTCGGTATAGCAGACATTAAATGAAATGAAGTGTCATGTACTTCTATAATGAGAAGTCTAATTATCATTATTTAGGAAATTTTATTTACTTTATTTTTAAATTCAACACGATCCTAAAGTAACACAGCAGAATACCTTTGGATGTATGTTTGCAATTATAGACAATTATAATTGCTTATATTCTAGGATTAGGGTTTAATTAACATTTTATGTATTCTTCTACATATTTCATGGTTTAATTTAATGAAATTCGAATCGACTATATTCATTCAAAGAATTTAAATAAACATTATCTACATACATTAGCTTTAACAGGAACAGGATTTTTATACCGGCAAGCAAGAATTTAACGACAGCTTAAACTTAAATTGACTTGGAATGATTTGAAAGTGTTTACTTTCGAAATACAGTAAGGAGCGTGATAAAATTGTTTATTCTAATATAACGATGCACCAGCAAGAATTTCTATATGTATACAGGGTGTTTCAGGAGAAGATGTACATACTTCAGTATGTTATTATACGTTCAATTTTAAACAACAAATTTCGTATGAACTTAGGTATGGAAACGCTTCGTTTAGGATATACACGATGTCAAATTTTAAAAAATTTATTACATTTTGTTAACTCTCGACTACTTTGAGTTACATTCATGAAATTTTGTATGCGGAGGTCTCTAGGAGCAGTCGTTTCCGTTAAAAACTCATCTAAAAATGATGATGCATGCAAATTATGTATTAGACTGCTACCTTACTTTTATTTAAAGAACAAGGTATAATACTTTACAGACTAAGAACTACCAGTTTTTAATCAAAACAGCCTGAATTTTTCGTGAGAATTGCAAAAATGAAATCTCTAAACAAAATGTACAATAACTTTCGATTCACTCTAATACATAATTTGCATGCATCATCATCTTTAGACAGAAACGGAATACATTTTTAAGTAGAAAAGGTAGGGGTTTTTCTATTCCAAAATGACATACATCGTATCACAAAGAAGTTGAAGCGATTTAAAAAGATTCTAATGACCGCTTGTGGCGCCCTCTTGGAAATACAGCCAATTGTGCATAAAATTTGAATTTCCCGTCCCAAGAAACCTCCGCATACAAAATTTCATGAATTTAACTCAAAGTAACCGAGTTATTAAAGAAAATGTAATTATTTTTTCTAGAATTGACATCCTGTATATCTTAAACGAGGCATTTCCAGACCTAAGTTCATATGAATTTGTTTGCTTAAAATTGAACGTAGAGTAAGATACTGAAGTCTCTACATCTCCTCCTAAAACACCCTGTATGTTCAAGGAAATATAAAACACTAGCAAAATTTAAAAAAAACGCGCTGACCATAGTAAACTATGTTAAAGCTATATCTATTATTAATAAACAACACAGATACTTATTACATAATGATGGCAACATGTCAGAAACATGGGCGCCGACAGAAAAAAATTCAGGGGGGAGGGGCAACAAAAATAGTTGTAGTTTTTTCTAAATTTTAATGAAAAATAACTTGAAACAAGAAACTTTAGTAAAATATTTGGTGCTAAAGCAGATGGCTTACAGTCGTAAATAAAATAAATGGAATATTACACCTGCAAACATAACGAAGTCATAAAAAATCACAAAAATCTAATCCTACTTTCTAAAAAATATAGAAACAAACAAAAACAAAAGTAACAGGAAACAACTGTAAAAAATTTAAAATTCTTACCTCTACCGTTATTTTTAATATTTCAGAGGAGGGGACACTGCCCCTCCTTGCCCCCTCTGTCGGCGCCTTTGGTCGGAACTGAAAACAAAATGTAGAAAAATATTACTAATAGACAACAGAGACACTATAAAATGATACCGACATGTTGCAACTAAAATTTAAAAGACATCAAATGCAGTACGCATCTTATCCGTTGTGTAAATTAGATAATGTTTGATTTGAATGTCTGCGTTGAGATTGTAATAATAATGGACATTTTTGAAATTAATTTTGCGATTTCTTTTAAACTCCTGACGTATTCGTAATGAAATCTTACTACTTACTTTCAACTTTGAACATTATTCTTAGTTGTTTCACTCATCAATAAAACTTCCAAGTTCAAAAACAGTTTTGTGGGAATGTCATTATTATAGCAAAAGCATGTACGTGTCTGTCTATTTTCAAATCAAATCAAATATGTTTATTTGGCCAACAGAAAAAAAGTCCATTTACAGGACAAAAATTAACACAAATGTAATGTAGGTACAAATAATAAAAAATATAATACAATAAAATACAAAGTAATTACAAAAAAACGTATAACTCTATTTATAGATTTAATAGAAGACAAGTATATATTACGATGCTCAGATATAATATTAAAATTATGAGACATGATATATATAAACTGGAGACTTTCTTAAAATATCCATATTGGCTGCTGCCCCATGGGTTGGGTTCGTTGGGTCATATAAGGTAATGTTCAACTACAAACCTGCAATCACTGTATTCGCCAAGATTTGGCAATGCGGTCAGTGAACTAGATCTCCTACGCACGGCAACCCTACATTGGGGTTCACCTGCAGCTAAGTTCTAATTTTATTTTTCTTATTTTTGTAACAAATATTGTTCGTACCTGTTTATTATTTACATGTTTTTGATGGGATTGTTTTTTATTTACTTTTTATTGTATAATTAATTAAAAAATAATTTTTTAATTAAAAAAATCTAGTTTGAATCCCCCTTCTGTCAAATTTCTGGCTACGCCACTGAGAGTTGATGATTTTTTAATTGAAAGGCAAATCATCCGTTATACCTACGTGTAGGGTGTAATGTTAAGTGACCTGTCTCAAGTTTAACCGCGTCGGCGCATTTTGTAAAAGGGAAGAATAAAACTCCTATGAAATATATACTTATTTCAAAACAAACATTTCCTTTTGAAGGCAACTTTGACAGGAACTTGAAACTATAAAATTAAGTAAAATAAATTTCTTTGCAGATCATCTTACTATACTAGCTCGTGCTTTTAAAACATAATTTACAATATTGTAGAGATTTAACTCGTGCCAGCAGTATTCTTAGGTACGTACAATCTTTTGCAATAATAATGACACTCTCTTAAAACAGTTTTTGAACTTCTGGAAGTTCTGAATAGAAGTTTCATTAAATCTCTCTTGGTAAGTGAAACAACTAATAACTAATGTTAAAAATTTAAAGCAGATTTCAATATGAATACGTCAGAAGTTCAAAATAAATCGCAAAATTCATTTTAGTGAGTGTCATTAATATTGCAAACTATAGTACCTCCCTTTCATATATTTTATTACAATTTCTGACCATGTAGTCCAAAGATTATAACGTTTTTTATTTATATAAATTGTTATAAAATTGTCCCAGCGCACATGCGTTTAGTTTCTGTTCAGTATTATTGTATTTTTAGTCTAAAATGGTAATAAACACCCAGACAGCACATAATATCCACTGGATATCTATAAAACAGCCGAATATCCACTGAACATCCAATCCACGATAGATATCTAATGGATATACCATTAAATATCCATAAGATAGCCCGATGTCCATGTGCACAATAGATGTCTAATGGGCATATAGTAAATATATCATATTTTCATATCTATAATAAATATCTGATGGATATCCATTAAGTTATTGTAAAACATAAAAATAATTAATTGACTTATATTTCAGAAATTAATTGCTGGATTATAAAAAGGTAGCCCAAAATTAAGCAGGAATTGAAATTATTTATCCCGTAATTTATATTAAAAAGTTTTTATTCGTAAGTCGTAAGATGTTTTGTGAATCGTGATTGCTGTTTTACCGACCGAGGCACGTCACCGCGGCCATCTTGTTGTTATACGAAACAAAGCTCGTTTTATATTGTGAATTATTATCTGTTTTTTGTGTTTTCGAAAAGGAAATCAATTTTTCTGGCTGGTAAGAAGCATTTTCAATAAGTTTTGTGATAGGTATTTAATATTTTTAAAGATTATCGCACGCTTTTATTGATATACGGAACGATATCTAAAATTTTCATAAGTAGGGTTATAACCTAATAATTTTTCTTATAGATTATGGCATCAAAACGTATTCTTCGATTTTCCAGTATTGTAGATTTCTTTAAGGAAGAATCGAAGCTTATTTCTCGTGGAGAGAATTCAGTGGAATCGAATCACGTAAAGGATATGCAGTTTGATGCAGACTTGCTTTTCAGCCATGGTAACGTACATGCCAGTATGAGAGATCGTTTGTACAAAGTGGAGGTAATGAAAATAATAAAATAACTGACAAGAGAAATTACCATATTTATTGAAAATTATCATATTATGTATTATTTTTAGCTTAAACTTGATTCCGATGACATTTCTGAAGCCATATGTACTTGTTCCAGAGGTCAACTTATATGCCATCATATGGCAGCATTGGCGATTTTGCTTACCATAATATATCTGTAACAGACATAGCTTGCTCCTGGAGTGTCAAGAAAGCAAATAAAACCGATGCAGTTAAGACGATTGATGAAATTTTCCCAAAAGACTGACAGGTAAAATTCTTGATTTTTTTTAAAAACAATCAAATAAAATGGTTGGTTAACGATGAATATTATCACTCCAGTGAAAAAGTACTCGAGCAAAATTTATATTTTATTAAAATATATAGGTACACCATAATATACCTACCATTTTATAATATATATTACCAACTACGAATTAAAATTACAATTTAATGTTACCCGGTTTTTCTTCATTATATCTTCGCCTCTCTTTTTTCCAGAAACCTATACACTAGATGGGTTAAAGGCGATTCAGTGGGGTAAACAACATGACAAGGAATCGCCATTAAAAAAAATGTTGATGCCAAAATGTCCTCAAATGTTGTGGAATAAATTAACGTGCTGTCAAAACATGCAGAAAAAGAAATAAATTTTGTTGTAATATTGCCATATTAAAAAGACCCCAGTGTATATATTAAACTACTATTTGTTAACCGTGTATATTTTGTTCATTTTACAGAAAGAAGAATCAAGAAAATGAAGAACATGCAAATAATTTGTAATTTTTATAAACAATTACTTAATGATATCTAATAATAATAAAAAATATTGATCTCTTTGTGCACATGAAAACTATTGCTTTGTGTTCCCCGATCCCAAATTTTGGAATCTAGAGTCAGAAGGAGCTGCTTGCATTCTTTTGGTTTCTGATGATTCTTATGTTCTTAAGATGAGTAAAGAGAGATGGCTCCCAGGTATTTGAGTTAGGTCATTTAAAATACACTGGCTGTAAATCGACAGATAGGTAATACTAAATATCGACGTTTGAAATAAATCTGCCAATTTAAATCATATGTCTTAATTGGATGTGGCATACAGGATGTTCCTAAATAAGTGTCACAACAGAAAATTGTAAATTCCTCATGAAAAGAAACATTTATTTCCCCTTCCATTTTTCTCCGGGCTTTTTTCGAGATACAGGGTGTCAAAACTTTACAAACAGGGTAGTCAAAGTTTTTGTAAATTTTATTCACCAAGTTGATAAAAAAATTAGTTCAAATCTAATGTGTTGTCAAATTGCATTAAAATTGTTAATTATGACTACATACCTATTTTTTGAATTACAAAAGATTTTCAAAATGTTAGTAAAATGCTTGTTCTTATTCATAAAGCAATAAGCAATTTTTTCTTGAAAACGGTCGACTTTAGAGCAGAACTCTTTGTGTAGAATTCATTAACACTTCATAATTTCCTGTCAAATGTCAATTTTTCCAGTGGCGTAAAAGTTAGTGAGGGTAAACCCTTACGAAAAATTAAGTTTTAACACTCTGTATCTCGAAAATCAAAGCCCGGAGAGAAAAGTGGAAGAGGAAAGAAGTGTTTCTTTTTTCATGAGGAATTTACAGTTTTCTGTTGCGACACTTATTTAGGAACACCCTTTATATGTGGCTCAATTGCAACCAGGGTTGGATATGGATATGCAAATTATGTGCAAAAGATATCCTATTAATCTCTATTGGATATTATTGTATAGATATTGGATACCCATTGTATATCACCACACATATCCATAGGATATTTTCTATATCCTGGATATAGGCGGACATTTGGATATCCAGAAAATGTGGATAAGACATCCACTGATATCCATTGGACATATTGGATATCCACAGAAGATATCCTCTAAATATCTAATAAATATATTGTGCTGTCTGGGCAATAGGTCAACCCATTTTGAGAAAATTTTATTTCTCCAGCAACCCAAATTTTCTAGCACCTTGAGATTCACTGATACTTGGCGACCAACTAGAAGGCATTATCTAACAAAAAATTATCATATATAATTGCGAAAGAAGTTGTCAGGGCAATGCAGGGTTTGCATTAAAAAACAAATTAAGCTGAAAATTTGGACCATCCTATTCAGTGCTTACCAACACAAGCGAGACAAAGTTATGCAAATCCTGTAATGTCGTCTTGGCACCAACAAAAAATTACTGGGAATTGTCCTAGTACACCAGCTAGTAGGTATGTAACTTGTGACCTGCCCTAGTTATAAATGAGGAATTTTGTTTATATTCGGGTCGTAAATACCTTCTTCTTGTTATTTATTTTTAATTTTTCAAACACAAATCTCAATAGATAAGCCTAAGGGCGCCAGTTGATAAAATTAACGAGGAAAAGGAATCAAACTAAGCGAAATTATTCACAGACTTGCTTTCAACAATATAACTTTAATAAAAATAATAATTTACTATAAAATTACTAGCTTTTTCTTTGATATAATTAATTAGTAAAACTAGAACATATTAATGTTAAAAAATATTAAATTTGTTTATAATAATTGTCAAACGTTAATTAGTTAATAAATGAATAGGTAAGTGAACCAAGCCTATTTGTTCTACAGAGTGTTTTATACTAACATAACTATTTAGATAAGTATATCTTTCTTACATTTCACCATTTAACAACTGTTATATGGTTTACACATTATTCGATGAAAAAAAAAATGATTTAATACGATGTTAAGAAAGGCATGTTGGAAAGCCTTAAGGACTATGACAAATTTACGAACTAAAATTGTTTAAATAAGCTAACAATGGGTGAGAGTGTCTAATACACTTTAATCCTTACATGACGTCACTATTGAACTGCAGTAACATGTCGCCAAAATAATATAAATTTTCTTTATTTGCTGTACTGCCGTGCTGCTCAAATTTGCTCCAGCAAAGCAGAACTGTACTCACAGGAGTTCCAGACGATTTGCAAATTCAAAATGGCATACGTATTGGGTGTAGCATGAAGAGACACCTGCCTCTTACTGAAAAATTCTCACACGGGACCCTGTATATCATATACGAAATGTTGGTCCATACTGACTACTCTTAACTGGATTAGACTACTTTCAACTGGATGGTTATTGTAGGTACAGTGGGAGTCAGCTAAAACTCACCAGTTCTATGGTCCATTCTTTTCTAGTGCCATTTATTATACACGGTGCTAGAAAGGGACAAAACATGGAAGTGGTGACTTTAAGCTGACCACCATTGTACATATAAGCAGATGCAGTGAAATATTTGCTTTTTATGACTTTCTCAGTGTTACCCGGTATACCCAAAGACCTACAATATTTTAATTATTTAATAGTGACAGATACGCATGAAACATCACACATCAAAATAGTTTAATAACAATCAAGTATTAAATACTGAATATTATCTCAGGTGGTATGTATAAGGTCTTCGTTCTGTCGTTCTACACAGTAAATGTTTCACTGTCTACTGGATGCCTCTTTTTCAAATTGCCGCGTTTTTATTCGTAAAAACACTTCGTAGGTACCCTTTTAAAGTTTATAGATATTATTTATATTTAAACAATAAATTCAAAATATCAGTAATAATTTATGTAATTATTTAATGTCAATATCCTTGCCAGACAAAATGTAATTATAATGCCTATGTGTTTATCTTTACTGACATACAGGATGAACCAATGTAAATGTTACAGAATTTACTTTGATTTATATTTTAAAGTGTTACAAACCCTAAATAGGGAAATATGTTCCATTCCAATATTAGTCACATTGTACCCACATTCATTCCAGAAAGTGACTTGCATCCTATTGAATGTTTAAACTATTTGGAAATTTGTATCGATATAAGTAACATTAGGATGAGTCAGTTTGCACTCTTAACAAATAATTTATTTGATGGTTCTGTAAAGACTTAAAATCGCATTTTTAGAACAGTGTTGGGACTCCAATGAGCAATTTTAGGTCAAATTAAAACTAGAATCGGGTAGATTGAGGGAAGGTTCTTTTGTAGATTATTTTAATCAATATGTGACTATGGCCAAGCCAAGCACCTAAATCCACCCTATACTAGTGGGGAACTAATAGCGACAATTACCCGACATTTTCTACTCAATATTACTGCTACACTGGTGGGTACAGATAACTTGTTAGTCGTTTTGAATCGGCTGAGACAGTCTGTGCAACTTGAATTTTTTAAGTGTAAAATTGACTTTCGTATCTTTTTTTATATATTGTCAGGTATTAACAATATTGTGTGAAACTAACTACTCTGTGGGCTAAAGCCCCAACCAGCGTTGAATTACACTCACAATATCTACCCATATACTATTAGCTTTTGTAACATTATTTACTGTTTTAGAAAGGTATTTTAAGCCAATATATATCAAATCTCCTACAATTCCTATCAATGAAGTCATATGTATGTTCTCTGATACCAAACACCTAGGCATGCTAATGAACAATTCCACAGACAAAGCTCTATTCATTAATTATCTAATGAAATTAATCTATCTAAATTTACTAACCTGGTTTAATGAAAACACTCTATAGATATCTAACTTCTGAGAGTGGGAACTCGAAAATTCAATCACAATAGATGAGATCTGACCTATTTCTGCATTTTTAGGATTGCTTCATCAGGTGGCCTCCTTTAAGTTGAGTCAAATATCTAACTATGAAAATTATTATACCTACCAATGAATTAAAATTATTTGAAATTAAATGTCGACAATGTCAAACTGATTAATCTGATCCGATCTATAATACGGTAAAAAATGTTACAAAAGCTAATAATAAGGAATATATGGGTAGATATTGTGGGTGTAATTCTACGCTGGTTGGGACTTTTGTCCACAAAGTAATTAGTTTCACACAATATTATTAATACCTAAAAATATATAAAAACTTTTACATAAAAGGTAAACATTATTCAAGTAGATTTGTCATATTTAATTCATTGACAGGCTAATGTCACTTTTGTCATTGTCGATATTTAATTTCAAATAATTTTAATTTATATAATAATTTTTATAGTTAGATATTTGACTCAACTTAAAGGACCTGAAGAAGCAATCCCAAAAATGCAGAAATAGGTCAGATATCTCATCTATTGTGGATGAATTTTCGAGTTCCCACTGCCAAAAGTGAAGTTAGATATTTATAGTGTATAGTGTTTTCATTAAAGCAGGTTAATCAATTTAGATAGATTAATTTCTTTAGATAATTATTGAATAGAGCTTTGTCTGTGGAATTGTTCATTAGCATACCTAGATGTTTGGTATCAGAGAACATACATATGACTTCATTGATAGGAATTATAGGAGATTTGATTTATATTAGCTTAAAATACCTTTCTAATACAGTAAAAAATTATTGATGAACCTACGAAAATTACTGAAACCTCTAGTAAAATTCTAGATTTGATATTTGTTTATGATACAGATATGGTAAATTCTTGTGGTACATTGCCGACTGACGATATCTCAGACCATAAATTAGTTTTTTGTGATTTAAAATTTGAAAATTATAGAATGCCGCCTAAAATTATAAAATACAGATGTTTTGATAATTTCAGTTATGAAGTATTCTATAGGGACTTAATAGCATTGCCATGGTTTAATATTGTCAGAGAATATGATATTAATAATAAATTGATTCTGTTTAACAATTTTATTAATTCTCTTTTTGATATTCACGCGCCTATCAAAGAAGTTAGAGTTACTAAACATAAAGCTCCTTGGGTTACCCCTAACATTAAAATTATGATTAAAGAAAGGACTCAGGCACTGCGAAAATTTAAACGTATCAGGAATGAAAATGACTGGGTTAGATATAAAGAGTAACGTAATTTTGTTGTTTCCTCTATTAGAAGAGAAAAGAGGGCATATTTAGATCATTTATGTTCATTACATAATTCTCGTAGAATTTAATTTGCCACCTACATTGTCTAATCCTAATCACATAAATGAATATTTTGCTTCTTTTTTACAAAATGTTACTGACAATTGCGACACTAAAATACACTATGATAACAATTTAATAAACCATAACGTTAAATTAAATTTTAATCTCAGTACTGTCAATGAGATTAATTATATTCTTATGAACTTAAAATCCAATTCTTATGGAAGTAAGTTTATTTTACATATTAGTAACTGTTGTATTGAACAGCAATGCTTTCCCTATGTCTGGAAAACTGCCATTGGTATACCGCTTCCAAAAAAATCTAATCCATCATCTATGAGGGATTTAAGAATAATTCGTATCTTACCAGTCATGTCAAAAACATTTTGAAAAATACTTTACAATCAGATATTTGATTACTTTAATTCTAATAACTTTTTTCCTAAATATAAATAAAGGATATAGTACCTCTACTGCGTTGACCTGTGTTACTAATGACCTAATTTCATCCATTGATAAAGGTTTGGTTAGTATATTGGTGTTATTAGATTTTTCGAAGGCTTTCGATACTGTGAATCGTAGACTTCTATGTGCTAAATTAAAATATTACGGGTTTAGTAATTCAGCTGTTTCATTAGTAGCGTCATATTTGAAAGACAGGTATCAATTTATTAAGGTTAATAATGAAACATCTAATAACTTGAAAATTTATTCAGGGGTACCCCAGGGCTCCATTTTGGGTCCCCTATTTTTTATAATTTTTTATATACTGCTGCAATTTTAAATTCTACTCATAATTGTCAGATACGGGCTTATGCTGATGATATACAAGTTTATTTTAGTTTTTGGCTCATGATTTTGCTATGGCCAATGAAATTATTAACAGTGAGCTTAACAGTATTAGAAATTTGGCTTTTGAACACAATCTTAAATTAAATTCTAATAAATCTTCTGTGTTATTTTTTCGAAGGAGTAGCCAGGTAAATTATTTAAAAAATTGTTTAAGCATTCATATTGATAATGAACCGTTACCTATTGTCTAGATGTCATTATTGACACTGATTTAAGATTTCGAAATCATATTAAAAACTAATTCAGAAATCTTTTAGTGCTTTGAAGTTATTGTTTCCAAACCGACACATTTTGAATTTTAAGTTGAAAATTAATTTATGTGATTCCCTTGTACTCTCGCAATTTAATTATTGCAAGTTCAGAATTCATGCTACAGATTTATTTATGGTCTTAGAAAGTATAATCATATTTCAGATAAAATGAATAATATAGGTTGGTTAAAAATGGAGAATGGTTCATTTGGGTAATTTTGTTCATTCAATTGTAAATCAACCAAATGCTTCATCTTTATTAAAAAAGTTATTTATTCCCCGCTCTAATGTGCATAGTAGAAATTTAAGATGTATTAACAAATTCACTCTACCTCATCATCGTTTGGCTTTGTTTCAGAGATCATTCATTTACAATTCAGTTAAACTCTACAACTCATTACCTAACGAATATAATAATTATAGTGCCAGTAAATTTAAATATAAGTAGAAATTCTTTTTGTTAGACAGACAGACAGACTTAGTTGTTTGTATGTATAGCATCTCCTTGTATATTTCTTGTTTTTACTTTTCTTTAGATAGTATTAGTATAAGATATACTTCACGTATGGATTTATTTAGGTTAAGTTTGAGTAGCATTTTTGCTAGACTTCGCCTATTAAATCCATCACATTCAGTAATTTCTCGAAAAATACTGCTCTGTCTATAGTCTGTTTCGAAATGAAAGAGAGTAATAAAACCCCGATATAAGAACCGGCCATGGGCGTGGTTATATTTCGTTTTAGATAATTATCGGATAACACTAATGCTAACAGATAATAGGTGTACATTAGTATATTTTACTGGATACATCATAGGGCAGGAGCCAGTGTATTGTGACAGATCAATCCAGTCTTAGAGCTGAATATACGAAGACGTGCTAGTGCAGTAGAGTAAAATTCGACTTATGTTTAGTGACTATTGTGCCAGTGGATATAATATTGTTTGGGTAAAATGTCGAGCTTATCAGATTACGTACCTGCTAAACTCGTGAAGAGATGTGCACTGTCTCAGAATGAGAAGATTATTATATTAAATGTATTTAATGCATTGAAACACCAAAATCCTACCAACAGTGTTGACGACATCGTGGAAAAGTGTTCCAAAATGACAGGGATTGGAAAGTCGACTATCTACAGTCTTTT
The DNA here is from genome assembly GCA_025584915.1 of Monochamus saltuarius. Taxonomy (NCBI): domain Eukaryota; kingdom Metazoa; phylum Arthropoda; class Insecta; order Coleoptera; family Cerambycidae; genus Monochamus; species Monochamus saltuarius. The sequence goes on along the minus strand of CM046721.1, from coordinate 37,098,355 downwards.
AAAGGAAACAAAAAATGAACAAGATACTGTAAATCCCCCAAAATCATCTACAGAAAGGTCAAAAGTCGTTATAGATGATTTCTTCAAAAATGTCATTCGCAGAAAATTACACTCATTTTATTTTAAAAAAGAAATACCAACGCTAAACAAACTTTTAAGTAAACTTTCAGAGGACAACGATTTGCCAAAAATCAGTAGAAGCAAATTATGGGCCGTCTTACGAGAGTTGAATTTTTGCTGGGAAAAGCAGAACAGGAAGTCAGTTCTTATCGATAAAGATGAAATTATTTGTTGGCGAAGATCCTACTTAAGATCAATGACAAAATTCCGTGACGAAGGAAGGAATATTTATTATCTAGACGAATCTTGGGTCAACGAGGGATATACTGTAACAAAAGTGTGGCAAGATAAAAATGTCAAAAGTTTTCAAGCATTTTTTGATGGACTTTCAACAGGGTTCAAGGAACCTTCGGATAAAGGGCGAAGATTAATAGTGACACATATAGGTAATGCCAGTGGTTTTGTATATGGCGGTTTACTTTTATTTGAATCTAAAAATACAGGTGACTATCACGAAGACATGAACGCAGATGTTTTCGAAGAGTATTTTACACAGATGTTGGATCTTATTCCTCCGGGGTCTGTAATTGTCATGGATAATGCCAGTTACCGTTCACGGCAGACCGAGCGGACGCCTACGACTGCTTGGAGGAAAGCCGACATAATTCAATGGTTATCCGGAAAAAAACAATTCTTTTGAAACAAATATGGTGAAAAATGAACTTTTGACACTTGTCAATCTTAATAAAGCTCAGAAAAAATATGTTATCGATGAAATGGCAACAAATCGCCAAATAACGGTACTACGGTTACCACCTTATGTGAACTTAACCCAATCGAATTAGTCTGGGCGCAGATAAAAATAGATGTAGCGCGAAATAATACGACGTTTAAATTAAGTGACGTGAAAATTTTGTTAAAAAATTCCTTGAAACGAGTAACTGCAGATAACTGTCAAAGATGTATACATCATGTACAAAAAGAAGAGGAGAAAATGAAAACTCGATAATTTAATTGACGTTACTGTGGAACCTATCGTTATCAATCTAGAAGACGAAGATAATTCATCAGAATATTCACAGGATGCATTTTAATGTACCTACTTTTTTATTTTCTTTATTGTATACAACACTACATTTACTCACCATAATTTGAATTTTCAAAATACATATATTTTTGTGTGGAATAAAAGTCTATTCATTAAATTTAAATAAATATTTTGATAACAATATTGAAAAATTTTATATTGAATTAGGTATTAAAAACCCTCTTAACCCGGTTATGATGCTTAAAGTTGCCTCATGTTTTGAAATGCTGTTTTTATATTGTTTACTTATAAGAGAAATGGACCGAGAAATTTAAGCGGCATAGACAAAGACGGATTGTCGGGGATTAAATTTTAGCTACCTGCTACAATTTAGTACAGTACAAGTAGTTTTGAAAGTACACCTCATCTATACCGATAATACATAATATAAAAATATTGAATATAAGCACCAGTACTACATTTATTTACGATTTGCATACATAATAAGCTTTTATTACTCTCTTTCATTTCTAAACAGACTATAGTGTAGTGAAAACGCTGGTATCACACGGAAAATTTGTAACCGAGGCGTATCATACACGAGGCTCAATTATATACATACCATGTACAGCGTGTCCAAGCATTAATACCAAGGGATTGGACGAGAATGGCCGGTACCATGACCGCCATGATCTCCTGACTTAAAAGCCCGCATTTCATTGAGGCCGGTCCAGCCAGGCTGGTCCGGCCTAGGCTAGTGGCTGGAACAAGTGCAAAGACCGCATTTCATTGAGGCTGGTCCCGCCAGGCTGGTCCTGGTCTACTGGTGACTGAGATTGTACAGCGACGTAGATACTCACGTGGTATAAAAGCAGAAATCTAATTGGTCTATATAGGATCCCGCATAGCTGGTCCCGCTTGAAAATGTAAATTATTAAGCCCGCATTTCACTGAGGCTGGTCCAGGCAGGCTAGTACAGCCCGGCTGGTCCAGCCAAATTTGAAATGTAGTATAGCAAATGGTCATACACTCACACAGGCTGGTACACGATGAGCTTGCTTTCGAGCTCAGGCGACACAAGCCATGTTTGTAATAATTTACATTTTCAAGCGGGACCAGCTATGCGGGATCCTATATAGACCAATTAGATTTCTGCCTTTATACCACGTGAGCATCTACGTCGCTGTACAATCTCAGTCACCAATAGACCAGGACCAGCCTCAATGAAATGCCGCCTTTGCACTTGTTCCAGCCACTAGCCTAGGCCGGACCAGCCTGGCTGGACCAGCCTCAATGAAATGCGGGCTTTACAAACATGGCTTGTGCCGCCTGAGCTCGAAAGCAAGCTCATCGTGTACCAGCCTGTGTGAGTGTATGACCATTTGCTATACTACATTTCAAATTTGGCTGGACCAGCCGGGCTGCACTAGCCTGGCTGGACCAGCCTCAGTAAAATGCGGGCTTAAATCATTTGAACTTATTTTTGTGGGGATATTTAAAAAATGAAATATTTTGCACCGAAGTGGACACTATTGATGATTTATGCAAACGTATCATAGCTGCTGCCAATAACTTACAAGTTCAAAACGATATTTTACAAACACGGAATTTCAGGAAACAACTACTCTGCGGGCTAATGCCCCGACCAGCATTGAATTACACCTGGAAAACCTATAGCAACAGCTAGAGTCATTCGTCAGACGCACACCAGACATATACCGGTTTCGAGCTTATTAGCTCTCATCAGTATGCCATAGGTGAGGTATCCGACGAATAATCCTAGCTGCTTTCGTCTGTCTAACCCGACAGAAGGGACCATGAGTACGCGGTGTAGAACTAACTACATCTATCGGCCGTTCGCTACTCCATGCCGGACTGAAAACGTCACAGGCACGAAGCGTTCTACATGCAGTAGACACCATTGAAAGCTGTTGACCTTTATCGCGATCGGCGAGAAACGATATTTTACAAACACGGAATTTTAGGAAGTAACTACTCTGCGGGCTAATGCCCCGACCAGCACTGAATTACACCTGAAAAATCTATAGCAACAGCTAGAGTCATTCGTCAGACGCACACCAGACATATACCGGTTTCGAGCTTATTAGCTCTCATCAGTATGCCATAGGTGAGGTATCCGACGAATAATCCTAGCTGCTTTCGTCTGTCTAACCCGACAGAAGGGACCATGAGTACGCGGTGTAGAACTAACTACATCTATCGGCCGTTCGCTACTCCATGCCGGACTGAAAACGTCACAGGCACGAAGCGTTCTACATGCAGTAGACACCATTGAAAGCTGTTGACCTTTATCGCGATCGGCGAGAAACGATATTTTACAAACACGGAATTTCAGGAAACAACTACTTTGCGGGCTAATGCCCTGACCAGCATTGAATTACACCTGGAAAACCTATAGCAACAGCTAGAGTCATTCGTCAGACGCACACCAGACATATACCGGTTTCGAGCTTATTAGCTCTCATCAGTATACCATAGGTGAGGTGTCTACTGCATGTAGAACGCTTCGTGCCTGTGACGTTTTCAGTCCGGCATGGAGTAGCGAACGGCCGATAGATGTAGTTAGTTCTACACCGCGTACTGAAGTTCAAAACGGATAAGAAGCAGAAACATTTGTGTTAGTTTGTAGAAACTAGGTAAGACGGGCCCAAAATGTTGTAACATCAGGTATGTCAAACTATTTTTCTAATTAAAACCATACATAAATTCTATTAATAATTAATAACAATAGCGGCAAAAGCAATTGAATTTGCTATATAAAAATAGGTGTTGTAAAATGTAATTTACTTCTTTCCTGGGGAATTTCTTTCAATTTTATGTCCGGTCGCCGATTATACGTCTTATCAGGTTTTACAGTGGACCAGTTTCCAGCGCCGTGCGGAAGGGTCTTTTAAAATCATTTTTGAACTGCTCTTTTTGATTTTATTTTTACAAAATGTATTTGTAAGGGTTCCCTGTAGATTAAAAAAATTTTTTTTTAGAAAAGTTGTGAATCACTGTATACAGGGTGTCCGGGAACATGTGAGAAATCTCTCGGGTGCAGATAAAACATGAAAAAATAAGATTCCTAGTCAGTGGCGTAGCGTGGACTAATCTAGACGTGGGCGAAGTCGCATCAGCGAGGCCCTTTTCTTCCGCCATTGGATGCTGAATGAACTGAATATTGTGACACATAATAGCTACATGGAAGGTCATAGTATGCATCAATTTTGGTTCAAATATTTTCATACAATCGGGAGAAATTAAAAAAAAAATAATTTAACAATAAATCCCAGCAGGGTGTGCAAATTAATTATAGTACGTGTGGTAAAGCCTCGGTAAAGCTTATTCTTTCTTAGTAAGGTCTTTTAGGGTGCTATTCGTACTATTTAGAGTTCATGGCGTTCGGTTTTAAATCATCCTCAAGGGGGCCTCGCGCGAAGCCCCTTTAAGTGCGAGGCCGTGGGCGAGGGGCCGCTTCGCTCACACCTAGCTACGCCACTGTTCCTAGTTCCTATAAATCTTTTTCATGCAAACCCTCCTTACGGCGATATGTGTCTCTGAAGGACGCCCCTGGAAATCGGTTTTTCTTGAATAATTTTTAAACTACTTAATATAATTTAATAAAAATTTAATGTTCTTTTTATCGACAATAAACAAGAGTACATTTTTTTATTCTAAGGTTTCAACCTTACCCAGATTTATTATTTTAAAGTCTTTATCATACCTAGTGTCAAAAATGTAGGCATTAAGTTGTAAAGCTTAGCCCGCCCCTGGTAAGCTAAAAAAGCAAAATATATTTTATTTTAAGAGGTCCTTACTACTATTCATCACATTAAATTTTTATTAAATTATATTCTCTTTCTTCAATAACATTTAAAGTACCTACTACCTCCGTAGGGAGGGCCTAGAGGAAAAAATGTTATAGGAACTTGTCATCTTATTTTTTCATGTTCTATGTGCACCCGAGAGATTTCCCACATTTTCCCGGACACCCTGTATACAGGGTGAGTTAGAAATCATGGGTCAACACTAAGTTTGAGATACTATAGACACCAAAATATTACGTTTGAGTTCATCATGCCTTATACGAAGGACGCTGGTTTAAGAAAGAGGTTTAAATTTTATTCTGAAATTTCTCAATAATTCACACGCATGCAAAATAAGCTAATATTTATTGATATGAAAATTTGACCACAAGCCTACTAAAAAAAGAAATAGCAATATCAGCGCCTGAAAGAAAATCACCACCGATAAAGTTAGGTGACCTAAACACCTTTAGTTTTTTAAGTATATTGTAACAGATAAAAAAAATGTTTTGATTTACCTAAATAATACGGTGAAACGAGCACCCTCTAGGAGCAACGTCAAAATAAGCTTCAAATTCGTAATATTCACACCAAAAAACTCAACACTACCAATTTTCAAAGTCATGCTATCTAAAGTTTCGCAATTATTGAAAAATTTTAAAATAAAATTTAAACCTTGAACACCCTGTATTTTTTAAACCAGCAATATTCGTGTAAGGCATGATGAGCTCAAACATAATATTTTGGTGTCTAGTATCTCCAGATTAGTGTTGATCCATTCTTTCTGACTCATCCTGTATATGAGACACTTACGTTGCACTGACTCAATACAACAAACTGCAATTTAATACAATAGCGACCATATGAGAGTACACCATTCTAATTTTCTTCTAATCAAAGAAACATAATGTTTTAGATGCTGATGCGACAACTTTTGTGTAATGTGTAAAACTTAATCTTGGATCAAAAAGCACACCCAAATCTGCAACCTTATCAGTTTTTTTTATTATGAAATGAAAGCAGTTTTATTATTATTATTAAAAAAGACCCAAGATTAGACCCTTACGAGACACCCGATGCGGCCAAATATTCCTCAGATTTGAATCCACCATATTCCACAAATTGCCGTCTTCTCATCAAGGATAACAGATTAGATGAAAACAATAGAAACATGATCAAAAGCTTTTTGTATGTCAATATAATTACATCAACTTGCCCTTGCCTGTCAAGAATATTAGATATACAGTGTGGAAGAAAGGTATGGAATAAATTCATTATTTCTAAAACAACGAAGTTTCATGAAATTTCCTCGGACCCGTCGATTTTGCTTTTTAAAAAGACTCTTTTTTCTATACCAACGCATTTCCGACGTTCATTCGTTTTCGCGTGATGACGTCATCGGATATTTTTTTAAATAGAACCCCTATATTTTTTCATCGGATTCTTGTAGAGCTTAACTTGCTGAATTAAAAAATATATAATTTCAACACTTTATTCCTTCAACTTTCCGAGAAAAAAAATTATAACCGATCCAATAAACGCTGCAGTTGACAGATGTCAATTCTAATTATATTTTGTTTAGTTGCCAGAAACAGTTTCTGAGGTGCCTTGATTTAATTTGTTGTTGCTATCAAAAGATATAATATTCTAACATGCAATCTAATAAAACAAAATAATAAATTAGGGGGTCAAATACTATTGAGGCAACCAGAATTTAATTATTAATTAATTACTTAATTATTGTTAAATTGTTTTAAAAATGAAGAGTCCTTATTTTGTGATACTGCCGATGAATTCACTATATCCATTTTACTCTCAACCAGTCCATCACAGACACAAATGGGAATATTCATTTTTTTTTTCAGGCCGATTTTATTGGATCGGTTATTTTTTTTTCGGAAAGTTGAAGGAATAAAGTGTTGAAATTATACATTTTTGAATTCAGCAAGTTAAGCTCTACAAGAATCCGATGAAAAAATATAGGGGTTTTATTTAAAAAAATATCCGATGACGTCATCACGCGAAAACAAATGAACGTGGGAAATGCGTTGGTATAGATAAAAGAGTGTTTTTAAAAAGCAAAATCGACGGGTCCGAGGAAATTTCAAGAAACTTCGTTGTTTTAGAAATAATGAATTTATTCCATACTTTTCTTCCACATTGTATATTGAGTGATTCATATTAAATTAGTGACAGTCGATCTATTTTCCGTAAACCCATGTTGGGGTTATTACTTGTATACCTGTATATATACATGATGAAAATTAATAGGGGTCTTTGGTATAAAATTTTTTGAAAATAAAAACATTCTCTGAAGAGTTACTTTAAAATTGATCCTCTTTTTTATCTTCCATGTATATCAAACTAAAGAAACCACACTTGGCGAACATTATGTGTCAATAAAGCTACTACCTAATAATATTTTAATTTAAATTTTAGCAAGATTTGCTAAAAAATTTAAATTAAACCCCAGCATCCGCCATACACAATTATTATGTACCAAGTATATACATATTTTTAAGTAAATAATAATTTACAATAATAAAACTTATTTTTACTTTTATCGCCCATAAAATTCAGTACTACTTGTTCATCTGACCTATCTTTTGTTACTCCACCTCCATTAAGACACACTGTAAGTATATTCGTTCAAAATACGTCATTCAGATTTAAAAAAATAACTTGTTTGTAACAGACAGATAAAAATTATTTCAAGCTTTTTAAGAATATACCACACAGCAACAATAAAAATGAGCGTATTGTGCCTAGATGACTTGCATTTTCTATGTCTTCATTTATCATCTACCAGAGACAACAATGAGACGTGATCACATTGTTGACTATTCGGACTAGGTATGTCTTTCACCTACCATTCTCAAAATATAACGGTTTATGAATATTTAAAATATATTTTATAACAGATATTTTATTTTTGACACACATAAATTTTATTAAAAAATAATTATTTTAATAAAATGTATGGTACGTATAGTCTAGTGCGATAATATTGACATTCCTTAAAACCAATTTGGCGACTTGTTTTGAACTGGTGACGTATTCGCAATAAATCGTATATAGTTTTAAAATTAGTTAAATAGAGATCTAATGAAATTTTTACTCAGAAAACTGTTTTAAGGGAGTGCCATTATTATAACAATACAGGTTGTTTCTTAAGTAGAGGTTAAACATCCAGGGGCGTATGAGTATTTTGTTACATAAGTGTAGGGTCTTAGGCAGTGGCGTAGCCACAGGGGGGGAGGTTTGGTGTCAGAACCTCCCCCCATGGGTTGGGTTGGTTGGGTCTACAAATCTGCAATGAGTGCAATCACTCTATTCGCCAAGATTTGGCAACGCAGTCAGTGAACTAGATCTACTACGGCAACCCTACATTATGGTTCACCTGCAACTAAATTCTAATTTTATTTTTGTCAGTTTTGTAACAAAGATTATTCGTATCTGTTTATGATATACATGTTTATGATGAGATCGTTTGTTATTTACTTTTTATTGTACAAGTATTAATTTATTAAAAATTATTATTCTAAACCGCTTGAGATAATTTAACCAAATTCGGAGTGCATATTTAATATGACAATTCCACTCATGCATAAAAAATCCCATTGACGAACGCAAAAATCGTGGTTTTCTACCGGCTAAATAGGAAAGGAGAGAAAATGCAACTGGATAAAAAGGCGGATAAATTACGTTATCATAGCAATGCTATGTTACTTTATTTATTAAAAATAACGTCAGTTTAAAATTGTTAAGGTCAAAATCACAAATGTATCCAAATGTCTCGATTTGGTAATACGTGTGAAAAAGAAATAGTAAATGAAATCGAACATTGTATCCCTAAAAATACTAAAAAAAGCCAATCATTATTCTATTCATGAAATTGTCTTACCAAATACCATTCGAGCTCAGATTTTGAGCCTGATATTTTTTTATGTTTATTTTCTCGTACTTACTTTCGTAGGTAATTTAACTCCACCTGTTCGACAAAATCACTCGAGCTACGCTCTCGTGATTTTGTCGCAACAGCTGTTGTTAGATTGCCACGACAGTAAGTACTCGAAAAGAAACATAAAAAAATATCCGGCTAAATCTGAGCTCTTGTGGTATTACCCCCGATAGTAGATATGAAACAAAAATTACCAGCATTAGAAACTTACCAGTGACGGAGGTGTGGTATAATATTACAAATAAAATATGTCATATACGCCATTGTATTATCTTAATTTTTTGTTTATTTACAATTTTTTCTATTCCAAATCGAATAACAACAAAATTGATTTATTTGATCAAGTGCATTTTTAATGATTTTTACACAGTTAGGTACTTAAATTTCTTAAACATATCTTAGGGAGGTCATACAAAACAATAATAAGAAGAAGCCGTCATCTTATTTAATATTGTGAAGTGTCAAATTAAACTTATTTTTAAAAGATTAAGTTTTAATAATGGCTTATGCATATTCAAATGCTGAAAGGCCTTGCATATGGAAATGATGCTGAGGCTAGGCGAATTTATATGGAAAGATTTCCATATAAATATTTTTCAACGTCAATCGGAGTTGGGCTCATTTCAGAAAGGTCCAATTCCTGGAAGAACTTTGAGTGTTAGAACAGTTGAGTTGGAAAAAGCTATTCTACACGAAATTGAAGAAGACCCAAATACTAATAATGATAATATGAATCATAAATTAGTTTGGTTCAACAGCAAGCAGCAGTTATATTCGTATCGCATACAAAGCAGGAGCTGGATAATGGCTGTCTTAAGACCCTAAATTTATATAACAAAAAAACCCGTATATTGGCCACAGAATACACCTCTGAGTTTTTGACCTCTACTTGAGAAACACTCATATTGGACATATTTATTTACGTATACATTTAAACATTTAACAAGCTTAAATAGGCAACTGAAATTGTGTACTGTGTATGTATTCGTATGTCTGCAGAGTGTCTCCGGATAGGTGAAATGATTCTTCTATGAGACAAAAAGAGTTATCAGAACGTCGCGACCAGGTCGCAATGATGTGTTGCATACATTCTTATGTAGGGACCAGGCTTATGATCTGTAACGGCGACAGGTTTTGAAAACGATCGAACAGCGTTTTTGAGACGTTGCGACAAAAATGCTTCCCGTAGCTTCTTATCAAGGTGGCCATATTAACATTCAGATTGTGACAGGTCGCGATAAGGTATGAATTACGTTATCGTTAATAGACTTATCAACAAGTTTAAAAATAATTCAAATAAATGAAAATGTTTGACACTGAAATATTTAATCGTCTAAATTCTCCCAGCCTAGGCAAAGAGGTTCTAGATATTTCTGTTATACGTTATTCCGTCGAGGAGAACGACGAGATGCGATCTCGATCGCCGGCCTCCAGCGAGGGCAGCTTCGACGACAGCCGGAGTGAGAGTGATAGCCCGCTATCAGACGCTGGGCGAATTATCTATCTTCAGGAGGATAAACTGAAACGGCTCCAGGAGGAGAATCGCCAGTTAAGGGAGAGCATTGCTAGGCTCACCAGGCAGCTCCAAGACCAGGAGGAGGCGGCGGCTGAGACGCGCCATCAAGCCTTGGAGGAGCTTATCAGGAGCCTGTCGGCCAGCTCCAGTGCTCCCCCCAGCCAGGCTAGTTCCCTAGCGGCGAAGGAAACCGAACCGCCTGCGCCAGCCCCAGCCGCACCCACCGCCGTCGCCAACAGCGGTACAGGTAAGGGCGGTAAGAGGAAGAAACCGACTTTTTCTTCTGTTTCAGGGCAAGCGGGATCGTCCGACGAGGAACCCTCCAAGAGAAGCCAAAGTCAACTTCACCAAAGCCAAGATGGTCAAGGAAGGCGTCGCCATCTCGCTCGCCTCCGCGGGGGACCATAGGAAGTTGACCAAGCTTCTGGCCTCAAAAGGATACGTACTCTCTCCAAGAAGAGTAGCATCCTCCAAGTCACCCGGTGCTGCTCCTTTGTAGTCCGCGTGGAGCCTCAGAAGGCGGCAGCTGTGGCATCTCAGTGTCATAGATGCCAAAAATTCAGCCACGGCCAGAGCCGCTGCACTGCTCTGGTGATGTGCGTGAAGTGCGGCGAAGGCCATCACTCGCCCGAATGAAAGAAGCCCAGGGAGGCTTCGGCGAAGTGCGCCAACTGCGGTGGCCCCCACCCGGCGAGCTATAGGGGCTGCCCCCAGGCCCCCAAGAAGACAGCCGCGAAGAAGGCATCGACGGTAGCAGCGAAACCTGCGGCCGTAAAAGAACAGGCTAAGTACCCGCAACCTCCCAAGACCACAGCGACGAAGAGCTTCGCCGCGCCTAGGGGGGTTGCAAAGAAGCAACAGCCCCAGACGACGTGGAGTGCGCCCTCCGACTTCGTCAGCGTGCTGGCGAGAATGGAGGAGATGTTCTCCGCCATGCGCGCCTTCTTCACTAAAATGCCATCTCGTTTGCAGGAGTAATGGCAGTCCCTCGACAAGTGCAGTCCCTGAGAGTCAGTCGCCTCATGGAACATCGACGGATTCCAGTGTAGGAAAAACGACTTGCTTGAACTCTTGCCACGCCTAGACGTAGACGTGGCTGCCATCCAAGAGACCAAGCTAAGGGACGCACAGGCCGCCAGGATGCTCGGATACGTGGTGTATCGGAGGGACCGGCCGGCCAGAAGAGGAGGAGGAGTCGCCCTGCTAGTCAAAAGAGGTATCGAACATCATATGTTGCAGGTTCCACAGCTGTTGAACATGGAAGCCGTGGCAGTCTCTGTGAGCACCCGCCATGGAGATATCGCCGTGGTGTCCTGTTACCAGCCAGCATCTCTCCCGCTCTTGGACGACGACCTGGAAGCGGTCATGGGGGCATGGCCGCATACGGTTGCCATCGGCGATATCGCTTTGCTCAAGGCAATACCGATGGAAGCCGAACTGACGACGCACCACGAGGGTTCCACGAACCACTCGCCCCTCCTGCTCGAACTAGAGCGGGAGCGTCGCGACGAGGCAACCGCAGTCAGGAGACAGACCGACTGGGAGCGGTTTCGTGCAGAAATGCAACGGATCTGTCAACCAGTCCATGTCATCCAGGACGAAACGGACCTCGAAGCGGCAGTCGTGAGCCTGGAGAAAAATATCTGCACCGCCCTGGAAAGCAGCACTACCGAGAGGACGGACGGAAAGAAGACGTGTGTACCATGCCGATGAGTTACCTCTTGATTTGCAGTAGCAGATTAGAGAGAGATGTGCGGCCAGGCGACGAGCCATGAGGACAGGTCATCCACGCGATAGGCAAGTCGCCAGCCAGCTCAACAGGAGAGTCAAAGCCGCCCTGGACGAACTCTACCAGGAGCGGTGGCATAGACACCTGGAATCGCTGAATCCTGGAGACGCAGGTCTGTGGAAGATGCAGAAGGCGCTGAGGGCTTGTCGCTGTCCGATACCTCCGATTCACGGAGAGAATGGGATCGTCTACACGAAGCGGGACAAGGCAGAAGCTTTTGCGGACAGCCTTGAACTGCAGTGTAGAGAAAACTTTCTCGACGACGAGGACGAGGACCTACCCAATGCAGAACCCATTAGACCCGCTACTCTGGAGAAAGTGGAGGATATCCTGCACCACTTGAACCCCCGCAAAGCGCCGGGATACGACGGTATTGGGAACAGGATTCTCAGGAAGCTCCCCCACCGGGGAGTAATGGCGCTGCTGAACATCTGCAACGCCATCCTGAGACTGCGCAGGTTTCCTAAGAGATGGAAGAAGGTCAACGTCATACTCATCCCTAAGCCAGGTAAGAACCAGGTAACGTTCCCCTCAAGTTACAGGCCCATCAGTTTCCTGCCTATGATGAGCAAAGTAGCCGAGAGGGTGATCCTGGCCAGACTGCACGAGATTACGGAAGAATTGCGCATCCTCCCGGACGAGCAGTTCGCGTACCGCCGTGGCCACTCGACGGAGCAGCAGATTCTCAGGTTAGTAGAACTTGTTTACGCAGATTTTAACACCAGGAGTAGTCTTCTTGGACGTCGCCAAGGCCTTTGACAGGGTCTGGCACGATGAGCTTATCGTAAAAATGCTCGACTTTGGCTACCCTGTCGGCCTAGTCAAGCTGGTGGCGTCCTTCCTAAGTGGCAGAGAGCTGCGTGCGAAGGTGGACGAGACCCTGTCCACATATCAACCTATGGAAGCCGGCGTCCCCCAAGGCGCCGTGCTGTCTCCGCACCGTTTCAATATCTTCACAGCGGACCTACCCAGGACAGAGGATACTTCCGTGTGCCTCTACGCCTATGACACCGCCATCTTAGCCCGATCCTTAAACCCGGAAATGGCAACGAGGCGACTCCAGAGAGGGCTAGGCAGACTGGAGGACTCGTGTAACCGCTGGAAAGTGGCGATCAACGCGGAGAAAAGCCAAGGTATGATGTTCTCTCGTAGGTACAGAGCGCAGCCGAGAGGCCGCGTGACGTTCAACGACGAGGACATACAGTGGACCGACAAAGCCAGGTATCTAGGGGTGACCCTAGATAGAAAGCTGACCTGGAAGCCACACGTCAACAAAGCGGTTCGCAATGGCAAGTTTGTGAGGGCGAAACTCTATACGTTACTCCATAGGGATAGCCGACTGAGCCTTGGCTACAAGGTAAGGTTAATCAAGTCTGTCTTGCAGCCACAGTTGACGTATGCCGGAGCAACATGGGGATACGCAGCGAAGACGCACCTGAAAAAGGTGTAGGCTGTCGAGAATATCGCCCTGCGTTGCGCGACGGGGGCCCCTTGGTTCCTCCGCAACAGCGAATTTCGCCGGGATCTGGGATTCACGCCAGCCCTGGAAGCGATGAAAGCGCGATCGGAGGCTTGCTTCGCACGTGCAGAAGTCCACAGCAATTAGCTGATCCAGGCGGCGGTGGACTACCGACCCGATGCGGCCGCCAGGTACAGGCGGCCAAGGTTTCAACTCCTGGACGCGGAGTAAGTTGAGACGTTTCTTCTGTTTCAGGACCGCCATTATCAAGAATAGGACCAAGAAGAGACTTTGACTTTTCCTCACCCTACCCCGGAGCCTGCCTAGGCGGGCTCCGTTACCCTATCCTGGAAGATAGGGCCTTTAAGGTTATTTGTCCTAGCGTCTCCCTAGAGCCACAGTGCTAATCCTGACGTAACCCAAACCGACAGAAGAGACAGAAGAGCGCCAGAAGATATGCCCTTGCCGACGGGGCTTGCCAGGACAGGAGAAGGTTCCTCGAGCCGCCGGCATCGGCCGCAATTGCGGTCGAGGCTGAGCGGAGAAGGGAATCCACCTCTACGAGACGTCCAGGCCTACAGCGATGAAGTGGGTAAAGAGAGATAGCCCCTCTCGACCAAGGTCATTTATCCTGCCAATGATATTGGCGCGCTCCAGGTATCAGTCTCCACCAGTGCTTCGACGTGTGAACTTCGAGCAAGTAGTAGTGTGTGTAGAAGTGTTAGTGCTACAGTATAATCCAGTAATAGTGCAAGCCATCGCTCTGCCTATTTAACAACGCATAGGCAGTGCTTTGAACACTTTTACCACCATAGTATCATCGTTAACATAAAACCGTATAGTGCTTTGCATAAACTCTCAGTCGCATTGACAAATAGCCACAATTTGCCTCTTTTTGGAATATCCTTGAATATTCCTGACGTCCATCTCCGATATTAGCACCGCCTCGTTCCTGGAATCCTGGATAGGATCCCGAACCTCCTAAGACCCTACGATCGAGCTAGCCGCTGCCCGTTAAACGTTTCTCGCCACCAGACGACCAGAAATCGTGATACAAAATGAGAAAGCGTTTACACTGCATATACGGTATGGTATAATTGGTTGGGGGGGTGGGTGTAAGAAACATTTATTTGAATAAATTAGAAGTTCTCAAAAAAGAATTATCAAAATTATGTATAATAAAAAACTTACCTATCCAACTGATTTGCTATATAAGGAAACATCAATTATGGACTCACGTCAAATATTTTTCTTTGCATTAGCAATTATGCAACATTCTGAAATAAAGAGACGCTTACAACATGAATATAACACTAGGAATGCATAAGTGTGTAGGCCAGCGATCTCATTTATTTCTAGCTCTAAAAATTTTTAATTTCTTGCCTGAAACAATATCAAATATCAATAATAAAATATCATTCAAGAGGAATGTTAAAATATTTCTTCAAAATACTTCTAGAAATGAAATACACAAACTAATAGATTTTACTTAATATATAGGGAGGTTCTAATTCTATTTTTTCTTATATATATTTGTTTTAATAAATGTATTTATTATATTGGTGTAGGATATGATAATGTAATTTGTATAAGTTGTATGATTATTGATTTATTTATGTTTGCTCTTTTCTTATGATGAGTAAATTTATTTGCTACTTACCTTTTAGTTATGTAGGTCACAACAAGTTTATGTTTAAACTTAAGTTGACGTCACTATGTTTATTGGTTGTTGTTTATTGCCGCATGATTTATATATTTGAAATGCTAATACCAAATAAACATTATTATTATTATTATCTTTATCCTTATCCTTATCGGTATCTTTATAGTTATCGTTACCTTTACCGTAACCATTACCATTACAATTACTATTACCATTGTCATTATCATTAATATTATTATTTCATTTTTTCTCAGTTGTGTTGTTGAACTGTTGTTGGTATAGGGTCTTAACTCACAGCACTCAGAAATCTTCCATTACCATTACCTTTATATCTATCCATATCCCTATTCACTTCTGCTAGTCATTATGCGTATTTACGTGATAAGTGGTTTTTTTAATTTTCTTAACTTTCCTAAATGTAAGAATTACAACAGGATTATAAAAGCAGAGATCTTTATTGTTTCGCATTCGTGCACACGCAAGTGTGTTACAGGAACTACTAAACTGATTATTTTGTCTTAAGCATATTAGATTGCATTAGAGAACTAGTTCATCGCAGTGGTGTAGCCACGGGGGGGTTTGGGGGTCAGAACCCCCCCATGGGTTGGGTTGGTTGGGTCATATAGGTAATGTCTCACTACAAACCTGCAATCACTCTATTCGCCAAGATTTAGCAACGCGGTCAGTGAACTAAATCTCCTACGGCAACCTTACATTAGGGTTCATCTGCATTAAATCATTTAAAAATTAAAGGATATGGATAAATATTTAGAAAAACACGACAAAAATAGGGACAATGGGGACCTCGGAAAAGGACCATCTCGCCACCAAAAAAAGCAAAGCGCCTCTGCAGCTATCGACCAACGTGGCAGACTGAGTATATTTGGCTAATAAAGAGTGCAAACCATTTTTCTGCAAGATGTCTAGTATGCAAAAGGATTTTCAGTTAGTCACGGTGGCCTTAGTGATGTCAAACAGCACTCTAATACAAAAGAGCATAGAAGATGCGAAAATGTTGAAATCTTCTCAAGTTTAAAAAAAATTTTTGCAAACAGAAAATATTCAAGAAACTACCGATGTTACTGCAGCAGAGCTTGGGCAAATCTACCACTGCGTTAAGCATAGTCAATCTTACAATTCGTTAGATTGTGGGCTCAAACTTTTACCAAAAATTATAAAAGATTCTGAACTACTAAAAAAAATATTGTCACAGAATTTGCCCTGCTCGCACCCAATTCGACGACTGTGGTATCGCGAAACGCTAGATTGCCCCGATCGCCCCTACACGATTAGACTTATTTTAAGCAATTTGACCTTGAAAAAATAATGTGTCCCGTATCTTAAAATTCAAAGGGTGGCAACGCTGCCTGCAACTACGTTCTAATTTTATATTTGTCATTTTTGTAATAAATATTGTTCGCACCTGTTTATTATTTACATGTTTATGATGAGATTTTTTTATTTACTTTTTATTGTTTCAATTTATTAAAAATTATTTATTTTTTTTATTAAAAAAATCTAGTCTGAAATACTTTGTTCACTGAACCCCCCCCATGTCAAATTTCTGGCTACGCCACTGGTTCATCGTGCTGCTAACTTACATGTATTGCCAATTGTGACACTGCTATTGAATAAAAAATTAGTAAATGAGAAACAAGTTAAAGAAACTAATGAATTAAAAGACTTGAACTATTTTTAAATGTAACCTACTTTTGACCGATACATAAGTAAATTAACACTATCATTTTATTCAAATCTAGTAGATTTGAACCGTTGTGGGTCGAGCTATTAGTGTTGCGGCCGTTGGGTCGGATAGATATATAATGTAAATAATAACTTTCCGTACTCTTCACAGGTGCATATGGTTACAAATGATTACGCATACACTTACTGATATTATTTCTCATTCATCAATGGAGTATGCTTGCATTAGTAATAAACCTTCATTCGTAACGGCTAGTTTGAAGTGATTGTTGTACTATATTTTGAAAATGCGCGTCTAATGACGTAATATTTGCATATGCAAACTGTTTTTAAAATAAATTGCGCAATGCACACACTTTCACACAATCTGTATTTTTGCATAAGGGAGCCATAACTTCTCATTAGCACGAATTTCAATCATCCCCCTTGTCAAACGATTCACACAAAAAAACTGTTCTGCAGCTTTCAATGTATTCAACAATTCATAATTTTGACGGATGGGAACCAAATTTATCTTAACCAAAGTAATAATAATAACAACAAACTTCCTGCAACCATATTCCCCATGCTTCGAAAAGTTCTTGATTTCATTGGCTTCACAAAAATCGTTTCGTACAAAGATGACATAAAATCACAGCGCAGTCGTAAATCCCATCGATACAAACGGATAACAATTATTTCAGTTGACGCCTGACTTGGAATGTAATATACAGTATAACAATTACAGATGGTATTGATCGTCATAAATTTTCAAAACCATATTTGATAGCTAGTAAATTGTTTTAAAATAACATAGCTGTCGCAATATGACAATAATTAATATTGAAAGCTCTTCATAAATTGTGTACAAGAATAATGTATTAGCGTTAGTGACTGGTGGAGATGCGTGTCTAGTAAAAAAGGTGCATCATTAAAAAAAAACAGAAGGTTCAGATGTGATTAAATTAATACTAAACATAAAAATGGTTGAAACCGACCATGTTAATCAGCTGATATAATTGAAGTTTTATTATTTTAGATGCTAAATAATATGCGTAAGCATAATTATTTATAACCATATGTAACTCTGAAAGTACAAAAAGTAACCTAACGGCGGGAATGCAGATGGTACGATTCACAACGGTTTAACCTTAGTTATTATAATATCGGTATATCGTTTATTTCAGGAGTTTTGGAGCCAAATGTTCGATATGTGCCAGAGGAATATCATCTAGCGACTGGGTTAGAAAAGCTAGAAATCATGTCTATCATCTTGCCTGCTTTGCATGTGCATCCTGTCATCGACAGTTGTCTACAGGCGAGGAATTTGCTTTACATGAGGATCGCGTCCTTTGTAAAGCCCACTATTTAGAAACTCTTGACGGTGGTACAACTTCTTCTGATGGTAATAACACCTATGATTAGTAGTTGTTAGAATCTAAATCAATAAAAACTTTCTATTTGGAAATGCTAATAACCATCGTATTATTGTAACCAAATACATTTGTGTTTTACACAGGTTTCTGGTAGAACGTCAATTAGAGATTATTAGAAAGTATATACAATTATTTTTTTTAATTGCTACACAAAGCTGTTATCTTCAAGTGTGACTTTTTCGAGTTCCACCAGTAACTAAGAAATATATACCTATAAATGCATATTAATTGAAATCAAATTTCAGCAGTTTTCCTTAAAATACCACATATCTTGACAGGTATATATTTTGTAGATTGTTCATTGAAAATACAAGATCCTAATCCCTTCATCTAGTTCTTTACACGCCACTATATGTTTGTTGCCACCTTAATTATATAGATCCTGCCACCACATATGTATTCTGCCTCTCCTGCATTCATTTTAAATATTCGAATTCCATGTGTGCCACAATTATACATCATCTTGTTAAATTTTCTTTATTATACATTTATTAATTGAATTATGTAATACTGGTCTTCCCAAATTCCCCATTTACTCTCTTTGTTCAGCCTCTGCATCAATTTGCTCTTCTCATTAAAATGGTCCAATAAATCCCTACCTCCCGCAAAACCTTTCTTTTTACATTAAACATTCTCCTTTTGTGTTTACTATTCATTAGTACTAGCCCACCAGTGCAGGCCAAAATAAGAATTGACATTATAGCATAGACTTTTAATTACTTCCTCCTACTGCCTGATCTTCCTAGTGTTCGGCATTAACAGGGCTAACTCACTTTTCATCACTATTAAATTTAAAAATTATATACCTCTCAAATATCTCAGGTTCAAATAATTGTGTTGTAGCTTTAATCTATTCGTTGTTGTAAAACTTGCGTGTTTTCAAATGATTCTACATGCATCAAACTTCCGAGATAATCCCAAATATCCTGTGCTGTCATCAAATTTTATGTCTGCATATGGAGTTTTAAAATCACGGTTTCTTACAAAACGATGCGTTCTATTCTATAAATACGTCGAAGTATTTTTTTCTATGTAATTCACCCTACTCATCCTTTCATCCTCCTCTTTCTAATGCGCTGAAAAAGATGACAATTCAAATCATGCAGAATTATTAGGTAATACTCTGTATCTAATTTGAACTGATTTGGTCAACCCGTTTGGAAGATCAAAAGTGTATCTTTTACGAAAACTTTAATACTCTGTATCTCGGAAACGAAGCGTTTGCGGATATACGTTCATATGAATACTATTTTTTATCTTTTGAAGTAATATTTTGTTACAATTTATGTTTTATAAATGTATACAAAATTGGGTTAAAAATTAACACATTTTGATATGTGAATCCACGAATTGCAAGTTTGCCGTAATATGATGTGTCAAGAAATTTATTTAGAATAAGCCATTGTTTAATAATATTAGTGGACTGTACTTCGGTCTTTTCTAACGTTCTTAAAGAATAAGAGTAATTTGCTTTTGTTGAACAAAAACTTTATTTGTACTCTGAATATTCAATTCGCATTGACTGTTTTCGTCTAGACGCAACTAGAACTAGACTCCTTTTTGCCGGGGCGCATCTCCACTCTGTCAGGGCTGCCACCTAGTGTGGTATAACGTCAAAAATGTTACTAAAAACTAAACATTCTCCCGGCCTTGAAAGGACTTTTAAAATATATGTAAGAATTTAGAAGTTTAAAGAAAAATTGACAAAAATAACCACGTACGTAAAAATAAAAATACCTACTAATCAGTTTTATCACTGCCACCATTCTGCGAAAGATCGCTTGATGGACTCGGATGAGGTCTGGAGTGTAGCTCCCTAGCTACGCCGTCGATTCTTACACCGTCGCCGTCGGTCCTTGAATGTAATTTGATGACTCGTTCCAGCATCCATTGTTGTAACTCTGACACATTCGTGCGACCATCTTGCTTAAAAGTTCTGCTGCTGGATTCGTTGGAAATGTGATAATCTGTTAAATATGGACCTACTAATTATACTATAGGCCTTCCAGTTAAGAAGTGAGACGGGGTAAGGGACGAAAAGTTTGAAGGATCAGCGGAAAGGTGAAAAATGGGACACGAGTTTAATATAGCGAAACTAGTGTTCGAACCTTAATCCCACATTTGTTGACTTAATTCCGGACTCCCAAAAACCTCCGAAGTGAAGAGAACACACAGGAATAAATGGATTGATTTCCAAGAATTGTTTTGTCTGAAAACATCTAAACCGGTTTGCCTCCTCGCCCGATAAATCTTCTAAAGGAAACTAGAGCCTCAGTTGTATGGTGTGAAACCAACTGTAAATGTAAAATGTTAAAAAACGAACAAATAGACTAATATAACCTTTTTGCAATTTATAACCCCTTTTATCTTTATCCTTTATTAAAAAGGAGGTGCAGAATTTAGTCTTTCTGCCGGTAAAATTCCAAGCATATAGTAATCTTTTATGCCCTCTTGTAAATAACAACTTAGTAAAATAGCTTTTCGATAACAGTCAAATTGAGTGTTTTTTGAAATTAAAATTGAAATTGACAATCTCTTGCCAACACGTGTCACGTCGTCATCGTCTAAGAAAGGATTTAATTTAACGATCTGATACTTAAAATCTATTTATTCATATGCATCGTCTCGTCTTTTCCTTATCAAAATGCTCTTGTTGTGAAACTTTAAAAGATATAAAGCAGCAGTTTTAATTAATTGTGTTATTAATTGACCTACATTTTGACTGTTTTGGTTTATTTTAACCAAATCTTTGGCAATAAGCTAATGTTCTTTCCAATACCGTTGCAAAATTTGCAAAAGCTGGGGTGGCATTCCATCCTCCTTTTCCTCCTCCTCTTCCTCCTCCTCACCCCCCTCATTATCCTCATCCGTATCCCCATTGTTACGGGTTTCTTTTGTCACCCGGTAAAATGATGAATTTATTTTGTTCCGGCAATACCTACATTTTCTATTTTATAAAATACTTCACATCATTGTCCTAAATCAATTTATTTATATTTGTATTTATTTAATTCATGGGTAAAAAGATCAATAAATATTATAATTCAAATTAAATAATTTTGCACCAACTAGAAATTAACGGCTTGAGGGTGAAATTAAAATTAGTATAAAATTTAATAAACCGCTAAAAATGTCTTATAATAAACAATAAAATCGTTTAAGGTATTAATATTCAGTCAGTACAAATAATAGATAATATTAGAAACATTTACAATTATAATTTTATCGCCGGGTCTAGGAAAAAAAACGTGATAAGTTTTTCGCACCGAAATAAATTAAAGAACTACTACGTAGTCTGTCTTGAAAGAAAACAGTTATTATCGCAAATTGCGGATATTTGTAAATTACTTTAATTACAAGTCTGTTACTCGTCATTAATTAATTAATGTTGCTATTGCTAGTAGACAGCAGATTTAATTTGGATTTGTGTTGTGTCGTGCAACAGATACAACAAACAAGGCCGCCCAACACCTCAGGTATTTAGAAAAATTACTCTATTTTGTTAATTAATTCGAGCCATTTATTTAAATTTTTTGAGGTGAATGTATTCACCTGTATCGCCGCTTATTTCCCTCAACAACCACGTTCATTTCTAGGCCTTTTTGCTATTCGTTTGTTTGGCATTCTGCATTGGTGCCCCATTTGCAATTTATATTGAAAAGCTGGAACTACCCCAATAATACTATAGTAGTACCAGTACGAGTGCCGGAGGCTGAGGTGAACCGGCAAGCGAGAGTCCCAGCAAAGTACCGAGTAAATCGACTCAAGAAGGGAGGCTTCGCCCCACATAACCCTAAAATTGGCACATGGCCGTAGGTACCCTGAAGGATTTTTCACCATCCTAGGACCCTATAGGATCACCCATTAAGGTCATATTCACTCCTGATACGTATGCCCACGTTAATTATTTAAATTATTGATATAATTTTTTTTCTTAAATTAAATACTATATATGTGTAGATCTATTTAACCATTTACGGTTGTAAACCTTATAGTATTGTTACGAAAGTTCACCTACCTTTTTAGTTGGTTAATTATGTTCCTGTTTTCGTTAGAATTTATAATTGAAGCTCACCTACCTCGTTAGTTTGTAAATTACGTTTCTGTTCATGTTAGAATTTATAATTTTTGTGATGCCTTTATTTTGACGTTTTCCGGAATATTCCAGGCTATATTCTATTTGTTTCTCGACACGTTCTCGAAGTCTCAGAAACTTCGAGAACTGTAGAAACCTATATAAGCAGATCATTTTCGGCCGCTGAGTCAGTTTGTATTCAGCAGCCAAACGCAAGTGACAAACGTCAAAGTAAAGCGTTGACAGTTGCGAAATTGTTGAAGAATATTTCTTGTATTATCAAGAGTGATAATAAAGATTATTTGGGTGCATTCCACTAAGCGATCGCAACGCCCAGAACGACCATCGCAATTTTACCCGTTCCACTAGGTTAAAACTGCTCGTGTGCATTGTTCACGGATGTGATTTGAATCTAGTGGAACAGAGTTGGGATCCATGTTTGTTTATGTTTGTCAGTTATTAGTTTGACAGATGGTTTGACGGTTAGGTAGAAAATGTAATTATATATAATTTTATATATTCTACGTAAAAAGTTAAATTGGTGTTACTCATAGATTTTACTAATGTAACTAAGGATGTAATGTATTAATATATAATTCTAAGCTGCATATGTGACTTATTTCCTCTTCGAATGCCCTTTCAACTACAGATGATGCAACGTCTTTAACAATAAATTCAGCAGATTCACCAGAAAAAGAATTTGACTCTTGTTGTAAAGCAGCATTCATTAATTTTGTTGCAAAGGCAATATCTGTAAGAAAAATGAATACTGATAAAAAAAATAAATATAAAAGCATAACTGAATTACATACCATCTCTTGCACGTCTTGCCTGAGCAACTGGGACCTACCTCGATCTCAATAACAGTGCCTGTTTCACAGTTATATAAAGTTATTTTTCTACATCTCAACCATAGATCTTAGACATGACATTAATTATTTGATTTTTCCTGTCATTTATGACAAATGATGTGTTGACCCACCTCAAGACCGTGGGCGTTGTGAGCTCGGAGCGGTCGTTTGCGATGACGTGAACTCATGACGTCTCATTACGTTACAAGCCCAATTGTAACGCCCGTGGTCGCTTTGTGGAACGACTCATTGGTCGTTCTGGGCGTTGCGATCGCTTAGTGGAATGCACCCTTGTCTACGTGACGTGTTTCAACGATAACCTAGTTTCGAGGTTACATTGGTGTCAGAAGTGGGATGTTCCGCAAAGAAGACGTTTGGAGTTGACAAGTGAATGCCAGTGACGAGATCAAGAACGACAGAAATGGAGGAAACATTGAAACAGTTAATGGGAATGATGAAAGATATGAAGGAAGAAATAAAGAAGAGTCAAGACGAAATGGGAGAAAACTTAAAGAAAGAAATGAAAAACAACCAGGATGAAATGAAGGAAGACTTGAAAAAGGAAATGAAAACTAGTCAAGAGGAAATGAAGAACAGTCAAGAGGAAATGAGAAACAGGTTAGAAGAAATGAAAAATTATCAAGAAGTAAATAATAAAAAGTTAGAAGAAGTAATTAAGATCAATCTCAAAGAGTTTGAGGAAACCGTGGAAGAAGAAATTAATCTATTGAGGAATGAAGTGCAAGATAAAGTTCAGGTCGTAGAAGAAAGTGTTAGTAAATTACAGAGTGAAGTCGTCAAAGTCCAAGTCATAGAAGAAAGCCTAATTAAGTTAGAGCATAAAGTAACAAACTTACAGTCACAATGGTCCGCGAAGGAGATTGTTAAGGCTGACAACAGTTGCATTTCATCTGCAAGGATTAAACCACCCACATTTGATGGAAAGGTGTCATGGAGCACTTACCTTAAACAATTTGAAGCAGCTGCCTTGGCAAATAACTGGTCAGAAGAAGAAAAGGCTACATCACTAATAGTGGCCCTGCGAGGTGAAGCCATGGAGATATTACGAACGCTAGCCGAAGATAAACAAAAAGACTATCAAGCGCTGAAGACTGCTTTAGAAATGAGGTATGGCGATGCTCATCTACAACACGTTTATCAAGCACAATTAAAAGGCCGAAGACAACGCTTCGAAGAAAATCTGCAGCAATTTGAGGCGGATATAGCACGTATGGTGAAGCTAGCCTACCCCACCGCACCAACCGAATTCCAAGAACAATTAGCAATAAGTAGCTTCATTGATGGCCTGCGAGACTCCGAGATCAGCCAAGCGTTAAGGTTAGCCAGACATAAAAACATATCTGAAGCTCTGGCCCAGGCACTGGAAATTGAAGCCGCCCGACAGGCTTCTAGAAGCAGTCAAGGCAGAACAAGGCAAGTAAAGCTTCAGACTGTGGAACAACGAGGAGATGATAAGAACATCGAAGGATTTGTGAAGGGTTTGCAGGACTTATTAGATACCTTCCGGAAGGGACAGGAACGGCCTAGTACTGCGGTATACAGCAGACGAAGACCCATCCAGTGTTGGAGTTGTGGAGCTGAAGGGCATCTTAGGAATCGATGTCCTAAGAATACATCTAGTCAGGACCAGGAAAACGCCAACTAGTCAGCTTTAAGGGGCGAAAGCTGGCTAGGTGCTACCAAGCCCCACCAACTATTAAGATCAAGGTAACCCGTCTGCAAAATAATGGAACGAGTTTAGTAGTACCAGGGCGTATATGCGGACGGGATTGTGAAATGGTCCTTGATACCGGCTCTAGTCAAACTATAGTAAGACCGAACATCGTCGCTCACTGCAGAATACAAAAGCCAGACCGGAACTACATCTTGGAGACAGCAAATGGGGAAATCATATCAGTGAAAGGCATCCATCTAGCTAGAATAACCCTGGGGACAACCACTTTCCAACACAACATCCTAGTAGCAGATATTACTGATGATGTCATTCTTGGACTTGACGTTATGACTCAACATAATTTTGTATTGGACCTTCCACGAAGACTATTGAAGACCAAAGATGAAGAAATCATCATGCAGTTTCCCGAAATCAGAAACCTTCCTATTAGAACTGTGGAAGCGTCAGCAGACATCGAACTTCCAGCAGGTTCAGAAGTTGTAATTGAAGCTGTTTGTAGCAGTCCTTTGGCAGTTGAAGAAACTGTAATTGTAGAACCAGAACCAGAGAGCAGTCTTTATAGGAAGGGCATATTAACTGGAAAGACATTAACAGAAAGGAAAAACAATTTGGTATTGGTCAGAATGCTAAATCTGAAAGACTACCCACAACAGATCAAGAAAGGTGAACCTTTGGGGGTTTGTCAAACAGTTGAATCGGTCTTCAGCAATATAGAACCATCAACCACATCTCGAAGTATTGAAAAACTACCTGAAGTTCTTCAGGGCCTTGTTAACCGATTCAAGTCCCTACTACAAGCCGATGAAGTCCAAAAATTGGAAGATTTGTTGAGGCGTTATCAAGATGTTTTCTCCTTAACCGAAGATGATGTTGGAAGAACTAATCTTGTGCAACACCGAATAAATACCGGCGACACCACGCCAATTAAACAAGCTCCACGACGTATTCCTTTAGCGAAGCAAGAAGAGGTATCCACGATGTTGAAAGACATGCAGCAGCAGGGAATCATTGAACCATCCCAGAGTCCATGGACTTCGCCGGTTGTTCTGGTAAAGAAGAAGGACGGCTCTACCAGATTTTGTGTGGATTATAGAAGACTAAACGATGTCACTAAAAGGACAGTTATCCGTTGCCAAGAATAGACGATACCCTGGATACCATGTCTGGATCTCAATGGTTTTCCACATTAGACCTGAAAAGTGGCTATTGGCAAGTGCAACTTCACCCAGATGATAAAGAGAAGACAGCGTTTTCCATTGGAACAGGGTTGTGGCACTTCAACGTCATGCCCTTTGGCCTCTGCAACGCACCAGCCACCTTTGAAAGACTTATGGAAACCATTCTACGAGGAATGACCTGGAAAACTTGTCTCGTTTATCTTGATGACATAATAATACTTGGCAAAGACTTTGAAGATCATTTGAAGAATGTTCAAGAAGTTTTCCAAAAGTTGAGAGAGGCCCGGCTCAAGTTAAGTCCTAAGAAGTGCATGCTCTTTCAAAAGGAAGTCAAGTATTTAGGACACATTATTTCGTCTAATGGAGTGAAGACTGACCCAGAGAAAACTGAAACCATCTGGAAATGGCCAGTACCGAAAGACAAACATGAATTAAGGAGTTTCCTGGGACTTTGCACTTACTATCGCAAGTTTGTGAGAAATTTCGCCGAGATTGCGAAATCCCTACATCGGCTCACAGAAAACAATCAGCCCTTCATCTGGACGGAACAATGTCAACAAGCTTTTCAGAGATTAAAAGAAGCTCTGTGTTCTTCTCCGATTCTGTCATATCCCAAACCTGGAAAGACATTCATCGTGGACACGGATGCTAGTAATACTGGAATTGGAGGAATATTATCACAAATTGAAAACGGGCATGAAAAAGTGATTTCCTACTTTAGCAAGGTCCTCTCTATACAAGAAATGAACTACTGCGTAACCAGAAGAGAATTGCTTGCCATAGTTAACACTGTGGAGCATTTTCAAAAGTATCTCTATGATCAGCCGATCGTCTTGAGGACCGATCATGCTTCTTTGAAGTGGCTACTGCAGTTCAGGAATCCGGAATTGCGGCTACCCATAGATCTAATTATGAATCGACCGCAACACGAGGAAAACTTAGATGATTATCTCAACCATCTGAAAGATCGAATAAAGATGGTACATGAAGAAGTACGAGAGAAGATAAAGATAGAAAGCGACAGAATGAAGACCAGATACGACTTGCGTGCCAATAGCAGCGGGTTTCAAGAGCTTGAGAAAGTGTGGCTCTATAACCCAAAAGAAGCAAGGGTAAATCTCCGAAGCTGCAGAAATCGTGGGAAGGCCCTTATACCGTCGTGTCACGATTGAATGACGTAGTTTACAGGATCCAGAGGAATCCCCAAGCCAAGATGAAGATTGTCCACATCGATCGTTTAACACCTTATCAAGAAGGCCATGCGGACAATGGAGTAACCTGATCGGGACGATCAGTTCTAAGAGGGGGGCAATGTTACGAAAGTTCACCTACCTTTTTAGTTGGTTAATTATGTTCCTGTTTTCGTTAGAATTTATAATTGAAGCTCACCTACCTCGTTAGTTTGTAAATTACGTTTCTGTTCATGTTAGAATTTATAATTTTTGTGATGCCTTTATTTTGACGTTTTCCGGAATATTCCAGGCTATATTCTATTTGTTTCTCGACACGTTCTCGAAGTCTCAGAAACTTCGAGAACTGTAGAAACCTATATAAGCAGATCATTTTCGGCCGCTGAGTCAGTTTGTATTCAGCAGCCAAACGCAAGTGACAAACGTCAAATTAAAGCGTTGACAGTTGCGAAATTGTTGAAGAATATTTCTTGTATTATCAAGAGTGATAATAAAGATTATTTGTCTACGTGACGTGTTTCAACGATAACCTAGTTTCGAGGTTACAGTATATATACTAAGAGGGCATTCTCTTTTCTTATCATTTACGTGAGTGATATAAATAACTTATTATATAATATTGTCTTTTGGGTCTAGGACTGTCCCCTTCAAGGGTTATAATTTTCCCTATTACGATCATAAACATTGTTCATAAATTTGGCCAATCCTAGCATTTTAATTTTTTTATTATATCAGGTATTGGTGATACATTCTAATTACTAAATTAACTTTAAATTAGTAAGCCTACTTCTTTTTACTTGTTTAGTATAGACACTTTTCTTTACTTTATAATTTCTTATTAGTCTATAATATAGCCTGGGTGCAATCGTAGAGATAGAGACTGTACTTCCACGCCCAATCTCCATGAGCTGCTGGACTCTCTGCTCACTCTGCACCCGGATTCTCGAAAAGCTATAGCCGGCAGTCTCGCCCTGTATAGGTTTTTTTTTAGTATGCTACCAAGCCTAAGCGTAGGTGGACGTAGCACCATCCTCATCCTCATTCCCATCCTCATCTTCATCCCCTCATTTCCTCATCCGCCTCCTTACCTTCATCTTCCCCCTCCTAGTCTTCATTCTCCACATCATTCTCCTCATCCTCATTCTCCTCCCCATCCTCACCTCATCCTCATTCGCATCCTCATCCACAGCCTCCCCTTCATCTTCCTCCTCTTCCTCATTCGCATCTTCATCAAAATCCACATCATCATCATCATCATCATCATCATCATCCATCATCATCATTATTATCATCATCATCATCCCCATTCTCATCCTCATCCTTATTCTCAACAACGATTTATAAACTTATTCTTCAGTTTTTTTCTTTTCGGATACTTAGGGGGAAGAGTTTCAGATCTCTAAACACTTCTATTTCCGAGTTGAAGAAACTGGCAAATTGGCAAAATTATCATGGAAACTTGTGAAACAATTATAATATAAATTAGCACGATAGTTACAAATAGGATTAAACCGTTTAATCGGATTTTCAATTTTCCCAACTGTCTGGAGGCAGTAGGTAGTAAAACCCATAAGGATGTTGTGTCCATATAATGAAGGATCGGCTTTATTTTATTACAAAGACTGTCATTTCATTATCTTACAGGCAGTTGTGGATAATTGATAAAAAATGTTTTGGACGAATCAAAAATACACTAACATTTTATCTATATTTTATGAATCTGCTTCTGGAAAAGAGTTATTTATTGGACAATAAACGAAGATAGGAATAAATAAATCTCCTTCTCACGCAGCCGGCGAGCCAGAGCGGCCCGGCTTCTTTCCCATCAATTACAATTTTTAAGTTGTTTATGAAGGGCCGTTTCGGTGTTGTGTCACTAGTGTAGTTTATAAAAATTTATTTATTACTATTTACCTAAATTAAAATGCAATTCATGTTGGGTGAAACTAAATTCCACAAACTTTCCTACCAGGAATTAATAGTGAAAACCGCGGTCATCTCCAGATTTATACAGATGAAACATTTATAAAAAAACATTTTAATAGACATATTTTAAGAAACAATTGGATATGTGGTTGTTTCGAGAAAAAATACTTTTTTTGTTTTCCTAACTATTTGTTTATATATAAATTAAATACAGTGTAAATAAAATTGATTTTATTATTACTAATAAACATTACTAGTTTTACAATTCGTTTTCTATAGGTAGTTATTTTTCAAAAAAGAAAATTACAAAAATATCAAATCATAATAAGCTAACAATTTTTGATTTACTATTTTCTTGGCTAAACTGCCACATAAATAGGCGCTAATGCTTAATAATTTAAAATATCCATCTTTCTTAAAAAAATATTACGCAGATCTATACTTTCTAAAACTTACAAAGATTTAAACGCAGATTCGAACCACTTTATGGTAGGATCAACACTGGAACAACAGTTATCAGAAATTAGAAGCCAGAACAGAAAAAAATTGCCAAGAACCAATGAAGAGAAAATAGAATATGAAAGAAATGTCACAGATTTCCTAACCCGACTTTTTCTTTTACCAGAAAAACAAACAGTTAAGTTTTACTGATATTTATTAACTACTCTTGTACACTACTGAATACTAATTACAACTCAACTAAACACTATTTCACTTCTAAACTCCAGGAAATTTCCAACTAAGCACTCCAATTCAAGACTGTAATTCAAGACTGACTAACTCGGCCGTTTACTCTTCTTTTATAGACCAAACGAATATTCCAGGTATTTTCTAGTATTTCTAGATCCATATCTCAAACGATTCTCGTCGATTCTGAATATTCCAGTCGCGCCTCAATACACGGCATTATTTTGTTTATTTACCAGCATCGCGTAGGGGCGATCGGCATCGCGTAGGGGCGATCGGAGCATATTCTGTGACACTGCCCCTTCTTGACGTCATTGATTCTTTTAATGACGGTGTAGGGGACCTCCCAACGGTTCTGTAGTTTAGGCAATTTTCCTTTCTTCCGCATGGGGTTCTCGTTCACAAACATCCTCGGATTGGTTTCTAGTGTGGAGATGAAGTGTTTCACCATACCATCTGACTGGGGATGCAGTGGTCCTGGTTTTCCGTATTTCCACAAGCTCGCAGACCTTTTGGAACACACCTGATTCGAAATTTCTACCCTGATCTGAATGTAGTTCCACCAAATCTGCAGAACAGGTTGTTGACTAGCGCTTCTGCTACGGCTGTGGTCTCTTGATTGGGAAGAGGGTATACTTCTGGCCATTTGCTGAAGTAGTCCATGGCTACTAGCAGATATCGGGAGAGAGATCCTACGATGTACTGACGCATTTTACCTCTGACACGGGTCTTCGGTCTTTTGCTGGCTGCACATATGTCACATTTTCAGCACCAATCTTCCACATCCTTCCTACAGCTCAACCAGTAGAAATGCTCCCTAAACTTCTGTAGAGTCCTATTTATACCAAAGTGTACACCACCAGTACCTCCATGTACTGCCTCCTGCAACACTTCCTTGACCCGGGACCTCGGGAGTAGTACTTGCTTCTTGACCTCCGTTCCGTCATTTTCTCCCATGCTCTTTTTAGGACACCGTCTTCCAATACAAGGGAATTCCATTAAGCCCAATAGATATTTAATGCTGGGCTTTTACTACTGACTTCAGCCCAAGAGGGTCGGTTGTTGGCTTCTTTCCAGTCTAGTAAAGACTTGCCGAATCGCCGCTGAACTCCATCCGTTTTCAGGTTGGGCTGCTACCACCTTGCAAGGAACTGATGAGATGTACTCTTTCCTTTCAAGAATACTACAGTGTTTACAGTTGACAGGACAGGGTCTCCTAGAAAAGGCATCTACATTTTCATGTTTCCTGCCGGCTCGATGTTCAACAACAAAGTGATATTCTTGCAGCCGTTCCAGCCATCTGGCCATCTGTCCTTCAGGGTTTTTAAACTGCAGCAGCCATTTAAGGGAAGCGTGATCCGTTCTTAGGAGAAATTCCTGGCCATACAGGTATTTATGAAAGTGTTCTAGACTTTTGACGATAGCAAGCAATTTTTTCCGAGTCACACAATAGTCCTTTTTGGCTTTCGATAGAACTTTGCTGAAGTAGCCCAGTACTCGCTGTTGACCATCCTGTACTTGGGAAAAAAGTCCGCCAATTCCAATGTTACTTGCGTCCGTATCCACTATAAATGGTTGTCCAGGTATTGGGTATGTGTATCAAAATCTGGGTAGTGCAAAGGGCTTCTTTCAGCGTCCCAAAGGCCTGCTGGCATTTCGGAGGCTATTCGAATGGGATATTGCCTTCTGTGAGTTTATGAGGCTTGGCAATGTCTGAGAATCCTTTGACGAATCGTCGGCAGTATGTGCATAGGCCGAGAAAACTTCGAACTTGATGTTTGTCTTTAGAAACTGGCCAGTTCTTTATGTCTTCTCCGGGTCTGTTTTCACACCGTTTAGAGTAATAATGTGGCCTAGGTATCTAACCTCTTTCTGAAACAGATTGCACTTCTTGAACTTTTTGAACACTTTGGACACGTTCTTCAGGTGCTCTTGGAAATAATGTCCCAGCACCACCACGTCATCCAAATAAATCAAGCAGGTCTCTCAATGCAAGCCATGAAGTACAGTCTCCATCAATCATTCGAAAGTGGCAGGAGCGTTGCATAGGCCAAATGACATTACATTAAACTGCCACAATCCATTTCCAGTAGTGAACGCTGTCTTTTCCTTGTCTCCTGGGCTGACCTCAACTTGCCAATATCCACTCTTTAAATCCAAAATGGAAAACCACTGTGCACCAGCCAAGGTGTCCAGAGTATCGTCAATTCTTAGTAATGGGTAACTGTCTTTATTGGTGACGTCATTTAATTTTCTGTAGTCCACACAAAATCGAGTTGAGCCATCTTTCTTCTTCATCAGGACTACAGGAGAAGCCCAAGGACTCTGAGATGGTTCCATGGTACCTTGGTTTTGCATCTCAATTAACATCTGGTTAACTTTTTCTCGCTTGGCTAGTGAAAGTCCTCGTAGTGGCTGCTTTATAGGAGACGCAGTATCGATTCGATGCTTCACTACATTGGTTCTCCCAAAGTCGCCTGGTTTAAGTGCAAACAGCTCTTCATTTTCACTTAGCAACTCTTCCAGTTGTTCTACCTCCACCTCTGTTAATCTTTCCTTGGCCCTATCCACGATGTCCCTGAGACATTCCGGTAGAATCTTATTTGGTCCCTTCTCCATTTCGTTGATTTCTCTAAGTGCTCTAACAATGGTAACAGGTTCACAGACTCCTACTTCAGTTTCCTTTGTAATTTTCAGGTTAAGTACCCGTACTATTGTCGTTTTCTCAGGTTTAATTAGGGTACGTCCGGTGACTATAGATTTATTAAACAAATCCAAATTACTGAGTTCCACCACTCCTACACTACAAGCCAGTTCCCCATACATAACTGTGCCAACCAAGGTTTCGGCCTGCGCAGGTAGTACCACATCTTTATCAATAATTAGTCTTCGCACAGTGATATTCTCAATGATGTTGGTTAGCACTAGTTTTTCACCCAGTATCCGTAGCGTACTAGCATTCAGATTTAAGTTCATACCTTTCGCTCGTAGTAAGTCTAGTCCTAGTATGACATTATCCGATATATCTGCTACCAGGGCGCTGTGTTTGGATTTGACGTCTCCTAATTCTACTTTAAGCACGCATTCCCTCTTGACTGGCAATTGTCGTCCATTGGCTGTTGTGAGAACATCACGTTTGACAGGGTTCTTAATACGCCAAGCATCAATAATATCCGGCCGAACAATAGTTCTTGCCGCTCCAGTGTCAAGTTTTTGCCCCGTTACGCCGACTGATCTTAGTTTTCCTGTGCAGGTGCCGCCTGGGAGTCACGCTTTTGCTGATTCGCGATTGAGGCCCTACACTGTCTCTTTAGATGTCCTTGAAGAAGGCGATTCCTTCGACTATCAGATTGTTCTTTCTTTGGCCTAGTAGTTGGGCTGAGCTTATCAATAATCTCCTTCAGCGTCTTTATTATGTCTCCATTTGCCATACTATCGCTGTTATTACTGATGGCCCGCACATTAACATGTCTACCGGATGCCATTTTTGCTGCCTCGAATTCCAGTGCATGCGAAAGGGCGTCATTCAAAGTTTTAGGTTTAGCGAGTCGTGGTGCCTGCTGGGTCTCGCAATCTCTTAGGCCGTCGGTAAAAACTTGGATGGAGAGCTGATCTACAAATTCGGACGGGGCTGTAGGATAAGCCAATCGAACCAGTCGGGCAATATCGGTCTCAAAATGCTGTAAATTTTCTCCACTCTGTTGGTGACGATTTTTCAATTGTGCCTGGTACACTTGCTGCAGGTGCTTATCCCTCTGGTTTTTCCAACTTTGTCTGCATTTCTTTCGCCTGATCTCTCATATCCTGTTGTATTGTCTGTATCTGTTCTTTCATTTTATACCCTTGTTCTTCTAATTTCTTTTATAATTTCTCCTGCATTGTTTGCCCCTGTTCTTCTAATTTCTTTTGCATTGTCTGTCCCTGTTCTTCTAATTTCATCGTTTGGGACTGATCTTCAATTTTATGCCCTTGTTCTTCAAATTTTTCTTACATCGTCCGTCTTTCTTCTTCTAATTTATCTTGCATTGTCTTTACTTGGTCTTCCATTTTATGCCCTTATTCTTCTAATTTCTCTTGCATCATCCGTCCCTGTTCTTGCATCCATGTTGACTTGAATTCTAGTTACAGGCATAGACTTTATTTTCTTTGGAAAGTTCTATAATATCCACAAATGTATTTGTAACTATCACCATCGACTTCCTTACAATGAAACGAGTGCCCTGATATGTCACACTTGGGTCTTTGTTTCACTCCCGTATAAAGTTCTAGAATGTTCGAGATTATCCTACGCAAATACCACCATTCACTTCCTTAAGTCACGGCGAGTGCGGTGATATGTCACACTTGGGTTTTTGTCTCACTTCCGTATAAAGTTCTAAAATGTTCGAGATTGTCCTTCGCGAATAACACCGTTCACTTCCTTAAGTCACGACGAGTGCGGTCATATGTCACACTTGGGTCTTTGTCTCACTCCCGTACAAAGTTCTAGAATGTTCGAGATTATCCTACGCAAATACCACCATTCACTTCCTTAAGTCACGGCGAGTGCGGTGATATGTCACACTTGGGTTTTTGTCTCACTTCCGTATAAAGTTCTAAAATGTTCGAGATTGTCCTTCGCGAATAACACCGTTCACTTCCTTAAGTCACGACGAGTGCGGTCATATGTCACACTTGGGTCTTTGTCTCACTCCCGTATAAAGTTCTAGAATGTTCGAGATTGTCCTTCGTAAATACCACCGTTCACTTCCTTAAGTCACGACGAGTACGATAATATGTCACACTTGGGTCTTTGTCTAACTCCCGTATAAAGTTCTAGAATGTTCGAAATTGTCTTACGCAAATAACGCCGTTCACTTCTTTACGTTACGGCGAGTGCGGTGATATGTCACACTTGGGTCTTTGTCTCACTCCCGTATAAAGTTCTAGAATGTTCGAGACTGTTCTACGCAAATAACACCGTTCACTTCCTTAAGTCACGACGAGTGCGGTGATATGTCACACTTGGGTCTTTGTCTCACTCCCGTACAAAGTTCTAGAATGTTCGAGATTGTCCTTCGCGAATACCACCGTTCACTTCCTTACTTCACGGCAAGTGCGGTGATATGTCACACATGGGTCTTTGTCTCACTCCCGTACAAAGTTCTAGAATGTTCGAGATTGTCCTTCGTAAATACCACCGTTCACTTCCTTAAGTCACGACGAGTGCGATGATATGTCACACTTGGGTCTTTGTTTCACTCCCGTATAAAGTTCTAGAATGTTCGAGATTATCCTACGCAAATACCACCGTTCACTTCCTTAAGTCACGGCGAGTGCGGTGATATGTCACACTTGGGTCTTTGTTTCACTCCCGTATAAAGTTCTAGAATGTTCGAGATTGTCCTTCGTAAATACCACCGTTCACTTCCTTAAGTCACGACGAGTGCGATGATATGTCATACTTGGGTATTTGTTTCACTTCCGTATAAAGTTCTGGAATGTTCGAGATTGTCCTTCTCGAATAACACCATTCATCCACGCACAAGGTTGCAGAAAGTTCTTCAAACTTCCACTTAAATCCCACTTTTGACACCAAATTGTCACGGATTTCCTAACCTGACTTTTTCTTTTACCAGAAATACAGTATTCTGTTAGCCTCTTTAACTGTATGACACATTATTTATTTAAATTATTTATAATTAATGAAATATCTTATGACATATTATACGTTAGTATTTGATGGTTTTTTGACAACTCTTGTGTTTAAATTAAAATTCCTTGGAGACCTGAATATGTTGTCATCGTACTACGAAACCGGTAGTCTACAAATTACATTTTATGGAGTTTATGAGATTTGGACTTTTGTTTATAACACCCTATCTATCTACTACTCGTATGGGTTAACCATCTTCAATACTAAGCACTCCAATTCAAGACTGTAATTCAAGACACTGACTCGGCCGTTTATTCTTCTTTTATAGACCAAACGAATATTCCAGGTATTCTCTAGCATTTCTAGATCCATTTCTCGAACGATTCTCGTTAATTCTCAATATTTTAGCCGCGCCTCGATACACGGCATTATTTTGTTTATTTACCAGCATCGCGTAGGGGCGATCGGGGCAATCTCTAGCGTTTTGCGATACTACAGTCGGCGAATTGGGTGCGAGCGGAGAAAATTCTGTGACAGTAATTTAAGTAGTAGAGAGCTAAAAAGTATCAGTAGTAATATTAATGAAAGGAGAAATGTAGAGGACTTCTGTCCTATAAAAATAAAGATGGGCCAGTAAAAATTACCACAAAGAAGATAGATTATTGATTATAATAAGAATATTAGCTTTTCTGTGGTGGCGGAGACGTACGAAAAATTGCGGATGCTTAATGCAAAATTTGTTGTCACAATTGAAGTCCTGTGTAGTTACGTTGTGATTTTGTGTTTTCCTTCAGTGAAATTTTTTTCAGTTTTATTGTAATAAATAGTAGGATTTTTTATTGTATTGTAATAGTGAAACTTGTGTATGGTACAGATGTGTATCTTACTTATAATATCGTCGCGCTCTAACTGCTGCACTTTTCAGACAAGATTTTATAATTAGAGATAGCTGCGGGTGCATTCAGAGTTTTCTATAAGTATTCCTTTCATTAAATTTCTTAAAATAAATAGGCATTTCATTTAAATGTACGTGGAGTGTATGTGTTTTGTTTTAGTGGGTAATCCTGACGGACCTGTAATGAGTGATAATATAATTTTGGCAGTTTGGAGCGATGGAACGAAATAAGAATGCAAAATACTGCAGCTAATAGGATGAACTTTTATATATCAGGTATATTATTATTAAAAACGTTCATTTTCGTCGTTTCTACATTTGACAACGGTTTAAAAAACGACCGCATGGTAGTTGACAGTTCTAAGCTATGTCGGACGATAGTTACCCTAGGTGTCAATTTGCCGGGAGGATAGGAAGGTTTTGCCCCTTTTTTAAAACATCCAGTTAGAATTCCGAAATACATGTTTTATTGTCTTTTAGGGCTCCCTGAACATATAATTTTTTTTATACTTAGTGATAGTTAAGCCTGTATATTGGAGATAGATTTAAGTTATCCAAATATTCTACACGTTTTTCATAGAATTCCACCAAATTCAAAGTTATCAAAATTAATGGCAACCTTAGTTAATAGGCAATACTATATAATACAATATAGAAATTTGAAACACTGTCTCCATTGTGACTTACACATAAAAAAAAAATAAAATTCTTCAATTTAAATAATCTGGTTGGTTAAAGCAGTATCAAAATTTTAATACATCATTTGAAGAAAGAGCAGGAAAAAAAATTGTTAAAGTTGATTTCGAATACTGTGTTCGGTAAAACAATGAATTTTTTTTAACATTTTTTAAATTATTTTTAAGTTGGGAAGAAAGATGGGGGAGCTAAGAATTACATATCAAGTCCCACTTTTCATAGTAGTTCCATTTTCGATACATACATATAGGGTGTCTTGCAAGTCGTTACAATAATTTTAAAGGGTTTTTATAACAAATACAGAGTCTTCAGAAATGATTACAAGCCACGTGACCTACACGCATATGCAACCAACATTGCTCTGCTGATAGCAGTTTCTCGAAAATCCCTAAACATCAGTGGTGTGGTTGAAGGGATTACTGAAGTAAATAAATTTGTTTTTAAAATTGAGTACATAACCTAATACATTGCTCGAAATGCTACTGAAATTTAATACATAAAATTTAATATTACATTATTACTGACGAAAAGAACGTTTATTTGTTTTGCTTGAAATGTTTTTAACTTTATTAGAAAGATAAAACTACCAATCTTCTCTTGTTAATGAACACAACTGATTTTTTTATTGTATTGCAGGGTAAAAAAAACATATTTTACTGTATTAAGATTTATTTACAATATTTGGGATAAAAACATTAGGTACATATTGTAGTGTTTAAAAGAATTTATTTGTAGCATTTCTTAGTTATTTATCTTCGCTTGGGTAATTTGCCACTTGAATAAAAATTAACAAATTAAAATAATTACATGTTGTGTTCAAAATAGTGCCCTTCACTTGCTATGCATAAATTTACACTCCTGTGTATATTTGCAAATACATTTTGAAGCTTTTCTTCTGTGATGTTGTTGATTTCTCGAATAATTTCCGCTTCTAATTCTTCGATAGTGTGTATCGCTGTCTTAAATATAGTGTTTTTCAAATGTCCAAACAAAAAATAATCCAACGGAGTTGAATCCGGAAACCTGGCTGGCCACAAACCTTCACTAATCAGTCGATTACCATAAAATTGCTCTAAAAATTGAATTGTTGCTCTTGCAGTGTGTGCAGTTGCTTCATCTTGCTGAAAGTAACCTACTTGCAGCTCGTCATCATGTAACTGTTCCAAAAATGGCTCTAAAATAAGGGTTCGATATCTTTCAGCATTTATAGTTTCGTAGACGAATATAGGCCCTACTATACGTCTTCTTGATATCGCTGTCCAAACACCAACTTTTACGGGATGTAAACTGGTTTCTACAAATATATCAGGATTTTCTGCAGCCCAGATTGTATAATTTTGGCTATTTACATAACCAGATAAATGAAACCATGCTTCGTCAGTGAAAAATGATAAGTTGAATAAGTTACGATTCATGTTTTCTTGAAACCATTCACAATAGTATGTCTTCCATAGTCAATGGGAAGTAATTCTTGCACAATAGTTACCTTGTATGGGTGCAAATGGAACCGTTTTTTTAAAGCCTTGTGACATGTTCCAACTGAAAGTCCTAAAAATATAAAATTTTGGTTATTAACTATAATTCGATATCGGTTTCAAATAAAAATTTCAAAATGGATATATTTTAGAGATGCAATCTAAATGAATTTGTGAATATTTACATCAACTTAATAAAAAAAATACCTGTCTGAGCAGACAATTTTGATGTAGATTTTGTAGGACGTTGAGTTATTCGTTGCTGTATATTATCAACGACATCTTCTGTCAGTACAGTTGGTCCTTTTTAGGTTTGTTTTTCTTCTACACCTCAATAATTGTAGAAAAGCACGGTTAAATTAAAAAATATTAAAACATTAATTATCACAAATATTGTAACACTTGGTATATAAGTATGTTTGTTTCAATCGACTCATAATCAAGTATTCTATCACCTCCTAAAATCATTGTAACGACTTGCAAGACACCCTGTATAGTTTAATTATGATGTACGTTGTGACGATTTTTATTTAATTACTAAGGAACATTTCGAGAAATTTGATACTAGTGACTATAGACCAAATAATGCTTATTTGATTTAATAAAACAAATAAAAAAATTGTTGATTTAATGAAGAATGAAAATATTTTTATTCCATTTGTTGGCTTATGGCGTTGAGTGAGAAATTATAGATAGAGGCCCACCCTTATATCGAAATACGTATCCGCTATATACTAGGTGTTCTGTGTATCCACTTTTGGGCCCGAGATAGTATTAGGTAATAGCAGCTCTTTGGTTCTAAGATTCGTCAATTTATCGACAACTTATTGTTCACGAAGGTTTTCTTTGCTTGTTAAACCATTGAATCACACAGAACACTCAAAATTGACTGTCGTTAACAACAGTTCTCGACAGACGGACAAATTTCGGGCCCAAAAAACCCCTACTGTAAAACACGGTGTAACATAACCTAACGTCAAACATGAAGGCCTTTATTTCTTGTCCGACTTTAAAAACATTTTGTCTTATATATATTTTCTATTGGGGCCTTTGTTTTCAAGATACAGGGTGTTAAACTTGTAGATCGAATATGCATTTCGCCATTAAGGTTGCACCTCTTTCTAATTTCCTCACTCAACACTTATGGTTAAAAATTTATAGCATCAATGTGGTGAAATATGTAATGTTAAACTAATTAAAGGTTTAAAAAAGATTATTGTGTTTTTATATACATTTGTTTATTAAGTATTAATAATATTGTGTGAAACTAGCTACTCTGCGGAATAAGCCCCAACCAGAGTTGAATGTATACCCATATATTGTTTATTATTAGCTTTTTATTTTTTACTGTATTGTAAAGGTATTAAATCTGCAAAAGTTCGTGGGCATAATGTAACGCTGGTCAGAGCTTTAGTTCGCGAGTCCAAGTAGTTAGTTTTAAACAAAATTATTAATACCTTAACCAAAACTGTATATAAAACACGATCATATAAAGGGCAAATGTGAAAGAAGTAAGTAATTACTTTTAATTTATATTTATCTTGACAGATTATCAACACTTTCGACATTGGCGTTTCAAATAATTTTAATTTATATATTGATTTTTATAGTTAGATATTTAATTTAATTTAAAGGAGACCACCTGTAGAAGCAATCCTAGAAATGCAGAAATAGATCAGATCTCATATATGGGGCTGGATTTACGTTTGTATAGGTTCAAAAGCAAATTTGACTTTTCAAAGTTTTTGAATGTTAAGCCAGGTATGTCTTTTTTGTTAGTAAATTTAGTTAAAGGACTGTAAGTAGAACTCAGAGATTAATTACATACCTAGGATTTATACATGAAATTTATTCATGTGAATAATCATTCGGCAAAGCAAATTTAAGTTGTGTTAAGCATATTTGATGATAAAAGGATTTTAAAAGAAGTTCGGATACTTTACCACGTGGACATTATTCAACACTTAATGTTTTTGCCTAAATTTCTACTTA
This sequence comes from Monochamus saltuarius, assembly GCA_025584915.1. Taxonomy (NCBI): domain Eukaryota; kingdom Metazoa; phylum Arthropoda; class Insecta; order Coleoptera; family Cerambycidae; genus Monochamus; species Monochamus saltuarius. The sequence continues at coordinate 37,057,656 of CM046721.1, read as the reverse complement.
TTTCGGAAAGCAATTTGAAGTAGGGGATGTTCCTTCAGCTCACACACTATAATCTGCGAATATTGTCTATCATATTAGGCCTTCTCCTTTCTTTTCACATACAGAGTGTCCAGTAAAGAATGGTCCAAATTTCAGGGCTATATTCTTCAAGCAAAAATATAGCTATACTCCGACAAGAATTCAAACGACTTACGTCATACGAACAAATGAATAATTCATTATATTTAAGAAACTGCAACTGATAGTAATAAAAGATATATACTACACTAAAAGTTTGCATTATATATTGCACTAAATTGCAAATAATGATTGTTTTTAACGCGACCATATATCGAAAATTACGTTGACAATAAGAACAAATGTGTAACGTCAGCCGTGACGTAAGACAGCCCAAAAAGATTGATTGAGAAATGGCAGTCGCGGCGGACTGTGATGTTGTAGCTCTGTGTGTAAACGCTGTAAACGGTATAAAATGTATAAATTGTGATCATTCTTTTAATCACACTGTGAAAGATTTATAAACTATGATAATGATGAGGCGTTCTTCGATGCCCTGAATGAAGCAAGTCTCAATGAGAAGAAATTTGATGTCCAGATAGTTAAGTACAGGGTATCTCAAAGTCGATAGTATGGGCCTATTGTGAGGATACAAACAATTTAAATAAAATTTGGGGCACCTGGTGTTAAATGTCACAAAATACTTATCATTACTCAATACGGATGAACGTCAAACGTATAACTTTTGTGCTTACAAAATGTTTTCTCATTCAGAAAAAGTTGATATGTTGGTACGGCGAGTCGCAGGCGAGTTATATCCAGAACGCCTCATTCCTGATCATAGAACCTTTACAAATTCGAGGCGACCTTGCGAAGAAACGAAGATGCATTTTCTGTTCGGAAGAATAAAATAAATAAGTAAGAAATAATGTTACAGCTAGACTGTTTCGTATTTCGAACAAAATCCACGACGACTAGCCGGGAATTGAATTTGGATAAATCAACTGTTCAACGAATTTTCAGGATCAATGGGTATCATGACTATAAAATTTGGAATATTTGCCTGAGCGTCACATTGAAAACAGACTTAATTTTATAGTTCAAATTATAGTTAATGTAGAAACTGTTGATCAGAACCTTTTTCGGCACGTTCTTTGGACGGACGAAAGTCGGTTTGTCAGTAATGGTTTGCCAAACATGAGCAACGAACACTACTGGTCCATTTAAAAACCCCACATTATAAGTCCCGTCCAAAACCAAGGCCATTTTGGAGTAAATGGATGGTGCGGCATCATCGGTAAGCATTTAATTGGGTCTTATTTTAATGAACATACATTGAACAGCGTGGGTTACCTAAATTTTCTACAAGAAGAACTTCCTGAACTTCTGAGAACGTGCCTTTGCAGCTAAGGTAAAACCTATGCTTTCCCAGAAAATGGATTGGGATTAATGGACCTATTCAGTGGCCCGGAAGTCACTAGATCTAAATCCCCTCGATATTTTAAATAGGGAGGGGGGTTAAAAAATAAAATTTACAAAACACCTTCACAAAATATTAATCATTTGAAAGAAAAGATCACAGACGCTTGCAATGAGTTAAACAGCGAAATGTTAATAAACGCAGCCCACAAAGAAGTCAAGCGAAGATTGGTAATGTCTTGACAGCTGTATAGCTTTTGTATCGACCTCCATATGCAGTGACTTTTCTATGAACTATTCTATCTGCACTTTTAACTCACTTTGATCTAACATTTCTATCTGTAAGCCTCGCACTACAATATGTTTCCTTCTTTTCTCTTTATCCATACTCTCTACTAGCTCCTCTACACCTAAGCACGTAATTTTCCTGCCTAATGTCTTTAACCTCTCCTCTAAGTAGTCTTATATCCTCTCTATACTCTTTTTCTTCTCTTCTCGCCTCTTTTACTTCTTGTGTTAAACTTTCCAACATTCTAAGCACCCTTTCCATTTTATCATCCGTCTCACCTTTCTTTACTGGCGATCGTGCTAGTTTTTTACTACAACTGAATACCTCGGCTTCTTCTTCCATACTTCTCTTTTTCTTTACCTCATCCGTTCTACTGGCATCACTTTCTGTTTCTATTTTTGCTCTCACTTGATACAAGCTGGCTAACACGTACCAGATCTTTTTCCTCTGAATTGCACTTTTGAATTACTGGTTGCCTACCCCGCATGACAGAGTTGCACTTATTACATCACACAAGAGTGGTTGTAGAACTCAAAGAGATCTTGTGCATTATCAGAACATGTTTTAGATTCAGGTCACCATATGAAATTTGATGATGTAAGAGTTTTGCATATGGGAAAAATATAACTGAACGGTTGTTTCTTGAAATGGTTGAAGGTAGTAAGGATCAAAATGCAAACTTCAGAGCAGAGTCACCACTGAAGATGCCGACAGTGAAGAGCGGCCAAACGTTTGGAAGCATGGGATGCGACCAGTTACAGCGGCGGCTACGGAACGCCTTGGAGGACCACCAGTATCCGAGAAGCGGTTCAGACCGTAGTAGTCGTAATACCAACAGTAGGAACCAAAATCAATATATGGACAGGCCCAGAGACACCGATAGCGGGTCTGTCCCCACAAAGCCTAGCCCGAGAACAACCAGGGCAGGTAAAAGTATCCCAGCTAATGCTAGGGATGTGCATTTTAACTCTGTTTCTGGCAGCTACCAGTTACCGAGGTCACGGCATAACAACCCGGAAAATCACCATGTATCAAATTACAACACTGGCCGTGAAAGCCTAAAAACCACGGATAAAACCATTGTAAATTTATCTTTTTGGGGTCCCTAGATTAAAATCTGGAGTTCATCCTGTTGACCCTGTTAAATTGGCTTCAAGAACAAATCAAAAGATAGATATGTAATTATGCAAATGATTCATAACCTCATAACTAATCGATGCATAAAATGTTGTATTTCTAGCAGACAGTGGTAACTCATGGAGTGATTGCAATGATATTTATTTAATACAATAATAAGCTGTTACATTGATTTTCACACATTTACATAAAGCAGCGTCATTAACATAACCAAAAACAGTAATTTTAACAGAACAAAGATATTACGGAATACACAATAGTGCCAACTTTAATATTTAAATCTATACATGACATAAAAGTACTTGAAATCACATAACTTTTGAGAAAATGGAATTTTGTACTGTAAGATTAATCAAGTTTGAAGTCTGCTGGTGGATAACGTGTACGATCCATTGTCTTTTATAATATTTAGCTGCCTTACACTCACAAGCTCTTTTCAATGACTGTCTATTGCAGCAGCAATCGACCAGAATATGTTTATTGCACTCACTTGTTTTGGTAATGTGGCTCTGCATCCTTCAAGTCCTGATGAAATCTTTTACCCCAAATCCATTCAAAAAGAGGGATTGCATAATGACTCTGAAAATTCATTTCATGAACAGAGATCAAAGTACAGATTTCATCAGGACTTGAAGGATGTAGAGCGATGTTACCAAAGCAGATGAAATAAACCTATGCTGACTTATTAACTTTCCTTACTCGCAAGAGATATATAAAAAATGGCAAAAACGTAGACAGAGATTGCATAGATCTTTTAAGTGAAAATAGAACTAGATATCCACCCGCAAAATTTAAAATCCACAAACTTAAGATACATGATACTGTATAATATTCCTTAGTATATGAATTTTAGCACTTCTATGTATCGGTTACCGGGTTATGCGGTTATGGACGTTATTAAGTCTCAGAAGTTGTCAAGTTAAGCTATAATCATATCGGGTTGTATCATGTATAAGATGGTCTTGTCCACTTGCATATTTATCTTTTGATTTGACTTTAGAATGACATTGAAGTAACTGTTGGGGTTAAACCCCTCGTTTCAGATTCAGCAAGTAAAAATACATATGAATGAATATATAGGTCTAGTTCGTCGGATAGACTACTTTTTTGTGATTGTGTGGTCGCAGAAGCAAAGATAATGTAAAATTTTAACAAAATGATAGTAATCTGTTGAATGAATTTGTTTTATCAGAAATACTATCACACTTTGTTACTAAAATTATTTGTTAAATAACTTAGAATTTTTAGTATTTGTCAAAAATAAACAAATATTTATTAAAAATACTATTATTTTTAAGAAATGCACGGTATTTTACACTGCTTTATTTTTCTCCTGCCATTTCAACATATTCGCCATATAATTCTCTTGGACTCCACATTATTCAGGGTGAATTTTAAGTATGAGTTACGCCAAACTGGCAGGAGATTAAAATATATTTAAATTAGTGAAATATTAAAATGAAAGCGTTATTCTGATTAGCGGGACATACAAATATGTTCATATTGAGGCTGGATATTCAATAGAAAGCGAGATGAAATATTATATATTAATATAATAGAGAATAATATTCGCTATAACTGAAGACTGTGTATTTGCCACAATTTGCTACAGTTTGCAAGACGATTTGAGTGGTAAATTTTTAGTTAAAAATTCTGTTTGTGGCAAATACGAATCTGTTTCAGTGATTTGTGTAAAAGTTAAATCAATAGTGACAAAACAAGAGAGAATAGTTCATAAAAGAGAGCAATTCTTGTTGGTGAACTATTGGATTTACAGCTTTTCATCGTAGTGGTGTTTTGAACAAAAAGGGTGTCTTATAAGAATCGATATCTGCTGGCTGATATGTTCATTAAAATTGAAACTGAATAATGTGAATATGACAAATATCGTTACAAAAAGTCCGATAAACGATTAGTAGGCAATTGTCAAGAAAAACACAGTTACTGAACAGTTAGGAAAAGTATTGCAAGACTTCAAAGCCAATATATCCAAGGATTTAAACTTGGCTATTAAGAACAATATTCATTCATTCGTTCATTTCAATATTCAAATTATCAAGTCATTCTACGAACTACAGTTCGTTTCTCTTTGAGTACAAAGTTTGTGTCTATTATTGAGTGCATATTTAAGTGAAATTTTCCCAGCTATCGTTGTTACCTGTTCTGCATTCTTTTTGATAATTTTTGAAGTTGCACTTTCGTCCTGGTGAAATTTTTGGTGTTACTCATAAATTGCATAAAATAAGCGTGCTAAAACCAATCCATTTACTGAAGTTACAGTGGCTTTATACAAGGATAGAGTCACTGTAACTGAAGTTGACTAGCAGCGCCATCTAGTAACCAGTTGCTGCATCTTTTCTACTTATCACTACAAACCAACACAGGAATCTAATTCTTTTGGCTTGTTAAAATGGTAGTCTATCTACCTCGCTGTACAGTTTTTCTTTTTTTGCTCATTTTCATAAGTAGTAGTCAACCCAATATACATTATGGCAGATATTTGTTCTGACTTCAAGAAAATATCACATGATCAAAAATGCATCTGTTGTGGCAAATGTCAAAAGAAGTTTCATGTAAAATATCTAAATATTACCTTGTCTGGTAATGAACGTGATAAATGCATATGCCCTGATTGTTCCCATTCTAACAGGAATGCACCTAATTCCGAGGAGACTGGAGTTTCTTTATCTCAGCTCAAATCTTGCTTGAAAGATCTTTACGAGTCTCTAGTTGAATCTCAAACTGCTGTTATTGCTTCCTTACGCACATCTTTTCAAAACGAAATTTCATCTTTGCAAAGCTCATTTCATACAGAAATTGAACAGTTAAGAGTCGATATGAACAAGAAGTTAGAATTTTTGCAGTAAGATATCTCGAAAAGATGTCTCTCATTCTCAACAAATTGCCAATACCTCTAATATGGTAAAAGGCATGCAGAATCAGTTTATTAATTTAGAAACTAAATTTGAGGAACTTAGTGACAAATGCAACAACATTGAAGGAAAAATAGCAGATCATCTATCTATTACCAATCTAAGATTTCCTGAAATCTCAGGTAAAAACGCGTTTAGAAATTTTCGCACATTAAAATAGAAATAATTTTTTTAATTCAATCAAGTTACCACTTGTCAAACTGACGTTGATATGCTTAAATTAAATCAAATTTGATCAAAAGCCCGTCAGATTAATGTTAATTGTTGTATTGAGTTAATTATTATCGTTGTGTAAAGTGTAAATATAATGCGTAAATTTCAAATTATTAGTATTACTTTGTCAAATTTTAAAAACATGATTCAACAATCAGTTTTCCAACTTAGAAACGGCAGATATAATCGCTGTTTATTGTCAAAATCCATTTTATGGAGAAGCTGGAGCAAGAAGGTACAGTTTTTACCGAAAACGGTGCATTGTATCAACATGGAAGAGGTATAGCTTTTCTACGAAAAGTTTATTTCTCCATCATAATTTCCAATCAGGCGTATCAGAATAGGACCATAAAAAAAGATACGATAGAAATAATTTACAAAAAAACTGCCAAGAGCGCCCTGTACGATATGCGGCACTACTTACTCCTTCGCAATACTTGTACTTATCTAAAACAATAACTACCAATTTTCAACATGATGAAACGTTTTGTTTCATAATTCTGCCCATAACAAGAAAACAATTTTTTTTTTTGAAGCCCTATAATTTCTAAACGAGGCACTTTTGAACTAAGCTAAGTTTATCTAAATCGGTTTTATTTGATCACAGGAAGCTATGTTTAAGCTGCGTCCCATTACTTTCCGGACACCCTGTATGTCTCACATAAGTTTTGCCTACACGAACATAGACTCTGTCATAGCTAAGTTTAATAACTTGTGGATATAACTCTCCTGATTGTATTCTAATAAGCGAAACATGGCTTAACGAAACTATTCCCGATTCCCTAATAAAAATACCTGGTTACACAATTTATCGTGCAGATCGACCACCTTTCAGAGGCGGTGAAGTATGTATCTATTTGAAATGCTCTACTTTTCTCTGTTACTTCTTCTTTTCATAATATCCCCGAAATTGAAAATATCTGGCTTTAACTCACTAGTAAGGATTTATGTTTTACTTTGTCTTGTATTTATCGTTCACCTAGATCATCTAATGAAGCCGATGCGACTTTAATTTCTGTGTTAGATAGAGCCTCCTCCATCAATAATCTTATTATATTTAGTGACTTTAACATTCGTGATATTGTTTGGTCGTTAACTAAGTTTTCGATTCCCGCCAATCTCTGCCGATTTTATTTTGCACAGTAATTTTCATCAACGCGTTTTGGACATAATCAGTTACCCTCACTTCTTGACCTTATACTTACTAAAGATTTCCACCTTCTTTCCAATGTTAATTATAATGCTCCTATTGGTTGCTCAGATTATGCTGTAATTATATGTTTGCTTCAAGCAGCGATTTACACACAACCTAGGAATATTACAAAGGTCATGAAACGTGTTAACTACACGCAGCTTGCTAACCGCCTTTCAACTGTTGACTGGGATATCCTTAACACTGTTATGGATATTGAATCCAAGTGGGACTACTTTTCTAAAACTATTACTGACAATGCGCGCGATACCTCCAGTGAAGTGTGTTACACAGTCAATGCTAAAAAACCGTGGATCACTTCTGAATTTATTTCCCGCTCCTAAAGAAAACGGCAACTTTGGAGAAAATTCAGAACTTCAGGCCATACAGAAAACTTCATTATCCATCGAAATTTTTCTGATTAGGGATTTGAACGCGGCGAAATTAAAATATCAGAACTAATTAATATCAAAAGGACCCGAAGCACTGTTTAAATACACAAGAAATCTACTTTCATCTAAAGTGTCCACTTCCATTATTCGAGGACTTGATGGCGTCACATGTGATAACGATTTCAATGAGCTGAAAGTTAGATTCTTCGCCAGGTCCTGATGAAATTACTAATCCCATTTTAAAGAATTGCGTTCGGGAGTTGGCCAAACCTATTTCACTTTTTATGCCAGCCTGTTTTCAACAGCATCAACTACCCTCTCAGTGGCTATCTGCATCTGTCACTCCAATTTACAAAACTGGCGATAAGTTAGACCCATAGAAATCATAAAATATATAGAATGCCAGAAGCCTTTACATTAGGCACTCAAAAATAGTCAGACTATGGGGGGGCTTAGAAAGCAGCCATCTAGAGAAAACTTAATGTAAGCAGTTGCTCACACTGCATTTTAATCCCAGCATAGAATTGAATCCAAAGCGGAATTTTTGTAATTGGACCATATAAATAACAAACTGGACGTAAAATTTTCATATTTTGAAATTACCGCCCTGTTAGTGTAACCAACTCATCAAAGCTAAGTTACTGCAATATTGCCAGACTCGCGTTTTCTTCATAGGTTGACTATTTTCGATACCTCTTCTGGCGTTCTATATATTTTATTATTTCTATGGTTAGACCCCACAAATTATAGATCGATTATTTTGGTGTGCATATGCTCCAAAATTATGGAGAGAATAATTGTGCAGGCTCTGCTCCCTTTCCTACTTGAAAACAATATAATTCCGCAAGTTCTACATGGTTTTGTTCCTGGTCGGTCGTCTGTCACTAATCTATTACAATCATTAAATGTCTGAACTCGGATGCTTGATGCTCATCAACCCTTTGACATTATATACCTTGATTTTTCCAAAGCATTTGATCGAGTACCTAAACTGCAACTCCTTTTGAAGCTAGAGTATTGTAGAATTCGTGGTCGACTACTTGAATGGATAGGTGCATTTCTGACCAACAGAAAATTCAGGGTTAGAGTAAACTGCTCTTTCTCAAACTGGTACGATGTTCTTTTAGGAGTGCCCAAAGGATCTGTGTTGGGACCAATTGTTTTCCTTATTTACATTGCTGACATTATGAATAATTAATGCCCAACACATGTTCTATGCAGACGATAGCAAGCACTATGGAAATCCCATCTCGGATCACGCTGTTCTACAGGCTGATCTAACGGCAATTAATACTTGGTGTACTTACCACTGAATGTAGATAAATGTACTGTTCTTCATATCGGTCATAACAATCCGCATTTCTCTTGTCGTCTGTCATCTGGTTTAATAACAGCAGTGGAAAAGCAATGTGATTTGGGTATTGTAATTAATTCCAAGTTGAGTTGGTCAGAGCAAACTTCATGTGTGGTTAAAAGAGCTAACACACAAATGTACTTGCAAAGGAAATATTTTCAAAGTCTTAACCCTGCTTTGTTCCTTCGCCTTTACAAAACATATATTCGGCCTCGTCTAGAGTATGGATATACCATACTCTAGACGAGTCCATATCTAGTTAAAGACATTATGGCATTGAAAGAAGTTCAAAGAAATGCCACAAAGATGATTCCAATGTATCAAAATTTATCATATGACTGTCTATATCTGTTGAAACTTCCCTTCCTCTCCGAGAGACGAAAAAGAGGTGACCTCATTCAGTTATATCGTTCTATCCACAATATTTTCTCCGTCGACATGTCTTGCTTATTTGTTTTAAATGAAGATATACGCCTGAGAGGAAATTCTATGAAACTTCTGCACGAAAAATACAATACAACGGTTAGACAACAGTTTTTAACGAACAGAACGTTTCATCATTGGAATTCCTTGCCTGATGACATCGTAAGTGTCCCATCTGTTAATGCCTTCAAGAACAAGTACGATGGTTTTGTGTCTAGTGTGTTAACTTAGCAGTTTTTTTGTTTTGTTATTGTTTCATTACTTCTTTACTTATGTACTATTACTTACTTGTGTGCTCTACTATTTCTCTTTGCTATGCATTGTATTTCTTAGAACAAGTTTTCTACTTTTGGGCATAATACATTTTTTCTCTGCCCTTCTTATATTGTAATAATAATAATAATAATAATAATAACAATAATAATAATAATAATAATAATAATAATAATAATAATAATAATAATAATAATAATAATAATAATAATAATAATAATAATAATAATAATAATAATAATAATAATAATAATAATAATAATAATAATAATAATAATAATAATAATAATAATAATAATAATAATAATAATAATAATAATAATAATAATAATAATAATAATAATAATAATAATAATAATAATAATAATAATAATAATAATAATAATAATAATAATAATAATAATAATAATAATAATAATAATAATAATAATAATAATAATAATAATAATAATAATAATAATAATAATAATAATAATAATAATAATAATAATAATAATAATAATAATAATAATAATAATAATAATAATAATAATAATAATAATAATAATAATAATAATAATAATAATAATAATAATAATAATAATAATAATAATAATAATAATAATAATAATAATAATAATAATAATAATAATAATAATAATAATAATAATAATAATAATAATAATAATAATAATAATAATAATAATAATAATAATAATAATAATAATAATAATAATAATAATAATAATAATAATAATAATAATAATAATAATAATAATAATAATAATAATAATAATAATAATAATAATAATAATAATAATAATAATAATAATAATAATAATAATAATAATAATAATAATAATAATAATAATAATAATAATAATAATAATAATAATAATAATAATAATAATAATAATAATAATAATAATAATAATAATAATAATAATAATAATAATAATAATAATAATAATAATAATAATAATAATAATAATAATAATAATAATAATAATAATAATAATAATAATAATAATAATAATAATAATAATAATAATAATAATAATAATAATAATAATAATAATAATAATAATAATAATAATAATAATAATAATAATAATAATAATAATAATAATAATAATAATAATAATAATAATAATAATAATAATAATAATAATAATAATAATAATAATAATAATAATAATAATAATAATAATAATAATAATAATAATAATAATAATAATAATAATAATAATAATAATAATAATAATAATAATAATAATAATAATAATAATAATAATAATAATAATAATAATAATAATAATAATAATAATAATAATAATAATAATAATAATAATAATAATAATAATAATAATAATAATAATAATAATAATAATAATAATAATAATAATAATAATAATAATAATAATAATAATAATAATAATAATAATAATAATAATAATAATAATAATAATAATAATAATAATAATAATAATAATAATAATAATAATAATAATAATAATAATAATAATAATAATAATAATAATAATAATAATAATAATAATAATAATAATAATAATAATAATAATAATAATAATAATAATAATAATAATAATAATAATAATAATAATAATAATAATAATAATAATAATAATAATAATAATAATAATAATAATAATAATAATAATAATAATAATAATAATAATAATAATAATAATAATAATATGATTTCTGATACGAAGACGTATCTATTTCATAAAGTCGTCAATCCTGTTTAGGCAAATATTAATGTTTCAAAAGTCAAAAGTGTTAGTCAGGGCGGACTTATCGTCAGCGTCAGATATTCATCTAATGAAGGAATACAATTTTTAAAGAGAAATTGTTTATCTGAAAAGTACGTCATTCGACAGCTGAAAGGTTTGGTTTTCGGGATTTAAAGGCATCAATTAACTAGAAGCCATTATAAATTTAATTCAGAGCGGAAACAAAAGTCATTGTAATAAAAACTCAGATATTAATAATTGCAATTATGTAGTGACAACTATTTGATATTACGTTGTGACCGCAACTTCAAGGAATTGAACGTAAGTCGAGGTGGTGATGTCTTATAGCGGTTCTTAGTCTTTCACGGCCGGTGTTATTATTTGATATATAGTGATTGTCAGGATTTTTATGTCATGACCTTGGTAACTGGTTGCTGCAAGTAACAGGATTGAAGTGCACATCCCTAGTTTTAGCTGGGATTCTTTGACCTGCCTTTGTTGTTCTCGGGCTAGGCTCTGCAGAGGCAGACCCGCTGTAGATATCTGTAGGTCTGCCCATATATTGATTTTGGCTCTTATTGTTGGTATTGCGACTGCTATGGTCAGAACCGTACCTCAGATAATGGTGGTCTTTTGAGACGTCCCGTAGCCGCCTCTGTAACTGGCCGCATCCCATGCTTTCAAACGTTTCGCCGCTCTTCACTGTCGGTATCTTCACAAAAAATTTTGCGGGACGTTTCGGAGAACCACTATTATCCAAGGTACTATTTGAGTTGATTGATTTATTTTCTTTGAAACAGTTCAATAACACAAATAATGCTAATGGACGTATGCTGAATTTGGTATTTAGCACTTTAAGTTGTGCTATTTCTGACCCCTCAATGCACATTATTGAAGAGGATGTACATCATTCACCGCTTCAAGTAACGTTATCTGTGGATCATTACGTAACAGATAATATTGAGACTTATAACTATAATTTTAGAATAGCTAATTTTTTGTTATTATATAATGAACTATTTAACTTTGATTTGTTTACTCTAGAGATTCGTGACGATGTTGAAGCATATAACTTTTTCTATATTATATGTTTGGTTGGAGTACCACTTTCTACTGTTAATCGTAATGGAAATAAATTCCCTCCGTGATTCAATAGCACTAGCATCTGCGACATTAGATTGAAAAAGGAAAGGTAGAGTTCATATAAGAAATATAATGATCCTACCATACTTGACTCTTTTAACGATTTAAGATCACAGTTGAAGAGAGACATAACTGTTGCATATCAAGTTTTTTTAAGGATCAATTGAACCTAATACAAAAGTAGATTCCAAAAAATTCAGGTCTTACATATCTAATAAATCTGTTGTTTTTAGATGTATATCAACACATATCGCACTCCGATTTAACCACGCCGTCTAAGATTCACAACAGAATGTCTGATTATTGAAATATCTGCACCGCTGTCAACAAGGTATGTAGCTGAAAGGGCACTACTCTAATGACATGGCTATTGACGTTGTGCTTATAATAGATTATTTTTGGCATAAACATTTTCTTAGGCCTACAATTAGCAATTGGTTCTATACCGCCCATCTTCTTGCGGAGATTACAAGAAGAGGCACAAAATACAACAAAATTCTATTTTGTTGGTATTTTCTCCTGTTGAGTGATCTTTTCAGGCATCCGGACATGCATCCCTTTGATGATCCTGGCGTCCGCAGCTGAAATAGTTTTTTTTTAAAGTTTTGGGTGTCTCACGACCTATATTTCGTTATTCTTTCATTTGTCAATGGAACTTCATTGTAAACGTTGTTCTAACGTGACGGGCATCCAATTCAGGTGTTTATGTCGCTGTGCTTCAGCATGATGCAAGGCGTACTCAATCATGTTACTAACTGTTGTTCATTGCAATTTATCATGAAACCTATTGATCATACGCAGTTTACTATTATCATAATCACACAGTTATGGCTTCGTAATGTATCAACTGTATACGAACATGCATCCAGTGTTTCTCAGCAATGATGAGGTCGCTACAGAAGTTCGTTTTTAAGTTTGGTCATCCAGCCATACTTTAATGGAATATGAGTATGTGCTCTTGTTCGGATCATAACTCGCTACTTTAAACGATGCCTGTGCAGATGTTGGCACAAACCCATCTACACTTCCTAGGCTAATATTCCCCGGTAATGAGACGGCTGACTTGCTAGCTCGTCTCGGATCTGGGGCACCTTGCCAGGGACCCAAACCCTTTTTGGGAATTACGCGAGGTAATATGAATAGTGCCCTTAATAAATGGGCCTATCACACAGTAGGAGGGAATTGGAGAAGGAACGGGGGATGTAGACAGGCCCACGACTTCTTCAATGAACCTAATAAATCTAGGACGAAGTGGCTGAGCCTTAGTCGAAGGTCTCTGAACCAAAGGGTGGGGGTCCTGACAGGTCACTGCAGACTCAGAAGGCATTTGAATTTGATAGGCATAGAGGATAGTCCTTTATGTCCGGAATGCGGGGAGGGGGAGGAGACCCCTATCCATTTCCTAGGATATTGTGCGGCTTTCGGAAGACTAAGATATAGGATCTTTGGCACCGAGGAGCTGCAAAGGGAAGAGATGAGGGGCCTACCATGGACCAGGATCCTGGCGTTCATTAGGGCGTCGGGTAGGTTCGAGGAAGGCCGAGGGCGAATAGTGGAGGGGTGATGGGATGTCAGGGTAGGCAAAAAGGGCCCCTAATTACCAGGCTAAGGCCGCCCGCACTTACTACTACTCCTAGGCTAATATTGAGCGTTGGTGTTGACGTTCAAAATGTCGCCATCTTGGTCTGACGAGTGAGCTCAGTAAGTTTTTATTGTGTGCTACTAAACTAATCAGCGGTTGTTGCCACTGCACTTTCGGCCGTTTCGACTCCGATGTACATGTGTCAACATTCTCTTCAGTTTGGACATCTTATTCAAATTCAGCAGTATGGCGGCGGAACCCAACGTTGTCCATTATTCTCAATTTGTTAAGAAACCACTATTCCACTTATTACTGCACGGGCTTAGTTCCACTTCTGATGTTAACCAGAGTTTCAGTGCACAAGGTTTTTACCGTAAATAAAACTAACTTTTATGCGGACGGTTTATTCTCTTCTACGATTCGAATGAATACTGACGTGCTGCGCTGGTTCATTTTACAGGGGATTCCGTTGGCATATACAGGGTGGTCCACTTTCGAAAGCGAAAACAGAGGCAGACTGAGAACCACAAAATAATATCAGTTTGTATTATAAACTATATTCGAAAAATCCTTCGTTACAAAGATAAAGGGCGTCAAAATTGTTATCAAAAGTTCCAAATTTATTAATATTTTTAAAACTACTTTAGATATTTAAATGAAATTTGGAACCTTTGAATAGATAATCCAGATACATATTTTTACGTAAAAAATATTATTTTTCTTCCACCAGTGGCGTGCGTACGGACAGATCTTTGGGAAATTTTAATGAAAAATATGATACGCCAATGTTTTTTTTAGAAACAAAAACTATATCTACAATCCTTGTTCAATTTACAACAGAAAAAGGCTCCTTACTTTTTTCGTTTGACACACCGTTTGCCAGTAAAAAATTAAAATTATTTAAGCAACTGGAATTGAAACGAATTTGAATCTGTCGTAGTAGGCAATGAAACAAAAAAGACTACTACTGTCGGTGTTTTTGCATTTTATAATGACAGTTAATTGAATTGTGTCAGGTAATTTAATTTCAAGTTATTGTTAATATTATTATTAGAGTGTTGTGTAAGTATTAATCTGAAAAATGCTTTTTTCTAACAACGGATACGCAGATATTCATTTTTGCTACGGATTTTGTGATGGAAATTTAGAAGCGGCAGTTCCTGAAAATCATAGATGCTATCCAAATAGAAGAGTTCCAGATGCTTGCGTTTTCATCAGAACACATCAGAATTGTCGTAACTTTGGCCTGCGTGTTAATAACGAATGGAACAGAAACCGTCGATATAATATTCAGAATATTCGTATACTACGTACAACTCAGCACCTTCACCTTCCTAAGTCTAAAATATTACGAACACTACACGATGACCACAGACATGCATATCACCTACAGCCTGTTCAGGATTCGCACGATGCTGAAAAAAGAATAAGATTTTACCAGTGGCTTTTAAACTCGACGAAAAAAATTCTGACTTTTTACATAAGATTCTTTGGACGGACAAGTCCTCTTTTACCAGACGTGGGGTAGCAAATTACCATAATATCCATATTTGAGCACGTCAGAATCCTCGACAAATTCGGCCAAGATCATTTCAAAATGAATTTTTCATAAATGTTGGGCGTTATTGATGGTAATGTTTGTGGTCCATATTTCCTACCTTCAAGGTTGAACTCGGAACTCTTTATGGAGTTTCTTAACAATAATCTGTAGGGCTACCTAGAGGATTTACCCATTAATTTAAGATATGAGAGTTGGATACAACTGGATGGAGATCACCCGTATTTTGGAATAGCTGTAAGAGAATGGCTCAATACCAATTATTCTCAACGATGGATTGGCCGGCTAGGGAGGAATGACATGTATAATGACGTGGTTAATGGTATTGGACCAGTGGCCTGGCCACCCAGGTCACCGGATCTTAATCCGCTAGACATTTATGTTTGCTGCACTATTAAAGATAAAGTCTACGTTAATCTCGTATTAACAAGGGAAGATTTAATTTTAAGAATTCAGCAAGCCTGCAATGATATGCGGCGGAATCCGCGTTAGTGAGAAGATGTCGAAAATGTATTGAGGTGGGTGGACTACATTTTGAGCAATTTTTGTGATTTTACTCTTAATTTTCTTTCTTTTTGTTATTGTTGTTGAAAGCCACTAATTAAATTTCTCATTTTCGTTTTTGTTTAAATAATTGTTTTTCAGAAATCATTAGATAATTTAATTTTTTACTGGCAAACGGTGTCAAACAAAAAAGTAAGGAGCTTTTTTCTGTTGTAAATTGAACAAGGATTCTAGAAATAGTTTTTGTTTATAAAAAGCATTGGCGTACCATATTTTTCATTAAAATTTCCCGCAGATCTGTCTGTACGCACGCCACTGGTGGAAGAAAAATAATATTTTTTACGTAAAAATATGTATCTAGATTACCTATTCAAAGGTTCCAAATTTCATTTAAATATCTAAAGCAGTTTTAAAGATATTAATAAATTTGGAACATTTGATAACAATTTTGACATCCTGTATCTTTGTAACGAAGCATTTTTCGAATACAGTTTATAATACAAACTGATATTATTTTGCGGTTCTCTGTCTGCCTCTAAAATTTCCGCTTTCGAAAGTGGACCAGCCTGTATATGATGATATAACAAATAAAAATTATTTCTTGGCTCCATCACCCTCGAGGTAGCTATGAACCTTAATAAGCTTTTTGTAGAGCTCTCTGTTTGTACCAACGAAAGAGCATTTCTTAGATATTTAATAATTTTTTTTTAATACATTTAATTAACATACCTTTAATTATTTCTCTGATGGAGATAAATTGAGGAGGCTTATCATCATCACCCACCTTCTTTAAACCATTAGTAAATCTAATGCTAAGCTGGTTCTTAGCATCTGTCTATCTCCCCCTCTCACCCACCCGTTACATAAGCCAAAGGAATGAAACTCAAAGAATTTTAATAATATCATAGTTAATAATAATTAAAAATATAATTACAATCATCAAGCTTATCTCTATTAACAATATACCAATGATATAATGTTAATACATTTTAAATTATTGATAGGATTATTACAATAATAATATAACTTAGAGTTAAGTTTAGTAGAAGAAAGGTAGTAATTCGTAGGTTAGATGATCTTTTTCAGAACGACTTCGTGGAAATGATACCAAATGCGAAATTCAATAAAAATTATTGTTATATTGGGTGAAGAGGTTATCAGTGCTATGAGGAAGATTTTAAATACTTGTAACCGAATACTATGTAACTTATAGACAAATCTGGGCAAGAAATCTTACAATTAATACTTAATTAATGAAGAAATTTAATATTAATCATTATTCATCGTACAGCATTCAGAAGAAATATATTGTACAACATGTAAATAGGACTCTAAAGTCCATAATGTATAAAGAATTTAGCTTAAACGGTACCTTTCGCTGGTATGACGTATTAAATAAGATTGTGAAAAAATATAACAATAATAAGCATCGAATTATATAAGTATAAAGCCAGTATAACAATGAAAAGATGCTTCTTAAATCTGTATATACAACAGTTAAATATTCGATTTTGTCCAAGTTCAGAGATGATAAAGTGAGGATAAGTAAGTATAGGGGTTTCTTTAACAAGGGTTATACTCTTAACTGGTCTAATGAAATTTTCAACATATCAAACATTAAGACAACCGATCTTGTAACATACTTACTGATATAAAGGATTACTTTTACACAGAAGAGCTACAGAGTGTTAAAGAATTCAGATGACTTACGTCATACGAGCAAATAAATAATTCATTATATTTTCATCAAAATATTTAAGAAACTGCAACTGATAGTAATAAAACTATATACTACACTAAAAGTTTGCATTATATATTGCACTAAATTGCAAAAATTGATTGTTTTTAATACGACCAATTATGGAAAATTACGTTGACAATAAAAACAAATGTGTAACGTCAGCCGTGACGTAATACGTTCTTGATGCGAGTATAGCTCAATTGTTTTAAAAAGTCTGAAAATACCGGTTAGAGTTGTGCTGATTCTGTGCAATATGTATGTTCCAGTTGAAATACAGATGTATCATATGTGGTGGAGAACCGAACTACCGAACACAAACTGTATTTCATGTAACTACCGATTATTTTATGGATATGGATAAACATATTCCTATTATAGCTCTTATTTTGAAAAGGTGATTCTAAATAAAATATTAATAATTTTCTAATAAAGAATGCAACTAAAACTATTTTTTTATTACAATTCCTCAAGGCAAATGCTATTTTTATTTACCTACATGGATATTTATTAAAAGAAATAGTTTGTATAATTATTAACGCTTAATATTTCAAAAGTATGAAATATATACTTTTTTACTGTATTTAAGCTAATTGATACTAAATATTTTCTTTAATAGGAACAATTGATTTATATTAAAATACCTTTACAATATAGTAAACAATTTACAAACGCTAATTATAAAGAATGTATGTATGTATAGGCAGATATTGTGGGTGTAATTCAACGCTGGTGAATATCATTAAAACACCTAATAAAAAATGTATTGAAATATTTACGTCGTAGACGTTTAAAATATGACATAACAGCAACCACCGTCTAATAACACTCAACATTTTTAAACATATTTATTTGTGGTAAGCTTCGGTATATATAGTGTATTACACTACATTAAATTTACTATTTCAACTTTCTTGTCAAAACCTAACCATTTAAAGAAAAAATTTTTGCTTTTTCCGCTACGCTCCAGGAATTCCAGGATGCTTTACTTTTTGTAATTCCAGCACATAGAAACCTTCTTTTATGTCTTCACCATTTTCATCTTGTAATAAGTATATTCTTGGATTAGTTAATTTTATTTTCTTTGTGATGAAAGTTTCACTTGACCAGTTTGATGTATATCCTTTTTTAAAGGATTCTATTGTATTTGCTATTCTCATGATGATCACCAAGCTTAAATTTTGGCGGCCATTTTCAAATAAGTGAACGTTCTCCTTAATATAGCTTTCCCATTTTTTAAGGTAACATAAACAGGTTTTAATTTTATTGTACAATATACTGATTATATTTATGAAGAATTTGTTCTTCAATAAGATTGATATGATTTTAAAATGAAATAAAATTAAAGTTATTTCAAATACAATCGAACTTTTTATATTTATATTGATTTGAGTAACACATCGTTTAAATGTCCACCTCGACTTCGTCTACACAAACGAATTCGATGAACCCAATTTTTGATGAATATGCAATAAATCAAGCTTGATCTGACGAATGGAGAGTTCAATGTTCAATATTGCATCAAGTGTTTATGTTCTGTTTGTGTTGACCTTAGATGTCAAATAGCCCCAAAACAAGTAATCTAAGGTAGTCAAATCACAGCTTCTTAGCGGCCACTGAACAGTTGCATTCCTTGAAATTATCCTTTCATCAAACTTTTTGCAATATGTCGATAATTTCGTGAGCAGTGTGGCCTGTGGCACCGTCTTGCTGGAATCACATATCCTCCAAATCAAGTGTATCTAAATTTGGCCACAAAACATTTCTTAACATCTGTCGGCAACGTTCACCATTCTCTGTAACTGCATCTCCTACCTCATTCTGGAAAAAACATGGTCCGATGATGTCATCATGCTATAAACCACACCATACACTTACCTTTACCGGATACAAAGGCTTTCCGTGAGTCTGTTGTGGATTATTTTCACACTAAAAACGGCAATTTTGCTTGGTAACATATCCACTTAACCAAAAATGAGCTTCATCTGAAAAGATAATTTATCCACAAAATTAGGATCCTTTTCAAGTTGTTGTAAGCAGCAAATTCTCGGCGCCGACGATGGTCCCATAACTTAAGTTCTTGGGTCAAAACAATTTTATACGGGTGTAAATTCAAGTCTTTTTGCAAAACCTACCAAATTATTGTCCTTAACTGTTGAGCGCGATGAGGAATTGATAAATTTGGATCCTATGCAACTTTAGCTCTTACAGTAGCAATATTCTCAACAGTTCTGGCTTTTCGACGCCTTACTGGTGTTTTTACATCGTGAAGAGTAAAATTATTTTCAAATTTCTCAACGATGCGATGAAAAACAAGCAAAGAAAGACGATTATTTAGTCCAAAGTTTTCGCAGAGTGTGCGATAAGTATTCACAAAAGAACGACTATTTTCATAAAATCAATATCGGTTCGTAAGTTCTTTTTTTAATTTTTGTAAAATACTATTCATTGTAGTTGTGACATTTAATCCTGACTTACTTTTATGTTGTGAGGTATATACAAATTTTTTGAAAAACAATTAATAACTATTGCGACAACCATTATCCCATAGAAGGAAAAATTGACTAATACTATTTTAAAGATGGCTCATTAAAAATATCACACTCAGTATATATATATTCAGTGGCAGGTCAGCAATATACAGTAATATATCATGTAATGTCCAGAACACTGCTCAATGATCTGTAATTAAATATACAAAAAATATAAAATATACACAGTATACGGTGCAATTATGTAAGCTTAAGGCACAACACAGTATATAATAAGGAAGAGGTGAACTAGCGCTCCAAAACCCAGTATATAAATGCAAGATGTGAGCTTAAAGTTCAGTATATCGCAATTAAACGTCAAAAGATAGTGACATTATAATCTAAATATTAGTTAACTAAAGGTAAATATTTTCTATTTTAAATATATCTAAATCGTAAGTGGATTTGTAAAAGTTAACGGACTTAATAAGTTAAAAACAGTGTGTTGCTGGAGATATATGTTGCAAGTGATAGTTACTGGTGGTGTATTAATTTATGCAACAACAATATATGTAGCATCAGGGGCAAGACGGAAAAAAGCGATTTGAAAGCGCCATCGTTAGAGAAAAAAAATTAGGGAATTAGTAGACGAGAAATTTATTAGCTTTGTACCAAAAACTGTTCAAGATAAGATCAGCGAGACTTTATGCAAGAAACTATAATAAGCAATGAGGTAATTTTTTATCTACCTAAAGAAATTGAAACACTAAAGCAAAATAATAAAATAAACAATATAAATATTTATGGTATACAGGAAGATCAAAAATATTAGTGTTACATTCTAAGGTGACAAATAATTTAAATAACTATACTAAATTAAATCTGTCAGGGATGCAACTAAATTGTTTTAGAGTGAGCAAATCTAATAACATTGAAAGTCAATTATCAACATCAGTTATTCTGAAGTTTAAAGAAAATGAAAAAAACTTAAGTAGAAATTATTGACAATATGGGCCCAGAGAAGTTGTGAAATTGGAAGTGGTCAAAGTTAATTTACCTGAGAAGTGCCCCGATCGCCCCTACGCGATTCTGGTAAACAAATAAATAATACCGTGTATCGAGGTGCAACTGGAAAAATTGAGAATCGACGAGAATCGTTCGAGACATGGATCTAGAGATGCTAGAAAATACCTGGAATATTCGTTTGGTCTATAAAGAAGAATAAACGGCTGAGTCAGTCAGTTTCGAATTACAGTCTTGAATTGGAGTGTTTAGTTGGAAATTTCCTGGAGATTCAGAGCGATTTAGATAGTGATTAATTAAATAGTGTTTAGTTGAGTTGTAATTAGTATTGAGTAGTGTACAGAGTAGTTAATAAAAATAAGTGATTAATTAACGGATTGTTTTTCTGGTAAAAGAAAAAGTCGGGGTACGAAACCCGTGACAATACTGTTCGTGGGAAGCTTGTCTATCTCGTAAGAAAGGGCACGGTAGGCAGCACTACGAATCTAAACTCTGTGGCATAAAAACAAAGAAAAAATGGATTCTGAAACAGTTAAGGACCGATACCCAATATTGTAAATTATAAGGAAGATAGAACTAGAGGGTCCAATTCAACAACCAAGTTGATATCAAATACGTTCTTCAATGGGCTTGCACCAATAAGGCAACTAGATGCGGGATGTGTTGGATACAGGATGCTGCCGATCGAGCCAGGTTGCAAGAAAGAATATCAAAATTATCTTATATTATTGAACCTATACAGGGTGTCCGGTAATTATGCGTTAAAACTTCAGGAGGTGATTCCTCACAAGAAATTAGGGTCACGAAGTCCTATAACAAATTTTCGAAAACTCAATATTAACGGAGATACAGGGTGTTAAAGTTAAAATTTTATTTTCGATGTTTGTAAATAACTTCTTACGAAATTCAAATATTTACATAAAATTTGTAAAGCGGTGGTTTTTGCGGACGAGAAATTCAAATATGTTTCTAATTTTGACGTCACTAATAGAGGGCGCCACTTATGGCACATCATGTTTCTTTTAGATGACAGAACTTTTTTGCTGCTTAGTGTATCCATCTGAGTATTGAAACAATCGATTCTCCTACCTGTTATATCTGAAAAAGGTATACCTTATTAAAGTCGTTAGGAGAAACAGTTTTCGAAATAATCTTATTTGAAATATTCAGTGCATCGATCGAAAACTGTTATCGTTTCAGGTAAAGTGCCTTTTCTACTGAAAATACAGGAAAATATTACTTGAAAAAGTTGTTCAGAACATAAAATCTTTATGCTTTGTTGAAAAATGGTTTCATCAAACCTCGCCAATCTTCTTGAAATTGCACGTCCCCATAATTTACGATTCTGAACAACTTTTTCAGGTAATATTTTGCTGTATTTTCAACAGAAAAGGCACTTTCCCTGAAACCAAAACAGTTTTTACTCGGTGCACTGAGCATTTCAAATAGGATTATTTCAAAAATGGTTACGCCTACCGACTTCCAAATACCAAATCTGCTAGAAGGCGAAGCTCTCTTCTAAAGATGATCCTTGCGGGAGTCTTCCCAGTGGTTTCATGGAGAGCTGAGCGGTAAGCTAACACGAAGAGTGGAATGAGCTTGTCCCAGTCTGTCTGGTTTTCGTTCACAAACATCCTCAGATTGGTTTCTAGTGTGACGTTGACGTTGACTCCACCATACCATCTCACTGGGGATGCAGTGGGGTGGTCCTGGTTTTCCGGATTCCCATAAGCTCTCAGACCTTTCGGAACACACCTGATTCGAAATTTCTGCCCTGTTCTGAATGTAGTTCCATGGGTACACCAAATCTGCAGAACAGGTTGTTGACTAGCGCTTCTGCTACGGTCGTGGTCTCTTGACTGGGAAGGGGGTATACTTCAGGCCATTTACTGAAGTAGTCCATGGCTTCTAGCAGATATCGGTTCCTACTTTGGGTTTTCGGAAAGGGGCCAGCGATATCAATGGCAATCCTCTCGAACGGTGCTCCTACGATATACTGGCGCATTTTGCCTCTGGAACGGGTCTTCGGTCCCTTGCTGACTGCACATATGTCACATTTTCGGCACAAATCTTCTACATCCGTCCTACAGCTCAACCAGTAGAAACGCTCCCGAATCTTCTGTAGAGTCCTATTGATACCGAAATGTCCCCCCCCCCAGTACCTTCATGTCCACCTGCAGCACTTCCTTGACCCGGGATCTCAGGAGTAGTATTTGTTTCTTGACCTCCGTTCCGTCATTGTTCTACCATGCTCTTAGGAGGTGTCTTCCAACACCAGGGAATTCCATTGAGCCCAATAACTCTTTAATGCTGGGCTTTTACTACTGACTTCAGCCCAAGCGGGTCGGTTGTTGGCTTCTTTCCAGTCTAGTAAAGGCTTGATGTCACAGTCAGCTTGCTGGTCTTCCCGAATCGCCGCTGAACTCCATCGGTCATCAGGTTGGACTGCTACCACCTTGCAAGGAACAAATGATATGTCCTCTTTTCTTTCGAGACTACTACAGTGTTTGCTGTTGGTCGGACAAGTTCTAGAAAGGGCGTCTGCGTTTCCATGTTCTCTGTCTGCCTGGGACTCGCGTCTTTGCCGATCTGCAACTGGGGCCTTACACTGTCCTTTTAGATGACACGTCCGCCCACAATTCCAACCTTGAAGTGGGCGATGTCTTCGGCTATCAGGTTGTCCTCTCTTTGGTCTGGCAGTTAGGCTCAGTTTATCAATGCCCTCCTTCAGTGTTTTGATTATCTCTCCATTTTCCATACTATTGCTGTTATCACTAATGGTCCGCACTTTAACTTGTTCCCCGGAGGCTGCCGCTTGGGGGTCGTGCCTTTGGTGATCTGCAACTGGGGCTATACACTGTATCTGCAGATGTCCCCTCTGCCCACAGTTCCAACATTGCAGAATGCGATCCCTTCGACTATCAGCTTGTTCTTTCTTTGGCCTAGTAGTTGGGCTGAGCTTATCGATAATCTCCTTCAGCATCTTTATTAGGTCTCCATTTGCCATACCATTATATTACTGATAGCCCGCACTTTAACACGTCTACCTTATGCCATCTTTGCTGCCTCGAATTCCAGTGCATACGAAAGAACGTCGTTCAACGTTTTAGGTCTGGCGAGTCGTAGTGCCTGCTGGGTTACACAATCTCTTAGGCCGTCGGTAAAAACTTGGATGGAAAGATGATCTAAGAATTCGGACGGGGCTGTCGGCTAAGCCAATCGAACCAGTCGAGCAACATCGGTCTCATAATGCTGTAAATTCACTCTACTCTGCTGGTGACGATTCTTCAATTGTGCCTGGTACACTTGCTGCAGGTGCTTATCCCCATATCTCATTTCCATATGCTGTTTCAGAAGGTCATAGTTACTCTGCTGCCCAGCAGAAACTCCTTGTAAGACGTCAAGAGCTTCCCCTCGTAGAGCAACTATCAGAGCAGTAGCCTTTTCACAATCAGACCATTCGTTTGCCGTAGCAGCCGCTTCGAACTGACGCAGATAGACGTTCTAAGAGATCTTGCCGTCGAATTCAGGAGGCTTCGTTTTCTGAGTTCGGATAACAGTCCCTTCTGATTTGATCACGCCCTCCTTTGTTACTTTATGTCGAAGCTCTTCGTAGGTTTCTCTAACCAAGTTTATTTCTTCATCTATTTCCTTTTTTTGTGCTAACAGTTCTTTGTTGATTTCTTTTCTTTGTTCTAACAGTTTCTCTTCTACTTGTTTTTTCACTTTATGTGACTGCTCCTCTAGTTTTTCTTCTAGTGTATTCTCCAATTTTTCCAACTTTGTCTGCATTTCTTTCGTCTGATCTCTCATTTCCTGTTGTATTTTCTGTATCTGATCTTTCATTTTACACCCTTGTTCTTATAATTTCTTTTCTAATTTCTCCTGCATTGTTTGAGACTGATCTTCGATTTTATGTCCTTGTTCTTTAAATTTTTCCTGCATTGTTTTCGTCTGGTCTTCCATTTTATGTCCCTGCTCTTCTAATTTCTCTTGCATTGTTTGTCCCTGTTCTTCTAATTTCTTTTGTATTGTTTGTCCCTGTTCTTCTAATTTATTTTGCATTGTTTGTCGTTGTTCTGCTAATTTCTCTTGCATCGTCTTTGTCTGGTCTCTCATTTCCTGTTATATTGTCTGTATCTGCTCTTCCATCATATGCCCTTGTTCTTCAAATTTTTCTTGCATTCTCTTCGCTTGGTCTTCCATTTTATTTTGCATTGTTTGCATTATTTCTAACAGTTTTACCATTTGTGCATCCATATTGACTTGGCTTCTAGTTACAGGCATTCACTCTATTTGGAAAATTCTAGAATGTCCACGAATGTATTTCTAGCTATCATTGTTGCCTTCCTCACAATGAAACGAGTGCAGTGATATGCTACACTTGGGTCTTTGTCTCACTTCGGTATAAAGTTCTAGAATGTTCGAGATTGTCCTTCGCAAATAACATCGTTCACTTCCTTAAGTCACGACGAGTGCGGTGATATGTCACACTTAAGTCTTTGTCTCATTTCCGTATAAAGTTCTAGAATGTTCGAGATTGTCCTTCGCCAATAACACCGTTCACTTTCTTAAGTCACGACGAGTGCGGTGATATGTCACACTTGGGTCTTTAATTATTTATTTATTTATTCATTTATTTGCCCAACAGAAAGTCCATTTACAGGGCAACAATTGAACAGTAAATACACATATATATAAAAAATATAAAATAATAATAAAAAATACAAATACACAATATAAAATACAAATATACAATATAAAATACACAATTTAAAACATGAAATACATTCTTTGTCTCACTCCCGTATAAAGTTCTAAAATGTTCAAGATTGTTCTTCGCAAATACCACCGTTCACTTCCTTACGTCACGACGAGTGCGGTGATATATCACACTTGGGTCTTTGCCTCACTACTGTATAAAGTTCTAGAATGTTCGAGATTGTCCTTCGCTAAACCACCGTTCACTTCCTTACGTCACGACGAGTGCGGTGATATGTCACACTTGGGTCTTTGTCTCACCCCGTACAAAGTTCTAGAAAGTTCTTCAAACTTCCACTGAAATCCCCTCACGCACAGGGTTCCAGAAAGTTCTTCAAACTTCCACTTAAATCCTACTTTGTGGACAGGGTTCCAGAAAGCTCCCAGTTAAATCCCACTTCTGACACCAAATTGTCGGATTTCCTAACCCGTCTTTTTCTTACTGCCAGAACAACAATCCGTTAATTATTCACTTATCTTTATTAACTACTCAGTACACTACTTAACACTAATTACAACTCAACTAAAAATCGCTATCTAAATCACTTTGATCTCACCAACTAAACACTTCAATTTAAACCGTAATACAAGACTAACTAACTCCGCCATATATTCTTCTTGTATAGACCCAACGAATATTCCAGGTATATTCTATCATCTCTATATCCATTTCCCGAACGACTCGAATGCTTCTCGTTTATTCTCCACTTCTCTAGTTGCTCCTCGATACCTCGGCATTATTTGTTTGTTTACCAGAATCTCGTAGGGGTGATCGAGGCAATTTCGCGTTTCGCGATACCACAGTCGTCGATTTGGGTGTGAGTGGGGCAAATTCTGTGACAATACGTTTAACACTAGAGTTATTTATCTTACACCGAATGTCACCCAGAGGATAACTTTGAGCCTGACAGGATGCTACTTAAACATCACACAGTTTTAATGAAATAAGGCCGAACGCTGACATCAGAGTTTCTATTTATAGACTGAGGTTAATAAACTAACGCAGATGGTAATCGTAGACTTAACATCGGACGCTGTCTAAATGTCACGTGACTTCTATTCCTTGAGCTTGGCACCGGACAGAAATATCGTGGGCGAAATCTGATGTTGCATGCTGTCATAAGCAGTTTCTATATTATAAAAAGTTCAATCACCTTTGCACCTAGGAAGAGGTTACTGATCCTAATAACCTTAGCCTTAAATTTTATACGTCACCAAAACCTGACACCGGATGTCGAAATCGCCGGATTGAAGCTATGCGGATTTTGTTCCACATATGCCTAATTAATTAATACCTGCTTGGCGTCAGTAGTCCGACAAGGGCCAGCGACCTTCCCAAAGTCACGGTGACGCCGGTGCCAATCTTTGATTTAACCAACAAAGGCGGTGACCGATTTGTGCCGACAAAAGTGGTGGCACAGGTCCACGGTCTACAAAACTTGCCCAGGCTCAAGCCAATTGTAATATATTTTAATCTTAAGCTAATTTCAATATCACATTCATTTGAATTTTCCGCCAATTTAAATCCCTGATTTATTTTTTTAATTTCCCGTCAATTTGAATCCCGTGTTCTATTGAACATCCAGCCGCATCATTTTAATATTTCGCTAATCCGCCAATTGGAATTTTCCGCCTAATTTTGATTCTTCTGCCAATATGAATATATCTGAATCTGACAAATTTGCAGCTCCCGTCAATTTGGATATATTTGATTCTCCAGCCAAATTTGAATTTGCCGCCACTTTCGCCTGTTTTTGAATTTCCCGCCAATACCACCTTGCCATCAAGGTCAACAAAGGGAGCGGCATCCGTTGATCTATGCCGACAAAAGTCACACACATTTTCCCATGATCCACAAAATTCTCCCACGGTCCACAAAATTTTCTCAGGCTTAAGTCCCCTAACACCTACTCAAGTACAGAATAAGTCGATCGACAATTTGTGTGAACCATTGGTTAATGGTGAGAATTTTGAACATCTATTGTAGCCATAATAATTAAACATTTGCTTTCTATTAATACCTTCATACACGCAAATTTCGGTACATTTTGATTTAAGATTTACCCTGTATATATATTATCATATAAACAATAAATTTAGCTGTTTACAGCAGTCTTTCAATATCAAAAACAGTAACAAAATTTTCCATTCCAAAGCTTCACTTTTTTTATGTAAGCCGTTTTCATGTAATAAATATCACGTATTAGATCATATTATAGTATTTCCATCTGCCTCATCCCGTCATTAATATAAACATTCAACTGAATTGTTCCTAGAAACAAACCAATCAAAAAGGTTTACTTTGCGCTCCACTGACCAAGCTAAATTAAAGTCAAACAATTAAGGATTTGATGTATTATTTTTGAATTATTAATTATAAAATAATTTCACACCAGATCAAAAATTAAGTAATGGATGATTACTATGAAAACATGATGTAAGATCCTTGTAAAAGTTTTTACTGTTAACATTTTTGTGTTGATAACTGCTTATGTGGACTAAAGTTAGATATATTATCAGTGTCTTAAAAGAGCATATCTGAACACCTGTATTCAAATTTCAGTTAAATTTTTTTCCATGTATTTTTAATCTATGGTGGACATGACACGCCTATGTATGTTATGTATAATTTATTCATTTCTAGATGGATGTGACATAGAAGGATATCATAAAAATAAAGCGAAACGTGTTAGAACTACTTTTACTGAGGAGCAGCTACAAGTTCTTCAAGCTAATTTTCAACTAGATTCAAATCCTGATGGACAAGATTTAGAAAGAATTGCACAAATTACAGGATTAAGTAAACGTGTAACCCAAGTTTGGTTTCAAAATTCTCGAGCTCGTCAAAAGAAACACATGCATACCGGAAAAGTGAAAACACAAAATAAGGTTTTAATATTTTTTTGAATATTGCTAAGTACTGTTTACCACGTAATTTTTATAAACAAGTTGTATAAAAAATTATTTTGTTCATTAAATTATGATATGCATTGTTGATTTTATTATTATTATATTTTATTTTTAAATTGTGGTTATCGAAGAATTGGAATCAATGTACTTAAATAAAATGGAAAAATGCGCGATTAAATACAAAAATATCTATAGGTATACACGTAACTATACAAACCTTTCTCTAAAATAGCGTTTATTGTCTGATATTATTAACACATGAAGTTCTAGTTCCTTTCCTTCGTTAACCTGATGTACGCTTTTAAACTATACGAGTACGAGTATATCATTTTAAAGATTCTATAATTATTATTTCATTAAGGGTCATTTTCATAATGCGTATGATAACATTTTAAATAAACGTTAAAATAAATCATTTTTAGGGTCAATTTAGCTTCTTTAAATTTTAAAATTGTATTTAACTTTATTATGAAAATGGTCATAATAAAATAAACGTATATTTATTTTAATTTAAAAATTTAAAATGTTATTAATGTTTAACATCCAACTTGTATGTAAATATGTGTAATAAAATATGAAAGAAATTAGTACCTACTCATTTATTTATTCAACATTCATTTATTTTAATTGTTGCATCCTTTGCTTATTTAGTATTTATTTATTTTTTGTTAAAATAATATTTATTAAAATTATAAAAGGTGTTTCTTAATTAGAAGTCAAAAATCCAGGGACGTATTCTGGGTTTTTTGTTTTATAAATGTATGTAAAAAATTTAAAAAAATCAGTTTTTAATGTTGAATTTCTCACCCACTTGAAATAATTTAACCAAATTCGGTGTGCATGTTTAGTATTACAGTAGATATAAAAAATACAAGTTTCAGAAACTTACCAGTGGCGGAGGTGTGGGTATCACCAATCAATATTTGCCAAAAAAATATATCATCCTGTATAACATTACAAATAAAATAGATGTGATATGATATGTGATATGTGACATTGTAATATCTTCACTTCTTGTTTATTTACACATTTTGTGTTCCAAACCGATCAACAACAAGATTGATTTATTTGATCAAGTGCATTTTTTACACAGTTACTTAAATTACCTGCTTGAACATATCTTAGGGAGGCCATGTAAAACAATAATAAAAAGAAGCCGTCATCTTATTTAATATTGTGTATTGTCAAATTACGCGTTTCTAAAAAAAGATTAAGTTTTAATAATGGCTTATGCATATTCAAATGCTGAAATGCTCAATATGGTTTATATTTATGGCCTTGCAGATGGAAATGGCTAGGAGAATTAATGTGGAAAAAATTTCAAATCATCCAAATCCGAATCCAAGAATGTTCAGAAATGCTTTTCAATGTCTTTCGGAGACAGGCTCATTTCAGAAAGGTCCAATTTCTGGAGTGCCTTTGAATGTTAGTTGAATGTTAGAACGCCTGAGTTGGACATGAAATTGAAGGCCCAAATACTAGTACTAGAAAGATCGCTGCAAATCTTAATGTGAATCATAAATTAGTTCCATCCGTTCTGAAGCATCAATAATAATTATACCCGTATCACATACAAAGGGTTCAAGCCATACTGCCGCAAGACTATCCAGCTCGCCTACAATTTTGCCACTGGATTTCGCAAAAAATTTAACAAAATGACTTTACTGCTGGCATATTGTTTACCGATGAAGCTAATTTTGAACTTTGATGAACTTCCAGAATAAATACATTTGGTCTTATGAAAACCCTAATCCCATAATGGAATCTCGATTTCAACATAAGTTTTCTTTGAATGAACGGTGGGGATTATTGGAATTTTTCTTGTTGAGCCCTACTTTTTACCAAGAACTTTAACCGGTGCCTCCTACAAACATTTTCTTGAAAATATTTTCCCTGAACTACTTGACGATGTTCCCTATGCGCTAAGACAAAGAATGTGGTTTATACACGACGAGGCTTCCCCACATTTGAATTTAACTACTCGTGAATTTTTAAATGATAAATTCGGTAATAACGTGATTGGACGAGGCACTCAAGTAACAGGTCAACCTTGGCCACCCCAGATCACCCGATATGGATCTTATCAATATTTTGTTCGGGGGCATCTCAAGACATTAGTTTATATCTGAGAGGCACTCATATGTCAACAAATTATAGCTGGTTGTGATGTAATAAGAGCTACTCCTGGAATTTTTGCACGTGTTGTAGCTGTGGCCATTTTCAACATTTATTATAATAAATCACAGTAAAGTAATTCCATTGTTAATTATTTCGTTATTATTTTAAAATGTAATGAGTAGGTGATCAAAAAAATCAATTTTGTTAATCGGTTTGGAATACAAAAAAAACTGAAGATGATACAATGGCGTATATGATGACCTATTTTATTTGTAATATACAGTCCTATAAATTGTTTTGGCAAGTAATGGTAGATGATACCCACACTCCACCACTGGTAAGTTTCTAAAGCTGGTAATTTTTTCTACTGTCATACTAAATATGCACACTGAATTTGATAAGTTATCTCAAGCGATTTAGAAATTTAAACTCAAAAACTTTTTTTAATTTTTTACACTAGCTGGACAATAGCTGTCCTAAGACCACATTTGTATAATAAAAGACCCTTACCTTTGGCCACAGAATACGCCCCTGGATTTTTGACCTCTAATTAAGAAGCACCTTGTACAGTTTATTTCATCGATATAAGGGAATAAATAAACGGCATAAGAAACTGACATAAAAACATCAAAGGCTTCCGCGTCCAGTCGGTGATGAGTAGTATTCACTTTAGGTACCAGCACAGCTTAAATAACAATCAGCTCCCAGACTCCTATGACCGGGAACGTCTCGCGCAGATCTTCGCGCATGCCGCCATATTGGGATACAACCTTTCAAATAGGACCAGGGCCGTCTTGTGTTCTATTTGTGTTACTTTGTGTTTATTGTTATTTATCATTTACCATTTATCATGATGATGATGATTTATCATGACTGCTTACAACTTTAAAAAGCAAACTTTCCATTGTTATACGATCTCTTTTGTCAAGCTGATTGGACTTTTCTTTATGGTATTGATAATGTGGAGGATATGTGTTTGAAGTTTTATGACAAATTATATAATCTGTTTGATGTAGCTGTGCCTAAGTATTCGTCAACATCTTATGTTCGTCGTTATCACTATCCCCCCTGGTTCACGGGTGAGATCATTAGGCTTATTCGTGTTAAGGCTTCTGCCCACGAAAAATTTAGAAAATATAGGACTACTGAATATTATAATGTATTTAGGGAGCATCGTTCTAACTGTAAACGTCTTATTAACGAAGCCTATAAATCGTTTATAAGTGACACTGAAAAATCTTTATCTAACGACCCTAAAAATTTTGGAATTTTATTCAAAAAAAGAAAGGCTCATCTCGTATTCCAGCTGTCATGTTTTATAATAATAAAGAACTATCCAACCCTTCCGATATTGTAAATGCCTTTGGTGAATACTTCAATAGCGTTTTTATTCAGTCTCATCCAATAGACCCATCTACATTTACTACAAGTGGTAGAGTGTCATTGCCTATCTCCATTTCGTCTGTTAAAGAAGAAGAGGTTTTATCTAGTCTTAGAAGATCTAAAGACTCTTTCACAATGGGCGTCGATGGTATCCCAAGTTTCATCCTAAAAGATTGTGCGTATCCACTTGTTCAGCCTTTGTGTATTTTATTCAATGCTATTTTAAAACATGCCACATTTCCGTCTCTTTGGAAAAAGCATATGTGTGTCCAATATTTAAAAGGAAACCATAATGATATTGAGAATTATAGAGCTATATCTTTGCTGTGCAATTTTTCTAAAGTCTTTGAATCCACCTTGCATAACGAAATTTACTATCTGACTAAGCAATTGATATCCCCACACCAACATGGATTTGTGCAGAGAAGATCTACTATATCGAATCTTGCAGTTTTTTCTCAATTTATTTCTGAAACTTTAGATGACGGAGTGCAAGTTGACGTATTATTTACGGATTTCCAAAAACTTCGACCATATAAACCACCATATATTACTAGCGAAATTGCAAGATTTTAATTTTTCAGACTCGTTGATAACTCTATTAGAATCATATTTAACAAGTAGGCAATTTATGGTCAGATATCAAAACTTTACTTCTCGTTCTTTTTCTGCATCTTCAGGTGTACCGCAAGGCTCTAATTTAGGACCACTTTTGTTTTACTTTTTATCAATGATCTCTCAGATATTGTTTCTTGTGAAAAATTGCTTTTGCTGATGATTTTAAATTATTCTCTTCAATAAATTCTACTTCAGATTGTGATCGTCTCCAACTTTGTATTGATCGTATGTTGTCATGGTGTGAGTTAAATTGTTTGTCCCTTAATACTTCTAAATGTAAAACAATGTCCTTCACTCGTAGAACCAACTTTATTATTTATAATTATAACATTGATGGATATGTCATAGGTCGGGTTTCTTTATTCAAGGATTTAGGTATTACATTTGACAGCAAACTTACTTTCATCGAGCATATTAATAATGTTGTGTCCTGTGCATTTCGAACTTATGGTTTTATATACCGTAACTGTAAAGATTTTACAAATATACGCACATTCAAAATTTTATTTTGCTCTCTAGTCAGATCACAAATGGAATACGGATCTATAATATGGTATCCAATTTATAATATACATCGTCAAAGGTTGGAGTCCGTTCAAAGACGTTTTTTGAAGTTTTTTGTAAGATGGTGTTTATCCCCGCAAGGTTTCGAACATAATGATCTTCTGAATCGTTTTGATATGGATTCACTGGAGATTCGCCGTAATGTCTCTTTAATTCGTTATTTGTTTAATATTCTGAATAATAAAATTGACTGTTCGGTTTTGTTGAGTAAAATCTCATTTCGTGTATCACGTGGTAACTCAAGACAGCAAACTTTGTTCTACTCTGGTGTTTCTAGGACCAATATGTTGGCTAAATCACCAATATATTTGATGTGCGATGTGTTTAACAAAATTGGAAAGGACTGTGATATTTTTAATGATACTTTAAATGAAATCTGTAAACATGTGTCTCGCTTAGGATAATATGTATTTTAATTTATATATATATTTTTTAAGTCTTTTTATTGCCTACTTATTACTGTGTAGTTCTTATTCCTGTAATTGGGTTTAATCCTGTTGGAATAATAAAGCATTATTATTATTATTATTATTATTATGATGAGTGAAAGAAGGGGAGGACATGTTTGTGCCGTGTGTGGATAACAGTAGTCGGGTGTGTGAGGATCATTTTGAACCCAGGATGTTTACGAATCATTTTCCCAATAGGTTGAATATAAATGCAGTTCCTCCATTATTTCCTTCACTTGAGGGAAGTTCTAAATATTTTTCAGATCATACCTATTCCCTGCCCATGCTAGTCACCCTTAACATAAACATTCTTCAGGATATGGTTTTATGCCAAACTAATGTCTTGGAAAATAATCCAGGTATTATATAGAGTACGGCAGAAAGTTGAACACAATGAAAACATTTTTGTTTCAAATTTTAATTTAATAAGTTTCACTTTTGTTTTGTTTTCTTTTAGTCATTAGCAACGTAATGTTAATAAATTACCTATACGTACTTTGAAAAGTAATTGTACATTTTATGTTAATAATGGATCCACGTAGGTGTGGTATTTATATTAATCAAGCTCCCAAATTTAGGTAACATTTCCTATATCTATATTTTAGTAAAACAAAAAATATTTTGAAATTCAAGTAGGTACACAGTGCAGTTAAAACACTTTCTAAATTGGGCAACTATTTTTAATCCGGTCCTGACTTGTATCCCAAAAGACAGAGAGAGAACAAGCTTCAAGGACAAATTTTCACGTTTTAATACTTCAAAGGTGCCGCCGTAGCGTCTGTGAGCTGATTGTTATTTAAGCTGTGGTACCAGTATTCGGTAAATTTCGCCAATAATAATTTAAAATAAAATGAAGTGTATAATAATGAATGTAAATGTGACTGTTTGAAAAAAAAAACAAATGCTAAATACATATTTTGATTAAATGTTAGATGTTATTATCTAATTTTAAATTAGTATTTCCCAGCAAATACCACGAGAAGGTACGAGCGTTCTCTTCCAGGAGAGTGGGATTAGGATTGGGTAGGGTAAGAGTACATAACAAAGTGGCAAAAAATACCAATAAGTTAAAATATACATCTTTAAAAAAATAAAATAAAAAAATTATACAAAAATATTTTTTGAATTTACCTATATCCTAGCGATATATAGATACTATATATAACCAAAAC
Source organism: Monochamus saltuarius (assembly GCA_025584915.1). Classification (NCBI taxonomy): domain Eukaryota; kingdom Metazoa; phylum Arthropoda; class Insecta; order Coleoptera; family Cerambycidae; genus Monochamus; species Monochamus saltuarius. The sequence goes on along the minus strand of CM046721.1, from coordinate 37,022,304 downwards.
AATATGCTATCCTACAAAACAACGACAGCATAAAAAACATTGCAAAAAATTACTTATACATTATAATAAAAAAACACACTAGCACTAATATTCGTCAGTCACTACTAACGTCACTTGTATCCGATTCTTCATCAACAATTATGCACTATTATTTAGCCCAGTCGCCCAGTCAATTGATACAGCTTTATACAGTCTTCCTCAATTTTTATGACATCAAATTAGCTGATGTAATTTTATTCACTCGCTTCTTATAACTTATATAACTGTTTTGTTAAATTTTGGAAAGGTATTATTTCTTTGAATGTATCTTTTTAATTGGCTCCATATTAATTTAGTGGGACGCAGTAGTATGAATGCCATATCGTATGTCCTTGAGCCGCAGACATCTCATCAATAACGTATTTCTTTGCAAAAGTATTGCTCTTAGCTATATGCAGCAATTCATCTTTCTTCAAACTAGCATCGAACGCAATTTTATGGATTTTATATACATTATATCTAATTGTTCGTCGTCTGTCTTAACCTCCGCATGTTCTCTATTACTATTAGTTTGGTCTTTCCTTGTACCAGGTTGAGGTTGTTCCGAGAAATCCTCCCAAGGTTTGAATATTTTCTCCGTATCTTATTAGATATGCAGTATCTAATACCATGATATATAAGGCGAAACAACGAATAAATACTATTTAGGCACCATGTACTAGATAAAATAAAGAAACACACACAACAACACAACACTAATTTAAATGAGTCAACGATAACAGTAATTCAAAAACACCTAGTATCTCAGGAATGCAACAATTATAACAAGTTCAAGCCAGCGAAATCACTTAGCACTGAAAAAGTACTGGTCTGTACAGTCTGAAAAGTAAACAAGTTGCATTCAACACGATGTTGTTGCCTACGATTCATAAAACTAAACGACTTTTTAAAAACGTTATTACGAAGTGCTAATAATTTGAAATGTCATATACATATTTGATAACTGTTAAAATACTAAGTTTTATAAAGGTGAGGACCGATTTCAGTGGTGTACAGAAAGCGGTTATCTTGTTTTGTTGCCGTTTCGATACACGTTTTTATATTCGAGCAGTGGGTTCGATCGGGGTAAAATAATACTGACGGCGACGAGATATAAAATATTTGCTTAATAATGACCCCGTTTTGAATAATATGGAATTAGATGACCAAAATAGACATCACCTATAGAATTCTGATAATATACTATGCATATATCCACATATTTTATGATTCTTCACTTATTTGAAATTATATTGCTCTACCTTATCCTACGATTTCGTTGCCTTATATCGATGAAATGCACTGTATATGGCTTATTTGTAAATATTTCTTCTAGCATCTTATATTTTCAACAATTAAAACAATTATTGTAGTTATGTGTATTCATTTTCGGAATGTTCAAATAACTACAATAGTACCTAAATGCCCTTATTTGCAGTACTATTTATTCCTGAAAATTTGTTAATAAAAAAATATAAATAGTATATCTCTACCAAAATATGTAAGTTCTTATTTCATATTTTAATAAAAACAAATTACAGGTTACAGTGTCTGCAAAGATTCTTGTAATTGTTTTCACAGGTCGAGAGTCTTTCCGTGAGAGAAGAAAATCAAAAGGAGCTTAATTATTAAAAATATGGGTTGATAAGGCAATATTTATTACGACGCGGTGTAACCACTTTCTGTTGCTAAAATTCTAAAATAGCATACAATTTTTTCAATTCCATTATTTCAGCATCAAAACAAGGAATTTGTATAATTTCTCTTTTTCCTGGTATATCTATTTTACCTGTTTGTTACAACTTTTTATTTATCTTATTTGAAGCTAAAATACAATAATGTAATGTGAAAGGTATGAGTATCTATGTATTACCTCTGAACAATAATTTAACATGGAAAACAAATAAATTGTCTAAAAATATATTATTCTTAAATTAAGGTGATATTGTACTCATATAGTCTCAAGAATATATGTTCTATCATCAAGACAATGTCTATATGGTCCTGAATGGCAACTATGTCTCGTTTCAATATAGTTTCAATACTCGAACGCGTCATTAAAAAATGTGTTGCGTATCAGAAGCACCGTATTACCGATTGTTATGGGCTGATTTTCTAATTTTTTGAAAGGTCGAGTAAAATATTTGTTTTCGATTTCCTCTCTTTATGAAACCTTCCGAATACGTGGTTAAAATAATGACTAAATCACCCTATATAATTATTATAATCCATAGGTTAATTATGGCTTATAAATACAAATAACAATAATATACATAAGGACTCCACTGGACAGCAGCTATGGTGGCATCAAAAATGTATTTTTTAAATCTGATCAAAGGGACAGACTTAGCAAAATTAGAAATTATAGTTTCAGTGATGTTATTTAAACATATTGTTTGAATAATTGTGTATAATGCGTAGTAAGGATTGCAGAGAGGAAAATAATAAGGAGCCGAAGCAGGAGCAAGGTCAAGGGTTAATGAACTGAAATTCGACACCGGATGCTATCTAGGCGAAACATGACACCAGATGCTGCCTAGAAGAAACCTGACCCCGGATGCTCGCATCAGCAGATTCTAGTTTTAGAACAAGGACGATGAATTGAAATATGACACCGGATGCTTTCTAGGTGAAACCTGACACCGGATGGTGACATCAGCAGTATCTATTTTTAGAACAGTCAATGAACTAAAACATGATACTGGATTCTGTCTAGACGAAACCTAACACCGGATATTATCTAGACACCCATGCTGACATCAGCAGTTTCTATTTTTAGATACATCTAAGGTGAAACATGACACCGGATGAGCGAAACCCGACACCAGATGTTGACATCAACAGTTTATATTTTTAGATACATGTGTGGTGGAACCCAATACCTTATTTTCTATTAAAAAAATCCACACTAGAAAAGGTTATAATTTGATAAATTATTTTCTTTAAAATCGCCAAGTCAGCTAAACCTTCAATGTAACTTGATACCTCATATGTAATCAGAGTGAAGCCAAGATATGTGAAGGTCAAAGATTATGGAATGTATTGCATTCGGTATTGCATTCGGTATTGCATTATCTAAACACCTTCATTTATTCCTTTTATATATTTTTTTAGGTATTAATAATATTGTGTGAAACTAACTACTTTGTGGACTAAAGCCCCAACCAGCGTTGAATTACACCCACAATATCTACCCATATATTCTTTATTATTAGCTTTTGTAACATTTTTACTGTTTTAGAAAGGTATTTTAAGCTAATATAAATCAAATCTAGGTATGCTAATGAACAATTCTACAGACAAAGCTCTATTCAATAATTATCTAAAGAAATTAATCTATCTAAATTTACTAACATGGTTTAATGAAAACACTATAAATATCTAACTTCACTTTTGACAGTGGGAACTCGAAAATTCAGCCACAATAGATGAAATCTGACCTATTTCTGCATTTTTAGGACTGCTTCTTCAGGTGACCTCCTTTAAGTTGAGTCAAATATCTAACCATAAAAAATATTATATAAATTAAAATTATTTGAAATTAAATATCGACAATGTCAAAAGTGTTGCCTGCGCCATAAGCCAGACTTGTTAGAGGATATACCTCTATAACTTCCTACTTAAATCAAAAGTAGGTACCCAAACAAATGGATAGGTAGAGGCAATGACGCTCCTGTAAATTGGCCACCACGTTCTCCATACTTAAATCTATTTGATTATTTTTTATGAGGTCATCTTAAGTCCGTGGTTTATATGACATCGGTAGAAAACGAAGAGCAACTATGGCAACGTCTTCAAGATGCAACAAATACTCTTAGAGGCGACAAAGAAATCATGCCGGTGGAGCGTTGTAAAAACCTTTTAGGAACACCCTGTATGTGTACATCTTCTGATATTTGTTTGTAAAACGTTTTCCAAACTGCAGGTAGATTTGTTGTTGTAGACAATCTGAACTAATCTTATTTAAAAGGAATAAGTAGTTACGTAAATAATTTGAAGAGTAAAATAGTAGTAAAAATAAATTTAAATTAAAAATATTAAATTAGATAAATTAGTTTAAAACAAAAATTGGATCATAAATTTCACCAATGAACTTGCTAATTGAGTTAACCCTCCGTTAGGCGCGTGGGTATTCGTTACATGGATAGTTGCGTTGTACCTCACAGATACATTAAAACAATTTAATGTTTTTAGTGAAAGTATACATTCTGAGGGTTGTAAAATCATTAAAATATTGTTTTTCGTTTACAGTAAAACACGTACTTAGTATAAATTATAACAATTTTATTTAAAAAAAATACACTGAAGCGACTAATGGTATATATAAATCTAATGCAAATTTCTGACTTGAGCTGGAACTTTTTATAGCAATTGAAAAATAAAATTTCAAATTTTTTTTTATTTACACAACATAAACAAACATACGTTTAAATTATACAAAATTATTCAGAAGAAGAATCATATTCCTCTACCTCTGGATTCAGACACTTGTCGCATATTGTTCTTGCGTGTAATTTTAAACATAAATGCACATCGCACTTTTGACATTTATATCCCGAAAGTGAATTCTTTTTTTCTAGGTAGCATGGCTGATATCTTTTTTTTTGTGGATGCTGATCTGCCAGCTACCGCTGAAGTTTCTTTTTCATCGTGTAGTGTTTCAGGCTGCTTGTATTTCTGCAACATACTTGTGATTTCGCTTGGCAAATTTGTCATTTGAGCTCTTCTATGTAGCTCTTGATTCAATAATGTTAGACCCAATTTTTTTAGATAGTCTCGCCGTCAACAAAATTTGTTTTTATTGCCCAAAAATATCAATACTACGAGGTAACTGCCGCCGATCGACTGTAACAAGAATGGGCGCATAGTATCTAGCAGGTACATATTCCAAGGCATGCCCAGTTTTACCTAATTAATACAATTTCCAGGAAAGGTCTGGGTTTTATAATACTATAAAACTATTCAAAATGTGTTACCTGAGGATTATTGCCAATTATAGAACTCTAGAATTAGTAGCACAGCTTAGAGAACAAACCAGCTCGGACACTCAATGATTTTGCGCATGCTCGAATTTTACCGATTTTGGCGGGAGTAAATTCTTAACAGAATTAAGACCGACTACTCAGTTGCTTTTCGACTGGCAAGCTGTTACTCAGGTGCGGACTAGTGTTATTTTCGGACTGAATCAATATCACTCATAATTGTATATTCTTTTTAACCCGATATATTTGTATTTCTGTGGATATTTTACAGAATGGGTAAAGGTTTTCCAGGATGTGTGGCAGAGGTTGCACAAATAGCTATAAGCATAATTGGAATTTAAGTTTGCTTTCGTTTCCTAAAAATGAAATTCTTAATATATTTTATCTGCTTCCAAGGAAGAAAATTTCAGTTAAATCATTTGGTCCCATTTCCATATCATATTGTTATATATGTACCTATAAAAATAACTTTAATAAAACATTAAGAAGCCAATTTGAAATGTTGTTTTTTTTTCATATTAAATAGGTAGCGGTTTGATACTGTTACAGAACAGTGTTTCATAAATCTTCTGTAGACTGGTCGCTTAAAGAACACGGTGTGGAAAAACTCTAAAACGTCTGAACTCCATCAGCATTAAACTAAATTCCCGGTCAATTTTTACGCCACGCCTTGTAAAATAATTTTAATACCGTCCTGGTCCCACTACCTGGAACAGTCGTACACGGAAACCGGACGGCTAGTCTTCGTGCTATCCATCCCTACCACGTAGCACAAATATCGGCGTAAAGAGATCAAAGCGGCATTTGGCAGTGTCTCAGCTGGTTTGTTCTCTAAGCTGTGTTAGTAGTTTTTGAGAAATTCTCATAAATATTAACAATGTATCTGACAGATACATACGCGACTAACGGAGCGTTAAGGAGTATATGGCCGGAGTTTAAGAGTAAAGAAAGTAAGTACAAAGAAATTTCACAATAATAAACATCACATTAAAAATCACAGAGATTTTTTTTTATCATTATTTGGCGTCTCAACGTGTGGGGCAAACGTGGCAGCAACTTGCATTTCAGTACATAATATTTAGGGTGTCAGCGTGGTACGAGTTGTGTGGAAATTGTGGTCTGAAACAAAGCATAAAAATAAAATTAGTAGATTAAAGCTAAATAATTTAAATAAGCGTAAAATCAGATAAGAGGTAATGGATTTAACATCAGGTAATACTATGGGACAACCAAGTGAGGGAGAAATGTCGGACACTAAAAGAGACACGGCAAGCGAGGGAACTCAAACCATCATGGGAAGTCTCGAGATAGTACTGCATAAAATGGCAGAAATGAATGCGAGATTAGAGAAGAATCTAAACAAGAACTTAGAAGAAACAGTGAAAATAATGGATAAAAATTTAGAAGAAAAAATCAAGATCATAGATGAAAAAGTTGAAAACAGAAGTAAGATTATGGAAGAAAAAGCTGAAAAGAGGTAAAAGAAAAAACCAGAAAATGGAATGAAGATTTAAAGGAAGACATAAAAAGAAACACCCAGGAACTTGAAAAGAAATGGGAAAATTCTTTCAAGACGTTAGAAGACAAACAACAAAAATTAAAGGCTCTAGCACAAAATAAAAGAGAAAATGAAGAGATACGCGAAGACACCAGGGCAAAAATAAGTTTTAAGGAGAATGATATACAGGAGGTAAAGAGAAGGGTGGAAACACATCAGTCACAAATGGATGAAAAAGTCAAGAAAATAAAACAAAATAAAAGAAAAGAAGGTACTCCAATAATAATAAATCCTGGTTTGTTGGGAAGTATAGAAGAGTTAAAATTCTATGGAGATAACAAGATTCATCCCATCGTCTTTATGAAACATCTACAAGATAGAACTAGGGACATGGGAAGCGAATGCAAAACCATCATTCGAAATGCATTGAAAGGAAATACAGAGAATTGGTATGGTTTGGTCGAAGCAGAATTTGAAACTATAGACGAGTTCAAGGAAAAAAATCTATACACTGGACGATACGACAAAAATCTGGGATTGACCAAAGAACAATAATACGCATTGAGAAAAATTAATATGGCAAAATATCTGGAACCTAGGATGGAGGAAAAGGATAAAATAAAATACATTGCTAGACACTACGAAGAAAGCATACGAGATGTTATAGCAATAAATGAAACGAAAAGATTTACACATATATAACGTTTCTTTTACTCTCAGGTAAATTGTTCTGTTTTTAATATTATCTAGCAAAACTTATCTAAAACATTACTTGTATTATTGTAGATCCTTGATGATGTGCTGGCTTGTTTTTCCTGTGATGTTTTTTCCAGCGCTGGATGATTTTCCAACGCTGTTTGTCTGGAGAATTCTACCAGTCGTATTCTATCAATTTTAGCTATTTTTTTAAAAAGACAGGGGAAACCCATCATGGGTTTCTGAGCTTAGGATCTATTGCTGCAGAAAGTGTCGGACTCCTACCGACTAAAACCCCTCTCATTTGTTTTCACACATTTCCCTGCCAGAACTGTTTGACACATAGCATCAGCGAAGAAATTGCCTGTCACTAAATTATTAAGCTCTCTTATCCTCTTCCTTACTTTTCATAATCCTGCTCACATAGTTACTAACATCTGTCCAATTTACTACATCCTGCAGCATTATATTGACAATGTTTTCACGGGCGATATCCTCGTTTAACGAAAGGTTTAGCATAGTCCTTTCCTGCATCTTATACAATGAAAAAGGGTATGTTCGGGAGTGTCTTTCTCATCACAATATCTGCAAGTCTCATTTGCCGATTTACCTATTTTGTAAACGTAAGTTTTAAAGCAGCCATGGCCAGTTAGTGCTTGCGACAGGTGGAAGTCCATCGCTCCATGCTTTCTGGCATACCACCGCCTCACATCTGGAATCAGCTTACGCGTCCACGCACCTTTCAATCCCACCGTCCATTCCTCTTGCCACATCTGCAAAGTCCTCTCTCTAGCCCGTTTAGCTGCTATTTCGTTCCGTTCGTTGGATTCATATATCTCTTTCCTTTCTAGGGCCAGGAGATGTATAGGTATGAGCCCTGCAACAACGACAGCAGCTTCAAAAGAAACAGTGCGATATGCCCTACTCGCTCTTAACGCCAGTTTCTCTGGACTCTTTGTAGCGCCTTTCTATAGGGCGCAACCCTATTCGCTTCTACTGCCCATACTGGAGCTCCGTATAGCATTATCGATTGGGCAACATTACAAAGCATACTCCTTTTCCTGTCGCCAGGTCCCCCTATGTTAGGCATCAGTTTGCAGAGAACATTAACCGTTCTCTCCGCCTTATTCGCTGCCGCTCTAATATTGGGCCCAAAAGTCAGTGACGAATCCAACACCATTCCCAAGTATTTGACTTGCAATGCTGATCTGATATCCAAACGTCTATATGACAGCGTATACTGCTTGTTCCTTCTTTTAAACTTCAGCAACGTGGTTTCGGTCTCTTCCGGTGCTAGATCCAATCCGCGCGAAGACAACCATACCCCCACTTCGTTCAGAGCACAGTTTACTTTGTGGACCAGTTCACAAGAGTTCACGTCTGTACCAACAATTGCCACGTCGTCTACAAAACCTATTAAATCGATTCCTGCTGTCATCGTAACGTCAAAGATATCATACATAACGTTCCACTGACTGCAGCACTGGTTCTGGTAACTCGTACCGAAGTTTCGATGCACTGCACTTTGGTTTTATTCCCCTTTGGCAAACTTTGCCTAATGAGGTTATGTTATTTTATTTTTAAAGCTTTTGCTTTTCCACTATGAAAACTTTTGTTCAAAAAAACACTGTGGCTTTACTTGCCTTTTATAATTTTACTTTACTGCTGCTACTTTACACTTTTTTAACATCTAACTTTTTACTTTCACAAACTTGTTGTATTGGTTACGAGATATTCAATTGTTTTATTTTTGACAGGAGATGTTGCCTGTTTAGCTTCCAAATTGAACAGAGCTGATGTCAGGCTATTTTTAAGTTTTCTAAAAACAACTGAAGATTTGACATTTTCGTCATAGCAACAAAAATTACATTTTTATTAACGCAAATTTCGTCCTTATACTAAATAAAAACTTAATTCTACAACTGTAGTCTTTTTCCTTATATTTTTTTGCATAATTTGATATGCCTTAGAGGTCATATCGTTCACTTTTAAGTTTTTTCACCCTTTCACACATTAATGTCTTATTTCAAATATCTCACTTTTCATGCAGTAAAACTATACTGTTGTTCTTTACACCTTTTCTAAGTCTTTGTTATCTTAATAATATAAATTTCTATCGTCAAACATTTTCATAACTTTTTGTACTTTTCACTGTACACATTGAACTAATCTATTCAGAAATTTAAACTAGAGCTTGAACAGATCCTCCCGATAGTCTCTACATGAGTATTACCTTTTATTGAAAGAAATTAAAAAATATTGTCGAGCTGTCAAATTTTGAAAACTATTTCAACGGGTTTGTCCCACAAATTCCTACCAGAATTGAAACTGTATATGTAAGAAAAACTCAGCCTAAAGTCTAATTATTAGAAACAAATTTCCTTTTTTATTTACAAGTAAGTACTTGCCATTTCGTTACGTTCAGTATTTTGACATATCAAACTTTATTTGCATTTTGCCCGTTTGTACATCAAAATTTCACAACAAATTAGCTTTGTACATCACTATTGTACCTATTAAGCTTTTCTGTCTAGAAAAATTCTTCATTACGTGATATTTTTGACATTTGTCATGGTCCCGTTACGAAATTTAAGTTTCATGTAACTTTATTTGTCTATATAATTTTTTATTTGTTTGGGTGGCTTGTGGGTAGATTCCAGAACAATATATGTACAGAGTGAGTCAGTCATAATTTCATTATTTTAAGAGGAGATAGGGAATAATGAGTATAATACGAATACGCGATTAAAAAATATCTAAATGCATATTTACGTTGAAAAAAAATATTTTCAAATCATTATTTAAACCCCCTTTTCAGACTCTCACTGACCGCTCACAGCCTTGGCCATTTACAGCTCACAGTTCAACTCGATGTCGACCTGAAGCAATGTTGCCAAGTTGAAATATTTTCCTAGTATCTACCTAGGTTTTAGACATCACAAATAAACGGTTGTACTGACTATTTTAGAACCTCATTTTTTCTTGCTCAGTTCAACTTCAGCCAATAATAATTTAAAATAAAATCAAATAATAATTATCAAATAATTCTATAAAAAATTGCAAGTAACGCGGTTCATTCAGGTTTTCCGGTAGAAAATACGGTCCAATCAAACGATCCCCGTACGTTGACAACAAATCGCCTCTGAAAGCTAAACCGACGAGTAGCGTGTGGATTTTCATCTGACCAAATGTGGCTGTTATGACTGCAAAGAAATTAGGTTAGTTACAGTTATATTTAACATTGAAATCACAAAACTCCAACGTATCTAATAATAAACCGAGTAATAAACCATTTAGGTACATTATATAAAAAAATCTATACCCAATGGGTAAATTATTAAGAGAGTGTTTCGTGTTTAAATACTAAGTAATAAAAAACCATCGTGTTGTCGACAAAAAACTGTCCAAGACCGAAATGGCACGCCTCTGATCTGATGCTCATAAAAGTTATCGAGAGTGAATCTTGACCTACCTTTTATTAGGTCAATAACCTAGTTACCTAGTTTTTGTACTGTTATTTAACGGCAAGGAGTAAAACTATTTTTTAAATCTAGATACATGAATGAATTTTCCTTAAATATTGATTTATTTAAGATAATAAATAAATGTTTTCGAATGTTAAATTATTACAGTTTAATAATTTTGATATTACGCTTTCACTACGTTTTACACAGAAATATGAATTTTTAGTATTACTCGTAAGTACAATTAATTATTCAATTTGTAGTTACGTACATCTAGCCTAGACATTTATTGTTTTTTAAGCAGTATGGTACTAACCTGTTTAAAATGCTAGTTCAAGTAAAGCTGCACTCATCCGTCCATAGCACTTTATTAATAAAATTAGGGTCAGCCGCAATTTGATTTTGATGCCAATTGCAAAATTCAAAAAGGCTGGGGAAATCAGCAGGTTCTAAAGCTTGAACTGTCTGAAAATGATGCGGGTTCAGTGAGTTTTCTCGTAATATTCGGCACACCTTGCTTTGGAATATCTCCAATCGCCTTGAAATTGTTTTTGTAGAAATAGTAGGCTGATCCTCAACTAAATTTAAAATAGCCTCTATCACATTTAAGTAATTTTGCCGAGTTTCCGACGCGGTTTCACAGAACCCGTATCGCGAAGGCGTTGAAGCACAAAGTTCGCGCACCTATCCGATCTCCGATATTCCGTAACAGCGGCATTCGCATTCCGTAAACATTCTCCGTATAACACTACCATTTCCGCATATTCGAAATTTCTAAAATTAGGCATTGTGAATTTACGACGCATACGCGAGACCTAAATAAACAAACCACTGCTTGTATTCTCTCTACCCCCCTCCAAATGTGTGGCGTGATCTTCAAATTTGGGGGGAAAGAAATGCGGAAAATGCAGAAAGTGCGACTAAATGGGGGTAAATTTGAATAACACGCTGAAGTGTTAGACGCTATTGTGTATGTAAACATGATGTGGCAACGATGTTTCCTCCGACATTCGATTGTCGTATGGCTGCGTCATCAGAAAGTTCGTAGCGTACCAGGAGCGTCGTGATCCCGATTTTTATAGGGAGATTTGTTTATTTTTTTAAAGGTCGAGTAAACATTTTTTTTTTATTTTCTGCCTTTATTAGACCTCCCGAATACGTGGTTAAAATTAATGACATTATGACCGACTCACCCTGTATATATACATAAATATAAAGTCAATTGTTGAGCAATACCCACGGATACGTGTAGCATTCTTCAATAAAGTTTTTCTGTAGAAATTTTCGGTTGCCATTTTTGCTTCTCGTTATTATTTCGAATGAGAACTAATTTCTGTTTCATGTTTAATATAATTTTTTTGTAGCCTTCGACAAAAGTCCGTCAATATTTTCAGTGGAATGCATACATTAAATTTGCCAGTGTAAAGTAATTTAAAGAACTATCCCGCATTTTGAAGTTTAATGCTTATACTCTCAGTGTATGAGTTGATGTTAATCCGACGTTGCTAACTCAATCAATAAGAATACCATTCTTTTCAGATCAAAATTCTAAATCTAAAGAGAAAACTAAATACATTATTTATCAGCTTTAAGTGTTAGTAACTGTTTTTCCATTATGTGTGGTTAACGTTCCCTTTACGAACAGCATAATTTTACAAGGTCATGTATAGGCATCAATTTCTTGAATGGAATTATAATGTCATCCTCATTCTAATTATTTGTACAAGGAAATCAGATTCATTTATTACGCCATCGTGCCAGCGAGTGTTCAAATGTAAAATCTACATCACCATTTATTCTAATTGTAACAGTTGATGTATAGATTAGGGGTGATACTAACTATATCAGTCAACCTTAAATTTTTCTGTATATAATTATCTATATCTGTAATGTAATTTCGTAACTACTGAAACTGTTAATGTCCTATTACTATCCGCTAATGTGTCATTGGTTCATCGATATTGGGAATAATATTGAAGTTTCAAAATAAGACAACCCAATAGCATACTCTGAATCACTATCTAGGTATATGGGAAGATAAAGTCTGCAGTTAAAATACGTATTTTCGGAAAATGAAAACGTCAGAGACATGTTGCACAGAGTAGCACTTTATTTATAATAAATATATTTTTTTCAAAAGCACGTATTATACATAATATACATTTTAAACACAGGTGACCACAGTTTATGCTATTGTCATGTTGATATTTATCGTGACTATACTTAACAGTTTAGTTTATTCTACCGTCGCCATCGTTATGGAAATATTTTATTAAATTTTTCAGAGGTCTCAAATTTCAAAAACTCAAAGTAAACGATAGTAATATGTTTCTGTCTGTATGCTGTTTAGTGAGTACCCAGTCCAGAAGTATCTAAGTTAACGATACCATATTCGGTTTTTTCTTATTATTTTTTTGGTAAATTATCTTTCATAAATACTCCTAGAAAATGGGGAACACGCACCTTTTATAAATTTTATTAAATCTATATCAATGTGCGGCGAGGTAGCTTTATTGGAGTTTTTGCCATCAGGTAGGGCCCCAAACCTTTTCTGTAGGCACGAAAATAAATTCCTCTACCGGTAGTCGCCTGCAGCCCCACCTCCTATACTCACCAGTGAACCTACCGTCGCGAATAGGAGGATAAAGGAAAGAAATCCTCCAGTTTTTGGAATTATCCGTTTTTCAGGGCTAGCTACGTTTTTACTTCTGATGAATGTCAGCTTGTTTCGCCATGCAGATGAGACTACTAGATAGCGTATTTGGAATTCCTTATTAAGCTCTTTGTACGGTTTGACTAAAACTAAAGGCACTCTTACGATTGCCACGACTCCGTTTACATTCAGTTGTTTTTTTTTTCTGCGCAATCCCATTCTCAGTTTAGTTTTTGCCTTCATTGATGGCGTTACACCTAATGCAGTTATTTTTGTCGATGTTTTAAATATATGTAGCTACTATACGTTTGCGTTTTATCATGAAACAGGCAAGCTGTATTAAAAGGACTGATTCCTCGATCATCTCTGCCAAGTTTTTTTCCAGTTTCGAGCCAGGTCCACAAATGTTATATGTGGTATGGAATATGGTAATTCAAATGGAAGCTTATTTACCAGTGTATTATGAATCCCAAACCCTTCTTTCAATTTTGGGAATGTACAAGCATTTATATCTATTCCCTTGCAATATCATAAAGTAACCCAGTTCTTTAAGAGAACGTCCTTATAAATACTTTCCAAATGGTTAGGTGTACAGTACTTATACTTTGCCGGAAGAATGAGGATCGAAAAACAAAAAGTTTATCTGCCCGTTGTTAACCATGATGATGTGTCTGTAAATTCATTTAAAAAATTGGTCCTCTCCTTCGAGGTCTTTCAAAGAGAATGATACATATTGGAGTTTAGGGCTCCAGAAAAACTGTTGTTATCATAATTTTATTGGAACATCCAAAAGGTTAACGATTTGGAAATGTTTATGTGTACTCAAAATCCTTATATCAGTTAAAATACGAATACTTAAAACAACTTTTGAAGCCTATAGAAGAGATCGGATATTACAAGTACCAAGACGGTGACGATGTAATTCCTCCTACGTCGATATATCCTTCCAGAAGTTTAAGGACGTACTTGTTGGAAAGACAAAGACTCAATTGAAAAAAGTTACAATCCTACTGCTGAACCTCTACAAAAACAGTTACTTAACATTAAAACGGATGTGGTAATAAAACAAGAACCTGCTGAAATTAAATTCTAGACACCTGCCTCTATACCGAAATGGAAAGAAGCTGATTTTTTTTTCCAAGACCTTTCAAAAAGTGCAGCCTATCAAAATTATTTAGATTTCTACGATCCTTTACCAAGACCGATATATCTGTGAGAGATGATGAAACAGAGAATGATGGAGTAAAGCAGGATACAGATACGGAAAAATTTAAAATTGGAAGGTCTAATTTAGAGATTGTGGGAAAAAACTTTACAGTAAATGGGTTGCCGTATATTAGAACATCAGGTCTATGAGTTACTCTTCAAGAAAACAGCTGTGGAGTATAAATAATCTGATTTGGATAATTATATATTTTTAACCGATCAATGCTTATCGAAGGCACTCGGACCCTGGATAACAAATACAAGTTTCGTAAAGTATAGAATTTTAATTAAACCCTATTTGACTAAGAAGGGAATATTAAAGACTTCTCTTTCAAATCCATTCGCGAAGACTCCCCCTCCCGCAGAACCATTGCACAGAACACAATCCTTAGAACATAATCGCAGGATGGACTGTTAGAACTAAATAATAAAAAAATAAATCACATTTATTTTGATTATTCTAATGAGTTAATTGATAGATTACGTTTATTAGTCGTTTCACAAATTGCTGAAAATAATTTTCATACCAATTAAATGCAGTTGATTTTCCAACAGTTAAAAGAATTGAAAATTGTAAAGTAAAAAATATTAAAAGTCCAACTTCATTCAATTTTAAACTGTTGTTTGGGCTAAGTGACAAATTAGGTCAACATAGTTTGGGGGTAAAATCTGTTCCTTATTGTTCAATGAAGTATTGCTCCAATCAGCTCCCTTTTACATTTACGATTTATATATTTTGGAGAACCAAAGAAATGAATACATTTCCCCAGTAACTGGAAAAATTGAAAATGTAGAAATATCACCGGCTGACTGTGAAATGTTTTAAATTGTCGTAGTTCCATTAAGTTGAGTGCTCTTATTGGACAAAGTATAAATAAAGGAGACAAAATTAATTTTATATAATAATAATAAATGCTTTTATTTCATGTTACAAAAACTAAATTGACAATAACATAAGCATTGTGGTTGGAGCCATTCAGCTACGCTGCTCTTCGTTGTAACCAACCATACCAGATATAAAATAAAAAAGTGTACAAACCATAAGAGTAGGTATACAAAAATACATCATGCGAGAATACACGTTCCAATATATATATATAAACAAGTAAATACACACACACACACACATATATATATATATATATATATATATATATATATATGTATAGATAGAAAAAATGTCAGTAATATAATGGACTGCAATTTGATAAAAACACAATATGATAGCACTGAGAGTAGCACTTACCTTACTGATATTTCTAAATTTATTTTTTATTTACAAATGCACGGCCAGGTGTGGTTCGGCGGCAGAAGCTGTGGCGCGGTAGTTGACGAGGTGCTGCATGGCGTAATGTGGGTGGCACTTATGTTGTAATGATAACGACGATGTCTTATAGACGAATTACTTTGTCTGATTTAATTAAATGCAGGCTGCATTTGAAAAACGACCGCATGGTAGCTGATAGATCTAAAGTCATCTCGGACAATAGTTATCGTAGGTGCCATAGGTTTCCCGTAGAAAAAGACCCATTTCTTAAACATTGAGCTTGAATTCCGAAATAAATTTTTTATTGCCTTTTTGGCCTCCCTGAGAACGCGGTTAAAACTTTTGTACTTAGTCATAGTTAACCCTGTAGAGTCTTGGAGCGACTGCAAGTGCAAGGACTGCGCTGTGCAAATGTCGACTAGGACTGGAGGGATTAAACTATTTGGACCATATAGTAACCGCCATTACTAACGAAGTTCAAAAAACACTTTGTAAAGATACAATCTTTTATACAACCAAAGAACATGAAAAAACTGCAGCGGATTTAAGGGACCATTCATTGGTTTGCGGGAATACGTGCCGCAATTTGTAGTTAATGATGCAAGTGGAATCGGAATGAGGGCGGCGGTACATCAGCAAGATGAGGACGGCGCCAGACGAATAATTTCCTGCTCGGGTTTTGGGTTTCTAGGCCTGCCGACGATACCGTGCATTATTAAAAGAGCATTGCCCTGGTAGAGAAACTACAATTTGTCACAAAATCCCGGTGAGGACATAGTACCCAAACTAGGCGATGGCCGTATATCTCCGAAAACTGAGATGTCCAATGAGGCTACGATAACTTCGGCAATGGGCAATTGAACAAGTTGAGTGCCAGAAAGAAAAGGAAACTCACTCCAGCTCAGATTGAAGTGGGTGGGTTAAAATTATATCAACAAATTATAACCGCACAGAGAAATAGCTCTGAATACCAAACGCATCAGAGCCAGGTGGATGAGATTGCAAAATGGTGAGGAGTCTATTCAACATTCCTGGCAGCGTACTCTACAGACGCAATATGTGGTCGAGGATGACCTACTATGGTACAAAAAGGCATAAGAAAAAAGTTAGTGGTCCCCTTGGATTTTTTGAAACGTGTATGAGTACCACGACACACCTCAAGCGGAACATCTTGGAAGGTATGAGATGGTTCGTGCCATTGCACAACTTTCTTATTGGTCTGTTATGTCTGGACCTACGTAAGACATTGCATCATATGTCCGTCCATAAAAACAACAGTAGGTCTGCAATCCGAAATGCTGTTGAGACCACTACACGCAGACATACTTGGCAAGTCGTTAGTGTTGACGCGATGAGATCAGAAAACCAGGAAATTAAGAAGATGCTATGATAACACGTGAAGGAGTTACCGGAATATTTGTGGGATAATTATATTGATCAATACTATTTAATTTAGTACTCATTAGAAATCTTATAGATAATAAAACCACCTTGAGGCCTTGGTAAGCACTTTTGAGGAAGATACCGAACTTGACAAACCCGAGAGTGCTGCGTTCCTCCTTAGAACTCTCCTGCTGTGGAAGGGAAACGGAAGAACCCATACACAAGACTTCGCATGCACCTTAATATATAGAAGTTAAACCTAATGCTAGGGAGGACGCTCAAAACCGTGACCCTGATTCGTCGGACGATGAATAATGGGAGTCAGACCCTCAGATAGTCAAAGTGGCCTAAATATCTAGACCACCTCCAGAGGACAGACTATCCGAGGCTAATTCAAAATTAATGGCCGGGTCATCCACCCGAGAGAACCGGGTCATCATAGAAGACCTAACTGACGATGAGTAAGGACAGGTGGTACTTGGAATGGTACCAATTGCTGGATTGTCCTGCGTGGCCATAATTAAGTAATAGACCTTAAGTCTAAAAAGGATAGGGAAATTAGGAATAATTAAGCAGAATGCCTTAAGCATTATTCTTCTATCCGGGGAAGCATTTCTTCAAGGGGGGAGTGTCATATTTTTTCGAAAATAACTCAAAAAATCATGAACAGAACAGGGTCATTTTCACAGGAGAGTTAGGTTTATGAGTGGGCTATAAACCATCTGAAAATATAATGAAAAAATGTTAACCAATCAGTGGCCATCAGTGGATTTAACCTTGAAGGTCATATTCAAGGATAGGATATGCAATGGTCAACTTTGTTTTTTAATGGTAGTGCAATTTCTGATTCCGTACTGAGAGCGTATTTTTTTGTTATAACGAACCTTTTACATTTGACTCATTTTATCATCTCTTCCTTGGAATCGTAGTCTTGAAAAGTTCAAAAGTTTTTTTGGGTTATTGAAGATCAGCGAAAGGAGCCAATGACTTGAAACGCCCCAGAAAAAATGTTTTTTGTGGGTCAATAACCGCTCACTGGAGGTCAATGAACGTGGTCAATGACTGAGGTTGAACTAGATCATTAGTCATTCTAATTTACTTACTAATTATCTCAAAAAATCATGAACAAAACAAGACCATTTTCACAGGAGAGTTAGGTTTATGAGTGGGCTATAATCCCTGTAAATTTGAAGCCGACCAATTAAGGGCAAAAAAGTTTTTAACGAAAATATAATGTGAAAAATGTTAGCCAATCAAAGGCCTGCATTTTAGCTAGGGAACTTATAAAAGTTCAATCATACTAGAGCCAGAGTACAGTCGATTTCAAGTTACATTTTTTGCCAAAAAATATGTGAAAAAGACTTTGTACCAGGAATTAATAAAATATTGCAGGATAGCAAGAGTTTGGTAAGTAGTGTAAAAGTTTCGTATAACAAATTTAATTCTAAAATGTAGTGTATTTACTCATCTACTATCAATTATCAATGGCTGTATAAATCGCCTCGGCAGATGAACTGAAAGTGAAGATATCTAAAAAAAAAGAAATTAGTGAAATTTTTTGAGTAACTAATAACTAATTTTTAGTACACTTCTATAAACTACTGAAAGAACCTTACATATATAACTAATTAAACATTACTAAAATTCTAGTACATTGGGTTACCCCAAATAAAGTTTACCCTAGTTTTATTTTACTTTTCTTAAAAACTAAATTTACATTTTACATTTGACTCATTTTATCTTCTATTTCTTGGAATCGTAGTATTGAAAAGTTCAAAAAGAAAATTAGACCTTTATGTGACCTTCGAATGACCTTGAAAGTGAACTCCAAAAATGACTCAATCACGTATGCCAACGTGAAATTTTTCACTCCTTATGAATCCGCCTACGGAAATTGCATTACCATCAAAAAACAAAAGTGGACCTTCAAATGACCTTGAAACTAGCTAACTTCGTCAAAAACGCATCAGGTTCGGATTCAGAAATCAAAAACGTATATGAGTGATGGTCTAGTTTTTTGCACATGGCACTTTTTTCCACGTGAGACTGTGTAAATAACCAACTTAGTAGTACATTTCTATACTAACACTTACCTTTTTGAAAGAATCTTGCATGAATAATTAAAAAAACAGAAAATTATAATTTCATTTGAGTTTAGTAAACTAATTAAACGTTACTAAAATTCTAGTTTCATGGGCAAGACGAAGAGTCCGAGGTAGAGCTCCAATCCCGGTAAGTGGATGTCCCTTTTCTACTAGCCGTCAGCATAGGGAGAGACTATAAAATAACTTTATTTACAGTGTTTTTTTTTACTTTAAAGCTAGAGTGAGCATGCTACGTTAAGACTTTGAAATTGGTTAATGTTAAGTATAGATAGATAGTTAGAGAAGGTAGTCAAGAGCGACGCCCATCGCCATAAAACGTACCTAGTTATACGGGTGACCTTTAAACCTGTTTCCTCGGGAATTGATCCAATTTGTCTTTGTTTGGTGAGAATTATAACAAATAGAACTATTTAGTGTTATTTTGATGAATTTAGTAATCACATTAGTAGCAATATAGATAGTAAGAAACAATGAGTGAAATGGAGCACGCTAGACAGGGAACGGAGGCATAAAGGTGTCGCGAGGGAATGGAAGAGAGAAGGGAAATACCTACCTTGCAACCTACCGTCACCACTTATCGAGTTTGGAGAACCAGTCCCGGTGGAAGAGCGCTGGCTCTCCGAATATTATTCGGCCATAGGCAAACAGTACTTAAGAAATACGTGTCACGGGTTTTCTTATTTTTTGGCTAAAACCTCTAATGAAAAACGATGAAATTCATAGGAAAGGCTTTCCGGTATTGTAGGTTTGGATCGAAAATTGATCGAAATTTCCGTAATTCTTTTTGGATTTCGAGAGTAACAAACTAATCAGAAGCCAATTTGCTTGGCTCGGTGCATATAAATTAAAATTTCTGTAGCGCGAACAGAAAGCAGTTTGTAGCTAGTCAAGGGGTTGCCGCTGGTCATATATGAAATTGATAAAGTTGTTTATGTAAAAAAGTTGAGAATTAGTTTAAAATTAGTGCTCGCCATCTTAAAGATAGGGCAGTATCTTATGTGAAAGATTAGCTGAACTAGCTAGAGGAATATTCTGTAGTGCTATACCTACTGAAAATAGATTTTTTAGTGCTTAAACATTTATAATTATCTATTCATTCCTCGATCCTTAAGGGCCAGTCTTAGTAGTTATTAACTAGACAATAATCTTTTATCTGTTGATGAACTTCCCCGAACTTTGAGAAATAAGAACAAATTATCGCAAAAGTGTGTTAAACAGAACTAAATGAATAACATGTGATTGCTAATATTAATAAGCTTGCATTAAAACGGTTGCTATGCACTATTGATATACATTATTCCCATCAGATGAGACAGTGGATTGAATACCTAAAAAGGAAAAAGAATAATGAATAAACTTATATATAGGTATACCTAGTGATAAACTTACCTAATCTTTGAAATTCTCTTATTTAATAGGAGGTATATTTCCAAATTTATAAAGAAATTAAGAGCCTTAAAAGTTATCTAGAGTTTTATCCAAAATAAAATGTGTGTAACCGGCTGGAGCTGGACCGGTGGCACTCGACGGTGGAGAGGACATAAGCCAACAATCCGGTAAGTTCTGAAAGGATTAGCAGCCGCCGTAGACTCCAAAAGGTAAGTGACCTCAGTTTTTTTGCGCCTAGAACCTGAAACAAAGTAAAAATTAATTACTCGGTGTAGACAAGCTACATCTAACGGCCATTCGCTCTCCATGCCGGACCACACTACACACTAAACGTTCTACACGCAGTAGACACTATTGAAAACTATCAACCTCTATCCCGTTAGGCGAGAACGATATTTTGCAGAAAACAATTACGTCGACTCTTCCTATCAATAAGAACTACGACTCGCATTGAATTACATCTGAAACACCTATATCAAACAGCTGAAAGCACTCGTTAGCAACCCACCAGATATATACCGCTTTCGATTAGCTCTCATCAGTATGCCATAGGTGAGCTACTCCGACAGAAGGCACCATGAGTACCCGGTGTAAGTGTGCGGTTCTGTTCAATGCTGGTCGGGCATTAGTCTGCAGAATACCGTGTTTGTAAAGATTAATTGTAGTCACTAGGTGTAACATTTCCTTGTAAACTATTTAAGTGTGGACGCCAATTTCCATTTAAAGTCATTCGCACAATGCTACTCTTTCATGTTGTTGCCTAACATTCCAAATTCAGCGGCACACAGTTAAATGAGGTTTAATTCACGTAGTACCAAAAAAATCAAAAATGTCTAGATAATATTCTAGATGGCACTCTAAAATCCTAGTAAACTTCAATTCAATTTCTTTTTCAATTCATGTTAAATACACAAACTACTTATCTCTAGGTACCCTAACGTGATTTAATTACTATTTTTGCCATCAACTTAACGGTTATTAATGATGATTAATTGAGAACAAACAATATCAATAAAATATAATACAGTACCTCGTTTATCATTCTATTCATCAGTAATTTTGGGTTATTGTTGTTCTTGTCGGGTATAGATGTTGTTGCTGTTTTTTTAATACTTGAAGGGCGCTGCGACATATCTCACGGATACTTGTTTTCTAAAAATCAAGGACCTTAACTGTCTGTGATTGGTTTTGGGCTTTTATTGTGAAAACCTACGAATCAATCTAAGTCAAATTCACTGGAAATGAGGAATTAAATAGAGTTAGAGAATAGAATTATTAAATAAGTAAAAAATTGAGACCGACCAATCAGAAGCCGGCATTCAGGTCGACGATGTTATTTAAGGGACGTGACTATTTATACGTAAGTATAGACTTAAGTAAAACGTTCAAAGGTGGATACAGACATTTACATACTTATCTAAAATCCTATAAAGGGTGATATTCTGTAGACGTGTTATTGTTGGGACTTAGTAAAACATAGTAATAGCTGGTTTCTACGTTTACGTCAATTCTGAAGGAAAAAACATTAATTAGTGAAATAAAATAATTAACAGTAACTTTTCTAAATTAAACTTAATAAACACTTAGAACAAAAAATTAAAAATAAGAAAAAAAGGGAACGCAATGGACGAAAAGTTTTTCCAAGAGCTGAGTGTGTAGTTTTTCAACAAATTACTGGTAAAACATAGTACCTATGCTTACTTGTCATTTCCCAAGTCCTAAGCCTATAGTGCAAAGTTCTCCACTGCAGATGAACAGGGATAACTATAGTTCCTCAAAATAAGAAAATGAAGTCATTATTAAGAAAGCTAATTAAATTACATAGAAAAACTATAAAATTATCTCAGTAAAATTTTCAATCTATTACATATAAAACTTTACCATTTTGAGACTAGTGATAAAACTACAGAACTACATAAAATATATAGTTGCGGTAAGAATTCAGACGACTTATAGGGAATTCGGCTAGTAGGCATTTCCTCTGTGCTAAGTTGCACTAAGTGCGAAATCGCTCGGATCCATTTTGCCCTTGCACAATGCGCGATCGAAACTGCTCCGCGCGATGACGTAACCGCATTGGCACAATTCGAATTCTTAAAGTTCTCGTACATTCTTCCACTTATGTATGTTCGGCCATGATGTCGAAAATTCAAACATGTCAAAGTTAAATGTGGACTGGAACTGTCTCACACGATAGTGCAAAAGAATGCGAATGAATATAAAGAATGATCTGCCCGGTTGCAGCTCTGTCAATCCGAACACGGTAAAAGTTAGAACCACAAGGGTGCGTCCCAGTCGAACACAGAACGATGATAATCCGGATTTAGTGCGCACTAGGGTGACCTGACCAGCCGAATTCGCTAATACATCTCGGTTGACATTACGCAATTGTTTATTGTTAACATACTATTTGAAAGTTTTTCGCGTAAGAAACAATCATGTTTACTATTTAGAGCAATATGTAGTACAAACATTTAATGTAGCATATAGTTTTATGATTCTCAGTTGCAGTTTCTTAAATATTTTGATGAAAATATAATGAATTATTTATTTGGTCGTATGATCTAAGTTGCCTGAATTCTTGCCGCAATAAACAGGCTAACCCTAAATAAAGAACTATCCATAGAGTTTTATTTTAAATAAAAAAGACTAAAATATAGTAAGTATTCCATTGGGCCAGACGGGAGGAGGAACCGAGCAAGCAACTCCTGTAAGTGAAAGACATTAACTCTTCGCCATCAGTCTAGGGAAAAATGTACTTTAGTGGAAATTGACTATATAGAGAGTGTTCTTGAATACTGTGCATAATAAATTTAAGTGACTGTAAACTGATTATGTTCGAGAGCGATTCAGTGACTTTTGGCATTTCTTTTCGGATTTACCTGAAAGAAAAAAATAAATAAATTATAAACTTATAATAAAAAATAGAACAATTTAATCTAATTAGTAGAAATAATAAATGAAAACGATAATGTTAGGCAGGGAATGGAGAGAGATAGTTTTCGGAAAGGGATAGCGAAATACCTATCTTGAAACTAGAGCATGTTTCATTACCTTCTACAGAAGCGTTTATCAATCAAATTCGGTTTCAATACGTCAACATTTTGCCTAGGTGTCACCTCTGTGTGGATGCCTAAGGAAAATGAAGAAATAACAGATTTTAAAATATGTTTCTGAAGAGTGCACCAAGCGACGTGGTGTGGTTAGGACAGACAATAAACAATGTATGTCTGTCACAAGCTCTTAGTGGAGACTAATGAGATCAAGAAACCGGAATACCTATATAAAAATTTGGAAAAAAGAGGACTATTGAACTAGCTAATGTACCTGAAGAAGGTAAACGCAAAAATTTCTAAGCTTCAAGCCTACAATGTATTTCGTCTCTAACAGCCGCCTTTTATTATGATTATTATTGTCAAGAGTGCCATGTGCCCTACATTAATAAAAATAATCATAGGTGTGGAGAAAGTTGTTCAACTTGTCTTCACCTGCATGCCCCCAAGTCATTAAAGTTATATGTATTGATAGCCAACATAGTTTTAGAGGACAGGAATGCTGTAATAAACACAAAAAAGTAAAATCATTTTAAAAAGGTACTGTCTGTGAAAGTATTTACATGTGAAAGTTGTTATAAAACAATTAAGAGTAATAAGGAACATATTTGGAAAAAATATATTACAAGATCTGTAAATAACATACACTATCAAATCATCTGTGTTACATTCAACCAGATCATGGTAAACCTAAAACAGACATGTGGTTTATATGCTATAATTTGGAGACAAAACAAGAAAAAGTGTTTGAGGATGGTTCTTTCCTTCACGAGCTCAACCTCTACATTTTATCAAATAAACATCTAATGACAAATGCATAGGCGAAAGCAGTTATAATACGCCATCAGCTTACTCAGGGTATCGCAGAATATAAAAACACTTGCATTTGTTAACATAAAAGGAACACTATTCCATGTATTTATTTAAAAATAGATATACCAAGTTTTCACAATACAGTTGTGGAAATAATAACTTATAACCAGTATAGGTAGCAAAAAAACAACTTAGAATATACACATATACCGGGTGTTCCCTCTAAGACTTTCAGTGCGAATATCTCAGCTATACTATTGCAGCCAGTGCGACGAAATTTGGTGTACAGACCTAGTGCCTGTATATACTCGCGTCAAGAATTCAGACGTTACGCATTTGTTTTTATTGTCAAAGTAATTTTTGATATTTGGTCGCGTTAAAAACAATCATTTTCTGTAATTTAGTGAAATATATAATGCAAACTTTTAGTGTAGTATATAGTTCTTTTACTATTAGTTGCAGTTTCTTAAATATTTTGATAAAAATATAATGAATTATTTATTTGTTCGTATGACGTAAGTCGTCTCAATTCTTGCCGCGAGTATAACAAATTCAGTATCTTATCGAATCTTAATCAATGACTAGAAAGGTGGCAAGTCGGCTATCGCCGACTTGACCTTTCTTGGGTAGAGTTCGTTTTTTTAAACACCATGTATTTTTTCGATAATAAGTGCGTTAAGAGACCTCCGATGGAAGTTGAGTAAAAAAAAATGTCAGTTCTCTTAATTTTGAGATTTTTTTAACGTTCAACATTTTTCCAACACTTTCTATGTAAAACGGTCTTTCGTACATCCGACAACCCATCCGAAGCAAAAAAAATTTTATTCCATGAATTTTGGGAGTTTCAATATTGGTTCAGTTTTCTTAAACACCCTGTATTGTTTTCATTAAAATAGTTTCCATATAGACCATTGTTAAAAGTTTCATCAAAGGAATATTATACTTCCATGAAGGTTTCTAGAGAAGGGTCGGTTTTTTAAACACCCAGTAGTTTTTTAATTAGTATAGTTTTCTTACAGACCATTGTGAAAAGTTTGATTAGAAAATATTCCATAAATTTTGTGGATCTAGAGAATTGGTCTTTATTTTACACCCTGTATTTTTTCATAAGTATGTATTTATATAGCTACATAATAATACCTACCTAAGTACGTATTTTTTATAGTTTTTTCACAAACTATCTTAAAAGGTTTCATCAAAAACCAAAAAGAGTTTTTAATTCCAAGTTTTTAGGATTTTTAGAATGATTCGATTCTCTTAAAGACCCTGTATTGTTCTCATTAAAATAGTTTCCATATAGACCACTGTTAAAAGTTTCATCAAAAGAATATTATACTTCCATGAAGGTTTCTAGAGAATGATTCAGTTTTTTTAAACACCCAGTAGTTTTTTAATTAGTATAGTTTTCTTACAGACCATTGTGAAAAGGTTCATAAGAAATTATTCCATGAATTGTGAGGATTCTTAGAGAATGGTTCGTTATTATTAAACACTCCGTATTTGCTTCGTTAGTGAATGTCATAATAAATCCTTGACGGAAGTTTAATAAATAAAAAAAAATTTTCCATGAATTTTGGGAGTTTCAATATTGGTTCAGTTTTCTAAAACACCCAGTAGTTTTTTAATTAGTATAGTTTTCTTACAGACCATTGTGAAAAGTTTCATAAAAAAATATTCCATGAATTATTGTTAGGATTCTTATAGAATGGTTTGGTTTCGTTAAGCACCCTGTATTTTCTCATTAGTATAATTTTTTTACAATCGTGAAACGTTTCATAAAAAAAATAAATTCCATAAATTTTGTGGATCTAGAGAATGGTTCTTTATTTTACACCCTGTATTTTTTCATACGTATGTATTTATATACATAATAATACCAAAGTATATATTTTTTATAGTTTTTTTACAAACTATTGTAAAAAGTTTCATCAGAAAGCTGTTGTTCAGGATTTTTAGGGAACGGTTCGGTTTTTTAAACACCCCGTATTTTTTTCGATAATTAGTGCGGTAAGAGATTCCCGACGGAAGTTTCGTAACAAAAAAATTTTCAGTTCCCTTAATTTTGACATTTTTTTAAAGTTCGACATTTTTCCAACACTTTGTATATAAAACGGTCCTACGCACGTCAGAGAACCCCTCCGAAGCAAAAAAAACGAAAATTTCCTCGAATCTGTAATTTTTATTTTTTTCTCGTCAATTTTTATCGGAACACCCCGTACATCGAGCTTTTTTGAGTCACCCCGTATATACGCGTAGCGGATGGAAATATTTGACTGCTGTTTTATGGCTTACGTCATTTTGACCCCGTCTTGGTTAGGATTTTCGCAAATTTCGATACAAAAAGGAATTCAAAACCCGGCGCTCGCATTACACAACGTATCTAGAGACTTCAAATTTACCTTTTTTGGCCTTGGCGGGTCTCCGATCGGCTCATTTACCGAAATTTTCTGCGATTTATTCGGAAATGTCACCGCGCACTCGCCATTTGACGTTTCTGTAGTCGACGAACATTTTTGCTATTTTCACTATAAAATCGAATTTTAAACCTAAACCTGAGGCACGACACATTGTAGAAGGTTCAAAGTGTACTTTCGATATGGCTTTATGGAAATAAAGGGGTACTTACTTTTCAGAATGTAATCGTTTTGAAGGTTTTGTGAGGACCCGCCATATTGCTAGGCTCTTCTCCCCGTCTCAGTTTGGATTTAAGCAAATTTTTATGGAAAAACGAACTCAAAACCCAGGGCTCGCATAACATAAAGTATCTAGAGACTTCAAATTTACCTTTTCTGGCCTTGGCGGGCCTCAGATCGGCCCCTTTAGCGAACGTTCCTAAGTTTTATCGGGAGCTGTCACAGGCCGTGCACCGTCCTGGTAGCCGTTTGACGTTTAGGACGGCCGGCGGCCGAGCGAATGCGAATACCGCCGAACGTGTAATTGAGTCAAACTTTCGTTATTTTCACTATAAAATCGAATTTTAAACTCAAACCTGAGGAACGCGACACATTGTAGAAGGTTCAAAGTTTACGTTTCGACATGGCTTTGTGGAAACGAATGCGGGAAAATACGAAAATATCGAATCCGAAATAGTTGGACGTCTACCCATATCTGACTGACGTTTCTCGAATTCCTGGCTATATCTATCTCTTTTTTTCGCGAAATCCTCGCGAAAATGGAAAACTGGCGGCCGCGGACCTCCGGAAAAACGCAAAATTCGCCCCGAAAAAGGTAAAGAGAAATCACCAAAATACGCCCACCGGACAACCGAAGGACCGAACTCGGCTTCGCGCGGCTCGCCTCAAAAGCCTTAGGTAATGCAAAACGCCACTTTTTCGCGAGAGAGAAAAAACAACGGATTTTAATATATAAGGACTAGAAAGGTGGCAAGTCGGCTATCGCCGACTTGACTTTTCTTGAATAGGGTTAGTTTTTTTTAAACACCATGTATTGTCAGTTCTCTTAATTTTGAGATTTTTTTAACGTTCAACATTTTTCCAACACTTTGTATATAAAACGGTCTTTGGTACTTACGACAACCCATGCGAAGCAAAAAAAATAATTTTATTCCATGAATTTTGGGAGTTTCAATATTGGTTCAGTTTTCTTAAACACCCTATATTGTTCTCATTAAAATAGTTTCCATATAGACCATTGTTAAAAGTTTCATCAAAGGAATATTATACTTCCATGAAGGTTTCTAGAGAAGGGTCGGTTTTTTTAAACACCCAGTAGTTTTTTAATTAGTATAGTTTTCTTACAGACCATTGTGAAAAGTTTGATTAGAAAATATTCCATGAATTGTGAGGATTCTTAGAGAATCGTTTGGTTTTGTTAAACCCCCCTAATTTTTCATCAGTGTAATTTTTTTACAATCGTGAAAAGTTTCATAAAAAAATTAAATTCCATAAATTTTGTGGATCTAGAGAATTGGTCTTTATTTTAAATCCTGTATTTATACATAAGTATGTATTTA